>OX030951.1:128094951-128799951 GCA_943735915.1 Pherbina coryleti | reverse complement strand
GCCTTAAAAAAAACACCGCCAAAAACCTTTTCGGCCGATTGTTATGCCTTTGGTCGCTTTGGAGTTATTGTACTTGACCCAACCCTTTTTTTTTTACTTGATGTACCATTTCAGGTGTGTAGTGGTGAATCCATGTTGCATCACGGAAATCATGGTGGAACACGGTGGAACACGGCTAAATATTGCTCAAAATCATGAACACGTTATCTTTTTTGGCAGATTGTTAACCCATTGTCACCTTTTTCATACCCGATCATCATTCAAAATGGAAACCACCAAGTGAGTTGATATTTTTGTACTGTCGGAGTCATCGTTTGAAAGACAGCAGATCTTAATAATTATATTGATTTCAACTCAGCGGTACCATCTATGTTTCAGACCAAAGAAGAGTCAAGGAATGGGTAGTATACGTTGGAAATTTGATGCTAGTGACTGTTTTTTTTTTTTGGGCAAAAAAGCTTTTTATTTCTCAACATAGTCGATACATTTCTTTTTTAGATCGATACATTTAGTCCAGGATTTTTTATTTTTTTTTTTTGTATTTAATAATAGGTTTTATCAACGTCCTCAAAATACACTTTTGTTTCAGTGACAACTTCTTTTGATTTGACTCAAATCTCTACCCTCAAGCCACTTTTTCAGATTTCGAAATAGGAAAAAGTCACAGGGGGCTAATTCTGTAGAATATGGTGGATGGGGTAGCAGTTCGTAGCCCAATTTTTGGATTTTTGCCATTGCAAAAACGTGTGTATTGATGCATTGTCATGGTGGATGAGCACTTTTTTCTTCGCCAAATGTGGTCGTTTTTACTTCATATCAATGTCAAGTATATGCAACAGTTGTGAATAATATTCGCCGGTGAGCGTTTTATCCTCTTCAAGATAATAATATGAGTGACGATGTGAATGACCTTGTTAGCCGACGGATCCACCTTGACCTTCTTTGGTGCACGTTCAGCCGGAGAAGTCCACATCTTTGACGATTCCTTGATCTGGGCTGTATTTTGATTATCTTTGTTTCGTCTGCCGTTTGAACAGCGACAAACCTTGCTTTGTGGTCATGGCAGAGCAAATACCGTGAGCAATCGCGGTACCCATTGCGCAGATAGCTTTTTTGAGTCCAAATATTCATGTAAAATGTGATGATCCCGTTCAATTGTGATGCCAACAGTCTCAACCACCTCATATACTTTCATTCTCCGATTATCTCATATCATTCCATGGATTTTATCCACGATTTCGATGGATAAAAGGGCGTGACTGGTGTGATTTCTGGCGTACGACCGCAACGCAATTCAATAAACCACTTCTAAAGAATTGACATTTATGGTGCAGAGTACCCATAGTATCTATCAAGCCTTTCCTTGTTTACGGTGATGGCGTTTTACGCATTAAATAATGCTTGATGAGTAAACGAAATTCTCTTTCTTCCACTTTCGTCGTAAATCACAAGGTCGTCTGCTTTCAATGACTATCAAGCACAAATCAAATTAAGTAGATTGACGCAAAATTTGACTGTAGCTTATGAACAGATGGTATTTCAGAGGACTAGCGTTGCACTTAGAGCAATTACGCGGGGGATTCAAATAGTCACTGACTTCTTAAATGGCACACATATAAACTTTTGTTTTAAATATTCATTTTTTCATCTCATTGTTTCATTTTGGAATGTTTCTTTTTTTAAAAACCCAAATTGCCTAATCCTACGTATCCCGTGAACAAATGTGTGTGTTTTTTTTTTTTGATAATTTTTCAACCTTTTCGGGTAGAAAACTACATTTTCGGCACATTTCTCAGGTAGATACCTTAGCACACAGACTTTTTTAAGGCATTTGATAGACTTGTAAACAAAATACTACCAATAATGTTGAACAAATATTAAATTCACTCCCAGTTTCACTCCACACAGAAATCTTATAATGGATTATGACTATGTCTACAATAATCGTAACAGTTTTTCCAGATTTAATCAATGCAAAGATCTTGGAGTATACTTTGATGCCAAGTTTTTATTTGATACTAGCTGATACCCGACGCGTTGCTGTCGTAGCGGAAATGATTTCTATCTCTATCTCTATCTCTATCTCTATCTCTATCTCTATCTCTATCTCTATCTCTATCTCTATCTCTATCTCTATCTCTATCTCTATCTTTATCTCTATCTCTATCTCTATCTCTATCTCTATCTCTATCTCTATCTCTATCTCTATCTCTATCTCTATCTCTATCTCTATCTCTATCTCTATCTCTATCTCTATCTCTATCTCTATCTCTATCTCTATCTCTATCTCTATCTCTATCTCTATCTCTATCTCTATCTCTATCTCTATCTCTATCTCTATCTCTATCTCTATCTCTATCTCTATCTCTATCTCTATCTCTATCTCTATCTCTATCTCTATCTCTATCTCTATCTCTATCTCTATCTCTATCTCTATCTCTATCTCTATCTCTATCTCTATCTCTATCTCTATCTCTATCTCTATCTCTATCTCTATCTCTATCTCTATCTCTATCTCTATCTCTATCTCTATCTCTATCTCTATCTCTATCTCTATCTCTATCTCTATCTCTATCTCTATCTCTATCTCTATCTCTATCTCTATCTCTATCTCTATCTCTATCTCTATCTCTATCTCTATCTCTATCTCTATCTCTATCTCTATCTCTATCTCTATCTCTATCTCTATCTCTATCTCTATCTCTATCTCTATCTCTATCTCTATCTCTATCTCTATCTCTATCTCTATCTCTATCTCTATCTCTATCTCTATCTCTATCTCTATCTCTATCTCTATCTCTATCTCTATCTCTATCTCTATCTCTATCTCTATCTCTATCTCTATCTCTATCTCTATCTCTATCTCTATCTCTATCTCTATCTCTATCTCTATCTCTATCTCTATCTCTATCTCTATCTCTATCTCTATCTCTATCTCTATCTCTATCTCTATCTCTATCTCTATCTCTATCTCTATCTCTATCTCTATCTCTATCTCTATCTCTATCTCTATCTCTATCTCTATCTCTATCTCTATCTCTATCTCTATCTCTATCTCTATCTCTATCTCTATCTCTATCTCTATCTCTATCTCTATCTCTATCTCTATCTCTATCTCTATCTCTATCTCTATCTCTATCTCTATCTCTATCTCTATCTCTATCTCTATCTCTATCTCTATCTCTATCTCTATCTCTATCTCTATCTCTATCTCTATCTCTATCTCTATCTCTATCTCTATCTCTATCTCTATCTCTATCTCTATCTCTATCTCTATCTCTATCTCTATCTCTATCTCTATCTCTATCTCTATCTCTATCTCTATCTCTAAGTGGAACGACTCGTGTAAATTGATAACCAAATTTCGAGGCTATGCTACTTATAATTCCAAAGTTATTCGATATCGCAAATTTAGCTTGTATGGGCGGAGCCACACCCCCTTGTTCAATGACGTCTCAGTTTTCTAGTAGAAGAATATCACCCAATAGTAATTCCATACTGAATTTCGTTGTTAAACGACGTTTAGTTCCAAAGCTATCTGATATCAAAAATTTTAAGTGTATGGGCGTAGCCACACCCCCTTTTCCAAAGCCCATCCCAGTTTTATAGTATAAATATATCACCAAGTGGAAACTCCATACTGAATTTCATTATTATATGGCATTTAGTTCCAAAGCTATTCGATATCATAAATTTGAATTGTATGGGCGGTGCCACACCCCTTTGGCCTATACTTGATGAATTTTGCTAGTCGAAGGACGCGACTAAATAGTACGCTTCTACCAAGTTTCATTGATGTGTGACTTATAGCTTGAAAGTTATACCGAAAATTTGGTCTGCTGAAAAAGTGCCACGCCCCAAATTCAACGCCCATAAAATTTTACCTGTGGAACGGCTCTTGTAAATTGAGGTAGAACACCGAATTCCGATGCTATGCGACCTATAACTTCAGAGCTATTCGCTACCATAGATTTGGGTTGTATGGGAGGTGCCACGCCCCCTTGTCATTTTCAAACAATTTTTTTTTAAAACCATCTAGAGAACGTACCCTACAAAATGGTATCGGCAGATTTTTTTTTTACCCAGCCGAACTCTCAAACACTCGTCACAAACAGATTTGACAACATTTTTTTATATATATAGATTCACAAAGATTATGTTGTCTCAACAGCCAACAAAAGCTGGGCTTCTTGAAAAGAAAATCCAGGCGATTTCAAGATCCATCTACATCTAAGACAATCTCTGTCAGTTTGGTAAGATCACTTTTAGAGTACGAAAACATTATGTGGAATCCCTTTTACTTAGCTTCAAAGAACGGAATCAAATATATTCAAAAACATTTCACAAGATTTGTGTTGAGTAGATAAACTCCTCATATTTATTAACGTCCTCGAGATTGAAAGTAATGTCATTCTAAGTGTCATAGAACCAATTATAACCTTAGCGAACCTATTTCGAGGTGCCTTTCAAATTGTAATTTTGTAGCGAAGCAGTTAGATTTTAGTATCAATTTGTTTAGGAACTGCTTTCGGACAATTTTCAATGTATTAAATTGTTATTGTTTAAAAATCCTGAGAATTATCCTCTAATCCTCTGGTAAAAATGCAATCTGTGAGGGTAACGACCCGATAGATGGCTAAAAATAAATAAATAATAAATAGTTTGTAAAGGGTGTTTCAGTAAGAGTGCACTTTTTAAATTTAGTGTAATTTTTTTTTGTGCAAGTGGCAACTCTGAAATTTGGCGGTTGGAACATATGTTTATTCCGATTATTAAAAATGGAGCGCTTTACGAAAGAACAACGCGCTATAATTGTGAAAAATTATTACAAAAATTTGGAAAGTTATAATGAGACCGCTCGCAACCTTCCAACAATTTTCAGTAGAGAAAGTGCACCTAATGTGTCCACCATTCGAAGAGTGGTCAAAAAATTTGCCGAAACTGGGTCGGTTATAGACAGTAAGACTACTGTGCGTCAACGTATTGGTCGGTCTCTTGAAAATATTGCTGCTGTAAGCGAGAGTGTCGCCGAAAATCCGACAACATATATTCGGCATCGTTCTCAACAACTTCAAATTTCACGAAGAACTATGCAGCGAATTTTGATAAAAGATCTCCACCTTCATGCGTACAAAATTCTGCTTACTCAGTAGCTCAAACCATCAGATCATGGTAAGCGCCGGCAATTCGTTGAATGGGTAATGGAGCAAAGTGAAGTCAATGCCAATTTTTCCAAAAAAGTCATCTTCTCCGATGAAGCGCATTTCCATCTGAATGACTTCGTGAATAAACAAAATTGTCGAATTTGGGGCTCAGAAAATCCTCATGCAATTCATGAGAAACAAATACATCCACAAAGAGCAACTGTCTGGTGCGGATTTTGGTTAGGCGGCGTGATTGGGTCTAACTTTTTGAAGATGAGCCCGAAAGTGCAGTGACTGTGAACGGCATTCGTTACAGGAACATGATAACAGAGTTCTTGTGGCCTCAACTGGACGGCATGGATCTGGACGACATGTGGTTTCAACAAGACGGCGCCACCTGCCACACCGCGCGGGAAACAATCGAATTTTTGCAGGAACGATTTCCAGAACAAATGATATCAATAAATTCTGATGTCAACTAGCCACCAAGATCATGCGATTTAACGCCGTGCGATTTTTTTCTTTGGGTTTTTCTGGAATCTTTCTTTATTCTTTATGTAAATAAACCAGAAATAATTCCTGAGCTCAAATCCGAGACTTGACTCGTCATTGAGATACAGCCACCTCTCATCGAAAACTCATCAAAAATTTCATGAAAAGAGTAATGGTCTGCCATCAGGGGCGTGGAGGCCATTTGTCCGATATTTTGTTCCATACTTAATTGGAACATGTCTTTTTTACAATTCAATATAGAAATCATAACTCTCTCAAAAAATATGCGTTTTAATCTTAAAATAAAAAGTGCATTCTAACTGAGACAGCCTTTATTACTATTAGCTTCTTACGCCAGTTTAACCCAATCAAACGATACACAAATTAACAAATAGTCAAACGATACACAGATGAACAGTACTGTTTTAGTTACTCAATGATACAACCATGTTCAAGAATTTCTTAGATATCCAATACAACAACCATATGTTAAAGGCAGTATCATATCAATCTAAACTCACAACCACTTCACAGTAATTTTGAATACATTTCCATGGTGAGTTTCAAATGGTGTATGTATAATTGTAAAAGTTTATTTGTTATTGAACGCCGCAACCATTTAGAATGACACATATGAAAACGCAATCATTATCGTATCTTATTTATGTACATACTGAACACACAAAATTCCTAGGGTGACCGAAGATTGCTCGAAGTAGCGACAGTTTAACGTACATAATTTCGTTTCGTTAAGACCGATTGTTGAGCTCGAGGTCAAGTTATTGAAGAAATTAACTAACAAAAAGAAGAAATCTTTATAGATCAAATCACACTGCAGACTAGACAGCTGTTTCGTTGGCTGCTACTTCAACTCATTAGTAGTCTTGCGTGACTTTCTCTGTGATCCACTCGGCTATTTAAGTCTTACTTATTCTGTCAATTTTTCGAGAAAAATACTAGGAATTTTGGAAGAGAGAACAAATCTTTCCATTAGTAACTACAGTTCGTATCTACTTTTGATATGTTCCATCAAGGTATTAGGTTAACCGTTTTATACTTTCAGACATGGCCTTAGCTACATGCATGTTTCATTTCACCGGTTTTACTATCCATTCTAAAGTGGTAGTAATGCCACTAAATTCACTTCAAAATTCACTTCAAAAATAGATAACGTTCTCAAAACTACCTATGGGGTAAGTGTGAGAGACAGAACTATTCCATTTGGTCTCAAAAATAATGAATTATAGGCTAAGCTAAGGTAAAGATGCCTTTTTAGAGTAAGAAGCTAAGATCAATATTTACAAAAAATGACTTAAGATGATGATTAGAAAAAAGTCGCGTGGTTTAACGAAAGGAAAATTCAATGTATTGGCTCAGAGGAACGATTATTGACATGGGTAAGTAAGTATTACATTATAAGCTAAGCTGAGGTAAAGATGCCTTTTTAGAGTAAGAAGCAAAGATCAATATTTACAAAAAATGACTTAAGATGATGATTAGAAAAAAGTCGCGTGGTTTAACGAAAGGAAAATTCAATGTATTGGCTCAGAGGAACGATTATTGACATGGGTAAGTAAGTATTACAAAAGAAGATCTAAAAGATCGCAATATTTGCGAAACTCTAAATTTTGTGGCTGGCTCGATGTTGGTATGAGACTATTTTCCAATGAAGTGAGCTGAAAATTCTATGATAGGATATAGGATATAATTAGGCTTGGGCATTTTAGTTCACCACAAAGATCGCTCTTTTAAGTTTAATCGTATGCAATGAACTAGTTCGTTAATTTAGTCCATTTAGTTCGTTTGTTCATTTAGTTCTTTTGATGCGTTCGTTCTTATTATTCGTTGCATTTTATACTTCGTTCGTTCTTTTAGTTTGTTAGTTCTTTTAGTTCGTTCGTTCTTTTAGTTCGTTCGTTCTTTTTATTCTTTGCATGTTATACTTCGTTCGTTCCTTTAGTTCGTTAATTTTTTAGTTCATTCGTTCTTTTAGTTCGCTAAGTCTTTTAGTTCGTTCGGACAAACCAAGGACTCAAACCATAGCTTCGTAAATTTAGTTCTTTTTACTCTCGTTCGTTTTGTTCCTACTCGCTGCAAAATCAATTGAACTAAAATGAGCTGAAAGAACGAGAAACACTGAACTAGTTCACATAGTTCATGAGTGGGAATCGTTCAATTGAACTAGTTCATATAATGGGAGTGATTAAATATACAATATAACGATTCCTATGGATTCATATTTACATAATCATCATGTATTTGGGCTGATGATGGAATGAAGCTGTCCCAAAAAAGGAATGAGTTGGGAGTTCTGCAATGGGATGATATATATAATAAGAGCGATTAAATAGATAACGATACCCATGGATTCATCATTGCCTAGACATCAGGTTGAACCAGGTTCCCAAACAGACATTTTTATGCAGGATAACGCTTCAAAACAAACGGCAAATATAACACCAAATGAGACTTGTAGAGAATAGTGTCAAGGTGTTCGATGAGCCAAGGTGTTTGATTGGTGTCAAGGTGTTTGATTGTCCTCCTCAATCGTCTGATAAAGGTTTTTTCAACAAGAGGTGTCATTTTAAATTTCTCATAATTTTTTCAGCTGACACCATACAACTGTCATTTGATGATGTCTGACAAAAAAAACAAGGAGATTCCAAGATATGAATAGATACATACTCGCACAACGCTTTGAAATAGTGGGTTAGGTCATGTTAGGTTGCCGCGGCTGTCGCTTATAAGACACACTTAGGCCCGTTGTGGTACTAGGGGTTTATTATTTTCCACTCTATCCAAACCAGCTATTTATAAAGCTGAGCTGAGGTAGACCGAAGAGCTTGTCTAAGTCACTGTGGAATCAGTTGCCTAGGAAAAGGTGGCTTTTTCTGGCCAGCGCTGGGCATGTGCAGTGAAGATGTGTTGTGGATTCAACCAACTCCTCGTCTCTGCAGCTTCTGCAGAAGTCGTTATGGAGGATTTTTAGTCTTCGGGCATGGTTTACAATTAGCCAGTGTCCCATTGGAACGCTTATGACAATATTTATTTGGTCCCTTCTAAGGGAAATTAGATCCTTTGAGCGTTCTAAGTTCAGGGTTGGCCAAACTTAACGCGCCGTATGGCATGTGCTATACGTAGACCACCTAATGTTAGTTAATACTTTCCAGGGATAGTTCATTATTAGAGAGGTATTCCAATTTGTTCCTTATCTGTCAATAGGGGTTTGGTAATACCGCTACGAGTGAGTTCGTCTGCTTTGCAGTTTTGTGGGAAGTCTCTATGTCCGGGGATCCAACATAGAAATATATTGAGCTGCTCTGTCATCTCATTTAGAGATCTACGGCAGATAAGAATTGTTTTAGATGTTGTTACAACAGATTCCAGGGCTTTCAAAGCGGCTCATATCATTCATCTGAAGCCAAGTAAGGACTTCGTGTATCGCAGTAACTTTCGCTTGGAAGATACTGCAGCGGTCGGGGAGCCTAAAGACAAGGTTGATGTTTAGTGCTTCAGACTAGACTCCTCCCCCTACTTTGCCATCTAATTTTGATACATCAGTGTAGATTTCAGTGGCAATGTTGGGTGGAGGACTTCCAAGCTTCCATTTATTTCTGGAGGGAATTTATACATCAAAACTTTTGTCGAAAAGAAGTTTTTGCGTGATGTAGTCCATGACCTTTGGTATTGGAGGAAGAAGTTTCCTAATGTTAGAGTGTCCTATTGTACCTCCCTTTCATTGGAAAGTGGCTTCTAGATGGATAGCTGTGTTTGCAGCCATCTTTTTTGTAAAGATATCTTGTGGTATCAGGTGGAGCGTAATGTCGAGTGCATTCGTTGGAGTGGTTCTTAGCGCTCCGCTGAAACACGGCTCAGCTGACCGTTGAACTTTTGAATTCTTGAAATCTCAAGACACCGTTGAATCTTGAGATGTGTTTGTTTGTAAAATGTGGGCCACCAATAACAAGTGTATAGAGCCAGTGAGTAACCTTAGGTTATAATCTCCATTTGCTACCTACTGCTTTCTTGCATGAATATCGGGCTATATTGGCTTTTTTGGGTCTCTCGAGCAGATTGGGTTTCCAATTTAGTTTCCTATCTAAGATGAGACCCAGGTATTTTGCTTGTTCCAAGAAATTTAATCTTGTATTTCCCAGCTTTGGAGGACTGATTGTGGGTAAGTTGTGTGGTCTTGTAAAGACCACTAACTCAGTTTTATTAGGATTAAAGCTGGGACCACAGCTGGTAACCCAGTTTACGAGAGCTTTTAGACAATATTGCATAATAGCTCGGAGAGTGGATACATATTTTCCTGTGATGACATTAGCAATATCATCGGCGTAGGCTATTTTCTTGCACCTCTCTCGTTTCAGTTTACCCAGTACATCACTAACCACTAGGTCCCAGAGCAGAGGCGAGAGAACTCCTCCCTGAAGAGTTCCCCTAGGTACAGATCTTAGCGGGGATGCTGTTCCGAGTATTGTGCTTATAATCCTGCCTACTAGCATTTGATTTATAAGTGCTATCAGAGCAGAATTCACCTCCGTCAGTGCATTAGTGATAACCTCTGCCTTGACGTTGTTAAAGACACCTTCTATATCAATGAAGGCTACCATTGTATATTTCTTCTGGGAATACAATATACAAAGGGTATTTTCAATGAATATAAAATATGAAGGGTCTTTTCAATGATAGATACTATGAAGTCGAGAGCTGTTTCCATATATTCAAACTTAATATAAGACAAAGCTTACCAACCGAATGAATTAATTTTAAATTTCCCAAACAATGGAAGCCACAAATAGTTTCGCATCAACAATTGACGCCCACTAACAAGCAATCCTTCCTAAAAACACAAAAATAAACACAGCTAATTAGCGGAAAACACTGTCGCAGGAACATCAGCTGCATAGTCATTGAAATAGCGACGGCTGGCGGAAGTGTGCGAGGATGTTACTGTGTGTGTGTATGTGTGGGTGTGGATGAACTGCGGTAATGTTTAGCTGCAGCTAGCAAGTGTAAAAATAATCACATATTTCAACATGGCTGTGAGTGCAAGAGCTGCAATTCGCCTTTAGAATACATTTAAGTGTGTGTGTGTGTGGGTGTGGGTGTGCTTAAGTTTTTCTACCCGCTCGTCAAAATGTTTTTCTCAGTATTTCAGCGACGAATTTTGTAAGGGATCGTTTGCAATTTTCGAGCGATGCTTCATTGCTGCTAAAGTGTTAATGTCATGTTTATGTGTGTGTGTGCGTGTGTGTGTTTGTGTCTGAATGTGTGTATGTGCGTTGTGATTTCAAATTAAGGATCAATAATCAAGACATGCTTTCTAGCTCAATTGCAATGCTTCAGTGTGTTATGTTCGTTCGCGTAAAGCTACTTTGGGAAAAACCCAGTCAACTGACAAGCTAGCTACGAGTGAGCTTTTCATCTTCTTCCGCTTTCATGCTTCAGAAATTTGCTGAAGAAATTCTCAAGTTTCTTTAAATTACTAGCATCATTTGTGGTTACCTTGATTTGCTTAAATTAGTTATTATTCATGATTAAATTTGCTGCCATGACGTTGTCACAATTGCTACCTTTTGCATGGACGCCATCGATCAACAAAAACAAAAACCACAACAACTAAGACTACCAGCGTTTTATAATTACCTCTAGAGCAGCGCAAAATGTAGTCGGCAGCGTGAGCAAAGACAAACAAGAATTTAATTATGATCCTAAATATTTTACAGGGTATGGGCATGAATTTAATTTTAATTATTTTTGCCACAAGAAAATGTCGCTTTAAAGTCGCGTCAGTGTCGCTTGTAAGCTTCTAACAGGCGCGGTCGAGTTTATTTATATCTAAATTATAATTTAATATGACTACAGCTCAACAATAAAACAGCGGGTCTTAGGCAGCAACAACAAAAACAACAGCAACAACAACATTGCTCCAATTACAACAAACAAAAAACAAACACAGACACATTGTAAACACTTCGCCATTCAGCGCGAAAAAGCCAGCATATTTTACTCGCGCTACTTAAATCCCGACGGATGTACGCCGCGTGTAACGCGAAAGCGTTGAACTTTGTTCATTACACTAAAGTGGGGGTGGCAGCAATGCTTTGTCTGCAGGTGTTTGTGTGTGTGTATGTGTGTGTTTATGTGGAACAAAGCCATACTTTAAATAGTAATTAAATAAATGCGCATAGCTCAAGTTAAGAATTTAGTCCGCTTTGTTTTTGTTTTCTTGTGTTTTTGCTGTTTTATAAAATTTAGCTTAGATGTTGCTGAACATGAGGAATTGTTAATGTTTAAAGCTTTTAGCTTAAAGCTTCTAATCCTATAAGCGGTATTAACCGCGTCTTTACTAGGTTATGACAAGTTTCTGAACCAATTAAAACTAAACTGGAGAAAACTTGTCTGTATTTTTTTTTCTTTCTACAGCAGTACACAGGATTAACCATTTTCACTCTCGGAGAATAAAGTTTAAAACAACACACTAAAAATACAGATTTCGATCAAATTCTTATTTCTCTCTTATATTTGGACGCTATTATTTGTGGATTTAACGCCACTATGCGTGGAGTACAATATCATTCAAATTTTCTTTGCGAGTATTTTTGCAGAACTCAATTCCTTTGAGGTAATTATCGATGTTTTTTGTACACAACTCGGCCATAAGCCATGACTTGACGAATGTTGGGTCTTAATAGCTATTAAAAAATATCTTTTGTGTAGCCCCACAAGCAAAAAAAAAAAAAAAAATTGTCCAGAGGCGTCCAATCACCCGATTTCGGAGGCCAATTGACGTCGCGAAATTTCGAAATAAGTCGTTCTGGAAATTTCTGTTGCAAAAAAGCCATCAGTGTAGGCTTTTGATTCCATCTTGTTGAAACCACAAACCCTCCAGATCCATATCTTCAATTAAAAAAAAAAAACGAAAAATTGGTTAACATGCGGCCGGTTAACATAGCACTCTGAATTGACTGTAACGGTTGCTGCTTGATCCTTTTTAAAAAAAAAAAAATACGGAAAAAGGACACCACCAGACGATAACGCATACCAGAGAGTCACTTTTTGCGGTTGCAATGGCTTCTCCACAACCGTTTGGTGATTTCAGGGGCTCTTAGACGGCAATTTTGCTTATTCACGTTATCACTTACACCGAGAAAAAAACTTATGCAAAATTAATAAAATACCTAGTACTATAATTTATACGATGGCTTTGGCAGTTTTCAGCCTCCTAACTTTTTGGTCAAAACACCTAAGTTTTACATGTTAACTTATCGATATTGATTTGGGTGATAAATTAGCGAAGTATTTTGTAATTTACACATTAGCTTCGACAATTTATATGAAGCGTGCTTGCTTATTCTGCCGAACATAGTGTTCAAATTTTTAACAAAAAACTTTGTTGAACTATCAAAGTTAAAAAGATAAATAAATATACAGGGAGAAGTATAAAGTATACAGCTATTTAGGTAAATTACTGTATATTGTTTTTGTAAAATATTTCCAAAGAATAGTATGAAATGTACATATACTTAGGTAAAATTTTGTATATTGCTGTTGTGCAAAATTACCCTAGCACTTAGGTGAAACTTCTAAAAAAATGAAATGAAATGAAAACTTTAATTTTTACTAAGGAAAACCTGTTCTATTTTATGTAAATAGACATACATTTACAAAGTTTACAACATAGATTTACAAAGTAAAAATATTATGCATTTAGATCGCTTATAAATATATATAATTTTTAAACAAAATGCACTCATGAAGCATTGCACCTTGGCTAAACATCTGCGCTATATATTTTTCATTACAAAAACTAATCGAGAACTATAACAAGCAGTGAGTATTCAGCGAAAATGTGTGATTGAATGAATGTAAATTCAGTTTTCACATTCTCATGTGAGCTATTGTCTGTGTCGGTCATGTCGCTTAGATCTCGCTGTTCTTTTTGCAGTAAGTCGACTGCTAAAGAAAGTTCGATAACTTGTCCCTTATGCAATGGTTGCTTTCATAAATCGTGTGTGAACTTGGAAGATAACATTTCAGAATGTATCTGGTATGAGGACAAAGACAAATGCTGTATATGATGCAACTTCGGAAAATGATTGTGATATCTACTTTTTTACTGAGACATGGTTAAACCAAAATTTTTTTGACCATGAGTTTTTTGAACCGTATTTGTACAACGTCTATCGAAAGGATCGTGATTTCGATGCGTCTGGCTGTCGTCGTGGAGGAGGAGTTTTAATTGCTGTGAAAAAAATGTTTTCTTCATCATCTGTTGTGCTTCCCTATACTGATTCGCTGCTTGATTAACTATGTGTGGTTATTAAAAGACTACCTGAATCTTTATTTCTTTGTGCTTCTTATGTGCCTCCTAGCAGTTCTCTCAATCTATATAAAGCGCATGTGGATAACATATCATCATTGGCTGCTAATTGCTTTAAAGATGGAGACCAGTTGATTGTACTAGGTGATTTCAATCTTTGTAATATTTCTTGGACAAAATTGTATGATTATTCTTATCTCACACTTAGCAATGTTTCTAGTGATATTGAAATGTATGTAATAGATAATATGTTAGCTCTTGGTTTTCAACAAATTAATAACTACTTCAATTCACTTAATAGACTGCTTGATCTAATTTTCATTAATGGTAATATCAAATACAATCTTTTTGTTTCTCTATCACCTATTTCTCCGTTAAATGCGCATCATCTACCTTTAGAGCTAGAAATTTCTTTTTATAACTATGTATCTTAATATTCTTACTAGTCGACCTGTTTTTAAATTTAATTATAAGGCATGTGATTTTGTTTCATTGCATAATGCTCTTTGTTGTATTGATTGGGCAAATGAACTTAATAATTTTGATACTGCTTCAAGTTTTGAAAAGTTTAATAACCGTTTATTTTTAACATGTAAAGATTTTATTCCTAAGTACAGGACAAAAGACTTCAAGTTACCTTGGTATACCAAAGGCCTTAAACGCTCAAAAATTTGCGTAGTAAATTTTATAAAAAATTCTTAATCACTAACCTTAATTCTGATTTTTATAAATATCGTCACTATTTGAGAGAATTTAACTTTTTAAATAAATATCTCTATAGAAAATATATATTTTATTATGAATTGAATATTAAAACGGATTTAACTTTGGTTCTCTCACAATTTCTGAAAATGATGTTTTAAAAGGTATAAAATCACTTAATTTTTCTTATCATGTTGATAGTGATGGTTTTTCTGCTATTTTCTTAAAAAGATGTGCCAAAAATTTGATTATTCCACTAAAAATTATTTTCAATAAATCACTAAGTTCTGGGCTATTTTTGGACTGCTGGAAGGCATCGTTTATAACCCCTGTATATAAATCCGGTTCTAAAAATGATGTCTCTAACTATAGACCGATCTCTAAACTCTCAACAATTTCTAAGATTTTGAAATGATTGTCAAGGAAGAGCTAATATTTGCCACTAAGAACTTTATTTCTCTCTCCCAACATGGCTTTGTACCGGGCCGCTCGACTATATCGGATTTAGTACTTTTTTCTGAATATTGTATATCAGCATTTTTAAATGGGTTTCAAGTTGATGTTATCTATTCAGATTTTTCAAAAGCTTTTGATAAAATTTCACATAGTTTACTAATTACAAAATTACAAAAATATTGGTTTTCATTCAACTTTTCTGAGATGGATTAAATCGTATCTCTCTAATAGACAGTGTATAGTTGCTTTTGATAATTTCAAGTCATTTTCCATTGTTGCAACTTCTGGTGTACCACAAGGAAGTATTTTAGGACCCTTGTTGTTTACTTTGTTTATTAATGATATTTCAACCATATTTTTTATTCTGAATGTCTGCTTTACGCAGATGACCTTAAAATTTTCCTTAAAATTAGAAATAAGTCTGATATTTCCCGTCTTCAAAGTGATATTGATAAACTGTACACATGGTCTCAAAAAAATAGTCTATTTTTAAATTTAAAGAAATGTGCTTTTATATCCTTCTATAAGAATAACATTAAATTTCCGTCCGCATATTACATAAATAATACTTCTTTGTCCCATCTTAACAATTATAAAGGTCTTGGTGTTGTCTTTGATAATAAATTTACTTTTATTCCACATTTAGATTTTATTATTCCTAAAGCTTGTGCTTTATTAGCATTAATCCGTCGTCAATCAACATCATTCTCCGACCCATATACATTTAAAACTCTGTATATCAATATAGTTCGCTCTCGGTTAGAATATGCATCTGTCATTTGGTATCCCTACTACTCCTCACATAAACAGCGCATTGAGCGTATTCAGAAAGCGTTCACTAGATTTGCTCCACGCATTCTTAATCCTCAAGTCCTTCTTCCTGCTTATAGTGAGTGATGCATTTTATTTAATTTGAAATCCTTAGAAAGTAGAAGAAATTTACTCTCGTTACTTTTTGTGTTTGATATTGTTTCTGGATCAGTCGATTGTCCTGAACTTCTTGAAAAAATCAATTTTGATGTCTCTGCTAGGCATTTAAGAAGTAATGATCTGTTTTATATTCCAATTTGCCGTACAAATTATGCTGCTAATGCTCCTGTTTATAGAGCCTTACTTAATTTTAATAATATCAATGCCTTTAATAGCTTAGATTTTTCTATCTCTAAAGATGCAATGAAGTTTTTGTTAAATAGTATTCTTTTAGTTAATTATTTTTAATATACGTTCAATTTATGATAATTTATATTTATACTATTTTTATATTCTTTTGATCTATAAGGAATTGTTATCCAAAAATGAAAATAAAAAATACAAAATGAAATGAAATGAAAAATTTTGCTCATACCATTTTGATAAAGTGTCAAAGTTTTCAGTGGTTTACCTACACTATTGGTTAAAATGTTATATACTTGGTTTGAGTGAATCAAATATTTTTTATTGGCAGGGTATGTGCTTCAAAGTAATGTATTAAATAATATATTACTTTGGTGAATAACCATAAGTTTCTAGTTTCCATACAATTTTCTTTACCCAAGCCTGCTTTGGTTATTTTACTATTGTTTTTTTTTCTCGGTGTAGTGTGAAATAAATAATAGGAAATAATATATCCTCATCGCTGAAGAAAATTTGCTTCGAAACATCAGCATAACAGGTCATTCAAAAAGTCCGTAGAATAAGTAAGAAAAAAAAAAAAGAATTTTGACAAAACTCGATCATATTACTCAACATAGTTGCCTTCGAGAGCGATACAGAGTATAGCGATTTTCCAAATTTTCGATACCACTTTTATAGCACGATTTCTCTTTCTCGTCACAATAGGCCTCAGTTTCAGCGATTACTTCATCATTGGACTTGAATTTCTTTCCAGCAAGCATTCTCTTGAGATCTGAAAACAGGAAAAAGTCGCTGGGGGCTAAGTATGGAGAATACGGTGGGTGGGTAAGCAATTCGAAGCCCAATTAATTCAATTTTGCCATCGTTTTCATCGATTTGTGACACGGTGCATTGTCTTAGTGAAACAACACGTTTTTCTTTTGCAAATGTGGCCGTTCCTTTGCGATTTCAGCCTTCAATAGATCCAAAAGTGCACAGTAATAGTCGCTGTTGATGGTGGTTCCTTTTTGGAGATAGTCGATGAATATTATTCCTTTTGCATCCCAAAATACAGACGCCATAACATTTCAGACCAACTGTTTGGTCTTTGCTCGCTTTGGATTCGGTTCGTCGACTGCTGTGCACTCTGCTGACTGGTGTTACTGGTGTTTCATCCATTGTCCCATATCAACGATAGAATTCGATTTTATTGCGGTTTAACAGCGCCAAACACTCCTCTAAAGCATCAATTCGTTGTTGTTTTTGGTCGACTGTAAGCTCACGCGGCACCCACTTTGAACAGAGCTTTCGCATACCCAAATGTTCGTGTAAAATGGTAAAAACACTACCATCTGATATCTTTACAATGTCAGCGAGCTCGTGCACCTTCAATTTGGGATCGTTCATAACCAATTTGTGGATTTTTTGATATTTTCTGGAATAACAGCCTCATTTGCGCATCCACTGCGCTTTGCATCATTTGTGCTGGTACTACCACGTTTAAATGCAGCAATTCACTTTTCTACCATTTGTCTCGATTGAGCAGAGTCCGGATAATGTTTATCAAGTCATTATACGTATCATTTACATATTTATATACGTACCGTCTGAAGGCTAGTACTAAATAAAAATCATATGGAAAAATCTAGTAACGCCATCCATGTATCATTCTATGGACTTTTTGAACGGACTGCTGTAATTTTTGTTTTAGTACCCAATCGCCGTATATTCCGCGCTTTCCATGGCCGACAGACTTAAATTCTTGTGTGAGTCGGACTTATTATTATTATTAGTATCACCATTTTTATTTTTATTGAAAAACGTTTGGCAGAGCAAGGAATATTAAATTGAGAAATAAGTACTTAAGGGTAATACAATGAATGAAATTAAAATTAATTTTTATTGAAGTGAATTCAGGATTAATTTGTTTTATTTCGTAGAGATTAAATTGAAAAAAATTAATTAGCATTCTTGCATAGTGAACTGTTGTTTAGGTTTCATAGTCTTCTGGATTGGTAACAATAAACTTTGCAGAAAAATTCGACTTCATTTATAAATTGAAATGTATTGAAATAAAATTGGATACAAAATTAATGTGAAAAACATATATATTCCATAGAAATGTTGGCAACACTTTTACTTTCCCAATGAATTCGCCACCAGTTCTCTCGCTCAGAAGAGAGAACAATGTGAGAATAAGAAAAAGAGACTATTTTGGCGTCAAGTGGTGAATTCTCTTTCTTTTCACTTTGTGCGGACCGTTTATATGGAAATTTCTTTGTGTGTTCGTTTTGTGGCCATCAAATATATACAGAAAATAGTGCGTCTGTCCCGGTTTACACACGTCAAGAGTTGACAGTCAATTTTTTCATATTACCTTTTAAGCTTGACGCTTCAGCGTACACTCGTCAATAGTTAACGGTCAATTTTTTTTGATGACGCCGAATTAAAATGAAATATAACAAAACAACGAACAAATACATAACAAATTGCCCCAGAATTGATGGTACGTTCAAGTTTGTTCTTTCTCCTTGCCACATGGGAAAATCGCCCTCCAACACAAAAGTTGACCGTGGCAAAACTCTTGACGTGTGCAAGCCAGGACTCTCTGTTTATATTCTTCGTTTTTTTATTTCTCTTTCGTTGCCCATGTTGCCCACCACAGTGTAAAGAAATAAAAAATCCAACGAAACAATGCCGAACGTTTTCTTTTTCTTTCTCTCCTTTTTATTTGGATTTCACAATGGGTGAAATACATTATACATCATTCCACCAGTTCAAATTAGGTATATTTCTAAAAAAAATATTAGGTGCACTCCTTAATTCTAATTCATTTAAAAAAAAAAAGTTATCAAAATCGGTTGAGAAACACGGGAGAGAATGGTTCTTTACTGTTTTGTCTACGCCTCTTTATATATAGATTATTATTCTTGGGATTTGCATTGCGATCTTAAGAAATATCGTGACCCTTCATGTAACATAAGAACTCTTTTTAGTCCAATCTCTGAGATAAATACTTGTAAGCCTTCTGTTCAAAATTGAACAGGACTGTGCAAATAAAACAACAACTCTTCATTACTCTTCAATATTTATTTTATCACCTTCAAAATAATCACTTTCGGTGGCAATATACATATGCCAACTTTTTTCCATTCTTGAAAGTACTTTTGGTAGGCCGATTTCGGAATGACTTTTAACTCCCTCGAAATAAAATTCATTACAAAATAAATGTGAAAAACATATTTATTCCATGAAAATGTTGGTATCACTTTTACTTTCCTAATGAATTCGCCATCAGTTCTCTCACTCTCAGAAGAGAGCACAATGTGAGAAGTAAACTGAAAATAGAAA
Organism: Pherbina coryleti; assembly: GCA_943735915.1. NCBI lineage: Eukaryota > Metazoa > Arthropoda > Insecta > Diptera > Sciomyzidae > Pherbina > Pherbina coryleti. The sequence goes on along the minus strand of OX030951.1, from coordinate 128,780,385 downwards.
GAGAGACTATTTTGGCGTCAAATGATGAGCTTACCTCTGCGAATTCTCTTTGATGACTTCAAATGTCCCAAAATGTTTTCCACGAAGCGATCATTTGAGTTTAGGGAATCGCATAAAGTCACACATGGCCATATCTGGCGCATATTGTGTTTATTGAACGATATTGAGATTTTTTTTATTTAAATAATGGCGTGCAATGCATGATGTGTGAACTGATGCATAACCGTGGTGCAAAACCCTTGAATTGTCCTTCCATAATTCTGACCTTTAAGGCCGAATATGCGGGCGCAAATGCTTTAAAACACTCAAATAATAACATGAGCGTTGATCGATTGAGTTTGCCGAAGGAATTCCGTGTGCACGACACCTTGAGAATCGAAGAAAACATTGCTCAACTTATTTTTTATTTTTCTTTATGAAATTCGCAGGTCAGGCTCGAGGTGAATTTGTTTACAAAGCAATAAGAAAGAAACTACGTGACAGATCGCACTATAACAGTATTACCAGCCATGTAGTTTTACCAGTATGTAGGCTACCTTTAAAGTCTTGCGCCTCGCCAACTTTTAGCAATGCCAAATGAATTTTGACAGTAAAAACAAAAAAAAAAAAATAAACTAATCGAACTAAATTTCAGTCCTTGAAAGGACTTTGACCGAACTTCTTATGATCAAATTGTGTTGTGCGCGTTATTAAATGTTTGAACACAATTGATAGAGAACTGGACCTACTTGTTTTATGCCGACTCCGAACGGTTAATGTTCATGTTCTCAGGAAGCTTTACATGTTATTATTTACTCTCTGAGGTTTGAAATTGTCTGCAGAGAGGTGACGGCCGAACAGAAAAATGAATTCAATTGAAAAAACTTTTTGTGTCAGATGGAATCATGTGTGGATGTGGAATCATGTGTCAGATGGAGAACCAGGGTTCTCTGGCGTATGGGTCACGCACTCTACCCACTGCGCCACGGCCGCCGAAGACAAATTTTGACAATTCCATTCGAAAATTTGACATTTTCTATAGTAAAAGTACTCACAAAGTTGAGGTGTATGTGCGCTAATTGTATGGGTTACAGTGGTTTAAAAATTGCATTTCAGCAAAACAATGGAATTAAAACGTGAACATTTTTGGGTGATGATCTCGACGATTTTCGACGTTTGTCAATCTACGTCGAAAAGAATTGAAGAAATCGAAGGTTGAACTATGCTAAGTTGAACATTTGGTGTTGAACCACCACATCCAGCGACTGTAAAAGGCTGGTTCAAGTGTTCGAGCGTGGTCGTCGTTCTCTCCAAGACGAATTAAGTGCAGATCGTCCAAGAAGAGCTGTTGTGGCAGAAAAAATCAATGCTGTGCGTGAACTGTTGGAAGCAGAGTGGCATGTGACATACCGTGAGATGGTGCTATCTTTGGGCATCAGTGGGATAAGCATACATTCGATTTTACATGAGCATGTAGGCGTCAGGAAGATTTGTTTCCTTTGGATACCACATATTTTGACAGTTGCTCAAAAAAAAAAGGCTGGTGTCGATTAGTGCAAGGAAATGCTTAAAAAAATACAGCGAGGGTGGTTCGAAACACGTCTACAACACTACCACAGGACACGAATCATGGATCTACGCTTATGCAACCGAAACAAAGTAGCAATCCATTATTTGGGTCTTTCAAAGTGAACCAAATCCGCCAAAAACTGTCTGCGGACGAAGCACATCCAAAGAAATGGTTGCCAGTTTTTTTTTTAGAAAAACCGCATAGGTTCCAACTGTACCAAAAGAGTAATGGAGAACTGTTAATGATGAATGGTACACAGCCATTTGATTGCCGAAAGTCTTCGGAGAATTAAGAATAACCAACCACCGAAGGATGATTGTTCTCCATCGCGATAATGCGAGTTCCCACACAACAGCTCAAGTTAAAGATATTTTGAGCACTTAAAAAATGTTATTGATAGTTTATCCGCCTTACATTCTCGACTTGGCACTCAATGACTTCTTCTTGTTCTCTTATATAGGAAAAAAATTTGTGGTACACGTTTTTCTACATCCGAACAGGACGTTGAGGCCTTCAAAAACCTGTTTTAGAAGGTACCAACTTCGGAGTCTTAAAACTGTTTCAAAAATTGGTTCAAAATAATGCAACAGTGTATAGATCATCTTGAAGAATACTTTGAGAAACAATTAAAGCATTTTCACTGATTAACCACCGTCTTTTGATTGTTAGGCGCAAGACTTAAAAGGTAAGTAACCAGATTTTCTTCTTCTCGTGTTAAGGCAAGTACAGTTAATTCAGGGCTTTTCAAAAATGAGCAGGAAAAGCAACAGATATTGTTTTTTCTCCAAATGTAACTCAACATTTAAAGTTAACAATAATAAATTTCATTCTTTCCATTAGACTGGCATCTAATTTGTTCTCCTCACCTCTAGCAATTGCTAGTTGGAAGTAATATTGTTATCCATCATAGAGCCAATGGAGAGAGAGAGAGAGAGTGTTTTATTTTGCAAAGAAATGCATAAAATATAATTAATTAGCTCAGCTAGAGCTATTTTTATTACACTAAAATGGCCGCTATGTGTTCCACAGGGAAACAACAACGCAAAACAACAAAAACAATAAAAAACAACAGAAGTAAAAGCACAAAACTGGAAGTGTAAAGCCTCAAAAATAAAGTAACAACAAAAATGTTTTCCTCCCTCGGGTCGAGTAATGAATTTTATGCAATTGTTTGCAAAATACTACAGCATATTTTTAGGCTTAAGCATACGCTGCTAAACAAAAGGCATTCATTAAAATTGTTGTTTATTTTGTGCTGTTTTTCTTGGGTCGAAATATAATTAATGGTCGCGGCTTGCATTAAAAACTTGCCTCTAGCTGAATTGAGTTGAGTTAATTTCTGCGTGCTTTGCTATGACTAAAGCTTTAAACAGGATTTTTTTCTAAACTTTTTGTGGGCGCAGCCAGAGCTAAAAAAGTGCTAGCCAGAGCAATGCTTTATAAATGAAGTATTTACTTGTATTTTCTTAGGATCTAAAATAAAGTTTTGCGTTCCTACTTTAAGGCGTGCATTAATTTAGGAAATAAGGCATTAAAAGAAATTTTAGCATATTTCTTTGCCAACCAAATAAAGTATTAAAGCATACTTTTGGGCATAATTTTTATGGCTACACTGCGGTAATAATTGATTGCAAAGGGATTTAAGATCCTTTTGCTCGTGTGTCTCTGCTATAAGCAACAGCAGTAGCAGCAGCAGAAGCAACAGTAGCAACAGTGCTAATAAATTGTTATCTTAGGGTAAATTTTCTTATAAATATTTAAATAAGTGCTCAAGAAAAGGCAACAGTCCGAAATAGAATTGTGCTGCTGAAGAATTTTAAGCAGAGTTACGGAAGATTTTTTTTTTACGATTTGGAAGATTTACAAGCGTTGGATAAGCTGAAAGTTGAACATTGCCACTTCAAAGTGACAATTATTTTCTTACCAAAGGCTGTGCAGCATAAGAAACAATTTGAGGGTAAGAGTGATATTAAGGCACGCTTGACAAATGTTCACTAAGTTTTCTTACCCGTTATTAATTCGATTATCCTTATAACATATAATATAAACGGCTGTTTGGAGTTACAGCAAGTTTGCTTCAAATGCTTACCTAGAAAGAAAAGAAGAAGTAAAAAAGGTAGGTATTAATATTTATTTTAGCATTAGTCACAATATCTTTAAATCGCAAATTGAGAAAATGTTAAATAGATAATGATGCTTATCTACCTATCTACATATGGTATATAAAAAAGAGTTTTTGTGTGTAACTACGCAATGGACTTCTAAACTACTCATCCGATTGGCATGAAAACTTGTGTATAGAAGTTTTATGTACGGTTCGTATTTGTGGGCTATCAATTTTAATGATATTGTGGGCTAGCTGCTTTGTAGTTAAAATAAAAAAACTTTCGATTTGAAGTGGGATGAGTGTAAATAATGGTTTGTGTATTAGATACATACAATGGCTTTTTATTTTGTCAACATTTTGATATTTAAACATCAAACATTTTTCGAAGCTACCCTCTGCACTGAAAAAAAATGTAATTTTCTTGTCAAATACAGTACTTTTTGCTTATAGCGAACCCGTTTAAAGCGAACTTTCGCCTAAAACGAACCAATTTCAAAAGTACGCGTTTTTATTCCAATAAATCATGCATTTTTGTTCGCTTATTACGAACTCGTTTAAAGCGAACTTTCGGTTGTAACGAACTTTATTTGCATGCAAAACTTATTTATTTTTCGATTAAAGCGAACCAAAAAGTGCCGCTATGTAAAAAATAATGTTGGCTCTGACAACACTGTAACACATAGTGTTTAATTTTTCCTGTCTCTAATCCGGGAATTCCCCTGAGTTTAATGTTTGTTTGTTGGAACACGATTACATATGCTTTGATGACGACTTTTTAAATACGGAAGAATTGGACGAAAAGCTATTGTGCAGTGTGTTTGCGCTGGTGGAGACGACCTTGGCGACGATATAGACAACGTAGAGCCAATCCAAGTCGCAACTGACGTGGATGCAGTGTGTAGCGTAAGCTATGTAAGAGATTTTCTTCAGTCGCGCGACACTCCACAACAAATTCTTGACCACTTGGCTCAAGTGGAAGTGTATTTAACTCAGACTAATATTGCTACGAAGCGAACTAAACTAACTGATTTTTTTAAAAAGAAATTTTTTAAATTAAAACATCTCAACATTTTAATAAATTTACAAAGGAGTTAATGTGCACATACAATTGATTAATTCAAGTCTTCATTTAAAGCGAACTTCGTTTAAAACGAACCATTTTGCCCGGTCCCTTGAAGTTCGCTTTAAGCGAAAAGTACTGTATTTTGGATTTTTATTTACATATTTTGCAAATGTTATATTTTGAATTATTTTAATAATTTTTGACAATATTTGTGCTGAAATAAGAGCACATAATTTTGCAGAAATGCTTTGTGAGGAGTTTATAGCATGTTTCAGCCATTTTTAAAAATTCCCTCAATAAAAAATCCTCAAAATAAACAAAACATTAGGTTTGTTCTCGTGCTCTAAAGTTTAAGTCCAATTTACCAGTCTTACAGGTTTTAGTCCGAGAAGCATTCCCGTACTTGATAAAATGGTAAAAGAGAGTGCAATCGATAGAGTATAAAATTTCCCCTCCCTGTCAAAAGTTGCAAGTTTTAGTCCGCGAAATTTCTTCTGGCAAAAATGGTAAAAGTGTCAAATTGCGTAAAATCAACTGTTTACAAAGAAATTGAAGTTAGCAAAGAAATTGCAAAACACAAAAGATCTTTAAAATAAATAAAAACTATTGAATTGGAAACCATAAATGTTGTAAATTGTGTAAAAACTATATATAAATGTTAATTTGAGAATTAATACCAATATTGTTAAAAATTTTTAGCATGTCGTCTGCTTCAAAGTCGATGCTTCATAATAAACAAACGATTTTATTTGACAGTTTAAACAATTTGAGTCCGAAAAGCGTTTGCGTACTTTTATGTGCTGTTCTCTCTTTTTGAGAGATTTTTTTCTTACTCTCACGTTAATGACATTTTTAGTCCAATAGAGATGTTGTAGTTTTGATACATTTTGAAATAATTTTATATATTTTTGACAAAATTTGTGCTCAGATGAGAACAAAAATACAATTGACACGGGTTTATTTTATTTTTAAACAATTTTTAAAATTATCTTATTTAGGAAGCATTTTAAAGATATTTTTAACACTATTGAACGTTTATGAACGGGTATGGCACCACTACATTTAAAGCTTTTGTGTTGTTTTTGTGTTTTTTTTTTTTGTCTTTGATTTGTTGTTGCGTTTTGTGTTGCTACATAAGCCTTTGCTCTCAATTCTTGCTCTCAACGCTCCCAGAGTGCTCTCTGCCCATAGCTGTTTATGAAAAATGTTTTTGAAATTTTTTCTTATGAAGGCTTTATAAGAGGTTCATAGTTTTTTTTATGAATGCAGCCGATATAATTGTGTAAATACAATTATACATATTTACATTTGCGTTTTAATTGATTTTTTATTTTTTTTAAGTATACAGTAATTCCACAGTAATTTTTGTTCCAATTCACAGTAATTTTGCACCAAAAACAGTAAGTTCAACAAATTATGTTAACATCACTGGTTTTGACATTTAACCCAAAATGAAACGAGTTCCTCCAATCGTCTGAAAAAAGAAGACTACCTGCACAGCTGTTGTTGACTAGTTGAGACGCTAAAAGTTCTGTTGTTACGGAACAGAACGTCTCGTCAAACCGTTTCGTTTAGTTTCGATAAGTTTACGTTTGTTCATTTTGGGTTACAACATTGAAATGCATTTAAGCGAACATTTTCGTCTTCACTCGGGGCCGAATGCCATTGTTCGTTCGTTGTTCGTACGTTTCACGAAGTTGCTTGTAGCGTAGTGTGGTAGGTGGCAGTGTTGCCAGAACCTGGGATTTCGCCCATATTTCGGGTTTCTAAACCTCAAAAGGGCGCATGGGATTTTGAGCCCAAAAATGGGATTTTCGCTCAAGTCGGGTTTCTTAACTTTTTTTTTTAATTTCAAAAATTTAGGAGAGAGGCCTGAGCTGTGAACCAGGATGGGTTGTGAACCATTACTTTTTCTTTCCCTTATTATCGAGGGAATTTCGTTTCTTTTTTCTTATATTTTCGTAGATTTCTTACACGAGGCCAATACCGACCAACGGTTGTAAGCGCCAGATAAGTTAGTAAGTAAGTAATTGACATATCGCCAATCTTTCAACTGCTAAATTTGTCTTATGACATGACGCAATTTTTGCAGTTACACCGAAGTGTACAGATTATTGCTTGTTCCAGCGGCAGACATCGTGTTTGAAACTGTTAAAACTTTTGCGAAAGGCAATGGAGAGCTGCGAGCTTATTGCTCCAGACAAAATTGATGATCTGAAGCAGGAAAAAAGAGCAGAAAAGTCAAAGTTCCTAGCAAAAGCATCACTGAAGAAGGCACAACCAACACCATCCAAGCGTTCTAAGGCAAAAGAACCATCAAAACCATCTGATGAGGATATTGATTTTTGCACCATTTGTTTGAGGTTTTTGCCTAAAGAACTGACACCCAAAAACTCCATCGAATGTGGCCGGCCTATTTACTTGAAGTGCGTCAATATGGGAAGGCGTTCGTATTTCACATGCAAACATTACGACACCGATTTGGATGAAGATGAAGAAAATTATGATTAAACACTTCCATTCATTACGATTTTTTAGCCTAATTGGCGTCATTATAACTTGTTTTGCCTCTAGCTTAAAATATTATTGGTGATTTACTTCGTATTTTCCGACTTTTATTGGTATTTGCCAGATTTTTCACAACCCACCCACATTTTTGGAAGAGCTAATAATCACGTCTTTAGAAAATTGCCAGTAGAGAGTTAAATTTTAATCAAAACGCTAATCTGTCTGCATAAAAAAGTTGCTTTGTATATTCACCTTTCCAACAGTATCTTGGGTTATTCGATATTTTTGTCCTGAGGAAAAGTTTGAGCCCAAAAACAAAACCCGGTTCACAACCCAGCCATCTCCCCTACATTAAAAGCAATACTCTTGCTGTTTAAAGCAAGACCTTTGCAAAGCTGTTTAAGAATTGAACTTGAACACAATGACACTGTGAATATTTAAAAGAGAAAGAAGAAGAATTCAATTTTGGATGGTCGGATTCGTTTTCTTTTTGACTTGACTTTACCAGGTAAAAAAGAGAAACAAGCCAAAAAAATTAACGAGTAATTATTAAACATGAAACTATGAGGAAGGTTTGTGAACGGGATTTTTTCGGGATTTTTTATTTTTAAAACGGGATAAACAGGGCGTTTTAAAGAAGAGAACGGGATATTTAGACCTCGGCCTCTGGCAACACTGGTAGGTGATAGCATTGCGTCGATAGCAATGCCCTTCACTGCTATAAACCTATTTTCTCGACTCCTCGATATCTCTTTTTTTTCAACAGATAGAAAAACATTCGAGCTTTAGTCAATTTAATCATCAATCAAGTGGAGCTTATTTCTGATTATATATTTGGATTTTTAAATTATTGCAACAAGGACTAAATATAAATATTATAAATTTTTTTTTTCAACCGAGTAAAACCGTGTTTATCAGCTAGTAAATAAATAAAAAAAAATTCGATTCCTTAACATTCATATTTAGTAATAGCCAAAATATTCCGAATAACTTAAAAAAAGGAGTTGGTTATGTTGAGGACAGACATGTAGGCGTAGCGTATTCTTTGTTCCCAAACATTCTGTTCCTTGTTCTTATATTTGTCCTAATAATGGTCCTTATCATTATACAAATTGCTTTTTTTTTATTCAATTCCAAATTCCTGACCTATTTCTTGTTGGAATCCCTTTCATTATCCTTTTCCTACATATTTTTTAAACTATGTCTTAAATTTCGTCAATAGTGTGTCGAAATCCTTTTTCTATTTCTTATCCCAATCCCTGTTTACATCCTTTTTTCCATTTTGCTCTCAATATCGTTTTAAGATTGTTTAAGTCTTTGTTTTTTCCAGTCCTTGTTTAAATCTTTGTCCTAGTCATTACTGTATTACATTACTCCTCATCCTTTTTCTACGCTTTGTTCTCATCCATATCCAAATTCTAGTTCTAATGCATGTCCTAGTTCTAATTTCATTTCTATTTTTCTTTTAAATTTTAGTTTTTGTTTTGGGTGGTTTGTAACTACATCTACCTCAGGGTTACGCAATATATCCATGCGACGATGGTGCATTTAGTTCTTTTTGTTGTTCTCTGAAAAGCTTCATGACACCATCAATTTTTATCAAAATTTACCTTAGCTCCCATAGACATGGAGTTATTATTCCATGCAACGTTTTAATAATATTGTTGCATTTTTACTGCATTCAGCGGTTGCCAACATCGGTGTTCCAAAATTTGTTTTTTTTTCATTTTCGTTATGAGGTCAAAGAACCATTCTCTGCTGTCGTGAAATAAAATTCTACCCAGGGAGAAATAGTTCCATGCAACAATATTGCTTTTTGTTGCATAGCTTCTAGCTCCTCGACCTGGCAAAGTCATAATTTTTTATATTTTTTTTATTTATTTTTTTTTTAATTTATTGTTTTTTTACAATTTAAGGCATAATTGTAAGAATTTGTACTTAATTCTTCAATTGTATTTTATAAAATTTACCGTAGGGCATGTACTCGACGAGTAATAATTCCATGTGGGATATTAGGACTTAAGAAGTAAGGATTTTTCGAATTGAATTGACTTAATTTAGATTTTGATTTTGATTTTGATTTTGATTTTGATTTTGACTTTGACTTTGACTTTGACTTTGATTTTAATTTTAATTTGATTTTGATTTTGATTTTGATTTTGATTTTGATTTTGATTTTGATTTTGATTTTGATTTTGACTTTAATTTTCATTTTGACTTTAATTTTGATTTTAATTTTGATTTTGAGTTTGAGTTTGAGTTTGAGTTAGAGTTTGAGTTTGATTTTGATTTTGATTTTGATTTTGATTTTGATTTTGATTTTGATTTTGATTTTGATTTTGATTTTGATTTTGATTTTGATTTTGATTTTGATTTTGATTTTGATTTTGATTTTGATTTTGATTTTGATTTTGATTTTGATTTTGATTTTGATTTTGATTTTGATTTTGATTTTGATTTTCATTTTGATTTTGATCTTGATTTTGATTTTGATCTTGAGTTCGATTTTAATTTTGATTTTGATTTTGATTTTGATTTTGATTTTGATTTTGATTTTGATTTTGATTTTGATTTTGATTTTGATTTTGATTTTGATTTTGATTTTGATTTTGATTTTGGTTTTGATTTTGATTTTGATTTTGATTTTGATTTTGATTTCGATTTCGATTTTGATTTTGATTTCGATTTTGATTTTGATTTTGATTTTGATTTTGATTTTGATTTTGATTGGATTTTGATTTTGATTTTGATTTTGATTTTGATTTTGATTTTGATTTTGATTTTGATTTTGATTTTGATTTTGATTTTGATTTTGATTTTGATTTTGATTTTGATTGGATTTTGATTTTGATTTTGATTTTGATTTTGATTTTGATTTTGATTTTGATTTTGATTTTGATTTTGATTTTAATTTTGATTTGGATTTTGATTTTGATTTTGATTTTGATTTCATAAGATCAATATCATAAGTCATTTTCTCAAGACCACCTCCGTGCTCGGTTTTGTTGCCTTTTTCTAAAGTATTCTAAGATTCTTAAGGAATTTACAATTTTGCTCCTTAATGTAAATTCATAAAACTTACAGCATTTGCCCTATAAAATATGTAAGTTCTCTTCATTTTATGGCTAGCATTGTTTGTATTCTCTTCCTGTTTACAAGATACAATAAAATGTATACAAAGCCACATGTAAAAAGGATATTCCAAGAAGCTTTCATAACTTTTGCCGGAAAACAACAAAAGAAAACAGATGCTGGCGGATGTTTTTGGAAAATATATAAATAATGCAATTCATATGCGGCATAATGCAGGGAAAACGCACACGCACACATGTGACTGGCTTATCGCTATACTCGCATCCTTTTGGCTTATCGCATTACATTGTGCGCAAATCGCCTTTTAGCGCTGCATGTATTGTTTTTCTTATTTTTTTTTTAATTTTTCAAGAGAAAAGTAAGAGTTGGCAACACTTGCAATCAGTATCGACTTTCGAAGAAAAGTTTCCGTTGCACATGTGTGCATCCGTTTTGTCGTCTTGCAGTGAATGTGATGTGTTGGGCTGTGTTTGTGCTGGGCTGAGCTTGGAATGTGCCGTGCAGGTAGCTATGCAGAATAGTTTGCGAAGCACTCTTTTTATATGCAAGTAAAATAGTCCGCTAAGCTAGAGTAAAGCAATGAAACTTCGAAAAATAAACTTATACCATGAAATTAGCTACTAAGGATTAACAGGATGCACATGGTGTGTAGCTTAGTTCGAAGTTGTCGAGCAATGACAAATTTTATCTACTTTCCACTTAAAATTTTGTTGCACTTAAAAAAAAGCAATTTTTATACGAAATGCTGCAGCTTGCCGTCAATTCCTGAAATATTTAAGAAAAATATGTGAATTTTGCACAATTTGCGCGTGAAAATCTTAGTGTAGTGAACAATTTTCAAGAATGGTAGAATCGTGTGCATTTCATATGACACATTTGAGTCACATGAGTCAGTCTGCTGACGCACTTTGTTGCACAGGTACTACTGTATCAAGACAACGTTATGACAAATTAGTCACAAATAATGTCATTGTGTCATTTTACATGACACAATTGCGTTAACCCAGTTGGTGTAACACTATAATGTGCATGCAGTAGTGTGTCAACTTACAGAACAACACAGCGTTATGACAAACTAGTCACAAATAATGTTATTGTGTCTTTTAATTGACGAAATTGCGCTAACTCAGTTTGGTGTAACACTACGATGCGCATGCACTAGTGTGTCAACTTACAGAACGACACAGTGTCTTGGAAAATTTTCTTGAATTGTGTCACTGAATTATATAATGTGTTATAAGTACATATCGCTCGTTTTCTTCAATAACGTTATAATCCAAAAATCATAAAAATTGAGTTAATTACACAGCAACATTCGTGTTACCATGATCTATGCTGTTATAATTTTGGTAACGATATCTTCTTCTTTAATTTTTGCAGGAGAGTAGAATTTGTGATTCATTCATCTCAATATATTTCCGATTAGATCGTATTATATAACGATAATCTAAAGTTTTTTTGTCACTTTGTATGGATTAAACCATGTACATTACAGTAGTATTTGTATATTTAATGTTTTGTCCATATTTTGAAAATGGTGATTTAATTTCCTTTGTCTGTTCAAAACTTAAAATGCTTCTCCTGAAAAATCTAGTTTTTTGAGTTGTAACGTTATTGCAGAAAACGAGCGATATCAACTCAGTGTGTTGATACACTACAGTGTACAGGTGTATGATTAGTTCACGTCTTCGCATACAACCTAGCGCTTGTAAAGGGTGATTTTTTTGAGGTTATGATTTTCATGCATTAGTATTTGACAGATCACGTGGGATTTCAGACATGGTGTCAAAGAGAAAGATGCTCAGTATGCTTTGACATTTCATTATGAATAGACTTACTAACGAGCAACGCTTGCAAATCATTGAATTTTATTACCAAAATCAGTGTTCGGTTCGAAATGTGTTTCGCGCTTTACGTCCGATTTATGGTCTACATAATCGACCAAGTGAGCAAACAATTAATGCGATTGTGACCAAGTTTCGCACTCAGTTTACTTTATTGGACATTAAACCAACCACACGAATGCGTACAGTGCGTACAGAAGAGAATATTGCGTCTGTTTCTGAGAGTGTTGCTGAAGACCGTGAAATGTCGATTCGTCGCCGTTCGCAGCAATTGGGTTTGTGTTATTCGACCACATGGAAGGTTTTACGCAAAGATTTTGGTGTAAAACCGTATAAAATACAGCTCGTGCAAGAACTGAAGCCGAACGATCTGCCACAACGTCGAATTTTCAGTGAATGGGCCCTAGAAAAGTTGGCAGAAAATCCGCTTTTTTATCGACAAATTTTGTTCAGCGATGAGGCTCATTTCTGGTTGAATGGCTACGTAAATAAGCAAAATTGCCGCATTTGGAGTGAAGAGCAACCAGAAGCCGTTCAAGAACTGGCCATGCATCCCGAAAAATGCACTGTTTGGTGTGGTTTGTACGCTGGTGGAATCATTGGACCGTATTTTTTCAAAGATGCTGTTGGACGCAACGTTACGGTGAATGGTGATCGCTATCGTTCGATGCTAACAAACTTTTTGTTGCCAAAAATGGAAGAACTGAACTTGGTTGACATGTGGTTTCAACAAGATGGCGCTACATGCCACACATCTCGCGATTCTATGGCCATTTTGAGGGAAAACTTCGGAGAACAATTAATCTCAAGAAATGGACCGGTAAGTTGGCCACCAAGATCATGCGATTTGACGCCTTTAGACTATTTTTTGTGGGGCTACGTCAAGTCTAAAGTCTACAGAAATAAGCCAGCAACTATTCCAGCTTTGGAAGACAACATTTCCGAAGAAATTCGGGCTATTCCGGCCGAAATGCTCGAAAAAGTTGCCCAAAATTGGACTTTCCGAATGGACCACCTAAGACGCAGCCGCGGTCAACATTTAAATGAAATTATCTTCAAAAAGTAAATGTCATGGACCAATCTAACGTTTCAAATAAAGAACCGATGAGATTTTGCAAATTTTATGCGTTTTTTTTAAAAAAAAAGTTATCAGGCACTTAAAAAATCACTCTTTAGTACCAGCAAAATATATGGAAGAAGTAGAGGCTCTCAGTAGTTTAGCTATCTCTAGAACCCTTAGGTGGTTGGGGTCAGTGAGGCTAAGTCTGGCTGAACATAAGCCGGAGGCAGTGCTCATGAGTAGCCGGAAAAAGATATAGAACGCCAGAATCAGCATTCGTAGAGGGGTGATAAAATCAAAGACTTACATCAAGTACCTCGGAGTGATGATCGACTCCAGATTTTTATTAATAACACCTCCAGTATGCTCACAGAAAAGCACCCGAGTGGCACTTTCAAGAATAACGCCGAACACAAGAGGCCCCTAACAAGCGTAAAAGATATTGCCCCTCTACGTAGTTGTCATTTAGGTTCATCGCTAATACGTCACGACAACAGAAATTAAGACGAAGTCCTATCGACGTGTTATTGAGTCGGCTTACAAACTTGGCGCACTCAGGGTCTGTTGCGTTTTTAGAACACTTTTCGAAGACCCAGCAATGGTCCTGGTAAGTTCAACTCCTATTGACCTTCTCGTAGATGATGCGGTGTTTACAAATGGTAATGCTTGCGCGATTAGTCCAATATATAAAATAACCGTCATCTATTTGACTGAATATGTCTATATAGCATTTTTGCTTTTAGTTTGATGGTTACTGGTAAAAAATTATTCTTTATAAATAAACTCATACTACAGGTAACTGAATACTATTAACCCAACGAACAGTTCAATGCCATTGATTTTATCAAATTTAAGCGTTTCTCGTTCTTTTGACTCTTAATCAGGTTGCTCTTGTTGGTAGGCTTTTTCGGATGTTGTGCTCTTTGGTGTGATGCCATTGATTTGACCCGGCGTATCGGTTTCAAGCCCTTCATAAGCTTGAACTAGGAATTTTTATTTTAATATTAACATTATGATCACCATGGGCATAGCCCATTGACTCGCTTCAGACTATTGGCGCGTAGATAAATCATTATGGTGAGACGAGGTACCTGGCACAATGTTCATGTATTGATCTTCATAGACACCTTGAACGTGTATCACTCCATCAAGAATAGCTTGTGAAATTGAAATGGCTGCATCTGTATGCATGTCGGAACCTTCGCGGCGAAAGTACTTGCTAGGTTGAATTTTGAAGGCGACAAAAAGTTCCTTGCGGCCCACAGTCAAGCGAACAGTTTGTCCGTTTTTGATTCCAGCCGGAACGGGCACAGTCACTTTTTTGCGTTGCACTGTTTGGCCTTTGTCCTCGCACTCGACACATGGAAATTTAATGTACTGCCGCGTTCCCTGACAATAACGACAGGTTGAGCGCATAACAAAGGGGTCAGTTGAGATGGTCTCCATACCAGTGCTTCGTAGCCCTCGGAAACATCTTGAAACTTCTTTGTGGCATCCGGATCATCTTTGTTTGTGTCGGGATGATACTTTTTAGCCAATTGGTAGTAAGTATTCTTGATCTCTTTGCTGGAGCTGTTCTTGGCGACACCCAGCGTTTGGTAGTAGTCCTTGCTGTTGTATTCCAACGAACTATGAAAACTTTGACGTAACACTTGCGATGATATGAGTATCGCAGGTCGAGAGGTCACGTTTGTATTACTACACAAAGATTGTTGATGAAATAAAACCCCACCGCCATCACCTCCAAGCCCTCCAAGCCGTGCTGTTCGTTAGCTGTCGTACTGATTGGATATTTTGTGCCCGACAGGGAAATAATTTATTAAATTTAACACGTAAAACTCCAACACGACTTTTAACTAAGATCATGTTTTTGCTCGCGGGAGGATGAAATTAAATTAAATAAACTCCCTAGAGAAAGTAGCACGTTCAAGTGGCAATTCGATTGGGATAGATCAGTGAAGGATCGATGGACGCACCAGCTTATGCCATACATGCCATACCCGTCCAAGTGTTGTAGTAGAAGGCTCTGTAAACTTCTACATTACGCAGATTCTGAGCGGCCACGGGTGCTTCAGAGCGTATTTGTATAAATGTAAGCATGCTACAGACCTTTACTATAGTCACTGTACTGAAAACATACCAAAAGATGCGACTCATGTTCTTTTTGAGTGCCCAAAGTTCCGCAATGTTAGAGTTCAGTCTTCGGCGAGGCAAAACTTAATCAGCCTTTTGTTGAAAAACGAAGTGCACTGGTCAGTGGTCAACGTCCTAGCAAGAGTCATTATCGATGAGCTTCGAATAGTTGAGTGCTCGCAAAATAGGTGATATAGAAGATGTAGGCTATTTCATAACGACTTCCCAGACAGAAGAAGGACACGAGTCGAATAGATTTAAGCTAAGTACTATTCCCACGCCCTTTGAAGTTATGCTTTACGGCGGTTCCACGGGGTGTAACTATGGAAGATGTTTCCATGCAGGGGTTCAGGTTTAGTGCACAAGAATCGTACACACCCACCTGCACTTGGTGGCGCCTTTTGCAGGTTTTGCCTTCGTGAATAATATAAAAAATAGAAAAAAAAAGGTACAAGTGTGTCAACTCACACGGTAACACAGTGTCATGGCAAGTTATTCACAATTATGTCTCCGTGCTATTCAATGTGAGACAGTTGAGTTAACAGTTAAGTGTGCTGACTCACTAAAATGAGACTCACAGCTTCATAGGGCTTCGTGCAATGCGATAAAATTGCACCAACTCACTGTGTTGATACAGCATGATGTACATTGGATGTGTTTTATGTTCCATATATATTCTTAACATATTCCAGAACCTCCCTCCAAGGCCAGATTCTGAATCCTGAGTGTAATATAAGCTCATGACAACAAAAAAAAAAAAATTCCCAAATTGGATTGGCGCCGCTAAAAAACGTGAATTTGAAGAAGTATGAAATGGATGTTTCTAATCGAGTTTCCTATTTACATTGAAGTCATAGAAAAACGTTTGACCATAACATATTCTTATATAAAATTTTCTGCTTAACCCGAGTATGCCATAAAAAAAATGAGTCTTTGACCCAATATTGGCCTATGTTATTCAGAAATTCCTCATTTTTCTTTCGGTTTTGTATTAGAAGCTTTACCCTCGCCAAGATTACAGCAACTTTGTCGAATTAAAATGTTGCAGGATTGATGGCCATTATGTAAAGTTTAGGAACAATTATAAAATTATCCAAATCGGATAATTTTTATGATAGATTTTTTTTTGTTTTTGTTAATCCAGAAACATTTAAATTTTTTATAAAATTGAATGTGACACAATTGCGTTACATCAGTGTGCTGAAACGCTGAGATGCACATATACTATTGTATCAACTTAAAGAGTAACACAGTGTTGAAACAAATATTTCACAAATAATGCCACTGTGTCATTTAATGTGACACAAATGAGTTGACTTAATATGTTGATGCACTCAATGTGTTAAAATTGCGCTAGTTTAGTGTGTTGACACAGAGCGATATATGAACATGTACTAGTGTGTCAAATCAAAAAGTAACAGTGTCGTGCAAAATATTCTTGAATTGTGTCATAGTTTCATAAAATGAGAATTGTGTCATGAAATATAATAAAATTTCACTAACTCAGTGTGTTAACAAACTATGATGCACAAGAACCAGTGTTTCAGTTCACAGGGTAACACAGTGTCGGGACAGATTAAACCTATATAATGACACTGTGTCATTCAATGGTAAACAATTGAATTAACTCAATGTGCTGCTCAGGTATTACTGTGTCCACTCGTAGGGTAACAAAGTGTCATGATAAATAATTCGCAAATAATGTCACTGTGTTATTGAATGTGACACAATTGCGCTAACTTAGTGTGGTGTTACATAACGATGAACATGACCTAATGCAATGAGCTGACACACTGTGATTCACAGGTGCCACTGTGTCCACTCGTAGGGTAACACAGTGCCATGACAAATAATTCGCAAATAATGTCATTCTATGTGAGGCAATTGGGCTAACCTAGTGTGGTTTCACCCTACGATGAACATGAGTTAACTCAATGTGCTGATATAGTGGGATGCACCGGTGCTACTGGTGTCACCCTACCATGAACACGAGTTAACTCAATGTGCTGATACACTGAAATGCACTGGTACTACTGTGTCCACTTGCAGGATAACACAGTGCCATGATAAATAATTCGCAAATAATATCACTGTGTTATTGAACGTGACACAATTGCGCTAACTTAGTGTGGTGTTACACTATGATGAACATGAGTTAGTTCAATATGGTGACACAGTGGGATGCACAGGTGCCACTGTGTCCACTCGTAGAGTAACATAGTGCCATGACAAAAAAATTCGCAGATAATGTCACTGTGTCATTTTATAGTTATGACTCAAATGCGCTAACTTAGTGTGATTTAACACTACGATGTACAAGAGTTAATTCAGTGTGTTAAGACACTGTGATGCACAGGTGCCACTGTGTCCACTCGTAGAGTAACCTAGTACCATGACAAATAATTTGCACCTAATGTCATTGTGTCACTCTATATGAGGTAATTGCGGTAACTTAGAGTGGTGTCACACTATGACGAACATGTTCAGTGAGTCAACTCACTAAGTAACACAGTGTCATGGCAAATTTTTCACAAATAATGTCATTCTGTCATTCAATTTAGCCAATTGAACTAACCTAGTGTGTTGAAACACAACGATGCACATGAAGTAGTGTGTCAACACACTAAAAATTGCGCCATTGCCTACTACTTCGACTTCTAAATAACTTACTTTTTCTTATTTTAGTGTCTTAATTAATTGCTTGTGCCACAATTTTATTGTCATTGCTTTGCTTCAACTTTAATCACAATACCAATACCAACAACATTTACAATAACAATATTTTAAACTTTGACAAACAAACATATGTATTTGTCTGCTATAAATAATTCACAGCTACTATGTATTTCAGAAGCATGCTCTAGTATCGATAAAGCAGCAATATGGAAACAACAAAAACACAGCAACAACAACCAAGCATCAAAGTAACTAGCTACGCCTCAACAAACTTATCAACTAGCTATCGTACAAGCAGAACTTTCCCCCATTTCCCTAATGATAAAACCATTTTAAGGTTCTTTGGGTCGTAAACGTTTTGTTTGCTCCTTCGCAACAAGCACATTACAAACATTTTAACCTTTCTTTTTCCTCTACATAGGTCATTTCTTGCTAAGTTCTGGCAACATTTTGTACGTTTTAAATAATTGAACATAAATTTTATTGAACGTGTTGTACGTGTGTCTAAAGTTATTGTTGGTGTTGTTTTTGTTGTTATTGCTCGTGTTTTTATAACTGTATAAATATTGCTTTAATTTGCAAAAATATAAATTTTAAGTTCGTTATTTTGTTATTATTTCTTGGGCTAATTTATAGCTTTTATTTAACGGTACTTAAATATGTTCTGCCCATGGCAGAGCATTATACGCCGCTTAATCTTTTGTCTATATTTACTGCAAATAAGTGCCAGTTTAATTTAATGGCTCCAATATAAATAAGTGTTTAATGCAGCCAACCGATAGAGTCTTAATAAGTATAAATCTTAGAATATACAATGAAAAGTATATTTTGTTGAATATTTTAAGAAGGATATAAACATTTTGGTATAATTTGCCAACTCTTTTATTATTTTATGGTATTTATGAGTCTTAAAGACATATGACTCATATTACATGTAAAAAATATTGTTTTTATAGATTTCCTTAGTAAATGGATTCTTTGCAATTGATGAATTATGCTGTTATATTAAAATTTTATGAGTTTTGAAGTTATTGATGTGATGTCTATATTTACTTATAATTTTTACTACAGGTTGCAATTCATCATCGAAGTTGGTCGCAAACTTTGAAAACAGTACTATTTTGTTTTTGGAAGGGCTGAGATATGACTTAACCACTTTAAGATAAAAGAAGGATTCTCGAACCTTCATCAAAAGCAAAAACCTTGATGTATCCTAAGATTTTTTTTGTATCATGGAGGATAGGTGTGTTAAATGCAAAATATTCAAAAATTTGTTGAGTTTAAACATTACTGAGCCCGTAGCCTGAAGAAAAGAAATTTGAACAGCTTGCAAGATTGATTTAAAAATTTATGTTTGCCTGGTTAGTGGGCGTAATTCTGATTTAAATCTTAAATTTAACATTGTCCACGGACAAAATGCCCAATTTTGTTTAAGAGCATTATAACCCATATCCAAGCAGCCATATTTAACACGTTAACTGCCATGAGACACATACGATGTGCCTCAATAAAATGTCCACGTAGGCTCTGAGGCAGAGCGTATGTCTTTGATTACACATTATAGTTCATGGTTTAAAATTAGTACCTCGAAATGGAAATCTGTAAACGTAGTTCAAGTCCGCATGGCCTAGCATACCTAAACCTATCTTTAGCGCATCATTTTTATACCCCCACGATTAAAAAAGAAGACCCCTTTTACTGGGGTATATTAATTTTGTCACTCCGTTTGTAACGCCCATAAGGTAGCCTTTCTTATTGCTGTTGTTCGTTGTTCAGTGTTTTTTGGCAATTCTGGCTATTGACTCTCAGCCGTGAATCTACCTTGTATATTTTACTATAAAGACAAAGACAACAACTTGAAAAACTGCAATTCGACCAGTAGAATTTTTCATCTCTTTTACAACTCTTGTTTATTCTAATATGAGCCTACCTTGTAATTGTATCATGCTCTTAGCAAGAGAATGTGTCGCAATTCAATATTGCCAGACGAAATGGTTATTTACTATGATAAAAAAAAATTGCACAAATATACAAACAAGGCACAGCACATGTATACATATCACGGCGTATACATTAGGCCGTGAGGTACATATGTTGTGCCTCAATAAAATATCTCAAAATTTCACAGAAATATAAAAAAAAACATTTTCTGATATTTTGGTCGGATTTTCTGATACCAAAATACACTAGATCTGTTAAAAAAAAAAATGGCCCCGAGGACCCGATATTTTTTTTGTATGGTGGCAGTTAAAGTGTTAAAAACAGTTGTAAAGACCAGTGATGTACTTTAGGGCAACACAATGCATGAGATTAAAATTTATTGTTATTGAAGTGAATACATACATCAGAATAGTATTTGATTATCAGCCTCACATATGGGATCGATGCTCTAAATATATGATCCGGAATATGCAACTTCACATCATACCTGGGAATTTTACACCAAGCTGATTAAATTCAAACATGATTATCCAGAGCGAGACCATGTCCGTCTCGCCTGGCATATGCCGGAGGTAGACCCCGTCCGTCTACCCTTGCATATGTGAGCTTTGCTCTAATCCCTGTTCCTACACACATTATAGAACTTGGTTATCAGTCTCACATACGTGAGCACTGCTCTAATCAATTGATCTATTAATATCAAGATGTTGATCCGGAATATATACAACCTTACATCATTTTTACTATGTATATTATATCTGAAATCCTTTAAATTAATAATTAAATGTATAATGAATTGTATAGTGTTTAAGTTAATCAAACAAATTGTTGAATTTTTAAAATGCTATAAAGCCTTAGGGCTTAGCATCTCAATAAAAATAATAATAAATAAATAAAAATAATAAATAATAATAAATTAAGCATTATTTTGATTTAGTTCGTAAAGATAATAATGAAAAAATTAATTAGCATACATGCATGGTGAACTGTTGTTTATGTTTAGGTTTCATAGTCTAATGGATGATAGAAATAAATTTTCCAGAAGAATTCAAATCTAAATTGAAATTTTAATTGCATTGAAATAAAATGCGATATAAAATTAATCTGAAAAACACATGCTTTTCCATGAAAATTTGGCATCACTTTTACTTTCCTAATGAATTCGCCACCAGTTCTCTGGCTCAGAAGAGAGCTGAAAGACAGAAATGAAACCGATCTGAATGTAACCGAACTTATCACAGTGTAGAGAAATGAAAAATCTGAAAATTAGGACACGTCAGTCGCAGAGGGATAATATGTTCATTAAAAGTGAACTTTAAATCAAATATTACACCAAGATCATTTATACGCACTTAAGAGGTATTTTAAAAAGAGATTAAGAAGTTAAAGGAAACTGCAGCATTTATAAAAAGTAATATGAAAGTATTTAGAAATATTTAATGGAAAAGCGTTTGACGAATTATCTTAATCAGATTGCAAGGAAGCAGAATCATAGTTGCTACTAACCCTCTTAAATAGTTTAAGGTCATTAGTAGCAAAAATTTTGAGTTGCAGAAGATTTTATTTATGTCACTGAATATCAGGGGGCCCAGGATATTGCCTTGCGGTACACCCGAAAATGTAGGGAACTAATAAGAATTTTAAAGACTGGTTGAAATGGGTCGATAATTAGAAATGTTATGTTTTGATCCAGATTTAAAAACTGGAGTAATATGAAAAATTTTCCAACTAAGCAAGAACATACCAGATGCAGAAGAAACAGACAATGAGCACAATTTAATAAAACTGTGTGCGAAAAACCATCAATGTGAGCCTTAACAGAGTTATTTAATTGACTTAACTATACAAAGATATCTTACTTAGAGAGCGTTAGGGAGTCAAAATTTATAGTTGGCACTAAAAAAAGACAGCAAAAAGTAATGATCGAATGTAATGATTACATTGGAGAAGAAAATGTACTTTAGTGCTTAGCTTAATCCTAACCTAAATTCTAAGCAACTATGGCAAGATATTAAAAAACTAAGAGCTTTTAGCAACGCACAGAAAGACTGCATGGAATGCCTCTTAGGTTTATTAAACTTGTCCTTTCTTATATACTAGGGTCCTTAACTCATATTATTAACCACTCACTCACTAGTTCCCGATTTCCCGAGTTGTGGAAAGCAGCAACGGTAGTCCCAGTGGCTAAAAATGCGTCCGCATCTGAACCCAAGGACTACAGGCCCATTAGTATATTACCTGCCCTGGGTAAGGTTCTTGAAAGAATTATGACTGATGAAATCGCAGAATTTCTAAATGATAATAAGCTTTTATCGCCCTTGCAGTCTAGCTTCAGAGCTGGACATAGCTGTTCGACGGCGGTATTGAAAATAATTGATGATATTAGAATAGCATATGATCAAAATTTTATAACTCTTCTCTGCCTAATTGATTTTTCTAAAGCTTTTGACTCTATTAATCATACCTTGCTTTGCAAAAAGCTTGAACATTATTTTTATTTTGGCGCTAATGCAGTTAAATTAGTTTCCCATTACCTTGATGCAATGAGTTAAAGTCTGTGACTCATTCTCAAACCTTAAAACTATAGAACGGTAGTTCCTCAGGGTTCTATTTTAGGACTTCTCTTATTTTCTATCTTTATTAATGATGTTTTCTCCATTTGTAAACATTCCTCTATACATGCGTACGCGGATGACATTCAAATTTATATATCTCGGCCATCTTGTCTTTTAGAAGATTTAAGCTATAGATTGAATTTAGAATTTTTAGATCGCTAAACAGCTGGATTTAGATCGCTAAACCAAAACTTGATTCAAATACTCAGAAACTCGTTTTGGTAAGTTGTCAACTGTTTCTTGTGAAGTTGAGAAGACTTTTTTATTCATTTTTAATTAAAAATGTTATCAAAATGTCGTGTTTCGAAAACTCTATTCAATTGGTTAATTACTGCATCACATTATTAAAATTATAAATTTTTCTCTTCAAGGTGTGTGCAATTTTTAGCTTTATTATTTTAATATTCATGCTATTCAGTGCATCATGGTTACATTGCATAGTACAATTTATGAATGAGTATTACAATTTAGAGGGAAGAAATTATTTTGTTAAATTTGTGGCCGTTTTTTGTTTTTTTAGACATAACTAAGTACAAAACTGAACTACATTTTTGCGCAATATCTGGAGAACCGGTTCATCTACGAGAACAATACTTTCCGTAATAATCAGTTATGTCCCCACAACAATAAAAGTTTAACAGATATTCTTTGATAAAAAAAAAACAAAAGCCACATTAAGTGGTAAAAAAAGTAGTGCAAATATCCTTTGGAAATACAAAAATTTCAAGTTTTTTCGCCAATTTGTGCGTTAACTTTAGTAACGATACTTCTGATTTCTATCAACAGTGTTCAATTTTGACGAAAAACTTACAATTTGAATTATTTTTCATTTTTTTTCATTTCATTTCATTTCATTTATTAGGCCAATTATTAGTACAATAAGATACAGGGAGATATTTTAGCAGTTCAACAGATAAAAATTATAATCAACAAATAACATATATAATATATTATCACATTAACAAAAAGTTAGCTAGATTAAAATAAGTTAGATTAAATTAAGAATACTTATTAACTATTGATTGAGATGAATTTTATTGAGCTTGAGCAAGTGCATATGTTATCATAAAATTAAACAATAGCTTGAAAATTAAAGTAAGATTAAGAAGTTCAAAAGAAATAGTAAATTAGTAGTTAGATGATTGAATAGTAAGACATAAGAGACATAATTTCCTAAAGTTATTCGAATTGACAGTTGATTTAATTCTGTAAGGTAGTGAATTCCATAGTTTAATGGCGTTGACGAAAAATAGCCGCTTAGAATGCAAAGTCTTAAATTTCGGTATAATAAGGTTGCCAGTCCGATTAGAAACACTGAAACGTAATTTATTATTTATAGAGGTAAGATGGAGTCCTTAGGTATATTGATTTCTGCAAGAATAAACAATTCCTTGCGTTTAAGTAGTTAATAATGCTACATCCTAAAATTTCTTGACTTTTTACGGACACGTGATCAAAGCGTCTCAATCCAAATACATATCTTGTCACATCGTTAAATGCAACATGGATTTTATACGTAGAGTTTGAGTCAAGCTTGCTATAAACCAGTTCAGAGTAAGTTATAAGTTAATTACGTCTAAAAAAGTATCGAAGTATTTAATCGAATCGAATCCTGCCTTCTTTCCACAGGATTAACTTTATCCACTCCTTAACATATCCTCATTTAAAAAAAAACTAAAATTCCTTCGTGACTTTTATCCCTCTAGAAGGCCGTTTCGTTCCACAGTGCATTGTCCAAAGAGCTTATTTGTTGCATATTTTCAGGCATGTATTTTTAACTTTATTTTTAATTTGATTGCATGCCTTGTAAGTAAACAGCGAGGTTGGGTTCAATTTAACCTCTACGCGGTCATACAGATAGATTCCATGCTAACGGTACCGTATTAAATATAGAATTTGAAAATTAGAGAATTTCAAAAAGTTCCTGTATTAAAAATACTGTCATAAGAATAATTTTGTTTTTTTTTTACAATTTAAGCTAACTTTTTCGCTAACCAAATAAATTTCACACCAAAATACTCCTTAGCTCTTGAAAGATCTTATAAAGTGCTTCGATATTTATTCTTTATCAGCAACTTAAAAATGTTCTTCAACCCTAATAAAGTTGAAAAGTTTTCCATGCCAGTTGGTTACGCTTTCAACATATTATCTTTGAAGGTTCGACGTAAGTTTATTGAAGTCATGTCAAAAAGAATTTTAAAACTAGTCGAAGGTAGAAACATCAATATGGCAATGCTACACCCCATTGTTTCGTTTATTGTGAGTTTCTTTGTGGCAGTGAAGCGTTTCCTGCTTTTTATTTTGAATATAAAAAGAAAAAGCTATAAGAATACAAAAACAACAACAGCAGTAAAAATGAAGTAAAGTAATGCCACCCTTCTTTTCTGATATTTATTTGTATGTTTGTTGAGTAAAAGTTTGCATATTTACAATATCTGCAAAATGCAATGCAAGCTAGTTGACATTTTTGCAGTTGTTTTTTGTATTTTGTTTTTGTGCTTTTTTTTTTTTGGGAAGAAATATTGTTTTGTTATAAAACTTTTTTTTGACACAAAGCAAAAATGCACAAAGATTAAAGCCTCGCAGCTTTTACGGAGTCATATTCTTTGAGTGGTGCTACCCATGAAGCTTATTGTCATGACTTCTCTTTTAACAGTTATATTGAATTTTTATTTTTTTTTTTCTTTCTGTTTTTGAAAAACATGTAGAATCCTTTTCGTTCAACAAAGTCAAACTTTTTTTTTTTTGAAAAAAACCACCCTTAGAAGAATAAAATCTGAATATTTTCTTAAGAAATTCTCTCTTTTCTGGTATTTAATACAAAACTTTGACCATTTTATAGCTATCCTCTCATACTTATAAAAAAGTTTTTCCATAATTATTGAAATTATTTGGATTTGAGTGAGGATTTAAAGTTTTTTAGTGAGTCCACGTAATAAAAACTTTGCCAACAGCTTGCTTAAGTTTCTCTGAAATAAATTTTAAGGATTACCATATAATCGATATCCTTTTTTGTGATATCCAAGCTGATTTACTGTTGACATGCTAAGTAGTTGTGCTACTTAGAGCAGCACTTCTTTAATGCCTCTATTTGCCTGGGTTACATTTCGCCATCAACGAGAACAAAAAAAAAAAAAACAAAACAAAAAACACAAGACTTACTTCAAATTTACCTCCAACTAATACAGTGCCATATTAAGTGTCAAATTAAACCCAATATTCGTCCTTCCTTTCAAACCATTCGCATAGCTCATTCACAGTCACACCTCGTAAACTGTTCAATAATCCAGTCACGTGCCGCTTATGCAGCAACCTTTGACTTGGCTAGGTTATCCTGTAAGTCTCGAGGACATTGTGTTTTTTATATTTTCAATTTTTTTTTTCCCTCTGCTTTACTTCTTTCATTTCGCATAACTTAAAATATTCAATTCTACGAACCAGCATCAGCAGCAGCAGCAGCAGCAGCAGCAGCTCAGTAGGGCTAAAAATAATAAAAAAAGTAAAGAAAAAAGTAAAAAAAAAAAATTAAAATTGAAAAATGTAACAAACAAGAACATGCTGTATCTTTAAAAGGTCAGCTATTGTTGAATTCCATACCAAACGCTGTTACAAGGCAAGGGAAAACTTAAAAAATTTAAATCCTTAAGAAAAAAAATGCAAAACACGCTCGTATATCTTCAATTCTAAGTTACCAGATACTTTGGTTTGTAACCTAAGGTATTTGTAGAAAAAATTGTTGTAAGAGTAGAGAACAAAGTCTATAAAGTTGTAATATTGTCGATTTAGAACAAAAAACGATAGGTCAATACATAAAAAAAAACAACGATGAGTGAAGTTTTTGTTGACCGCAAAAAAAGGGAGTTTTGTTGCCATTTGAAAGGACTATGACCAGGCTTTTTAGCATAAACTTGTGTTGTGAGTGTTTTTTAAAAAATTTTGTAAGCAAATGAACGAACCTACTAGTTTTTATGCCGACTTCAAACGGCTAATGTGCATGTTCTAAAGGAGCTTTACGTGGGCATTATTTACTCTAAGAGATTTGCCTTTGTCTGCAGAGAGTTGACGGCCAATCAGAAAAATTTATTTCAAATGAAAAGCTTTTCTGTATCAGCTGGTGTTCGAACCTGATCTCGAATAAACATCGAATGGTCAACGCACTTTTTAAAGCACTCGACGACGGCAGCCACGAATTAAATCCTTATAAATATTGAAACATTACACTTTTTCACCATCTTAAGATTAATTTTTGTTTTTGTCTCATTTTTGGTTTTAGCTTTGAACCAAGAATTTCAGCTGTTGAACCCATTCAGCCAAGTCTGTGTTGCTTCGAAATGGGGTGATGGATTAGTTTGAAGGAAGAGGCGATAAAGTAAAGCATGTGTAGAATATTCTAGGTATTACGGAAGGCCGTTGGAACATGTGAATTTGAATCTAATTGTGTTTTCGTTTCTACAAAAAAAAAAAAATGTTGCCCTACTAAAGTGTAATATTTTTCAAGTGTTGCACTTAACCCTGAAAAAGTGCAGGTTTTGAACACAAAACACTGCCCTGCTTACTCAATCATCTGATATATTTCATAATATTTTCGTTTAAAGCAATCAGCTGATCTTCAGGGCAACATTCTCCCCTCATGAAGTTTCGCAGGGTAAGAAATGTGCCTTTTTTGCCTATATAAATGCAACATTTTAAGAAACGAACACAGATTTTTACAATCGAACACGAAAAAAGAAGAGGACAATGGAAAGGCAACATTTTTTGGTAACATACACTTCATTTTTAATTTCAGTTGATTAGAAAAGGTAAAAGAAATAAAAAGTTTAAACAGTGCGAGGGCAATTTGGGAAGTTAGTGAATTTTTTAATTTCCCGCTTAGTAATTCTAAATGCAACACTAATCCTACAATCTGTTAATATACTTTTGTCAAAATTTCAGCTCGCTGCGACGCTTACTTTGTGTTTGGCAGCCATTAACAGCAGACGATCTTGTGAATTTTGACGAAAAAGTGAATTTCGTTTGCTCATCAAGATTACTTTTTAGAACAAAAAAAAAAAAAAAACCAACAGCCAAACCAAGGAAAGACTTAATAAATACTATGGGGCTCTGCACCAGAGATTTGCACAAGCCCAATCGTCATTTTTTGCCACTCGAATAACAATCGTCGTCAGCCACAATCGCACATAAAAATTAATGCACGCATACCGCTCGAGTTCGTAAACACCCAGCAGGAAACCGAGCGCTTCATTAGCGCATTTGAAGCGCTCCTAAAAAGCAGTAGAGTGCTTTCTCCTTGTGGATAGAGCCTTTTTTAACATTGGCATGTCATAAGATGTAGGCGCTTCGCTCTCATTGTAGTAAATAACAAAACGTAGCGAGAACCGAGCATTTGGACTAAAAACAAAGCAACAAAATTTTATTTTTTGTCACATGCGGGGATTGAACTCGGACTGCTGGTATTACAGTCAAATGTCTTAACGCTCTGCTATTTCCTTGCTTGATTACTTGTGAACAAAATGTATTTATATGAACTCCACAACTCTGAACTCTGAATAGCGCATCCTCAAGCGCACCAAAAATGCGCATTAAATGTGCTATTTCTAGGAGCGCTTTTTATTTTCCCGCTGGGCAACAATTGGTGCTAAGCACAGTTTGTAACGATTGCGAATACATACAAAGGCACCATCCAGACAATGCAGACATTCGGATGCTTCGCTTAACACTCGAGTGTCAGTTGCTGCAGCGATTGCCATCGCCTAACTCTTTCCACTCCGCAACAATACAGCGTGTGTGTGTTGTTGTTTATTCTTGTCGTTGTTGGTAAATATAGCGCTTGTTACGCTGAAGGCATGAACCAACAAGACAAGATCAAGCAATCAGCAGTGCGAGAAAAAAAAATTTTTTTCGTGCCACGTCATCGGTCACAAAAAAAGCTATATTGCATACGTTTTTCATGCAAAACATGTGAAAACTTAAATAAAAGTGGAAAATTATAAAATTAACCAAGTTAATTCTCGAAAAAAGTGTTTGAATACTATGTTTGTTTATATTTTCATGCAGTAACGAAATTTAAAGTAATTTTTTTTAATGTTGCAATTATTGCACGTCGCCACAGTACACTTAATTTTTATAAAAAACCCAAAAAATTACTGAATTATAAACACCAATAATTCTTGAAAACTTAAAGAAATATTTTTTCACATATAATCGCTACACGTAAACAAAACAATTTGTGACCGATGACGTCAGACCTACGAGCTTTGCTTTGTTTACAATATGGTGGCTCTTTTCTTTGCATGATCTTTATTTCTTCGTTCATGCGCTGAAGGCTTCTTGTTGGTATTTTTGCGTATTGTTTTGTCACCGACTGCTTTTTTATGTTAATAATTCCTTATTGTACTACGTATTCAACGATTTGTTGTTGTTGTTGGTTTTTTGTTGTAATTTTTATTGCACTCTTCAAAAATCACTCTTTGGCAATCCCTAGTTTATAACATTGTTTGTCATCCCATAGCCATGCGTGTACGGCACAAATAGTTTTTTTTTTCACATGAGATTTTTTCGTATACAAAAAAATCAACACTGCAGACTGCATGTTTTCTCCGTGGTACGAATGGACATAAAAGCATGAATTTTCGTTGCTTTTTCCGAATGTTTCCGAAAGTACGAATTGCTTCTTCATCCAGCATATTCTCCAGATTTGTTCCCAAACGACTATTTTCTGTTTCCAAACCTGGAGAAATGGCTCTGCGGAAAGAGATTCACCACCGGAGAGACTCACCACCGAAACAGAGGCTCATTTTGACGACCTTCTGAAAACGGGATAATTTTTTCGGATGGGATCAAAAAATTGGAGTAACGTTGGACGAAGTGTATAGATCTAAAAGGAGACTATATTGAGAAACAAAACCTTGTTTTGCCGTAAAAATCATTACTTGTTTCCTTTTTCACGGAATTATCAAACGGCCCTCGTAGGACCAAAGGCCTAGCCGGAATTTGAACCCGAGACTCCTGGGATGTTAGTTAAGCACGACAACTGACTACTCGAATACTGAGTATTTTTGAGCAGTAACTGAGGGAATTTGGACATTATTTATATTGCTTCCTGATATTTTTCCTATTCTTATAATTTTATTATAGGTAATATTTGCATATATGTATATCATAAGGAGCTAGGTCAAAGTCCTTTCAAGGGCTGAAATGGCCAGTTATTTTTTTTTTAATATTTGCAATTGTTCTCACAGTGACACAATCGAGAAAAAAATCTTTCATAAGGCTTCTGTCTATTCAACCTTCAATATTTCATTTCATAATGGTCATAACATAGATATAGGAAAATATTCCATGTGGCCCCTCAGCCAGTCCCAATATTGGCTAATTGTAGTTGATGTCATTGCTGCTTGAATAACTTAGATTCCGTTCACTACATATTCGAATCCAACCGTTTTATTATATTCTTCATGATCCAGGTGAAATATACAGTATGAACATTTCCCTTCTTGCTCCTCTTTCTCTAAATTTTGTACACTATTTATTACACCATATTCATTAACATTAGCTTTTTATTTTCAGTTATATTGTCATTATCATTTTCATTTTCAATATCAGTTTCAAATTCAAATTCAATTTAAATTTCAATTTAATTCTTACTTTTATATTTTTTTATATTTTCATTTTCGTTTTAGTTTTTGTTTTAATTTTCATTGCTGATTTTATTTCATTTTATATTTTCATTTATATTTTCAGTTTTATTTTCATGTTTTTTTATTTTTATGCTTATTTTTATTTTTATATTATATTATTATATTAAATATATATTAAATATATTTTTTATATTATTTTATATCTTTTTTAATTTTATTTATTTTACTAATTTTATTTTTATTTTCATATTAATTTTTATCTTCATTTTATTTTTATTTTCATTAACATTTTCGTTTCTATTTACCTATTGGTTTTAATTTTCATTTGCAGTTTCATTTTCATTTTCATATTCATCTTCATTTTAATTTTAATTTTCATTTTCACTTTCACTTTCATTTTCATATATTATTTTTATTTTTATTGCTATTTGAATTTTGGTTTTAATCTTCATTTTCATTTCCCATTTCAATTTTTATTACAATTTCAATTTCAAGTTCATTTTCATTTTTAGATTTAGTTTCACTTTAATTTTAATTTTAATTTACATTTTTATTTTCATTTTCATTTTTGTTTTCATATTCATAATCATTTCTATTTTAATTTTGATTTTCATTTTAATTTTCATTTCAATTTTCATTTTCATTTTTATTTTTATTTTTATTTTTATAATTATTTTTTTGTTTATTTTTATGTTTATTTTTATTTTTTTTATGTTTATTTTTATTTTTATTTTTATTTTTATTTTTATTTTTATTTTGTAACTATTTTAAACTTTATTTTTGATTTAATTTTCTTCTCAATTTTTATTTTAAGTTTTATTTTCATATTCATTTTCATTTTTAATTAAATTTTCATGATATTTTTATTTATATTTTATTTTTATTATTTAATTTATTCTTTTCTTATTTTATTATTTTGTAATTATTTTTAATTTTTTATTAATTCTTGTGTTTATTTTCATTTTAATTATTCTTTTGTGTAATTTTTATATTTATATTTATAAGTTTGCTTTTATTTACGTACTGTTTTATTATTTTATTTTATTTCTTTTTTATTCTTAATTCGAAGATTTTTTTTAATATTATTATTTTTATTGTAATTTCTATTTCTATTTATTTTTTACTTCTATAAATTTTTTGTTTTTATTTTTATTTTTTATTTGGTTCCTTTTTTATTTTCTTTATATTTCTATTTTTACTTTTGTTAATTTTTATATTTTTAATGTGTTATTTTTATTTTTTAATAAAATTTGTATGTATTAATAATTTATTTTATTTTTTAAAATTTTTATATATAGTTCTGTTTTATTATTTTATTTTTATAGTAATTTTTTATAATTTTAATTTTTTTAATGTATTACGTTAATTTATATTTTTGTTCAATTATTTTTTTTCTTTAATTTTGCGTCTAATTGTTATTATTGTTGATAATTTTTTATTTACTTTTAAGTTTTTTATTCGTTTCTTTAGTACCTATTTCCTTTATATTTTAACTTTTATTTTTACGTTATTTTTTTATTGTTTTCAATTCTGTTTTTTGCTTTAATTTTAAATTTGTTTTAAATTTTTTTGTATTTTTATATTTAATAGATTATTCATAAGTTCATTCCTATATAATGTGATATTGGTTTTGCTTTTTCTTTTGATTTTGCTATTTGTTTTTGCTTTTACTTTTGCTTTTCATTTTTCTCTTACTTTTACTTTACTTTTGCTTTTGCTTTTACTTTTGATTTTGCTTGTGTTTTTGCTTTTACTTTTGCTTTTTGCTTTTGTCTTTGCCTTTGGCTTTGACTTTGCCTTTGCTTTTGCTTTTGTCTTTGCTTCTGTTTTTGCTTTTGAGTTTGCTTTTGATTTTGCTTTTGTTTTTGATTTTGCTTTAATTTTTCATTTGATTCCGCTTTTGTTTTTGGTTTTGCATCTGCTTTTGCTTTTGTTCTTGCAAACATCTACCTTACTTTTAACGCCATGCAATACATATATGCAATGATGGTGCATTAATATTTCTATTTAGCAAATTTCCTGACCTTTCACGCCTTGACTATGACATTTTTTTTTTCCTATTTTTGTCATAAGGTCAAAGAATTGACCTTTACTGCTGTTCCATAATTTTGTTTTAAGCACCTATACTAAGCGAGTAACAATTCCATGCAATGTCGATGCATTTTTAAAAAATTGCTTTTTTGGGAATCTGCGAGAGAAGGCGTTTTTTGTTGAAAAAAACCATTTGTATAAATTGGAAATCATATTTTGATATTAATAATAAATAAATAACGGGCAATTTCAGCCCTTGAAAGGACTTTGACCTATCTTCTTATGATCGAAGAATTATATTTTGACATTAACATATATTTTAAACAGACTTTCAATTTTGGAAATAGAAGTTTTCCTATTTTTTTTTTTTTTTTTCATCATATCTTTTTTTCTAATATAACACTATTTATTGTTACATACTTGCTGCCATCTGTTTTCTACTTGTTTTTCTAAGTGTAGCGGCAGAATTTATTGCAGATTTTTTGAGCTGTTGTTATTGTTGTGTCTGGCTATAAACCGAAGCAAACAGCAAATAAGCCGCAATGCGTTGCGTGGCTACCGTATTAAGGCGA
Organism: Pherbina coryleti; assembly: GCA_943735915.1. Taxonomy (NCBI): domain Eukaryota; kingdom Metazoa; phylum Arthropoda; class Insecta; order Diptera; family Sciomyzidae; genus Pherbina; species Pherbina coryleti. The sequence continues at coordinate 128,747,556 of OX030951.1, read as the reverse complement.
ATTTATGCTCGCTGTGGCCAGGATGTGCGTACTATGAATGTGTGCGTGTTTAACCGATGTGTATGTATGTTTAAGAATGCGTGCGTGTGTAACAACAATATCGTATATTTAAATGTTTACGCTAGGCTCTCTAGCCTGTTGGCTGACGCTGCTGCTGCTTCTGCTTTTCTAGGCTTGAAGGCCGGCTATGTTATGCATGCTGTGTGCTTTTATTTCTGCTTTTAATTGCTGTCTCTTTTGCACAATAAATGCTTAATTTTTATGTTGTTTTTGCGGCTTTGTTATTTCTGCATTTCATGGATTTAATCGAAGCTCAGTATGGAGCAGCATTATTTACAGAAATTTTAAATAATTGATCAGTTGCATGTGCAATAGTTTCCTTCCCTTTAAGTGGAAATCCATCAAAGTTTATGTTTTTGTTTTTTTTTTTTTTTTTTTTTTTTGCTGAATGGTGCGCTTTTTTACAAATTCTGTGCTTACAACAAAAACTACCATATAATCAATGTCACAACACAATTCCAGCACTAAGGGGACACAACAACAGCGTCAATTCATCACAAACAAAATGGCAACCGGAAGCAGGCAGCATAATAAATCTTATTCAAAATCCCTTGCAAAGTGCTAGCAAAAGTTTTTTGTCGCCACCATTATTTTTTTGCTTTGTTTTTTGTTTTTGTTTTTTCTTTATGTTTTTGATTTATTTGTGGCTTTTTTTATTTGATTTGTTGTTGTATTATTTTACTTAAAATAAAACAACAATTTGAATAGCCAAGCAACAACAAGAATCATACTTGAACACCTCAATGTAACTGTCTAGAAAGTTAGTTGGTTGAATTTGTTGATTGTTTGGTCGGTTGCATCTAGCAGAAAACTTCTAGCAACTGTTGGCACAAGTTTTTTTTTTGTTTTGTTTTTTGTTTTAAGCGTAGCCACTTGGAAAAAAGTTTGTAAAATTATTAAAGAAATTGAGTAGGCTTGCAAGAAAAAAATTGTTTATTTAATTGAGTTTTTTGAGCTTTTTCCCCTAGCCTGCGGGTAAGTATGCCCCCCCAAAAGCAGAAATAAGCAGCATTTTGCTGAATTATGCAAAACTTGACTCTGCGTATTAAATAATTTCTAAAATTTCTTAATACAATCAAAAGATTTCAACTGACTTCAAGTGATTTCAAATGATTTCACTGACTTCAACTGATTAAAATTGAGTGCAATTAACGACTCAAAGGATTGATGATTTCAAATATGTTTTCAACTAACTACATATAAATGATTTCTGGTGAACTGACTTCAAGTGATTTCATTGACTTCAACTGATTAAAATTGAGTACAATCAATGAATCAAAGAATCGATGATTTCAAATATGTTTGCAACTAACTATAAATGATTTCTTGTGAACTGACTTCAAGTGATTTCATTGACTTTAACCGATTAAAATTGAGTGCAATCAATGAATCAAAGAATCGATGATTTCAAATATGTTTTCAACTAACTATAAATGATTTCTGGTGAACTGACTTCAAATGATTTCATTGACTTCAACTGATTAAAATTGAGTACAATCAATGAATCAAAGAATCGATGATTTCAAATATGTTTTCAACTAACTATTTATAAATGATTTCTGGTGAACTGACTTCAAGTGATTTCATTGAGTTTAACCGATTAAAATTGAGTGAAATTAATGACTCAAAGGATCGATGATTTCAAATGTTTTCAACTAACTATAAATAATTTCTCGTGAACTGACTTCAAGTGATTACATTGACTTTAACTGATTAAAATTGAGTGCAATCAATGACTCAAAGAATAGATGATTTCAAATATGTTTTCAACTAACTATAAATGATTTCTGGCGAACTGACTTCAAGTGATTTCATTGACTTCAACTGATTAAAATTGAGTGCAATCAATGACTCAAAGGATCGATGATTTCAAATATGTTTTCAACAAACTACAAATGATTTCATTGACTGTAAATGTTAAATATTTAATGTAATCAGCAACTCAAAAGAGTGCGACTTCAATCAATGTCAATGAATCAAGAGACTTCTGTGACTTGGGAGGAAATATGAATAATTTTATAATCACCAATACTTTTGGAGGAAAACTTGAGGATGCTGAACTTTTTCCCTAGCCTGTGGGCGAATATGCGCCTAAAAGCAAAGATCTGATCTGATACTGCTCTTATTTCACTCATGCCTTATTAAGACCTGATTGACCTAGATTTAGATAAAAATTTGTTCTACACACAAAAAAATCAGTTCAAGAATTTCTGAATTCAATCAAAAAAACTTCTATTGACTTCAAGTGATTGTATTGACTTTAAATGTTTAAAAGTGAATGCAATCAATGAGTCAAAAGATCATTGATTTCAAATATGAGTTCAAATGACTTTATTGACTTCAAATGTCTAAAACTGAATGCAAACATGAGCTCAAAAGAGTGCGATTACAATCATAGTGAATGATATACAGTAGACACTCACAAATTAGAACCACTTTGTTCCAAGGGTGGTTCTAATTTCTGAAATGTTCTATTTTCTGGATGTTTTTTTCACAGAAATTTAAAAGAAAAGAATGATACAGTTTTAAAAAAAAAATGTATGTTAACACAAAAGAATTCTTAAGTATTAATATTTAACGTTTTTTTTTAACACAAAACTCATTAAATTCCCATTTTTGTATTTATATCCAAGAAACGTCCAGAGCGTTCCATATTGAAATGGCAAGTTCTAATTTCTAGACAGTTCGAATTTGTGAGAATTCTAATTTGTGAGAGTGTACTGTTTATGATTTCAATTGACTTCATTGACTAAATATGCAAAAAATTGAATGGAATCAATGACTCAATATAATGTGTCTTCAATCATAATGAATGAATGAAAAAACTGGTTTGAGTTGAGTGAAAATATGAGTCAATTCGTAGTCACTGATATATTTATTTTTTGTTTTTTTTGTTTTTTTTTGGGTCGGAAATTGAGAGTTTTAAACCTTTTACCTAGCCTCTGGGTATTTTTATCTCCTAAAAGGAAAAATCTTGATACTGCCCTTAATTCCAAGGCCAGATTTGCTTGATTAAGTAAAAAGTGGCTCTGCATACAAAATGATTTCAAAAATTTCTGAACGCATTCAAAAGACTTCAACGGACTTCAAGTGATTGCATTGTTTTTAAATTATTGAAATTGATTTATTGAATTTATTGATTGAATGAAACTAATTCAGTCACAGTGAACTTATGACTGAAAGAATCACTGATTTCAAATGGGATTTCAACTGACTTCAAATGATTTCATTGACTTCCAATACTTAAAATTGAATATAATCAATGACTGAAAAGAGTGCGACTTCAATCGTAGTGAATAAGAGTTAAGAATAAAATTTCTTACTCAAACAACTTGATCAAAAGACTTCAAAAGTAAATTTTGATTCAATTGATTTATAAGTTATCACTTAAGGCTATTAAAAGAGGCTTAATTTTGAATCCAAAGGACTAATTTATATGAGTTCTAAGAGAGTATTTATTCTGATTCTTTAAAGAGTCTTTATTATAAGTCTTAAAAGAGCATTAAATATGAGTCTTGAAAGAGTCTTAATTTTGAGTCGAAAAAGATTCATTTATATGAGTTCTAAAAGAGTCTTTATTATGAGTATTTATAGAGTCTTTATTATGAGTCTTAAAAGGGAATTATATATGGGTCTTAAAAAAGTCTTTATTTTGAGTCAAAAAAGACTAATTTATATGAGTTCTAAAAGAGTATTTATTATGAGTATTTAAAGAGTCTTAAAAGAGTATTAAATATGGGTCTTAAAAGAGTCTTAGTTTTGAGTCCAATAAGACTTATTTACATGAGTTATAAAAGAGTCTTTATTATGAGTATTTAAAGAGTCTTAAAAGAGTATTAAATATGGGTCTTAAAAGAGTCGTAGCTTTGAGTCCAAAAAGACTAATTTATATGAGTTATAAAAGAGTCTTTATTATGATTCTTTAAAGAGTATTTATAATGAGTGTTAAAAGAGTCTTAAATATGAGTCTTGAAAGAATCTTAATTTTGAGTCCAAAAAGACTAATTTATATGAGTTCTCAAAGAGTTTTTATTATGCTTCTTTAAAGAGCCTTTATTATGAGTCTTAAAAGAGTATTAAATATTAGTCTTAAAAGAGTCTTCATTTTGAGTCCAAAATGAAACATAAAGCAGACATTATTATGAATCACATTTTGAAGCCCATAATCTACGAAAATGTACTAATAAAAGAGTCTTTTTTGAGCGCATTATGATGATAAAAACTCATTCATATGAGTCTTAAAAGAGTCTTTTAAGAGTCATAATGTTATTATATTTTTATTGTATTTTTATTTTTATTATTTAAGAAAATATAATCATATTTGTTCAATTTTAATAAAAATATTTTTATAAAAAATCAACTCAGTTTAAATTTGAGCAACTTTTCCAACTTTTTTCGTTGAGTGAATTTTTGTCGCATGCTCATGGCAACTCTTGCAGACAACATGCATCTATTTTTAAATAAAAGTTTTGTTCGTTGGCTAACAAAAGACACTCGCAGGCATACTCAATCACTCACACCCACTCACTCAGCCACACTAACTCATACACTCACTCCAACAATCACTCATTCTTTGCTAATCCCAGCAAACATTTTCGGAGGGCTCATAATTATGAGTCCGATATGAGTGTGAAATATGACGGAATTATGAGGCTCAGAATTATGAGTCCGAATTGAGTCCGATATGAGTGTGAAATATGACGGAATTATGAGGCTCAAAATTATGAGTCCGATATGAGTCCAATATGAGTGTGAAATATGACGGCATTATGAGGCTCAGAAATTTCTTATTTATCAAATCAATTTCCCAAGTAATTTGTACAACACACAAACAAATCAAGACGACGCGACTGCGTCATTTGTATTTCTTGCTTCATGTTTCGTAATAATTTTCCCAGTTTCTTACCCACACCCGCTAGCCATTCAACACCAAAATGCCATTCAACAACCAACAACAATTCGGGGATGCGAATAAGCGCAGTACACAGTCGCAGAGGTCTGGAAATACCGTTACTTGCGTTTCAAGGAATTTCACGACCAAAGAACATCTGCGTTCATGGACGAAAAAATATTCAGTCGAAGTGCAACTGTTGAAGTGTAAGCAATTAATAAAGCAATAGTAGAAAGCAATAATAGAAAGAGCAATTGTTAACAATAAAAAAATAAACAAATTCAAGATTTAAGTTCTTTATTGTGGTTTGTGAATAAAAAATAATTAAATATTCTTAATAGAAAGAATCTTAAAGGTTTAAAATTTCTTTTTAATGTCACGAAGACGCAACCGTAGGGAAGCAATAGTGGTGATCAACTCATTAAAACGGAAATATGTTGGCGATAGGGATAATGTTGTGGCAGACTCGTCATTATCCGTCGAGTCAACTGAAAACTCTTTTCAGCATGAAGCATCACAATTGAATTTTGAGGAAAATGTTAATATTAATAAATTTGGTGATGTTAATGTTAATAAAGTTAATATAAATAGTCGTAATACGAGTGTTAGAGAAAATTTAGCACGCTGGTCTGTAGAGCACAACATAACAACTAGTGCTTTGAATGATTTATTAAAAATTTTAAGGCTTCAGATTCATGATTTACCTTCTGACGCTAGAACTTTGAAAAGAACCCCTAAAGAAGTAGTTACTAGAAAAATGGGAGAAGGTGAATATATGCACTATGGCGTACGCGATTGTCTCACAGACTTTCTAGAGAAGAACTTATTTGAAAAAAAAACTATTTCTCTTAATATCAATATAGATGGTTTACCTCTTGCCAAGAGCTCTCGATTACAAGCATGGCCAATTTTAATAAATGTTCATAGTACAGCAGAAGTTTTAATGGTTGGTACCTACGTCGGTCTTAAAAAACCTGATAATGTTAATGAATATCTAAAAGTTTTCATACAAGAACTTTTGGAACTAGTAACTGAGGGACTTACGTATCAAGAAAATCGTTATGAAATAAAAATAAGGGCTTTCATTTGTGACGCTCCCGCAAGATCTTATGTCTTAGGAGTTAAGAACCATAGCGGGTACTTTAGTTGCATAAAATGCAAACAACGCGGGGATTATATTGAAAGAAGAATCACTTATAAGCTGCGGGATAGTAATATAAGGACTGATGAACAATTTCGAAATAGATGTGATGAAAACCATCATAATATTACAACTGAATTAGTTGTTGAACAATTACCTATTGATATTGTTAATCAGTTTGCATATGACTATATGCACATAATTTGCTTGGGTGTAGTTAAAACTTTAATAAGCTCATGGATAAAGGCTAGGCGTAAAGACTATTCATTGTCAAAGGAAAATATCGGCATATTGGAAGAACGTTTACTGTCTTTGAAATCAAATATTCCAAGGGAGTTTTCAAGAAAGCCTAGAACGTTTCTGGACCTTGACAGATGGAAAGCTGTAGAGTTTCGGCAATTTTTGCTATACACCGGTCCGATTATTTTGGAAGGTGTATTACCTAAACATTATTATAATCATTTTTTAAAGTTGAGCATCGCAGTACGAATTTTGCTACATACGACATATTGCTTATCTAACAGACGATATAACCAACCAGACACCGTCAAATACATTACTAAACACAACTTCGACAATCTCAGGCAAGTTCTTACTTCATACAAATTTTATCATTTTAATGTCTACTATGTGCATATATCTTTTATTGTAGAAAATACTTCTAATATGGAAAAGATATTAGAGAAATGCCTTAAGGAAATGAAGTGCCTGAAAGAAGACAACCGATGTAAGTAATAATTTCAAACAATGGGGTGAATACCGAAAAATTCATAGTTCTTTGCCTTATACTTTAGATTTGAGACGAAAACTGATTGAATACAATGATGCACATGCTACAACACAAACTAAATTATTAACAGAAATAATTACCATAAAGCGAATAATTACTGAGAAGACTATGGGAGCAGTTGAAAGACCATCGGCACTACCGAGAGCTGCATTCAGCCAGAAAGAAGATTTTTTACTTTTTGAAGAAGAAGTCAAAAATAATGCTGAAAAATTTAAAATTATTGTAAGAAAAATTAATTAAGTTTTAATTAATTAAGTTTTTGTATTTAAAATCAATCCTTGTGTTTTTTTCAGGAAAATGAAGTGTATTTAATTGGAATTCCCGACCCTGCAAAATTTGTACGAAATATTTGGAAGCGCATGGTCACCGACGAGTTGGCCTGTGAAATATCTTGGATAAACGTTGAAGGAAAAATCTCCCTGAAAAATATGGCCATAACAGGTGCATTTAAGGGTAAGTATTTTAAAATGCTGCTTGGTGCTCTTCATTCACTTTGTACTATTGTTACAGAAGCCTTTTCCCGAAAATTTAACAATGAGCTGGAGTTTAAGAAAATTTCATTAAAGTGGTTCCAAACAGCTCGAGACCGTGTCAAATATCACAAAAAGAAAACTCAAAACCCCAATATTTAATTAGTTTTTAAGTTTTTTTTTAAAAAAAAGTAATATTTTTAAACAAAATTTTAATTTGTTTATATTTTTTGTTATCAAGAGAACAAGAACTGAATTTCTATATTTTTTTTTTTATTATGAATTACTACTAAAAAAAAAGTTAAAACCCCAATATTTAATTTGTTTTTAAGGTATTTTTTTTAAACAAAAAAAAGGAAAATTTTTATAAAATTTTCTAATTTTTGTATGTTTTTTGTTTGAAGAGAACACGAACTGAATTTTATTAAATTTTTTTATTTTATAGAATTAAAAATTATTTTTGTACTTTTAATTGCTTTCAAAAAGAGAAGAAACAAAAAAAATAATACATACATATGTAATTAAAAAATAAAAAAAACGTTTTTCTTATTCTTATTACCTCTGAAATATGAGTCATATGTGACTCATAAAAGAGGCTCATACGGTATATGAAATCGGACTCATATATGACGACCACCTCTAGAACAGAAACACACTCATATCGGACTCTTAAATGAGCTCGTAATGAGCGTTCACACTCAGAATTTGGACTCTAATCGGACTCATATCGGACTCAAAATGTTTGCTGGATATCTCTAAAATATGAGTCATATGTGACTCATAAAAGAGGCTCATACGGTATATGAAATCGGACTCATATATGACGACCACTTCTAGAACAGAAACACACTCATATCGGACTCTTAAATGAGCTCATAATGAGCGCTCACACTCAGAATGAGGACTCTAATCGGACTCATATCGGACTCAAAATGTTTGCTGGGATGTTTCATCATGGTCACCCATACTTAAACTCACACGCACACACACGTGACATTGCTTCGCATTGAGTTTTTTTTTTGGAATGGAAACGGAAACGGACGTGCATTGTTGTCGCAGACAGTAAACAATTTAATGGCGCACAAAATGGCAGAGTATCAGAGGATAAAACAGCTGAAACTCGAATGACTGAGGTTTTTCAGCGCAATGACTGGCCATGGCTTAGTTTGAGCAATCTGTCATGATAAACGTCATTAGCAACAAATAGAGAGAGAGAAAAAACAAAAAACAAGCAGAACAAAATAAATCGAGAAGAATACTGAGTGAGTTTCCAAAGAGTGAAGGAGATGCAGAAAACTTTTCTAAGGCAATGAAAGTATGACTTGCAGCAACTGCTTTTTTAGAAAATTTTAAAAATATTAAACTTTTGTTTTGCTTAAACAAACTGAAAAATTGAAGAAACATTATTTAAAATGTGTCTTTTTTTAATATGCATTAAAAATAAATATTATTTTAAAAAATAAATATATTGTCATCACCATAAATTGAATATTTTTATTTTTTTAATAATTCATATTTATATAAAAAAACAATCATCATATCATGCATCGTTTTTTGCCGTTTTTTTATTCTCTTTAACACGCTCTTCGCAAAAAAATATTTTCATTAAAATTTTTTCCGTTACATATATTACATGGGTATTATTAACGGTTGCGTATTGAACGAACAAAATATAGTTATTCTCATTAAAAAAAATCCATCATTAAAAAAAGCAACTCATAATTATTTGTGTTTAAATGCAATGCATTGATTCCCCCTCCTCCCTCCCTTTATTCCCCTTACCCGAATTAAGCTGCACGGTTATTATTTTTTTTTTTACTTGTTTCAACGCAGATTATCATGGAATATTATCCTTTGTTATATCATCTTCCATTGCATTTCACTTTAATGTAGTTAATTCATTCCCGCTCATGTGCAGAATGCGTGTCAATTGCAGCAGGATAACAAAGGATGCAAAGAGCTGTAGGCAAATGTAGCTGGAGTTATTATGACTATGCTGCTGAGATATTTAGTATCTGCATTGAAGAGGTTGCAATAGTGAAAAGTAGTGAAGACGCGAACTAGAATGTTTAATTTACACATAAGGGGTATTCTCTATGCCTAGGATATGCCGTTGCACGGTGCAAGAATAGGAAATGTATAATATCTGCAATTGAGAAACAACAATGGCGGATTGTACATTTCCTATTCTTGCACCGTTCAACGGCGTATCCTAGGCATAAAGAATACCCCTATAGTTTTCCTCTCTTAGCAAATTCTTCCAGTGTGGTTCAGTGGCGTTTTTCATAGGCCAAAATTATATACTTCTTCATCCTTCGAAGATTGCTAAATTTCATAACACAGGGTAGGCCAAATACAAGTTTTTTTTTAAAAATGCAATAAAATTAACAAAATTAAATTGTTTCCATGTATTATGGATTTATTAGTCACAGCAAACATTCCTATTAAGTATGGAACACAACGTCGTTCAAGTGGCTGCCTCGGCTGACTTCGCAGTAGCGCATTCTGTCACTCCAATTTTCCAAGAACTTGTTGATGGTTTCGGGCTGTAATTCACACATTGCTTGGATGATAATAACTTTAAGTGCTTGAATCGTTTCCGGATTGTTGGCATAATATCGGGCCTTCAAGGATCCCCACAAAAAAAAAGTCCATAGGAGTCAAATCGCAGCTCCGAGTCGGACAATTGACATCGGTAAAACGGCTGATAACACGATTTGGGAATTTGGTGCGCAAAAGATTGATTGTAGCATGGGCTGTGTGGCATGGCGTGCCATCCTGCATGAACCAGAGGTCTTCCAAATTCATGTCTCCAATCTTAGTAAAAAAAAGTCGGTTTTCATGGCTCTGTTGCCACCACTCCACAATCCGCACTAAACTGTCATTCTTTGTGGATGCATCGGCTTCTCGATAATAACATGCGGGTTTTCCGAGCCCTAGATGCGGCGATTTTGTTTGTTAATGTAGCAGCCGAGATGAAAATACTCCTCGTGAGAAAATATGATTTTTTGCCTAAATTCATTTGGGCTACACAGTAGGGTGTCCCGAATTATGAAAATTTTTCGCGTGGGGTCTCAAACGACGCGTAATAAAAAAATAATGATAGGAAAAAAAATAAAAAAAATTTAGGATGTCATCTTCCATCCCCAACCAGCGTCTGAAGTTTGCGATCGTAGTGTATTTTGTCCAAAAAAAAGTTTTGAATTTTTTCGCACAATTGGTGTCAAAAGTTGCGCAATGTGAAGTAGATTAAGGAAAGAAAACTACAAAATTTTTTGTAGAGTAATTTTGGTCCACCACAGCATTTCAAAGTTTCAAAAATTTTTTTTTTTTTTTTTTTTTGTGCAAAAACATGACACGCTGTTAATTACTTCCTTTAATTCAAGAATAAAATGTTAAAAAATTTTTTGCATGGTATCTTTCATCTGTTACAAGCGTTTAAAGTTGGCTCTTATAGTGTATTTTGTTAACAAAAATTTTTTGAAACTTTGAAATGCTGTGGTGGACCAAAATTACTCTACAAAAAATTTTGTAGTTTTCTTTCCTTAATCTACTTCACATTGCGCAACTTTTGACACCAATTGTGCGAAAAAATTCAAAACTTTTTTTTGGACAAAATACACTACGATCGCAAACTTCAGACGCTGGTTGGGGATGGAAGATGACATCCTAAATTTTTTTTATTTTTTTTCCTATCATTATTTTTTAATTACGCGTCGTTTGAGACCCCACTCGAAGCTAAATTCCAAAAATCGCTGTTTACGGGACATCCTACTACACAGCACTCACTTTGGAGATAAGTTTCCAATATTTCCCAACTTTGTTCAAGCGTAAAGCGACTCATTTCTTTCCGCGAAGGTATGATACTGAATCTACGTCAAGATTTCGAGCGGGAAACAGCTGTCAGTGTTAAAGTAACCTATGATTTAAAAAGAAACTACTAGATGCCCCACCCTGCAGTGAGAACCGAGCTCCTCAAATAACCATCAACCGCCTACTCAACTCCTTCATTGTAGGCAAATCTTTTACCAACAAGCTATTTTTACAAGTTAGGAAATAGAAATTAATCCGAGGGGCTAAATTTGGTGAATACGGTGCGTGAGAAAGCAATTTGAAATTTGACTTATTGATTTTGGTCATCGGGAAATCGGATGTGTGAACTAGTGTCCTGTCTTCACGGATGTGTAAACTGGTGCTTAATTCGGCCGTTTCTTCTTGACTTCATCACGTTAACGCTCCAATAAGTTCACATAATACTCGCCATCGACTGTTTTTCCTTTTGAAGAAAGAAAATCATTGAAAATTCCATTACATAAAACTGACGAAATTACCTTGCCTGCATATAAAATTGTCTTCGCCTTCTTCGGAGCCGATTCTCCCCTTTTAATCCATTGCTTTGATTGTTTCTTCACCTCAAATGTGAAGTGATGGACCCATATTTCATCCATGGTTATGAATCCTATTCTGGCGTGGTCTCCTCATTTGGTCGTCCACTGCTATGTTCATCTTGGCAGCTCGAATGGCCTCATTAAGTTGTGAACGAATGAGCAGACTCCTCTGAGCAGACTCAGAGTATAATCTAGCTCCGCTTTTATATTAGTTCGTTTGAGTGAGGCCTTTCAATTGAAAGTATTGAATTTCATAACTATGACAAATTGTTTCCATGTTTGCAAATTTACTGAGAGCGTTCACTATTGATGGCTGCCAAACAAATACAGAACAATGTAGCTTCAAACATAAGCTTTAAAAGATTGGTACTTTCTACCATAGTCATTATTTTTCAAATGACAACCGCCATATCTACGACAGGTCGGGTTCTTCTGGAACTTTACTCGAAATACATCGTACTATACTATACTCCTGCTATACTGATAATTCAAAAACGATTCAATCCCTTGAGGCGAATGTTGTCGGAGCCATTTGTGATATAGAGCCAGAAACTATTAACAAGTTCTTTAGAAATTGGGTTGACATAATGAGCTACTGCAAAGCCAGCCAAGGCCCTCACATGATTAAAGTCATGTTTCATAAATATGCGTATTAGGAATGTTTGTTAAGAAAATAGTTTTGTTAATTTTATATAATTATTAAATATATATTCTTGCGTTAAGATGTCTTCATTCTTTATGTGTTCAGTATCATGTATCCAAACCAGTGTTGCCAGAGAGACGAACTGAAATTTAGCACTACTTAGGAAAAAATTTACCACATTCGGAGAAAATGTACCTTTTCCCAAAATAGAACAACGAAAGAATTTTTAAATGATTAATTACCGTTATAAATTTTTTGTCAGTGTACATATATTTATATAGAAACAACAAAAACATGATAAACTAATATTTGTACCATTCACACACCGAAAAGCAACGCTGATCCCATGGTATAATAATAACAAGGTAGAATTGACAGTTGCTTTGTAAACCATTTCCTTAACGTTGAAGTGAATAAAAACACAACCTCAGAAGCTCCAGATGCATTTTCACAAACATCTCTTTTTGACAGGAGATGTTTTCTTGTAGAAGAGAAAATAAGCAGTTCTCAATGCTACCTTGTATTATTATACCGTGCGTTGATCCGACAACCGCTCAGATTCTGGACGTGTTCTCTAAGTATTTCTCCGAGAGAGGATCGCCAACCGACAGTCGCTTTGGTTCTGTTCGGGCTCTTAAAGTGCTTGTGAGTATGTTTAGAGAGGTAACAGTGCTTCCAATCACGGTTGCCACTTGAAAATAAAAAATGTGACCACAATTGAAAATTAAAGTGACCAAATGCAGTAAAAAGTGACCAAAACATTATAAATTTGAAAACGCACACAAAATTATAATTTGCTATATTTTTTAATTTATGTAGGTGCAGTTCATGCAGTGGCGTAGATAGGGGTATTTAGGGGATAGATCCCCCCTTTGATAGCACTTTTTGCACTGGTTCACAAAATAGTCAAAAGTGAAGATAGTAGAAGAAATTTACTGTGTGGGCTACGCCTTAAAATTATAAATGTCTTCTTCTGGCAAAATTTGAAGACTTGCTGTTTAATATTTCCATACACTAAGGGAAAAAATATTAAATTTATCCAAAAACTTTTTTAATTTATCCAAAAAGCGAGTCATTTTTGCACCAATAACGCATTTACATAAATCGACTACGTAAATATTTAAAATTCATTTAAAAACTTTTTTAATTAAATAAAATATTAAAATATTTAAACAGAAATAATAAAAAAATATATTAAAATTATGCACGAATTTTTTAAATATCTTTTAAAAATTAACTATTTGAAAATAAAACTATCACATCTAAAGGAAATTTATATAAAAAATATTGAAATTGAAAAACAATATATTCAAATATTTCTCACAAGCTGCGTCCATTAATGCCATTAGCATGGTTACTTTATTTTCTTTTTTCGTTCCTTAATATTATATTATTTTTGACAGTCGGTGCAATATTATAACACCATATGTCAAAAATAGTATAAAACTAAAGAACGAAAAAATAAAATAAAGTAACCATGCTAATGGCAATAATAAAGCAAACTAATAAAGCAAAATATGCAGGCAAATGACAATCGGTGCGACACATTCGTGGGAAAATGTCGAGTTGTCACTCCACCCTACATATAATTGCATTATTTCAGCACGAAATCGCCAATACGTACGGCCAAATATCCCTGTTATACTACCCTTGCAACAAAAACGAAATGAGAATTATAAGAACTAAGGTTGCAACTGCAAGAGAACAGAGTGCGATGCTGTTGCTGCTTGTCGGAATATGTGTGTACGTGTGCGATGCTGTTGCTGCTTGCTTGTATGGAATATGTGTGTACGTGTGTGGTATAAATAAAATTCAAATACGGGAAAAAAAACGAGTTGTAAGGAAAACATTTGATTTATCCACGTAAATATTTAAATAAAATTTATACTCAGGCGTGGATAATGCTAATATGCGTTATTTCCCTTAGTGTACCATACAAATGGTTGGTTGCATATTTCTGGCTTTATTGCTTGCATTTTTGCATTCCTTGTGTATTGTTTGCTAAAGGTGGTGGACAAGGGTCTCAACCATTGCAAGCACTTGTCAGAATAAAGTTCGACAACTGGAGGACGGCAATATTGGTCTTTTCTCAAGATTTTTAGTCTAGACGCGCGATTAGTGTTTTTTTTTTCGATACACTTATCATAGTTGTTTTCTCTGAAATGAAATTTTTAATATGTTTACTAATTAAATAGATGTAAAAATGTCTGCTCAATAAGGGGTTTTTTATTGTTATATTGTGCTATAATTGGTGCCTGATTTTTATAATAACTTTTATAATTTTATTACACTTACCAAGAAAATTAGACGAGAGGCCTATTACACACAGCATGAATCAAATGGCAGACATATTTTACACGAAAATTTTCTAAAATTTGTACCAGCAGTTTCGAACACAGGTTAAGTTTTTTACTTTTTTTTTGACACATCGTATACATACTTAACCTGGACGCTTCAGTCGTGATCGGTCAGGGATACGACGGAGCAAGAAAATGAGTCTGGCAGAGTCTCTCTACTAAACACGAAGACATACTTAAAGGATTAAATATACTAAAGGATTTCCATCCCTCTTTTAAGTTACAGAAATTAAGAAATAAGCTGAAGAATTTAAAAAATCGTTAACTTTTACAGTAAATTTCTCGACGTTAGTACTTCTAAAGTTTTTAAAGGGTTGGAAATGTGGAAGATATGTCTTTAAATAGCTTTATATAACTTTATATATGAGTTATAAGTTATATAAGTTTAGCTGCCATTGTCCGCCAGCACGCCTTAGGGTACCATTTCGGCTTTGAAGAGGATAAGAACACTCCAAAAAAGATAAAAACAATATATTTCATTATTAACAAAAATATTTCTAATAACTTCTATTTTACCAATGTATGGCCGATTGAATGGTTTGAAAGCACTGGCGATTCAACGAGAAATAGTTATATCGACTGAAGAAATCCTTGAATAAGCAAACAATCTAAACCAGCTGGGTTTTTCGCTTTAAAAACATTAACAAAAAATAAAATTTAAACTGTTTTTCGATTTTTACAAGTTTTTTTATGTATGTTTTTCACGAAAATAAATTTTATCCCTTCTCATTACAAAAAGCTATTTACGCCACTGAGTTCATGCATTTAATTTTTGAGAACATCATATTCTTTTTTATTTCTTTATAAATTTCATTTCTTTATAAAAAGTGACCAGATGTAGAAAAAAATGACCAAGCGACCAAGTGAAACAAAAATGACCAAATTTGGACACAAATGACCAAAGTGGCAACCGTGCTTCCAATAACTCAAAAAATTAACAAGTCTAAAAAAATTATTTTCGCAAAATTTACCACTTTTGGTCAAAAATTACCTTTTTTTCCTCTGCCCAAAAAATGAGTCAAAAATTGCCTCAATTAGGGAAATTTACCTCAATTTGGAAATAATGAATCAAATCAACAACCACTTTGCAGTAGTGGTGAATACATTTTCGTGGTGAGTTTTAGTTGGTGTATGTAAAAACTTAGTGAATTTGTTTTTAAAAGTGAATGCTGCAACCATTGCCTATAACGGAAATAAAAAAGGAAATATCCAGCGGTGATCTTAGGTAGGTACGATTGGGTTGTTTAAAAAGTCAGTACAGTTTTTTTATTTGCAGCTTAGGCTCATTTTTTTTATAAATCAAATTAACATTAATCAATAATACATTCGCTTTTTTGTTCAATCAACTTTTTCCATATCAGTGCAAGGTTCTGTTTGATAAGACCCTCGTTATCAAAGGTTTTACCATTCATTGAGTTTTGCAAGGGTGAATCGGACAAAACACCCCATGCGAACTTGAACAATTTTTGGCGAGTCGCCTAACTCGTATGAGGCCTGGCTTTAGCGTGACAGAAGACCACCCGCTTGCGATTAACCAGCTCAGAACGTTTTTCTTGTATGACAGTAGATTTCAGAATTTATAGTTTTATTCTGTAGGAGTAAAATACAATATTAACCGAGTGACTGGTCGTGTTTTTCGCAAGCTCCGAAAATTATCGCTATAGCTACTATAACTAATGTAAATAAAGTTTGAACTGTTCTAATTTTGTGTTTGGGTGTATAGCGCAGTGTTCTGAACTTTAAAATCCGTTGGATTTATTAAAAAATCACTGGAAAGCACCGAATAATTTCGCGCTGAAGGCAATTAAATAGCACTTAAATAAAAAAAAAAAAAAAGTTTGATGTGTCTAAACATTTATTATAATTGCTTATAAACAAAACAATTGAAATAAAATCTGCCAATAACATACACTTGTCTCGTTCGCCGCTAACTTGTGTACACCTCTACTGCTGTGACTCATCTGAATTTTTGTCGCGTTCAATTCTGCTCTGCAGTGCACTTTATTTCGTGTGCTGAGAGTTTGGGTTATTTGTGGAATTTGCTGTACTAGCTATTTTTCTTCTTCACCCACTCTTCTATACTTAAGTGATGTTGCCGTCTCCTATGTTGACGCGCCATCAACGTAGCAACAACAAAAAAGTAGGGACGCCGAATTTGGGAAACAGCAACCAAACTGATTCTTCGCTCTTTACGCAACTAAGAGCTTTAGAGGAACGCTTAAGAGCCCGAACAGAATCAAATATCGTTGCGATTTGCGATATCGCAAAGCAATAGAATGCATGCAAATGTATTAACACGTCCAGAATGAAATCGCAGGTCAGCAGCCGCAACGATATATCGCACAATTAGAATCTATTCTATTTCTTCTCTTGCGACCGACGATTCTCTCTCTGAGTGTCATAAGTGTTGCCATATTTTTGCTAGAAATGGGATATGTTCAAAGACATTTCCTTAGTTTTTATTATGTCTTGACGTTTCTTCTTTGTGTGTGTTGTATTCACACAATTGAAGAGACCAATACATTGAAATGAAATAGAAAAAATAAATAAAAAAATACTAAATAAAAGCAACTTTGAATCGTCAGTCGCAATCGCATCATTCTGGACACATTCTCTGCGATATACGACCAGAGAGGATCGGCGGTCGCAACGATATTTGATTCTGTTCGGGCTCTAAGTGCAAACTCGAAAGAGGAGCTAAGAAAATTGGAGGAGCGTCTTCGACTGCATACTGAGAACCTGTTTGAGCGCTTCTCTGCCGATATTCTCACTAAATTAGAAAGGTTAGATAAGGAAGTGGAGGTTACTCAAGAGAGATTGAGCGTTGAAACAGCTGCTTTGAACAGTAAAATAATTGTACTTGAAGATCAGATCAAGGCACTCACCTCTCGCTGTGCTGAACTTGCTGACCAGATTACCAACAAAGATTTCTCAACTTCTAACAACAACATCAGCACTGATAATTCCTTGGATGCTGTTCTTTTTGGCCTACCTTTTTCGTCAGATGAGAATTTGAAGAGTTCGTTTAACCTAATTTGTCGCTCAATTGATTTTTTATCTCCTCAAATACGAGATATTTTTCGAATAAAGAGTAATCCGAATAGCACTAACCCATTGGTAATAATAAAGTTCTACACACCCTACGATCGCAACCGTGTATTAAAGGCTTTTGGTGACTATCGCAGGAGAACTAAGAAGCCGATTAATCTGCGAGAGGCCGGTTTTGACTCTGACAATAACATATATCTTCATGAAAGTCTTTCACTTGAGAGCCGTAAGATTCTACAAACTGCAATTGCGTTTAAGCGTAGAAAAATTATATTTAATGCATTCACATTGCGTGGTTCGATATATGTTAGGATGTGCAAAGATGGTGAAAGGATCAAAGTCTGTAGTAACGAGGATCTTGAAAGAATTGCTGTTGGAGGCGAGGGTAGCAACCAAGGAGTTATTTAATTTATTTAATACTTTTATTTTTTTATTTTTATATTATCATTTCCCATCTTTTTCTTTATCGTTATCTCAATCTTTTTTATTTTTCATTCTTTATGTTAAAATATGTTCTTTTCTGTTAACTAAAGCAGCTATTTGTTCGTCTGGGTATTATTTAAATTAATCCTAGCTTTTCTAGTGGTGTTGATGAAAACTGTAAAATTTTAATTGATATTCTTTGTAAACAATGTGATGGTCTATCAATTGTCCATTTTAATGCGAGAAGTTTAAACTTGTCTAAACTGGACTTTGTTAAAAATGTGTTTACTAACTCAAATGTAGATGTTATCTGTGTTTCAGAGACGTGGTTTAATCCTGATGTCCCTAATAATTACTTTAATATCGTAAATTATAATCTTTTTCGCAATGATAGAATCAGTAGCAGAGGTGGTGGAGTTGCGATTTATTGCAAAACTTTTCTTAATGCAAGAATCGTTAGTAAGTCCTGTCGACCTGGGATTGAATTTTTAAATATTGAAATTAGGGACAGCTGTGGCGTTAAAATGCTGATTTCCTGTGTTTACAACCTGCATAGATCTTTTAGCCTTGATTCGTTCTTTGATGACTTGCAACTACGTTTAACTGATTTTGATTGTTTTGGAATTTGTGGGGATTTTAATGTTAATTTATTAAACAAAGATAGTATTGCAGATAATCTCTATGACAAAGTATGCTCAGCTGGAATGACCGTAATAAACTCTTCGATTCCTACTCGTTTTGCGCCTAATGTGACACCTAGTTTGATTGATCTTTTTCTTTTGTCTGATGTCTCCTTACTTTTACTCTTTGACCAAATCTCATTTATTTCTGATCATGATTTACTATTTTGTACTTTAAATTTCAAGCCACTTTGTAGTCCCTCTTCAATGTTCATAACATATCGTGATTATAAGTCTGTTGATTATGCTTGTTTGTTTGACTACATGTCTTGTATTTGTTGGAATGATTGTTGGTTTGGTCAATCTGTTGATGAAAAGTTAAATGTTCTTGTATCACATGTTCTCTATGCTTTTAATACATTTGTTCCTATTCGTGAGTCGGTTGTAGTCAACAAATCCTGTCCTTGGTTCACATTAAGTGTTAAATTAGCTTTAAATAAACGAAACAAACTTTATGCGAAGTGGAAGAAGCACCCATCAGATGCTAACTGGAGTCTATACAAACTCGCTCGCAATAATGCCGTCTCAATTGTCAGACAGTCTAAAAAGAAATATTTTTCCCGGAAATTGAATAATTCTCTACCTTCACGAACTCTTTGGAGAAATATTCGTAGTTTAGGTGTAAGCACTATAAATGATCAAAAATGTTCACTTGAACCAAATCTACTTAATGATTTCTTCTTATACAAGCCCTGTTATAACATTAATAATCACAATTTCCTTGATACCTCTAGTGCCGCTTCCATCTTTGATCAATTCTTTTTCTCAAATATTGATGAAAAAGATGTAATATTATCATTAATGAAAATAAAATCGAATGCAGTTGGTAGTGATGGCATTCCTCTTAAATTTATCAAAATGATTGTACCGTTTATTATCAAGCCACTCACTCACATAATCAACTATTGTTTTACTACCTCCTGTTTTCCAAGTTCTTGGAAGCTTGCTACAGTTATCCCCATTGCCAAAGTTAGTAATGCATCTTCTATGAAAGATTTTAGGCCTATAAGTATTCTTTGCACGTTTTCCAAAATATGTGAATCGTTAATATGTAAACAAATCAGTGAATATTTACATTCTAATAGGCTTTTATCACCCAATCAATCAGGATTTCGTGCTGGACATAGTTGTGCGACAGCTATGCTCAAAATTTTAGACGATATTAGAATAAACTATGACTCTAGTAACATTACTCTTCTTTGCCTTCTTGACTTCTCGAAAGCATTCGATAGAGTTAATCATTCCCTGTTAATTCATAAGCTAAAACTTTTGTATGGTTTTAGCAATAGTGCCGCTTCTTTAATTGCCAACTACCTAGATGGAAGAATGCAAAGAGTAAAAGTTGAAAATAAAATTTCTGACTATGAGAGTATCAGAGCTGGGGTACCGCAGGGTTCAATTCTTGGACCTTTACTGTTTAGTTTATTCATAAATGACATTTTTAATGTATGCAATAATATGGCCATGCACGCATATGCTGATGACATTCAGTTATATTCATCTAACAGAATTGGGCTATTAGAAGACTTATGTTATAGACTAAATGAAGATTTAATTGCTATCTCTAGGTGGGCAGTTAATAATGATCTTTGTCTCAATGCTGATAAATCCTACATCCTTCCTGTATTTAGGGAAAAATTTGACTTCACTCAAATTCCAAATATTTACCTTGATGGCAAAAGCTTAGAAATAGTTGATAGAGTGAAAAATTTAGGATTTTATGTTAATACCAGACTAACTTGTGCTGATCATATCAATTACAATTTACAAAAAATTTATTATACGCTGAGATGCCTGCGATTATCTAGTAAGTTCACCCCAACGTTAACCAAAAAGAGACTGGTTGTACAATTAATTCTTCCGTTGATAACGTATTCCGAGCTTGTGTATAGCAATCTGGACTCCCATTCTGAGCACAACATTCTGGTTGCTTTTAATGATGCAACGAGGTACATATTCAATTTAAGGAGAAATGATCATACATCTTTGCTGAGTAGAACAATTTTGGGATGCAGCTTGATAGGTTATCTCAACGCTAGGAACTGTATCTTTTTACATAAGCTAATTAATTGTAGGTCTCCACCATACTTATATGAAAAACTACGTTTCAGTGTCTCTAGCAGAACTAATAACTTAATTATACCTAGATACTCATGCTTACATTCTAAGCGGTTGTTTTTCATCAACGCCATTAAGCTTTGGAACTCTCTTCCTTTAAATATGAAGTCAATTGTCAGCTCGAACAAATTTAAGCTTTTAGTTATGTCTTATTTTTCGAATTCTTAATCTTCTTCTATCGCTCATACTTTTCTCACTATCTATATTCGTTTTTATAATTAACTTTAATTACTGTTTCTTGCAAAATCTTTTTGGTAAAATATTTCATTTTTAATTTGCTAAAACTTATTAACATTATTTTAGTTTTAATTTTTAAACTTATAAATTTTTGTTGTATAATTGTATTGTATTTTTATTTTGTTATAGTTTATTATTATTGTATTTATATTTCCTTTATTTTTCTGTTGTTTATTTATTTTATCTCATTTCTTTATTTTAATACTTTTATATTTGTTTGTTAAGTGTTGATCATATACGTAAAAAAACATGTTGTACGCTTAAAGATATTCATGAATCTTACTGTACTAATTTCAGATATTAATAATAATAATAATAATTATGAGTAGCTCGTAGTAGACATACCCCTTCTTATCCCAATAGATTGAGAACATAATATTCTTCTGGGGAATGTCTGCTTTTGCTTGCACCTCCGGGGCGTAATATTTCGTGAACCAGTTTCTTTTTCTGTTGACATTGCAGTAGACAATCTACTTTTCGTCAGCCGAAATGGCTCACTTTTTTCACGTTTCATGAGCCGATCGCAAATGTCAACTCGTTTGTCTTTGTGCATTTCTTTCAAATCGTTCAATTCAATCTATCGAATCCAAGTTTTTTAATCCTATAAAAGTAAAAAAATTTGTTGCTCCCCCTGAGTCATCACACTTTGCTAATGCATCGGTGACAATTTCTTGTCCAGAAGTTCCATTTAAGGAGTTTAAGGGAGTTTCATTTAAGGTAGTTTTTCCAACTTTAGAATAGAACACATACAAAGTTCGGCTCAAAAATCTTTATTGAATGGCTTTCAGGAGGGTATTTCAGCCTGTGGTTTGCTTGCATGAACTTGTTGATCCTGGTCGTGCATCAAATGCTTAAGAGCATGTTTCTGTTAATCTTTTGTCCATAAACAGCATTTTCAATTAATTTTCGAACTATTGTAGCTACAAACTTCTACTGTTACTTACATGCAACCTTAAACCTCCTATATTGATTGCAACAACACATTTTTAAAGTTTGCTTCTTTATATAACATAGCTCGAGCATTTCCTTTATGTGACCTGCTTACAATAGAAGCAATAAATGTAACACCTGCAAGCAAAATCAAACTGATGTTTTTATATTGAAATCCTTCTGCAAAATCCTGAAAAATCTGGCTTGTAAACTGCTGCTGCTGAAGTGCATTCAGCAGAAATGCTCTCGGGCAGCAAATAGCTGTCAATGTGCACCATTTAACAAACAGAATAGTTTGCTAAAAACCTATTCAGTAGCAGTAGCGCGACGTTAGTATAGCCTAGGGGGTGATCATTACATGAACTAGACTCGCACTATTGCATAGTGAAGTGAATGTTTATGTTATGGGTGGGTGTGTGTGTGTGAACACAAAGTAAACAATTTCAGCAAACAGCACACAACAATATAAAAAACACAACAACAACAAAATATATTCAATACAATTTCAACAATTCAATAAAAGAAAATCTAAAGGAAAGTGCAAAAGAGAAAGCAAAGTTAAACAGAAGAAGCTGATGATGCTGATGATGCTGATGATGATGATGATGATGATGATGATGATGATGGCAAGCATGTGTGTGTTTACGGAAGTGTGTATGTGTGTATGTAGCTGCTGTAAAATGTTGTTGACACATTGAAACATCAAGTTGACAGCAGCAGTTTGTAGCTTTCAATGATTTTTTGTTGTTATTGCTTTGCAGTAGCTTAAAATATATTATATATATATATATACGAATAAAAGAATATACACACACATACATACCCCTTAACTGCCAAAAAACCTCACACACAACCATAGCCACGCATGAAAGCACAGAAAAAAGCTCATAAAAAACTTGAAATTGTTTTCATGAAATTGAAAATTGCAACTTTTTCCGCATGAAAAGGTAAAGCAGTGAAAAGGTGTCCTTTCACAATTTTGTGCTGTATAGTTTAAGGCGCTGTAACTGCAGGCAGCATGAAGGGCTAAAGCATTGACACAAAAATGTGCAACACTGCCTTGACAAACAGACAGACAGGCAAACAGACGGAGCGAGCGACAGTAGCAATTGGTAGCAAATTGTGCCGGAGAGTCAAATAGTTTGTAAGTAGTTCAAAAATAAAGAGCAAAAAATTGACAAAAAAAAAAAATTAAAAAAATTGAGAAGACTACCAACAAAGTGGCAATTTTTATAAATATAACATCAAGACAGAGTGGTCGAAAAGTCAAATGTTAGAAGAAAATTGAAAAAGTGATACAGTAAAAAGTAAAGAGCGAAATTTAATAAATATATGTACCGAGTGTAGAAAAAAAAGAGAAAAATTACATGAAATGCTACAAAATCTAAGTAAAAATGAGAAAAATTACATGAAAAGCTTAAATTTATTTAATTTAAGTTTAATTAAATTTAAATTAAATAATTTAAGATTATTTTTAAAAAAAGTGTAGAATATTTCCACAAAGAGCTAATTGGGACATATTATAAATGAAAATATTGCAAAATTAAAAAAAAAAAAAACCAAAATAAAAATGAAGAAGAATAAAGATGATCTCTTGCTTGTGAATATACAGTTAAGGAAACCAACAACAGGTAAGCGATACGAATTAAAAAAAAAAAAAAATGAAATCTATTACAATTTAAAATAAAGTCAAGGAAACCAACAATAGGTGAGAGATATCCAATAAAAATGAAACAACAACAGCAAATGCATTAAGCTCACATTTCCACAATTTGAAAAAATTGATAAAGGCTTTTAACTCAAGCGAATACAACGAGAATGTGAGAAAAAAAAAGTGACAGTATGTAAGAAAAAAATAATAATACCGCCCTTTGCTCCTCTTCCTCTTAAAAAAAAATAGTGTGAAATATTCTAGTGTGCCCTCATAAAGAAGCACAACCACAACATCGAGTAAGAGTTTCAAGCACCATACTCAAGAGTTATCCACAAAATGTAACAAACTATTTCATAGACTAGATACACAATGAAAGATACGAGCAACTACAAGAATACACTTGTGCGATAGAATATAGATAGAACACGTTTGCAACCAAAAACCGCCACGTTGCTCAGCTGTGCAGGTTAAATATAAGATGCTGTATTGATAAAGAGAGAAAAAAAAACAAAAACGAAGAGCAACACAAAAGTAGCGGTTAACATTTCAGCAACGTAGAAGGTTGCTTTGATAGTGCAACCTGCAATAACCAAGCAAAAACTTGATGAAAATTAATTTATACACGGAGTGAAAAAAAAATCAAGCATTCTATGCTTGAATCAATCAAAGAGGCTATCAATTTACACTCAAGCGTAAATTTCTCAATTCAAGCATTATTTTGCTAGAACCGACCAAATATGAAACATATGGTATTAAGAAAAAAACGTTTAATTCAAGAAAAATTTGCTTAAAACTCAAGATTATTTTTTCTAGATTCAAGTCTATTATTTGCTTATAGAGAGAAAAATTTGTTTGATTCCAGTAACAATTCGCTGAAAACTAGACTAATTTGCTTGATTTGAGAAGTTGATGTTCCTTGAATTGAGAACAATTTGCTTGATTCAAGTAAAGAATTTAATGAAAAAATATCATAGAATAATTTGCTTGATTCAAGTAAACAATTTTCTTATTACTAGAATGTTTTGCTTGATATTAGAAACTTGATTTTTTTAATTTCAGCAAAGATGTAGGCTGTAGGATCATAAAAAACTACTTGAATATACTAAATATATCTTGAAGACGCTTAAATGTTTCTAAGTAAAGTTACAGATGAGACACCGCGTGTCATGCCATAGTTTGTCAATCCGCACCATTTTAAACATTATTTCATGTAAACGTGTTGTGAATTATAAGCAAACCAATATACGTTGAAGTGAAAAAAATTTGCTTGATTCAAATAAACAACTTGCTGAACACTAGAATAATTTGCTTGATTTGAGAAATTGATTGTCCTTGAGGACAATTTGCTTTATTGTACACTAAGAAAAAATATTAAATTTATGCAAAAACTTTTTTAATTTATCCAAAAAGCGAGTTATTTTTGCACCAATAACGCATTTACTTAAATCGACTACGTAAATATTTAAAATTAATTTAAATACTTTTTTAATTAAATAAAATATTAAAATATTTAAAATAAAATTAATAAAAAATATATTAAAATTATGCGCGAATATATTTAAATATCTTTCAAGCATTTACTATTTGAAAATAAAACTATGGTAATTAAGGAAAATTTATATAAAAATATTGAAATTGAAAAACAATTTATTTGAATATTTCCCAAGAGCTGCGTCCATCAAATGCCATTTGGTGGTATATTTTATTTTATTTTTTACTTTTTTCGTTCTCTAATTTATGCTATTTTTGACAGTTGGTGCATTATTATGCCATCAAATGTCAAAAATAGTTTAAACTATAAAAAGAAAAAGTAAGATACAATAAGCAGGAAATTATGCAGGTAAATGACAACCGGTTCAAGACATTCTTGAGAAAATACCGAGTTGTCATTCCACCCTACATAATTTAATCATCGATCGCACTCACCATCGCATTCACAAATCATATTTGCGAAAAAACTAGGCTATAGTACTCTTGCAACATTAACTAAATGAGAACTATAAGAAACCTGCAAGAAATAAACTGCAGGAACTGAGTGCGATGCTGTTGCTGCTTGTCGGAATATGTGTGTACGTGTGCGATGCTGTTGCTGCTTGCTTGTGTGGAATATGTGTGTACGTGTGTGGTATAAATAAAATTCAAATACGGGAAAAAAACGAGTTGTAAGGAAAACATTTCATTTATCTACGTTAATATTTAAATAAAATTTATACTCAGGCGTGCATAATGCTAATATGCGTTATTTCCCTTAGTGTAGGATAACCGATCATAAAAAAACTACTCGAATACACTAAATATATTTTGTAGATGCTTACATGTTTCCAAATAAAATAACAGATAAGACACTGCGCCTTCGAACCATGCCATAGTTTGTCAATCCGCACCATGTTAAACATGTTTTCATGCAAACATGTTGTGAATTATAAGCATTCCAATATAAGTTGAATTGAGAAAAAATTGCTTGTTTCTAGTAAAGAGTTTGTTAAAACTAAAATAATTCTAAAAAAAAAACTCTCAAACCTTTGACTTGTTATTTCAAACAATATATTATTATTTTTTTAATCAATTTTAGAAAAAAATGCTCATTATAAATTTATTTTTCTTAATTTTAGTTTTTTTATGCTTAATTTGAGAAAATGAGGCTTAATTTTAAATTTTTCATAGATCGTATTAGAAAATATTTGCTGAATATAAGAATATTATTTCTCTCCGTGTATAGAAAATTTAATGATGGCAATAATTAAGGGCAAAAAGTTGAGCGCTGTTTTAAGAATAATCAAAAGCTCATTGAAAACTATTTTAATTTTACGAAAGATAAAAAGGTAAAGAAAATATTGAACAAAAATATTACAAAAATTTTAAAAATTTTGTCAAAAATTTGCCTATTAATGAAATGGACATGATTTGACCATCATTATTTAATGGCGGCTATGGCTGAGTGCTTTAAAAAGTGCATGGACCACTCGATGCCTATGCGAGACCATCATGTCATGTGACATTACACATTACATAACATATAACATGACATAAAACATCACTATTTTATATCATATTTTGTAAAATGTCATGTCATACATGTGTCTTGTCATATGTGTTGTCATATGTCTTATCATATGTCATGTCTTATGAAATGACATAATATATGACATGACATATGGCGTGAAATATGACATGACATGTGACATGACATATTACATGACATATGAGATGACATATGACATGAAATATGACAAGACATTAGACAAGACATATGTATGACATGACATATGACAAAATATGGTATAAAATACGACATGATGTATGGCATGACATATGACATAATATATGATATAAAATATTACATGACATATAGCATGACTTGGAAACTCTACCTTGAAAAATATAATTTTAATTGGATTTTTTTTATTTATTTTTAACTAGCCGACTCGGCAAACGTTATTTTGTCTAAACTCAATTTACGAAGTATTTATTTTTTCAATAGTTGTTGGTGTGGATATTGTGAGTTAACTGAGTTAAATTTATTTATTTTTGTGTGCTATGATCCTGCTGTGATGAGTGCTATGATCCAGTCTTTACTTATGTGTTATATTTTTTACCGTTACACCTATAAATACCGTGTTACTTCATGCAACAAATTTACGGTTTCGTTACTGTATAGCTAATATGTTTAAATTACTTTCAAGAAATTGTCAATTTTTTCTCCATAACGTAATATTATCACACCGTGGTGGATCTAGGATTCACCAGAGGGGGGGGGGGGAGGGGCTGAAACTACAGTTTTGTATCCCAAGGGGGGTTGAAACGGCTTTTTGGGGTTTTTTTCCTTTTTTTTCCCATACAAAAAATTATCCAAGGGGGGCCCGTTTAGCACGTACAGTGTTGTGCATATCAAAAGCAACAAATAAAAGCCATTGTCAATTATATCTAGAAACTTTTTCGTTTTTACTAAAATTCTAGTTTGATATATTTTTTATAATCATTAAAACACAAATTGTTAAAAATAATTCAAAAGTTTTTATTACTGCAGGCTTTTAAATTTTTTTTTTTTTTGTAATAAATAAAGTACAAAAAAGTAGAAATTATGCTGTGCATAACTAAAGCAACTTAAACTAAAGAAATTTAAATCGATTGAAAATACAGGTTACAGGGCTAATATTTGGTAAAATAACCTTTATTTTTAATAACCGCAACACATCTGCGTGGCATTGAAGCTATAAGGTTGTCAATAATAGTTTGTGATATGCTTCGCCACTGCTGTGTCAGTGTCTCATTGAGTGCAGCTTTATAAGAAAACCTTTGCCTTTGTTGAAGAATATCATTACTTACATTAAAAATATCATTACTATTTTATGTTTATTATATTGAATTTACATGCTATTTTACTTAAGGTATCAAAATAAATACTTAATTTTTTTTTTTTGTAATAAGTACTTTTACAACCCTGTAATGATTTTTAGTTTTATAGTTTTGTTTGGTGTGTTTGTTTTTTCTGAATAAAGAGCAAATGTGTAACAAGAAATTTTGATTAAATTACAATAATTAAAATATACCATACAGTCCTTCGAATCATGTAAAATCGCATACACCCACCGACTTGTCGCTTAAGGATTCCGAATAGATTTTCTATTGGGTTAAGATCAGGCGATTGAGCTGGTGAATCCAATACCTGAATCCCTTTTGCGCAAATTCACGTCTTAACGATCATTGCGGTGTGATTAGGGTCGTTGTGAACATGCATTATGGCTGTCTCTAAAATCTCTTTATAAATAAATCGGTCCATTTTTTGGGTAATTTCATAAACTGGAGGTTGTCCAAATCTAGAAAAACAAGCCCAGAACATAACCGAGCCGCCTTCTTGCTAAACTGTGGCCTGACAGTTTTGAGTCTACTCTATGTTTAAATTTAGTTGATTAACAACAGACTGAGATGATAAAAAAGGATATTTTTGAAAAGCTAAGATTACATGTCGGTCCTCTCTTTGTGTTTTTTTAAGCTTCGGACAACCCAAGTGAAGGGTTTTCAGAGTTTTTAGTTTCAAACTTTTTATAAGACGTGAAATTATTGATTTATTTATTTTGTAACTTCTGATAAAGAAATTAGTGATGCTACTGATTTATACTCGACTCTGGGTATTTATCACGCGAAATGACATGTCATATGTCATGTCATTTGTTATGTCATATGTTATTTCATGTCATTTAATGTGTCAAATCATATGTCTTGTCATATGACATGTCATATATCATGTCATATGTTATGTTGTATGCATTTTCATGTGTCATATCATATGTCTTGTTATGTGAAATGTCATATGTCATATCATATGCCTTGTCTTATGTCATATCACATGTCTTTTCATACGACATGTCATATGTCATGTTATATGTTGTGTCATATGCCTTATCATATGTCGCATCATGTGTCTTGTCATATGTGATGTCATGTGTCATGGAATATGTCTGAATAAGAAACTTTTTAGAAGCAATTTTTGATGTTTTACATGAAAATGTAAAGGATTTTCAATTCTAATAACCACTTCATTTCATCCTACAAATTTTAGTTTATTTTAATATTAACAGCCTTATTTGCCAACACTTTCTCAGCTACGTCAATTGCTTAGAATAATATTTTTCTATACTAAAGTTGAAAGCCTTTCTAAACAACATCAAACTAAGAATGAGATGTAATGAATATTCTAATTCATTTAAATAATAAATTTCATCGTTCTGTTTCTCAACAACATGTTTTAATCGCTGCCATAAATTGAAACTCTGTCATAATTTTAATCTCTGTCATAAATTGTAGTGGTGCACTTACTTAATGACATCAAGCTACAACAGCTTGACTGCAGCAAGCTTCTCTGCTCCGACCACAACTAATCGACTTCAAGGATTAACTTTATGATGCCAAGTACAATAAATTGCAATTAACTAAATTGTCATTGCATGCAATAATATTACTGTCAAAATGTTATTTATTGTAATTGTAAATTGTAAATAAGATAAATGCAAAACAATAACAAGGCGCATCCTTGCGACAAGGGACTCTCCGTTCACCTACGCATCCGTGTAATACGACTACAAAATGCTTAACACTAATTTTCCTCAACAAACAAATGTTAATTAAATGCAATTTAGACAATTTATATTAATGTTCCTTGCTTGGCTTACATGTGCTTTAAATAAGCCCCCACACACACACACACTAACGCCCACACACTTGCTGCTGCTGCTGCTGCTGCGCTGCTGCTGTTGATAGTTAGATGATCTTGATACGTATCTCCGACGCATTTCATAGCAAAATTGTTTTCCGATAACAATAATTTCAGCAATTCGTTGGAATTAATTTATGCCAATGAGCTAGCATTCTCATACGAGTAAATGATACAAATGCAAACAGATGGCAACGCTGGTTGAGCACCAACAACTACAACAACGACAACAAAGGCGTAAGAAGGCTGGTAGCTACTGGAAGCCGACTGGCGGGCGGCTTATCTGCAATCAACAGCATAGAAATTCGAGAGTCCTTAATCAGACGCACATAAGCACAGCGGCGCGTATTAGAAACATACATTTCAGTCGCAATTGCAATGGGAACAACATGCAGAGGGTGTTGTAACATAATGAGTCAGCGTGGCTATAAGCCCCTAAAAGAGCCCACCGAGCCCGCCTTTGCCTTCATAGAAATGCCTGCCTTTAACCATACGCACACACACATGCACACACTTTTCTTCTCTTTCAAATTCGCATTCGCTTTAATTTAATTTAAATTAAGCTTTTAGCCCTACTAGATTTTGCTTGTTTGTCGCAGTAGCAATTTTCGTTTAATTTTTATCAAATTCGTAGCATTGAACAGACAATTTTGCCTTAAATGAGACTGAACAGATTGTTTGGGCTTTTCTTTAAACCTTTAGGAAAAATTGGCTAGTTAAGGTCAATCAATAGATAATAATAAGTTAGGGTTAAACATGTTCACAACGATTTTACCAGTTTTGTAATTTTAAGCTTATCCATTTTTTATTGTACATCTCTTTGGATTTATTGGAGAAAATTTCTTACCTGAAAGGGAACGAAAAAAAAAATTTTATTATTTTTAATTAAATTTCATTTAAAATCTATCAATATCTTAAAATTAAATTTTTCAATTTTAAGTTGCAACCGAAAGTTTATTTAATTTTAATACATAATTTACAACACTTCTGTGAAGATAGCCAACAAATCTTCAGCCCTACTTTTTGCTAAATTCGCCTCAAAAATTTCTGAATGCTGAATTCGCCGCTATGATAAATAGGTATTTGATCAGTTTTTTACAAAAGAATGGAATTTAAAAAACGAAAATTAGTCCCATCATCCCAAAATTGCTATCAATCGTACCTCATACCATAAAATGGCATAGAAGTGAACAAGTCTGTTCATTATGAGAGAAAAGAGAATGTTAAGAGAGAAGAAACCTGTAAAAGTCAAAATTGCAAAGCGATTTCCTTGAGAATGTGCAGATTATATCTTCATACTGTCAGTCTCAAAATTGTTTTAACCTTTTGATCATTAAAATCGTCCTTCCTATATCTAAGTTGCATGAAATGAGTAACTAACAATTTTTTTCTTTTTGGGAAAAACGTCAAAAAGTGTGGAAGATGAAAGTTCTCATCCTGAATTTTTGCTCAAAATTGTATTTTTATACGAAAAATCGAAAGAAACTACCGTCAAATCGTTCCGGTATACCGTCATTGAAACAGAAATTTGAGTCGAAATGCGAAAAATTGAGATTTGTATGAAAGTCCGATTTTCACACCCCGAAACATATCCCAAAACAAAAGTTATTATTCTCGATTTTTGAATAATCTTAAAATTATGTATCATAGTCCATTCATAGTTCATTCGTCCTGATCTGGCCATCCCTAATGTTTAAGCAAACATTTTTTAAAACTTAATTAATTTTCATCAATAATAATTTTAATATATAAAAGGCAAGCACAATGCTCCGCACCTAATATCACTCAAACTGTGCTCCTTTTTTGTCGCTCAAACTGTTGTTAGTTTTTGATGTTATTACAGTGCTTTTAAAACATATACTTTCCTGCAAAATGTTCAGTCTGAAATTAAAATAGTACGTTTTTGATCTAACTCCTTTTTTCATACTTTAATAAATTAGTTAAGACGAATTTAATGAACTTCTTTTGATGGATTGTAGCAAAATGTATTATTGTATCAGTCACAAAACGAGATCTAATTTTGCACGTATGTGATGCTTGTAGAGCCAGCTTGTAATATTGGGTATAAATATAATTTTCGAGTTTTTGCACTTTTACGCTTGAACTAATCTTTCAATCCTGCTTCAAGTGTTATTTTAAGTGGTATATTTGTATTTTGCACAAATCAAGTGAATAAAAATCCAAGCTTTAAAAAGAGAATAAAGTGCTTTTGGCAAATTGCTCCAAAAAAGAAAGTGTGCGGAGAAAGCTGCATCCCTTCAGGAAGCAGCAAAAAAGCCTAGAGCAGACAAGCAATCTTCGAAATTTAAATACCAAAAGAGGCCTTTGCAATGGGACGCGATTAGTTGTGAAAAACCTGAAGGTTAATTTAATAATCGCAGAATTATTGACAGGTACTGCCGAAATGAAATAGTTTTCATTCCCAGAATTGATTTAGCACACCGGCAATCTATAGAAAGTTGCCTTTCACTCTCCGGCGGAGACAATTTCTCATTAAACTGGCATTTTCAATGACCATAAATAAGTCACATTGAAACAAACATTGCCAAAAGTAGAGGCCCAAACATAATAGGCTCGAGCTGGCTGCAGCTAATGTCAAATTTTTTACGAATATATAGAAATGATGCATACAAACCATAATAGCTCGAGCCAGCTTTTTCGTCAAGTTTCGTTAACTTGATCTGGCTGCAGCCAAAGCGATTCAAATCAAATGCCCCGTAAGGAATCGTCTGTTTTGATTTATTTATAAATTTACTTTCGCAATCCATTTTAATAATTATAAATTCAAACGAACAAAAAGAATTGATGTAGAAATTGTTGAATTTTTCAAAGCAGATGTGAAAAGTAGTTATGACATAAAGGCGAGCGCTGCTCAAGTCATTTTGGTCAAATCAAGCCAACCAGCTCGAGCCTATTATATTTGGGCCTTAGGAGTTTTCTAAAAGAGACGGTTTTTAGTCATGGGCAAGTTTACGTAGCCGTGTCTTAAGAAGGTTTTAACAAAATAATTTAACCACACATGTATTCTTATAAAAAGTAAGTAAAAACAATAGCTATTTTGTCATATTTTTCACTCTAAATGCTTCCAGCCCGTCGTAGGACAGGCGTTTATACAAGTTAAGAATTATTATTATAGGCGTTACTTCGAATTTTCAAGAAATTGAAATACAAAGGGTCATTCTCATTTAATTTATTAGTACCTGGGCGAGCGAGCTCCGCTCAGATCCCCACAAAATCTCTCCCATCGCAACTAAGCAGTATTGCACATTGGATAAATATCTAGGCTATATAATTTTCAATACAAAACTAAACGAGAATTATTACTAACCGAGAATATTAAGCGACAAGCAAGAATCTGCAGCGACTGCAGGAACAGAGTGCGATGTTGTTGCTGCTTGCCAGCTATTTCAGCTGTTGGAATAAGTCAGAAGCTGTGTGGTGAAGCTGACTGTGTGGTGAAGCTCACTTTTAAGGGGTATTTTTAATTTAAAAAAATTGTTTCTTTTTATTCATAAAAATGTTGCTAACTGTCTGTAGAATACGAGTGTAAAATTTCAATTTGATATTTTAGTTAAAAAAGAAAAAAAAATAGGAAAAAAAAACTTTAATCGCTTTTTTTTAATGTAGCTTTTTTAAAAGCGGTGGCAAAGAAAAACTACAAGTTAAATAGAGCTAAAACTTTTTGCATTATATTATTTATGACAAAAACTTGACGAGTACCCACAATCAGCCATTAAAATGAAAAACTTGATTTTTTTAGAACGTTTGTTAGGTTAAAAATAGAGTACATTTTCATAGAGTACATGTTTGAAAAATTACACAAAAAAAAAAAAAAATATATGCGGTGTGATTCACTGTTATAAGGTTATCTAATATTTTTAAGTGTTTCTTTTATTCATTGAGATGAACATTTAAATTTTAAAATTTCATACTTTATGTTTTCAGCTTTTTGGAGTCGTAAAAGAAGGTCCAAACTTAAAAATTTAAAAAAAAAACAGTGCTTTTTCTCTTTTCGTTGCTCGAACTAAAAAGACTTCATATTAAAAGCAAATTTAAATTTCTTCATGTTTATGTTTTTATGTTTTTCACTCAAAAAAAAAAAAAAAAGAAAAAAAAAATTATTGTGCACATATGGAGTTGAACCCACCACCACCAGATTGATAGTCAGAAGCTCTAACCACTGAGCTACCAATACCATATCTAACTTAGAAAAATTAACAGAAATATTCAGTAGGAAAAAAAAAGATATTCATTAAATGCGTGAAAACTTGGAAAAACGAATTTTCCAAGAGATGACACCTAGCTGGTTCGATTTTTCAGCCCGCTCTTCATCTATATTGTAAATTTAATCGAAATCGTTAGCGTCGTTTTTGAGAACTCAATTATAAAAAAATATATAAATATTACTTGTTCAATAGAATAAGATTTAATAGATCAGATGAAGCAAAACTGATGCAAATATTTTTTTAAAAAAATGTATTTCTCCTATTTTAAACCCTACTAACTTTGATAAATTTCCTTTCAATCATTTTTGTAATGTCAATGTTTTTTAATATTAGCCCTTCGCGTGACACATGGGGTCTACCGTGTCCAAACATTTTTTTATTTTGACTGTAGTTTTTTTGCGGTTATACATATGAGGCTGGGAGTTACGCGGAAAAAAGTTTGGGACTACAGTGATCTGCTGGCAAGAGTAGAACAGTCTGCTTTTAACTGTGTTGTAATTCGGAGCTACTGAAATTTTTCCTGGACACGAAAGACCCCATGTATCGCGGAAAGTAAGTAAAAAGCACACACAAAATTTTTTATTTATTCTTTTTTATCATCAAAATTATAATTTATAATGCATATATGTATTGTATTTATTTCTAGATTTATAATGACTACAAAATCAGCAGAAGAAATTCTTGAATCTCTTAGACTTCGGCAATGTAGCTTCTATTGTAAATTTCATGTAACTCCCGCAAAGATACTTAAGTATAAATATTTCCTAATGGGAGTCAAAATATTCAACTTTATAAATTGAATGTGGAATATTAGTAGAAAACATTAAATTGTTGAAAAATTTGGAAGAAATTACAAGAATTTACATTCGAATGGGTATGAACTGTAACAACTCCAACATGAAATGATCCATATGAGGGCTGTTTGATAATTCCTTGAAAAATTAAACAAGGAATGATTTTTACGGCAAAAAATGGATTATCAATATAGTCTCCTTGCACTTCGCCAATGTTCCTCCAATATTTTTATTCCATTCGAAAAATACGTTTTCGGAAGGTCCTCAAAATAGGCCTGTGTTTTGGTGATGAGCTCCTCTCTGATGGTGAATCTCATTCCGCCGAGACATTTCTTCAGGTTTGGAAACAGAAAATAGTCGCCGAGGGCTAAGTCTGGAGAATATGCTAGATGAGGAAGCCATTCGTACTTCAATTCATGGAATTTTTCCATGGGTGCTGGGCATGTGGGAATGCGCGCATTGTCTTGATGGAAGAGCACTTTTTTCCTCGCCAAATCGGGACGTTTCTCTTTCAAAGCATCGTTGAAACGGTCCAATTCGGCTGCCATTGATCGTATTCGCCATTGATCGTTCTTTTCGTTGGAAGGTAATCGATGTAGGTTATACTGCGTTTATCCCAAAATATTGTTGTCATAACCTTTCTGGCCGATAGCACCGTCTTCGCCTTCTTCGGGGCCATTTCGGTCGGTGAAGTTCACTATTTCGACTGTTTCTTTGTCTCTGGTGTGTAGTGATGGATCCATGTTTCGTCCACAGAAAATACCTCTTATCATTGTAAACATCGCCAAACACGCCTTTATGGTTGAGTGTGAGCAAACGCGGCACCCATCATGCGGATAATTTTTTCATATCCAAATGATTTCACAAAACGTTCCACACCCGTCCATCTGAGATGCCTATGGCCTCAATAATCTCGCACATTTTAATTCTGCAATCGGCCAACACGATATCGTGAATTTAAGTGACCATTTCTGGTGTGGTGAACTTATTTTGGGTGTCCAGAACGTTCGGCGTCACTTGTGCTTGTACGACCTCATCGGAATTTAGTAAACCACTTGTGAAACATTCCAATCGATGGTGCAGAGTCCCCCTAGTATTTAAAAAGCCTTTCCTTGGTTTGGCTGATGGTAGTTTTGCTCAAAACATAAAGCTTGATGAGCACATGAAATTCCCTTTTTCCATTTTCGCCAAAATTCACAAGATCGTCTGCTGTCAATGCCTGCTAAACACAAACTAAGCGTCGCAGCGAGCTTTTGAGAGTAGTCTATTGACAGATGGTAGTTGACAGAATCAGTGTTGCATTAAAGTTGCTACGTTGGGAATTAAAGAATTCACTTACTTCCCAAATTGCCCTCGTACCTTATATTGATTGAGCTTATTTGATAAAATTAACAGTGGTTACTGATTGAGCCCATTCACTGCTGCTCCCGCTGCATATTTACTGCAATTCATGCATATCTGCACAAGCTTAAACAAATTCATTCCTTAAAACAAAAATCCTTAGTTACTTGCACTAATTTGAACACTCATTTTAATTGAGTAAAAATAAAATTTGCCTAACGAACTTGAATTTAGAACGCAATTCATTTCGAATGCAGTCCGAGTTGTCGGATTTCTATGCGATGTGCATTAATTATAGAGCAATTTGAAGGCATTTCATTTGAGCCTTTATTTCGCTTATGCCAACTGCCAGTAGAAGCAGCAGCAGCAGCAGCAGTACAAGCAACCAGTGTTGCATGCAGTCATTTTACGCTATTCACAATAATTTTTCTTAACGCTGCGCACTGGCTGCCCTGCCCTGTCCTGCCAGCGCCGCATATCCGGCTTTTAAGCGCGATACATAAATCAAGCAGGTTGGTTGTTGAGTCCCAACCAACCATCCAGCCAGCCAGCAATCCATCCATCCATCCTTCCATCTTGCCAACTCGTCTACATGACCAGTGATGCCTGAAAGCCGTGCTGACATTTCCATTAACCAAATGCTTTGGCGTTAAATTATTTTTTTCAAGGTATTAACGCTGGCGCTGGCTTAGAACTCTTGCAACTTTTATCCACCCCGCCCCCTTCCCCCACACACCTATTATATTGCTTTTGTTTCCTCATTGTAGAAATTCCTTTTTATATTCCTTGCTTCTTGTCCATATTAAGCTGTTTGTATTTTTACGTTATGCTATAATTTTTCTTGCGCTCTTTGTCTTGGCCCTTTTTCTTGTCTCATTTTTTATATTTTTTTTTTTTTTTTTTATTATAACTCATATTTTTGACAACAACTTTGTAACTTTTCATTTTCCCATTCATATTTTTACATTCAATGCGGCAGCAGTTGGCAGCAGTTGGAGCCACTGTCTGCAGAGCATACAAATGCGTGTCTTTCGCTTGACATAAAATAACAGTTGGTTGCTTTATTCGTGCATTTGGCTTAAAGCTGTCAGCGGAAAAGAAGTGTCTTTTTGAAAATTTCTAAAGACTTGACAAGTTTGCTGCAAAACGTTTATCCAAGTGACAGCGCTGGGAATCAGCTGTTGCTTGTCGGTGAAACCGCTGGGTATGGCTAACATCCATCAGCTTCTTTTATTGCTTGCTTAATCTGTCCATTGCTATTAGTTCTCTTGGCTTTACTCTGCTTTCTAATTAAAGTTCTTAAACAGCTTAAATTCAACGCTATACGCACCTGATTTCAACTTTCGTTGCGCTGCATTTAGTTGTCTCTACAACTTATCTTCATCGGTGCAACATTAATTAACTACACTGCATATCCGCCCGCCCATCCAGAACTGAGCATAAGCACCATTGTTCTACTTCTTTCCTACTACTACTACTACTACATCTACTCCTGCCTGTTGTGCTCCTAACTTCCTCTGTGCTTGCTCTATTTTTGCTTCATTCGTGCTCCACTGCCATTGCGGTTCATTCATCAACGCCCACTATGCTGCACACGTGCTGATATGTGGGTGCAGGTGCATGGGTTCGACGTTCGGAACCACATTTTACCATTTTATGGTTGCGATAAAAGCAATGAACAAAGCCGTAGCTGCTTAAAAAGGAAGACTCGATAAATTGAGGCTAACACACTGCCTGCTAATACAATGCAATGAGCTCTCCAACATGGTTGCAGCGTAGTTTAGATGCTCAGATAGTTTAGCGGTGTTATTTGGCGCCAGGTAGAAAGAAAATAAGCCGCCGTTAATGCAGGGAGAAAAACAAAAATTGTGATTTTTTTTTTCTGTGATGTTCACAAGAATTTCTGTGTCTGCTTCCTGTTCAGGTGGACATTAAATGGATTTATTCTGTGTATATCAAGCTGGTGATGTATTTGTTCAGTTTTCTCTGCTGACATGGCCATAACTTTATTTGAAAATTATTATAATGAATATTGAATATATCCATGTATTGTATTTCATGTTCTTTTGCATTTCATGTTAAGGGGATCTTTTGCACTGAACACAAAGTGTAGTTCTTCCACAGATACTGGAACAGTCTTTGGAACTTGAGCAGATCCAATCATTTCATTGGGTACTGAATCAAAGGTTTAGCAAAAAGTTAGAGTTTTCCGTAAGTTTCGGGGTCGTTATTTTGACTTGACAACGTTACCTCTTACTCGCAGATTTCAAAAAAGTTTCAAATAGGCATTCTTCCAAAACAAGAGGAAGCCGCGAAATAAAGCAGGCAACCGTTCAGAGCATCGAAAGTGCAAAAAAAAATACAAAGCGTTGCATGTAACCATAGCTTAATAACTTTAGACAATACGGTAAATATTATGGAACGAAAAAAAGGCTATTTCATAGGCCTCATGAAAAAATAAACAAAATATTAACCTTACACCCGTTTATCGGGTCATATTGACCCGAGGCACTTTTCATTTGCAAAAAAAAACGTATTAAATATTAAAAATTAAAAAAAAAATGCCATTTTATTTGTTGAACTTTTATCTTTGCAACCAGTATGAAACAATTGTACATATGTGACATATGTGCATAGCAGAGACAAAAAACTGACATGTGCACTATACGTTTATCTGGGTCAAAATGACCCGACATTTTCTACAATACGATTTATATAAAGGATCAGTTTTTGTAGTAGTTTTTTCACTACTTTTTGCTGTTGTGCAATCCATTCTTAATTGTTTTCATTTTCACAGTCTACTCTCACTCTGAGTACATTGGAAGTGAGGGACAGCATTATTCTATCATTGGCGTATGTACTTTTCATACTTATGTACACTTACACGTATGAAAACATGCTTTCTTTATAGATCTGTTGTGCATGTACAGTGTTTTCTTTTGTGTTGTCTTTTAGTATTTGCATTATATCATGCTAAAAATCAATTGGAAAAGCGATGCAGAACTCCAACGAAACCATCAATAAGGCCGTGTGCTATTCGGAAACTTTTCACTTGTGGTAGAAAAGAAGGACGATGAAATTTTGACAGCTAGAAATTTTGACGTTTTATATTTCGGTAGTGTAGAAGCACAAGAATTTAATTTAATTTGAAAAATTGTTGATATATACTAAGAATTAACAGTATTTTATGCAAATATTTTCCACTTCTGGTTGCTATGCTGTTGGAAGCACTTTCTTCTATTTTTGCTTGTGTCAAAAATTCTCTTGCCGATTATCAAAATTTATACTAGCTTCTGGGGCTACATGAATTTTTGACAATCATATACATCTTCATCTGCCAAATATTCTCATTCAGACTGTCAAAATTTCGTCATCCGAGTGAAAAGTTTCCGGATAGCACACGGCCTAAGAATTGCTTTGAGCTTGATTGGTATGAAGCTAAAACGCCTTACAGAATCGCTTTGAATGCAAAAGTTTAGGTAAAAAAAAAAATAATTTCCACTTCAAATGAATGTTGTTTATTCTTGTTTCATACACTGTTTTTACTGGATTAGAAATCATGATGTAGATGCAAAGCATATAAGGGTAACAGCGAAACAAAGGATAATAAAACGTCTGCTGTGTGTGACCATTGCTCAAAACTTTTTGACCTTCGCATTATGTTCGTGCATGTTAATTGTGTTACCTTCACAAATACAAATAACCTGATATATTGGAAGATAACGTTGATAATGATAGGACAGATCTACCAATGCCCAGCACATCAAATGCAGCTCAATCGAATCGGATTTATCAATCGGTTATAAATCTTATGTAAAATGCAAATGTTTTGTGCAATCATATATTTAAAAAAAAACAATCACTAAAATTAATATTTCATGAAATAACAGCACTTTTTAATCTTATCTTATTGAAAAATATACAATTTCTTTACAAAATACACTAAGGGTCAATATGACCCAGATAAACGGGATTAAGTTGTCAAACATGTAAACGGGTCTAAGGTTAAAGACATCATCTCATAGGCAACTGCTTTATGTAATGTAAATGCAACATCGTTGCATGGATTTTTTATATGGAGCTAAGATAAATATTAAAGAAAAGCACAAAATCAATAAAAGTGGAAGTAAAAGTAAAAGTAAAAGTAAAAGTAAAAGTAAAAGTAAAAGTAAAAGTAAAAGTAAAAGTAAAAGTAAAAGTAAAAGTAAAAGTAAAAGTAAAAGTAAAAGTAAAAGTAAAAGTAAAAGTAAAAGTAAAAGTAAAAGTAAAAGTAAAAGTAAAAGTAAAAGTAAAAGTAAAAGTAAAAGTAAAAGTAAAAGTAAAAGTAAAAGTAAAAGTAAAAGTGAAAGTAAAAGTAAAAGTAAAAGTAAAAGTAAAAGTAAAAGTAAAAGTAAAAGTAAAAGTAAAAGTAAAAGTAAAAGTAAAAGTAAAAGTAAAAGTAAAAGTAAAAGTAAAAGTAAAAGTAAAAGTAAAAGTAAAAGTAAAAGTAAAAGTAAAAGTAAAAGTAAAAGTAAAAGTAAAAGTAAAAGTAAAAGTAAAAGTAAAAGTAAAAGTAAAAGTAAAAGTAAAAGTAAAAGTAAAAGTAAAAGTAAAAGTAAAAGTAAAAGTAAAAGTAAAAGTAAAAGTAAAAGTAAAAGTAAAAGTAAAAGTAAAAGTAAAAGTAAAAGTAAAAGTAAAAGTAAAAGTAAAAGTAAAAGTAAAAGTAAAAGTAAAAGTAAAAGTAAAAGTAAAAGTAAAAGTAAAAGTAAAAGTAAAAGTAAAAGTAAAAGTAAAAGTAAAAGTAAAAGTAAAAGTAAAAGTAAAAGTAAAAGTAAAAGTAAAAGTAAAAGTAAAAGTAAAAGTAAAAGCAAAAGCAGAAGCAAAATCGAAAGCAAAAGCAAACGAAAAACAAAAGCAAAAGCAAAAGAAAAAAGTAAATTGGCCATTTTGCTTGTATTATTAAACACGTTGTATAGAAATTATGGAGAACTGAACCAAGTTGTTTTATCAAGAAGCATTACGTGGCATTGTTAACTCTCTAAGGTCTCCATTGTCTGCAAAGAAGCGACGGCTTCACACAGTAGATCGTGCAGTGGACAAAAATGAAAAATATTTTTGTCTCGAAAGCTAGCAAAATGGGTATTGTTGTAAAGGAAATACCACCTTAATCAAAAAGTTCCCGAAATTTATTCAGGAAATTCAATATACAAAATTATACACCAAAATCGATATTGTCTCCTTCAAAGTACTCCCCATCGACTGTAATGCACTAATGCCAGCGCTTGATCCAATCCTCGAAACATTTTTTATATTCGGTTTGCCTATATTACCATCAGAGCCATCTTGGATTTTTCTATGATCTCATCTTGGGTGCTGAAACGCGTTCCGGGGAGCGGTTTCTTGAGTTGACCGAATAGGAAAAAGTCGCAGGGAGCCAAATAAGATGAATTCGGTGGTTTTTTAATGGTATTCGTTTCGTTTTTAGCCAAATGTCCACGGATAACGATGGTATTGTGCAACGGTGCGTTATCGTGGTGCAAGATCCATTTGGCAGTAGTTTTCCCACAAATCCGTCTTTTTTAACGAATTGGTTCACGCAAACGTCTCTTAAGGCCCAAATAATACTCCTTGTTGACTGTTTGGCCTTGTGGAAGGAATTCATGATACACAACACCCTTATAATCCATGAAAACAGTGAGCATCGCCTTCTTTTTCGATTGAAAACGACGTGGTTTTTTCGGTCGCGGCTCATTCGGTGCATGCCATTCACTCGCTTGATGTCTGGATTGCGTGTCATACTCATAAATCCACGTCTCGTCTCCAGTAATGACGGACTTTCGGCACCACCTTTGCAGCGATGTCTGAGGCCTTAATGATTAACCAAAATGTCTCGAACGGATGCAAAAGCAAAGCCCAACTCCTCTACCATCTCTCTAATGGTCAATTTACGGTCTACGGTCATCCATTCTTTGATTTTGTTGATGTTTTCGTTGGTTTTCGATGTCGATGGCCTGCCACTGCGTTCATCATCATTCACGGACTGATTCATTCCACTTCTGAAACGTTCGTGCCAATGATAAACTGTTTTCTTCAGAGTATCGTTGCCTAAACACTTTTTTAACATTTGT
Organism: Pherbina coryleti; assembly: GCA_943735915.1. Lineage (NCBI taxonomy): Eukaryota > Metazoa > Arthropoda > Insecta > Diptera > Sciomyzidae > Pherbina > Pherbina coryleti. Next base: position 128,705,047 of record OX030951.1, on the reverse strand, counting down.
AATTAGGCTTGGGCATTTTAGTTCACGATCGCTCTTTTTAGTTCAATCGTATGTAATGAACTAGTTCGTTCATTTAGTTCTTTTAGTTCGTTCGTTCTCTTGTTCGTTGCATGTTTTACTTCGTTTGTTCTCTTAGTTCGTTAGTTCTTTTAGTTCGTTCGTTCTTTTAGTTCGTTAGGTCTTTTAGTTCATTTCGTTTACTCGTTCATGTCCAGGTATACAAAATGAAACAAACTTGGTATGAATATGTGATATCCATCAAATTCACCATTTGTATTAGTGCATAAACAAAAAGTGTCTCAAACCAAGGACTCAAACCATAGCATGGTAAATTTAGTTATTCTTGCCCTCGTTCGTTTTGTTCCTACTCGCTGCAATATCAATTGAACTAAAATGAACTAAAAGAACTAAAAGAACGAGAAACACTGAACTAGTTCACATAGTTCATGAGTGGGAATCGTTCAATTGAACTAGTTCGTTCATGAACTACCCAAGCCTATTTGTAATGTTCTCGCACCATTGAAACCGTTTCTAACGCAAAATTAAATACAATTTCGTTAATGTTCTCAACACGGCGTCACTTTTACAAATGTCAAGCTATCAAGCTGAAAATTTCATAGCATGTCAATGACAGAAGTGGCCACCTAAAAAACAGAAAACTCAAATCGGGTGACTGAGAGCGCCAGTGATTCCACCTTTTTGTTCAAGGTGGTACTTCAAGTAAAGTGGATGGCGGCCGCGTTAGTCGAGTAGGCAGTGTGCTCGACAGCCACCCCAGAGGTCTCGGGTTCGAATCCCAACCATGGTCCTAGAGATTTAACCCTTTCGCATTCGCAATTTTTCTTTTTCATTTCTAATCAACTGAAATTGAAAGTCATCAATATTTATGACTCGAAGTTATAGTTGGTGGTTGAGAAGGTTGTGCACGGAAATTGCCTTATAACTTGAATCGACTGAGATAAAGGCATAACACTTGCCTCAGATTCAAATTCACATGGTTCTATGGCTGTACACCACGCTTAGAACATCCTACACATGCTGCACTTGATTACCCCCACCTTCCCACTAATCTATCACCCCATTTTCGAATCAAGGCAGACTTGACTGAATAGCTATAACACCTGAAATCCTTGGTTCAAAGTTAAAAAAAAAACATTCAAAACATCAAAAGAATTTACTTTTTATAAAAATCATGATAGAAAATGGTGACGCAGTGGGTAGAGTGCGTGACTCATACGTTAGAGAACCCTGGTTCAATTCCATCTGACACAGAAAGTTTTTTCAATTGAATTAATTTTTCTGTTCGGCCGCCGTCTGACCTCTCTACAGACAATGGCAATCCTCAGAAAGTAAATAATGTCTTGTAAAGCTTCTTGAGAACATGCACATTAGCCGTTCGGAGTCGGAATAAAACTATTAGGTCCAGTTATCGATCATTTGTGTTAAAAAATTTAATAACACCCACAACACAATTTGATCATTAGAAGTTCGGTCAAAGTCCTTTCAAGGGCTGACATGGTAATTTTATTTTTATTTATTTTTATGAAAGAAAAAACAATTTCCATTATTTAGAAGAAAAGTAAAATTTGACCTTTCACAGGATTTTGAAAATGATTAAAAATATAGGAACTTTAAAAAATTATCCAATTGATGCTGTCAAACAAAACATTTCATGTTAAAAATGAATATAGGTCCAAGGAATTTACCCCTAGGGACTGACCGATTTTAACTATATATGAAATTTTTCTTAAGTAGCTTAAACTTACCAAGCATAAAAAATTTCATTATGATAAGAGCAAACCTTCTATTTTTGTCCAATTTTTGCATGGACTCAGTCTACTGTGCGCCATGTTGGCTTTGAGAATTTTTCAATTTAACTTGAGATTCGTGAACCAAAACTCCCGCAATAATTAATTTGACACAAAAAAAAATATCGTTTTAATTATATATGTCTCATAGGGTTAAAATGACAATTTCCTTAATAACTTGGCAGTCCACTCAAAACATATTGTTAAACTGAGTAAGGCAACATTTTGGGCGATGAAATTATGGTTCAGGGGATTGAGCTTCAAACCATACATTTTTTTATGTAGAATAGAGTACCATCTTGTAAGCAAGCATTTCAAGCTCCAATAGTTACCTTTATTATAAATAATGTTGACCTTATCTCTGCAATTTAATCATGAATTTAAGCCAAAATGGAATTTCTGGGTAATATATAAAACAGAAAAGATGGTCTTTGATTAAGTATTACTTTGAAAAAATTAGTTCGAAATAAACGAAAATAATATTAAAAATGTTTAAAATTTATTCTAAAATTCCAATTATTTTCATATATCTTTGAAGTAGTGAGTAACTTTTTGACTACTTGACTGAGTCAACAAATTTTTGCCAACATTTATCCACTCCACTTCAAGCCAAATATTTGTTTGTTTGGCCTACTTGAGGATGAAATTTTATTATTCTACACTTAAAGTTAACTAAACTTTCAGCCAGTTTCTTTTTTTTTTCCCGCAGCAAGTCATCATTTCATTTCGATATCCTTCAACAATACCAACAACACCCAGACCGACCTCAACATGCTAACCAATCTTACCGCACATACCACTGCGATCATCAAGCACAGCAATATTACAACTTTTGCCATAAAATTCGTCATGATTTCATGTTGTTTGTCTTAAAAAAAAAAAAAACAAAATACTCGAAAAAGTACAAAAAAAAAAAATCAATGTTAAACTCATTTTAATGTTGACTATAATGGCGGACATGTAAATATAACGTCCGAAATGGGACATTTATGTATATTATTTCGGTATTTTTTGTATAGTTTTTTTTTTGATTTTTTTTTTTCTTGCATTCCATCACTTTTCCTTGACAGGAATGGCAAGGATTTTGTAGTGGTTTTTCATAATAAATGACGGTACTTAAATAAAACCCCCAAAGCTCCCAGTAAGTGAAATAAATGCAAAAGAATTTCTTGTATAAATATGGCATGAAAAAATTCTGCTCAGTCAACATGAAAGTGAGTCTGGAAGGAGCTAAGTAGAAGAAGAAGAAGAAGAAAAAGAAAAAGTAGAAATAAAACTGGTAGATTGGAGTTGAGTGTCTAAATAAGTGCTTAGTTTGTAGTTTTTTGATATTACTAGCAATCAAACATGGGTAAGGGGGGGGGGCTTGTGCAGGAATAAGCAAGTTCTTCAATATTTAACCCTCTAACCTATAACGATAAAAAAAATGTGGAAAAAAGGAACCGAAATATTAACTTTTGCTTATTGTTGTCATTTTGTATGACAGCATGGACTCAAGGAGGAAAGAAATTCCGAAATCAATTGGAAGATAGAATGGAAGATAATTCGATTTTGTGGTCTTAATTTTGCAGTTACAAAAATCTTTTCACAAAATTCCATTTTACAAAATTTCTCTAGTAAAAATGTCCCTTGTTAAAAATTGTTCTCTACTAATTAATTCTTTACTATTCCTCTCTTACTAAATCGTCTTTCTCAACAAAATCACAGTTACAAAATAAAAAATAAAATAGGTAAAAAGAGGAATTTTGTGAGTGGAAACTGTGTAAAGGAGTATTTTAAGTTCGAAAAATGTTGAAAAGCGTCAATTCTAAAAAAAAAGCTTTTGGCTGCATCGTGGACATACCCATAGGTTTTGACATGAGAGCGTAGCCTTTGTTCCCAAATTTTTCCTCATCCTTATCCTTGTGCAAATTGTCGTTTTAATCCAATTCAAAATTTTCTGATCCATTTCTTGTTTGAAACATTTTCCTTATCCTTGTCCCACATATTTTCCCAATCTTTGTCCCAAATCTTGTTCTTACCGTGTTCAAATCCTTGTTCTATTCCATATCCCAACCGCTATTCTTATTCAATCTTGTTCTTATCTGTCTAAGTCTTTATCCTAATCCTTTCCTTAGTCTTTTTACAATCCTTTTCTGCATCTTTGTCCTTATCTTAGTCAAATTCCATCCTCAAATCTATGTCCAAATCTTTGTCCTACTTCTTATGTAATTTTTGGTCCTAATCTTTGTCAAAGTCCTTATCTTCATCCTTTTTCTAATCTTGGCCTTATCCATATCCAAATTCTTGTCCTAATACTTGTCCTTATTTCAACTTTATTTTTATTTTATGTTTTTTTATACTTTTTTTTGCTTTTATGTTTTACATTTACATTTACAATAACATTTACCAAAGTTTCATGCAATATATTCATGCAACGTTGGTGCACTTTGGTTACTTTAAGTGATTCTCTGAAAGACCTCATGACGCCATAAATTTTTGTTTTATTTTTATCATGTAGTCTTAAAATTTTTATCATGTCGTTCCATAAAATTTACTGAAGCTCCATGTCATAGTCATGGAGTCATAATTCCATGCAAAGTTTTTTCACTGTTGTTGCACTTTTATCGTAATCATCGGTTGCCAACGTTGGGTCCAAAATTTTTTTCATTTTCGTTATGAGGACAAAAAAAAAAACATTTTTTGCTGTCGTTGATTAAAAACTTTTATACCACTTCTACTCAGGGACTAATAAATAAATTCCATGCAACAACATGTAAGGACCAAAATTTTGGTCATAAATTTTACCCTTCATAATGTGCTTCCACCTTTATTTCAGCCCAATACCAAGAGACGGAAGATCGGAGCTCACCTTGGCCATCCAACGGTAGGCACCGCGGCCGCCGTATATAGTTTTTTTACTTTTGTTATTGTCAAATTAACAATAGTTTTCTTTATATAAATACATTTTTTTATTATTTATTTCTATTTATTAAATATACCTGAACATAGGTGAAAAATAAAAGAATAGTTGAACATTTGAAATAAGGTCGTAAAAAAAATGTTAAGAAAATACTTTTATTTTAGAATAATAGGGTAGGACCCCCCCCCCCCCTTAGGTTTCAACTCCACGACAAAGCATTTATTTTTTTTTGCTATCATAGAGTCGAGAGTATTTCAGTTAGTTTTATTTTTATTTTCATGTATGCGCGTGTTCCAGGGGAACCGGTAAACTCGCGTGATGCGATACCCACAAACAGACGAGTGTGAGAAGAGAAGGGAAGAGAAAATCACGCCACTTGTATGCCTAACGCTGGGAACGGAACAAACAGGCGAGAGTGAGAAGCGAACGTGAGAATTCGATCACGCCACTCGTTCGCCTAACGCTGGAAACGGAACAAACCAGAGCGAGTCAAGGAACGATGGGTCCATGATACAATAAATACAGGTAGATTCGCTAGATGACAGCGTACTGCCGCTAATGTCAACACGAAGTTGACAACGCATATAAAATCTCAAAGCTATGAAAAAGTTCATAGAAATTAAATCCAAGCAAACAACTTTTTTTAAAAGGATTTTGACAGTTATAGAAGATTTAAAAGAGAGCACAATCAGGTCTGCATCTACCTCTATTTTTTGTATCATGGACAGTGTTGCCATGTGGGCAGATAAAACTTGTTTTGCCAGTTTTTTGAGAGGGTAGAAAGTTTTCAAGTTTTTTCCTAAAAAAATAAAGTTTTATTTTATTTTACCCAGTTTTTCAAGTTTTTACGATTAATATACCCAGCGGCTGAAGAAAAAAGGTCATGTTTGTGCATTTTTTTAAGGAAACCTAAAATAAATGAAATATATTATTAAACTAGATACTTGAAACTCGTACTTGTAGCCGATTTTGAAAATATGAATTTTTCACAAAATGGCGGACTTCCGAACGTAAAGAAACGATTTTCGACCAAAAATTTGTCATTATTTTGCCTATAAAAAATGAATGAAGCTACCAAAAAAAGAAATCCTATGACAAGTACGAGATTATTATGAATAAAACAAGCCTGCAAAAAAATCAAAACGATCGGTTCACTGAGCTTCGAGAAATCTTGGTCACCGACTTTGAAAACATGGTTTCGAGAAAAACGCGTTTGAAAATAAGGGCCAGCACTGCACCCTCTAGAAGGCGGTTTACTCACTAGGCTATAACTTTGTTATTTTTTGAGATATCGACTCAAAATTTTCACCACATATTTTTGAGATCTAAAGCTTTAAGAAATGTAAATGTAATTTTTTGAAAAAAAAAGTTCTGGGTATATGTCCCCCCTTAAAACGATGCTTTCTATTTTAGTGAATCTATGAATCAAATAGATAAACTAAATTGTACGTTACTACAAAAACATAAGTATCATTTGAAGCTGCTACTACTAATTTTCACTTTTTTTTGAAAGTTTATTTTTATGGCAGCGCTGTTGCTTTTATTGTTGCTGTCATTGCTTCTGTTCTTTTGTCTCGGTTTCCCTTCGTCGAGTCTTGGCGGTCAATTTTTGGGATTCCTTTTTAAACTTTACGCTTCAGTTTACATATATTCAGAGTTGAGAAATGAAGTGGCATACATATATTTTCTTGAGAAATGAAGTGGCCAAAATAACGGGACAACGAGATAACAAAGCGAATTGCCCAAAATTTTAAAGCACACATTTGAAAAATACGTCTTAGTTAATTTTTAATATCAAGTTTTTTCACCAAAAAACAAGTTTTTTTTTTTGGAAATTAAAGTTTTGTTAAAAAAAAATATGGCAACACTGATCATGGATGGGTTTAGCTAAAGTGGAGAATGAAAAGCAGGCAGTCAGTCGAGAGCAGAGCTGCCAGGTGGAGGGATTTTTCCCCTTTTTCGGGATTTTTCGTACAAAACGGGGAGGCGGGGAAAGCATTGATAAAAACGGGGAAAATTAAAAATAAAATAGCGAGTGAACCGAATATATCGGTTACTACAAAACCAACTACAATTTTTTATTTTAATTACATCCATTTTTTGTTCGCCATTTTTTACAAAGCCGAATGTGTCATATATGGAAAAATAAAACTAACTTTGAAGACTTTTGTTGATTGTTTCATGCGAAAGGAATACATTAAAAGTCATAATAGTATTTTTGATTTAGACTGAAACGATTTCGATATTTTTTTAAGGAGCTATATAAACGGCCATTCATAGTAGTAAAAATGAAAAATAAAACTTTAAGCTTAAAACATTTTTAAACGTTATTTCGGATCAATCCGAGTAGAATTATTTTGACCAAGAATATAGATCGTTAAGAAATATAAATTTTTCAAATATATCATCAGAAATTATCCAGGAATTCTGGAAAGAAGTAATATTTTTCATTGATTCAGATGATATTTAAAAAAAACAAAAATAGTTTCGTTTATGTTTTGCTTTCCCTTTAGCGGGGCAAGTGCTGAAAGTGCTTTTTCAGCTATTAATATAAATAAAACAAAAATAAGAAACTTTCTTGACAATACCACTGAATGCGGAACTCTACGCAGTAAATCTTTAATGAAATGTAAAAATGGCTTTAAAAAAAAAACTTTAACTTTTTATAATAGAAATAATACACAAACTCTTGTTTACTTGGTTTGATAATATGTATAACAATATCTATATTTCAAATAATTTCTAACACTTTTTTATAATCTCAAAAACGTAACGTTCGAGTCAAAATACAATATCGCTTAAAATTTTCATTTTTTATTTTTATTTTTCTTATAGATACGTACGTTTTTCCTGTTTGTATTTATTTTAGTTTTAGCAAAATGAATTAATGAACTTATTATTTCTTAAAATTGCTATTTATTAAACAATTTAAAAACCGGGGAAAAAAACGGGGAAACTCGAAGTTAAAAACGGGGAAAAATATTCATTTGCATGCAAAAATAGGGATTTCTTTTCGCTGAAACCTGGCAGCACTGGTCGAGAGCCACGGTGGTGGCAAGTCAAGTCTAGTCAGTCTAGAGCCAGGGTGGTGGCAAGTCAAGTGCAGTCAGTCAAGAGCCATGGTGATGGCAAGTTCAGTTAAAAGAAAATACATAAGTAACATCGACAGTGTGCAGCAACAGCAAGGAAAGAACCAACGTCGACAGCGCGCAGCAGCGACTTAAGTAAACGTCGACAGTGTGCAGCGGCATCAAGGATACGCCGACAGCGTACAGCCGCATACAATAGCTAGAAACATCCACGTCAGCAGCGAAGCCAGCGACTAAGGGATCCCTGTGAGACAACGAACCGGAGTGGTAAGCCAGAACACGGCACCAGAAACGTTCGTGCCACATCACCACCGCTGGAACGACGACTCTCACAATCGACAGCCCAGGATTTGTATTGCAAGGACATGGTGAAGTTAAAATACTTATCAATATAAATGTTTATGTTAGATTTTTTTCATTGCCCCTTAATGAATATTCAATTAATAACACAGCCCGACAGACATTTTGGTGCCGGAGATTTTTCAGCTGATTATATAGTAGTTTGGTTTCTTGATTTCAAATATGGACTCCGTTTTTCTCCATCAGCTCGAGTTTTTGAGTTATAGGCAAAAACATAAAAATCAGTTATTTTTCTGATAATTTTGCTATATCTATTACATTGATTTACCGATTTGTATTACGATGACGAATTTCAATGAAGAAATATTAGACTTTTCAATTTTTGCACATAAAATTACAATATCTTTGACGGTTTTGAAGATATCGACGTTCAAAGTGGAAAAAATTTCACAATTTTACGTAGGCTGCGCTTTTGAAACCCTGTATCTTTAATATTTTTCAACGGATTTGCAAAAACTTTTTTTTACTTGATAGAAAATCTCTCGAATTTTAATAAACATCTTAGTTTTCTTTAATTATCTTACACTTTTTCAAAGAAAGTAAAAAAAAAGAAAAATTTTTTAAAATTTAGTATATTAAAATTCAAGTACAGTTGATAAGGTTTTTTGATAAGCAATTGATAAAGGAGGACCATGTTTTGCTTACATAAGTTGAAAAATGCCGGGAATAAGTTTAGAAAAGCTTAAAGCTGGTGTAATGGATGGTTCACAGATAAGGCAGCTAATAAAAGACCCTAATTTTAAAACCTCGATGACTAAGCTTGAGCTTAGCATTTGAATAAATTGTCAAAAACTTTGTAGGCAATTGCAAAGCAAGTAATTTTGAGCAACTAGTGACCAACATGCTAGACAGTTTTAGGGATCTTGAATGTAATATGAGCATCAAGATTCACTATTTACACAGCCATTTATCCCACTTCCCTGAGAATTTAGGAAACACTAGTGATGAACAAGGTGAGCGTTTCCATCAGGACATGAAAATAATGGAAGACCGCTACCAAGGAAGATGGGACAAACATATGATGGCAGAGTATTGTTGGAGTCTTAAGCGATACGGTCCTGATGCTTTTTATTCCAGAAAGTCACTGAAGAGAAGTTTTTCAAGTCGTAAATGATGCTCAAGGTTAGTCATCGAGGTCTTAAAATTAGGGTCTTTCATTAGCTGCCTTATCTGCGGAACATCCATTACAACAGCTTTAAGCTTTTCTAAACTGATTCCCGGCATTTTTCTACTTATGGAAGCAAAACATGGTCCTTCTTTATCAATTGCTTATCAAAAAACCTTATCAACTGTACTTGAATTTTAATAAACTTAATTTTAAAAAATTTTTCTTTTTTTTTTATTTCTTTGAAAAAATGTAAGATAATAAAAAAAAACTAAAATTTTTTTAAAATTCGAGAGATTTTCTATCAAGTTAAAAAAAAGTTTTTGCAAATCCGTTGAAAAATATTAAAGATACAGGGTTTCAAATGCGCAGCCTACGTAAAATTGTGACATTTTTTCCACTTTGAACGTCCGATATCTTCAAAACCGTCAAAAATATTGTAATTTTATGTGCAAAAATTGAAAAGTCTAATATTTCTTCATTGAAATTCGTCATCGTAATACAAATCGGTAAATCAGTGTAATAGATATAGCAAAATTATTAGAAAAAGAACTGATTTTCATGTTTTTGCCTATAACTCAAAAACTCGAGCTGATGGGGAAAAACGGAGTCCATATTTGAAATCACCAGCCAAAATGCATTTGGGATTGACTATCGAGAACTCTGCACCTTTTATAGAGTGTCATTTTGTAACTCAGTGTAATTAATATGAATTACTTATTTACGAATATTTCAGTTGTGAATTAGTTATACAAGTATATCTCTCCAACCATTGTTAGGTTTAAGAAGAAATAAAATTATAACGAAAAATTAAAAAAAAAAAAATTAAATTGATTGAGTGTCCAAAATTTATAAATTTTTGTGAACGACCCTGGACAGCCGCTTTGTATGTCCCAGCTATAGACCCTGGTAAACAGGGAGTCGTTACAAACACTGCATTTTTGTTGCATAAGCTTCTATCTCCACTACCGGACGTAGTCATAATTTTTGTTTACATTTTTATTCTAAGGCTAAGTAAGAATTCTTTATTTGCATTTTATGAAATTTATTGTATCGCATATACTCGTCGAGAAATAATTCCATGCAACGGTGTTGCATGATTGATGCATTTTAAATTTTGTAGCAGCTCTTTTTGCGGCCTTTTGGCGTCTCCCATATATAGCGTGTTATAGTTACATGTGAAAAATTTTCAGTTGAGTTGTTTAAGCAGCTCCCTGCGCGTTCCGACTGTCAAAAAGTCAGAGAATTAATCATTACTATCGTATCATTTCTTTTTTTTTTTTTTCGTAGCACCTTTACTCAGTGAGTACCAATTCTATGCAAAGCCGATGCATTTTAAAAAAATGCCTTTTCAACCTTTTTTGGAAACCTACGCAGTAAAACTATGTCACGTCAAAACAGAAAATATTGGGCAAGAAATCTTTTGAAAGGAAATTTTGGAAAGTGGAATTTCTTAAGAAAACTTAAGACTTACTTAACCAATTTTGATGACACGCACGAAAAAATTTGTTTAAAACAAGAAAAAAAAAAAAAAAAACATGTTAAAATCTATTTTCAAACTGTTGAGCTGCGAAAGAACTTTGAGTTTAGCAACATCCGAACGTCTTATGACCTAAGTCACCTCAGCGCAACTTTGCGGGTTTGAGGGTTAACTGATGTGCTAAGAATGGTTAATCAAATATAAGCGGCTTGGCTATAGGCAGTGGAAACAAAAAATTACATAACATATAGAAGGTACGCTTTTTTATTGATTAAACCAGGTCAATGTAATAAGCGGTTAAGCTGGATTTTTATAAATTGCTTAGTGAAAAAGGTCAAAAGTAGGATTGTGCTAATGGATCTTAATGCTAATTTAATACCTATGGTATGTATAAGGGTCAGTTATTTATGTATTGGCTTAGAAAAGTTTCTTCATTTCTTAATCATATTGACGTGGACTTAATCCTGAATTTATTGCAAGATTAAATTGAACTGTGCAGCTAAACACAACAAAGTTTTTCTTATCTGTGTTCTTAGACAGATGTATGTATGTAGTTCCCCAATTCCAGAAATGGACATGGTAAGGCACGTGGGACAAATATACACAATACTACGTGGGAGAATTTGCTATTTGTTTATGAAATGTTCTAAAATAAATTCTTGGAAAATTGTTTACTTAATTTGTTTTTAAAAAGTGGCCTTGAAGTCTGTAAAATCTTTCATTATTACGAAGGGTGCTATTTATATTTCGAGAATAGTAAATAGCAAAAACTTTTTTATGAAAATAGCTTTATTTTTTTTCAAAATATTCTCCTTAATGATCAATACACTTTTGCACTCGTTCAAACCATTTGTCATAGCAGTTTTTCCATTCCTCTTGAGACACCTCCAAAACATGGTTTTTGAAGACTTCAGCTGCTTCTGTGGCGCTCGAAAACGCAGTTACCTTTGATATTCGGGAACAAGAATAAGTCATTGGGTGACAGATCAGAACCATACGGAGGAAGAGTCATCAATTCGACGTTTTGATTGCTCAGAAATGCACATGTTTGATTGATTCGTCTTTGGCAGTTGGTTTTGCGAATTTCTCCGAAGACTTCCGGCAGACAAATGGTCGTGTACCAATTGACCGTCCTACGTTGCTCAAGCGCAACAGTGGCCACATGACCCATTCGGTAAAAGAAACAAGCGACTATTTGGTTCGCAGTGCTTCGTGCGCGAACAACTTTTGTTGGATTCGCCTCGTCTTGGAATACACACACGGTCGATTGCTGTTTTGTTTCCGGCTCATACGCATATATTTATGATTCATCACCTGTCACGATTTTATACACGTCTTTTGAAGCACCACGATTGAACTTTTAAATCATTTCATTCTCACACCTAATGAGACCTTTTTTGAGCGATTGATAAATTATGCGGTATCCAACGAGAGCAAATTTATTTACAGATATGTGTTCAGAAAAAATCGAATGTATTAAAGTGAAACTAATGTGCAGAATAGTCTCACGATATGTCACATGACGATGTTGCATTATAAGTTCACGCACTGCATCGATGTTTTGTGGCACAACAACCGATTTTGGACGACCTTCACGGAATTCATCGGTGACCGAACTACGACCACGATTGACTGCGATCACTATACCAGCGGTATACTGTGGTTTCTGATAGATAGATAGATAGATATGCTTGTGGCGAGCTAATTCAGCTCTGGCACTGCGGCATCTTGTGATGCCTATTGTGCCATACCTTTTCTTTTCTTAAAGCAGTTCGTTTGCTTTAGTTTTTTTCAGAAAACATAATATATTTTCGAGGTTGAGGATCGCAAGGTGTCCTTGAGAGACTATTTCGCTATTTAGGATTCTCTTTCTTATATGGAGAAGGGCTGGACATTCTGTGAGAATATGTCTGGAGGTTTCTTCATCCTCAAGGCATAATCTACATAATGAATCAGTAGCGAGATTCATTTTGTGTAGGTGTTTCTTTAGTTTGCAGTGTCCAGTTATGATTCCGGTCATCATCTTTAGGTCTTTCTTCCCTAGGTTAATAAGAAATTTCGATTTCTTGGGAGAAAGTTCTGGGAATATTTGCTTAGTGCATATCTGTCCTAAGCAGTTCTTCCAGATGTCTTGAGATTCGCGGAATGAGGTTTTTTTGACGTGTTGCTTGAACAGATTCTTACCAACCCCACAGAACGGTTCCGGTCCTGTGAGTGTTGATGATGCTCCCTGTTTGGCCAGGGAGTCTGCTCTTTCATTCCCGTCAAAACCACAGTGGGCAGGAATCCACTGTAGAGTAACTTTATTGTTTTGCGCAGCCAGGTCGTTGAGGACGTCTACAGTCTCCAGCACTAGCTTGGATTTTATGATAGGTGATGTCAGAGCTTTAAGGGCAGCTTGACTATCAGAGAAGACGAAAATTGATTTGCCTCTAACATTGTTCATACAGTTCAGTCTGACGCATCTGTTAATGGCAAGGATTTCCGCTTGAAAGATTGTGGTAAATAGACCTGCACTGAAGAAGTGGCTCTCATTGGAGTGTTCTCCAAAGACCCCTGCTCCCGTGCCTTTCTCCATTTTGGAGCCATCTGTGTACCACACAAGGTCGTTTTCGGACGGGTTTAGTTTCTCGTGTTCCCAGTTGGATCTGGGGGGGATAACTACGATGAAGTTTTTGTTAAAGCGGCTTTTGGGAAGCATGTCATCTAATGGCATGCAGAACTCCTTTTCTCGCTTTAGGGTTGTGATTAAGGTTAGGTGTCCCTTTAAGGGATGGTTTGGGACAGTGTAACCCAGATGGAAAAGTCTGTGAAGGCTGAGCTTCGCCTCCATCTGGATGTGTATGTGGATTGGGGTGAGCCCTAAGATGACGTTGAGGGCTGCTGTTGGCGTAGATCTTATGCAGCCTGTCATACATATCCCTGCACATCTTTGAACTCGTCCTAACCGCTTGATGGTTGATCCTTCTAGCGTTTTCGACCACCATACTACAGACGCGTATGTTAGTGCTGGTCTGACGATCAAAGTGTAGAGATTGTACATCATCTTAGGGCTTAACCCCCAGTTTTTGCCGCAAATTCTTCTGCAGGTCCACAATGAGGCTGTTGATCTGCTGATGATGCGGTCTATGTGGAGGTTCCAAGACAGTTTGCTGTCCAGGATCACTCCCAGGTATTTTGCTGAGTTGGAAAAATCTACTTTTTCCCCAAAAAGTACCGGGCAAGTCAGATTGAGCTTGCGTCGTTTTGTAAAAGGAACAATGACTGTCTTTTTTGGGTTTACGGAGAGGCCTTCGTTATTGCACCATCTCTGTACTGTGTTCAGTGCTGCTTGTAGAACATCAGACACTGTGTTTTCAAAGCTCCCCCGTATGATGACTGCTACGTCATCAGCATACCCAACCGCCTCTATCCCAGTTTCTTTGAGTTCAACTAGGAGACTATCTACAACTAGTGACCAAAGTAGAGGTGATAGGACGCCTCCTTGCGGGCATCCCCTGGTTGTAGTTGCTTTGAGGGAGGTGTTATCCAGGCAGGTCTGGATAACTCTGCTATTGAGTGTCGTCATAATCCACCTGCCTATGATTGTTGGCATGTCAAGGTTATTAAGTGCCCTTCTAGTGGACTCGTATGACGTATTATTGAAGGCTCCTTCGACGTCAAGGAAAGCGACAATACATATTTCCTTGCAGTCGATAGATTTTTCAATTGTGGTTATAAGGTCATTAAGTGCTGACTCTGTTGAATTACCCGTTTGATAGGCATGTTGTGCCTTACTTAGGGGGTGTATTGACAGGGCATTCTCCCTGATGTATTTGTCAATTATTTTCTCCATGCTTTTCAGTATGAAGGACATAAGGCTGATGGGTCTGAAAGATTTTGGATTACTCTCTGAGCCTTTGCCAGCCTTAGGAAGGTATTTTACTATCACTTTTCTCCATGCTCCAGGTATATGGCCATAGGCTAGGCTGCAGCTGAATTGTTTTGATAGTAGTGGTATCAGATGTTCTGAACCTTGTTGTAGAAGAGCTGGAAAAATACCATCTCCACCAGCAGATTTGAAGGGTTTGAAGGAATTTATGGCCCAATTAACTGCTGAAGTATTGCAGATCTGTTTGCTGATTCTCCAATCTTCTCTACTTGGCAGATTTGTCTGTTCGTAGTTGTAAGATTGGTTTGGGTGGGGACCGTTTTGAATGACGGAGCCCGGGAAGTGAGTATTGAGAAGGAGTTCTAGGGTCTCTTTCTTTGTTTTTGTCTGAACACCGTTCCCATGTAATAGACTACCTAGGGATTGTGGTCTGACAGTTGATAAGATCTTCTGAAGGCGACAACTCGTTGGAACATCTTTGATGGAGCCACAGAAGTTCCTGAACGAGTCCTTTTTAGCCTTCTTGATCTCCTTATTGTAATAAGTAAGAGATCGGGAGTAGGATAGCCAATCATTATTGCGCTTAGCTCTATTGAACAGCTTCCTTACTCCTTTTCTGAGGTCGTTGAGATGGTTGTTCCACCAGGGTGCTTGTCTCTTGAACTTCTTCAGTTTAAGACGGCAGTTGTCCTCAAAAGATTGAGTAATGCATGATTGGACATAGTCTGCTGAGTATTCCAATTTGCTTATCGTATCGATTCTGAGGGGAAGTTTATCGGGGATGAGCTGACCAAGCTGCTCTTTATAGGAGTTCCAGTCAGTGTCTTGTTTTCTGCGATAATGGTTTCTGATGGTTCTTTATCGTCATACAAAGAACTGAGTTCATCGACACATTCTTGTTGAGAGCATCCACGTTGAAAGTTGTGAAAAATGACACAGTGCGACAAAATGGAACGAAGTTGAAATACCTGGGAGATAATGCTATTTTTCTGCTAGGCCTTGTTGAGTCAAAAAATGTTCTCTACTTGAAATTTGCCGGACACCCCCAAAATCTGGACTTATGTTCAAAAAACCGATTTTTCCTACCTTTGCCTACTTATTGGCGTATAACTTACCTGATGGCCAATCGATTTTAAAAATTTAACCGGATCTTGAAAGATTATACTAGAACCTTTCTAACGATATACATACTGCTTGGGACAACTTGAGAAAGCTGTGTGTATTGACTCTGCAAATACAACTTTCTTCAATTTTTTAACTTTTTTTTAACTTTGACTATTTTTCTATACACTAAATTATATTGAGACCACACAAGTCCTGTGCGGATTCACAGAAAAAATTTTTTAGAAATTTTAACGCAATTTAGTTTTTGAAAATTGGTCAGTAATTGACATAGTTATTCAACTTTTAATGAAAAGAGATTTTTTTCCAAAAATATATTTTCGGTATGACAACTCCAAAATATTTGCTTGATTTGTTTTTTTTTTAAGTTGCCATCATTAGTTTCCCGTTGAATTGAAATGATTTAAGGGATTTCAGGATCCGGTTAAATTTTTAAAATCGGTTGGCAATCAGGTAAGTTATAATCCACTAAGTGGACAAAGGTAGCCATAATCGGTGTTTTGACCGTGAGTCCAGATTTTGGCGGTGTCCGGCAAATTTCAAGTATAGAAAATTCTTTAACTCGACAAGACCTACAAGAAAAATAGCTTTATCTCCCAGGTATTTTGGACTGTCGCACAGTGTAATCCAACGAAAACCTTCTCTTGAAATTTCCATTTTTTTAACAAATTGATTTTCTTAACTCACTGTAAACAAAACAAATAGCACTTGTACATAAAAACGTTGTGAGTACATTTATGCTAACAAATGTCAAACTTTATTATGGTGATGCCAGATTTTAGCTATTGACATTAGTTTTGCCAGTTCCCGAAATATAAATAGTACCCCTCGTATCGATGCGAAAATATTCTGCACAACTGGGCAGGTTTCGAACGATAATTTTGATCGATTTTATCTCAGCATTTTAGGAAGTATCATTCAAAGTCTAATTGTACTAATAACTGACTCCAGTTCACTATCAGTAATAATTAATTTGGGTAACACGCTGCCTTGAGTTATGTGCAGAAAATAATGTTTTTATTCACCGCTTCATTATGCGTGATGAAGTCCATTTTCATCTTAATGGCTATGTTAATAAATACGATGACAGATATTAACGGGTTGATACCAGAAAATATTATCGAGCGCAACTTTTTTTGACTGCGTTCTGGAGAACGAATTATCTCAGAATTTCAGAAAATTCAGAATTTAATTTTACCAGTTTCAATTTTGTGGTTATCAGTCGTCAGTGTTTCTTGAACACTTACTCTAAAGCATGCATAAGAATTGACTTCTCATCTCTTTTATGTTGTTATAAATATTTAACTTAATACTTTCAAGTTTAAGTTAAGTCAACTTATACCTTTGATCTTTAGAGTTCGCACACCAACCAATTAGCTTTTCGTCCTTAGAACTAGTCTGCAATGTTATGACCTGTTATTGCCCTGATTAAAGGTTAAGCCACGAACATAATAAACACGTCTTATTTGCGGCAATTTATTCATTCACTTGTTTCAGCTTAAAGCCACAGAAATTTATACACAGCTATTAACGTCTTTATTTGGCGCTGACGTGTTAATACCAACCAAGGCACAAGCAACATAAGCAGCGACCACACAAAAAAATTTCATGTGCAGCAAGGCGCTTTATTTAAAGCTTAGTTTCGTTTATGTGAACATTGCCAGGGCGCACCCTGTCAGTGCCGGAGGTGTTTTGCTAATTACCGTTACTTTCTTAAGCCTAGACAATTGATTTGATTTTGGCGCTTCTATTTTCTTCAAAGCGGTTTGTGATTTTGTGTTTTGCTTTTCATGGGCTTAGAACTAATTTTGTCTTAATATTAAGTTTGCTTTTGTATTTTGTTTTCCTTTAATCTTCTTGTGTTATTTTTATTGTGTAGATTCAGCAGGAATACAAGGTTTAATATTATTAAGTTAATATTTGTCTGGTTTGTTTGGACTTTTATTTAAGGCACAGTTTTTGGTACATTTTTCTGGTAAGGAAACTTTAATTCTTAAGTGAACGAAAAATCTTTTTTCAAAAAATTAAGGAACCTTTTCGGTTAGTAAATATGTTTCCATTCTCGAAAATTAATCATTTTTGCATCATTCACCAGACTCAACCACTTCTCAAAAACGAACCTTATCTTTGTGCGCAAAGAAATTCACTAAAGTACGGAAAATGAAACGTTTTGGAAAAAAAAAATTTATATTCAACCGATTTTTTTTTTGCCAAAAAATATAAATTGTAATATTGTTATATTGTTAAATTGTTATATTGTTATATTGTTATATTGTTATATTGTTAAATTGTTATATTGTTATATTGTTATATTGTTATATTGTTATATTGTTATATTGTTATATTGTTATATTGTTATATTGTTATATTGTTATATTGTTATATTGTTATATTGTTATATTGTTATATTGTTATACTGTTATTTTGTTATATTGTTAAATTGTTATATTGTTATATTGTCACATTGTTATATAGTTATATTGTAATATTGTTATATTGTTATATTGTTATATTGTCATATTGTTATATTGTTATATTGTTACTTTGTTATATTGTTATATTGTTATATTGTTATATTTTTATATTGTTATAAATTTATGTTGTTATATTGTTATATTGTTATATTGTTATATTGTTATATTGTTACATTGTTATATTGTTATATTTTTATATTGTTATATTTTTATGTTGTTATATTGTTATATTGTTATACTGGTGTATTGTTATATTGTTACATTATTATATTGTTATATTGTTATATTGTTAATTTGTTTTATTGTTGCATTGTTATATTGTTGTATTGTTATATTGTTATATTGTTATATTGTTATATTGTTATATTGTTATATTGTTATATTGTTATATTGTTATATTGTTATATTGTTATATTTTTATATTGTTATATTGTTATATTGTTATATTGTGATATTGTAATATTGTTATATTGTTATATTGTTATATTGTTATATAGTTGCTATATTGTAAAAAGAAAAAGAAATTTTAAAAATCTGACGTTTTTTAAGAACAAACCCGCGTTCTGTCTGGTGCAAGTCCCCTTGTATATACTACCAATCAACATTACTCTAGGCAAGAAAACTCCAAGTTTAGAAACTAAAAATATGTTAAAAAGAATATATCAACCCCAAAACATTTGAGAGACTGTCACTTTTTGGCAGACCTTTACTTTCGTCGTTTTTCAAGTCTCTTAGCATCAGTTTCCTAGTAATTCGAAGCAAGGGTAAAGGTTAATTATTCGTGGTCTGCCCAATTTTCTCAAGCTGCTTAGCTAAATACTTTTGATTCAATAAAAGAGAATAAATTATAAGGTAAAAGGAATTAGCTGAATGTTAAATCTACTCGTTAAAACACTTAGCGCCAGATCTGGGAAGACTTTGTAAGAGGTTTAAGGTTTTGCTTTTGAATTGAGTTCAGGCTTGAACAAGGCAAAATATTCTTTGAGAGAGGGAGAGAGAGCTTATTCACTGAAATTAAAAAATCACATTATTTAGATTTTTAGGATATTTAGGATGAAACGCTATAAGCAATTTAAGTACTTATAAAATAAATCAAAATTAATTTTTCTTAAAACACCCAGCACCTCTGCATGGTGTGTCAATTAAGCTAGTAATACTTAAAAAATTCATCATTCCAGTAGAAAAATATTTAAATGTATTTTGAAATGCTTCCGTTCCTATTTATTTCCTAATTTTTTTTAAATTTTAATCACTTAGCATGGTCTCAGCTTAAAATTTTCTTAAATTTCCCTGATTACACATTTCGAATATAACCAAATAAATATTTATAGACAAAACTAGTGTATCACGAAATATTTTTCTGAAACCACCCCCAAATCCAACCCATGAAAATAGCGGAAATAGTACATGTCATGAATTTTGAATAAAATATTTCTTTTTTTCCATGTCAAAACGTTCTCGTTGTTGGCTTTAGACTAAGCGCATGCAGCAAAAAAGTTCAGATATTATGCGGTTGTTTATATTTTGGCGCTATACTCAAAGGATGGATAAATTAGTTCGAGGCGGTAAGTTTGTAAGATGTACATAAGGATATAAGAAACTATTTTCGAATCATGGAAACTAAGACTTTAGGAGACAGTTCTTTCGCTAATATCTTCAACAAATTATTTTCATATGATGAAAACTTACTGCTTTGCAGTCAGATCTGAAGTAATCTTTACAGTGTATAGTATAAGGCCCTCTTTCAGAAATATTCCATAGTTACTCTGTTTTATAAATACTGTTTGACTAAGTAATTAATTTTTCGAAATTAATATATCTATGTGACATTTACTTTGTCGTTAATATTGGCGGGTATGTTTGCAAAAGCTGTATGGAAAGCGTCACGAAAAAAATGTATCTAACTCCAATTTTAGATGATGCAATAGACCTATTTGAATGAATAAATGAATGAACCAGTTTTCTAAATCGTTAAATGCACTTTGCACCAAGTCTCAGCCCTTTTCATTGCAGGTGAAATATGTCAACAATATCGCTAGTAGGCTTCATTCCGGTAAATATTGATGCAGAAATCATTATTCTACAGGATTAGATAATGTAGAGATAATGTGAGAGTAGTTAATGTGACTTCTAAACATCTTGCACAATATAGGTGCCAGTGGCGGATCTACATACGGGCTGAAAGTGCTTTAGCCGCTCCCTTGGAGAATTTTTTGTATGGGAAAAAAATGAAGAACAGTCCAAAAAGACGTTTCAGCCCCCCTTTGGCATACAAAAGTGTAGTTTCAGCCCCCCCCCCCCTTTGGCGAATCGTAGATCCGCCACTGATATGTGCAACAGAAAATAGCCGAAAGTTGCCGGAAATGTAACTAAATTACAATAAAAGTAATCCTTGAAATTGAAATTAAAACTAAAATTGAAATCAAAATTGAAATTGAGTTGAAATTGACATTGAAATTGAAATTGAGTTGAAATCAAAATTGAAATTGAAACTGTAATTGAAAATTAAATTGAAATTGAAATTGAAATCGAAATTGAAATTAATATTGAAATTAAAATTCAAATAGACATTGAAATTGAAGTTGAAGTTAAAGTTGAAGTTGAAATTGAAATTGCAATTGAAATTGACATTGAAATTGAAATTAAAGTTGAAGTTGAAGTTGAAGTTGAAGTTGAAATTAATATTGAAATCGAATTTGAACTTGAAATTGAAATTGAAAGTGAAATTTAAGATAGAAGTTGAAATTGAGTTGAAATTGACATTGAAATTGAAATTGAAATTGATATTAATATTAAAATTGAAGTAGACATTGAAATTGAAGTTGAAATTGACGTTGAAATGGACATTGAAATATAAATTGACATTGAAATTGAAATTGAAACTGGAATTGAAAATGAAAAATTGAAATTGAAATTGATATTGAACTTGAAAATTTAAATTGAAATTGAAATTGAAATTGAAATTGAAATTGAAATTGAAATTAAAATTGAAATTGAGTTGAAATTGACAATGAAAATTGAAATTGAAATTTAAATTGAGTTAAAATTGACATTGAAATTCAAATTCAAATTCAAATTAAAATTGAAATTGAGTTGAAATTGAAATTGACACCGAAATTTAAATTGAAATTAAAATTGAAATTGACATTGAAATTGACATTGAAATTGACATTGAAATTAAAATTGAAATCGAAATTAAATTGGAATCAAAATTGAAATTGAGTTGAAATTGAAATTGAAATTGAAATAAAAAATAGAAATTGAAATATAAATTGAAATAAATATTAAAATTGAAATTTAGACTGAAATTGAAATTGAGTTGAAACCAAAATATAAAATGCAATCAAAATGTAAATTGAAATTGAAACAGAAATTGAAATTAATTGAAATTGATATTGAAATAGACATTGAAATTGAAGTTAAAATTGAAATTGAAATTGAAATTAAAATTGAAATTAAGATTGAAAATGAAATTCAAATTGAGTTGAAATCAAAATTAAAATTGCAATTGAAATTGAAATAGAAATTTGAATTGAAATTGAAATTGAAATTGAAATTGAGTTGAAATGGAAGTTGAAATTGAAACTCAAAGTAAAATTAAAATTGAAATTGACATTGAAATTGAATTTGAAATTAAAATTGAAATTGAAATTGTAATGGGAATTCGAATAAGAAGAGTTATAAGGATAAGGATAAGGATAAGGATAAGGATAAGGATAAGGATAAGGATAAGGATAAGGATAAGGATAAGGATAAGGATAAGGATAAGGATAAGGATAAGGATAAGGATAAGGATAAGGATAAGGATAAGGATAAGGATAAGGATAAGGATAAGGATAAGGATAAGGATAAGGATAAGGATAAGGATAAGGATAAGGATAAGGATAAGGATAAGGATAAGGATAAGGATAAGGATAAGGATAAGGATAAGGATAAGGATAAGGATAAGGATAAGGATAAGGATAAGGATAAGGATAAGGATAAGAATAAGGATAAGGATAAGGATAAGGATAAGGATAAGGATAAGGATAAGGATAAGGATAAGGATAAGGATAAGGATAAGGATAAGGATAAGGATAAGGATAAGGATAAGGATAAGGATAAGGATAAGGATAAGGATAAGGATAAGGATAAGGATAAGGATAAGGATAAGGATAAGGATAAGGATAAGGATAAGGATAAGGATAAGGATAAGGATAAGGATAAGGATAAGGATAAGGATAAGGATAAGGATAAGGATAAGGATAAGGATAAGGATAAGGATAAGGATAAAGATAAGGATAAGGATAAGGATAAGGCTAAGGCTAAGGCTAAGGATAAGGATAAGGATAAGGATAAGGATAAGGATAAGGATAAGGATAAGGATCAGGATAAGGATAAGGATAAGGATAAGGATAAGGATAAGGATAAGGATAAGGATAAGGATAAGGATAAGGATAAGGATAAGGATAAGGATAAGGATAAGGATAAGGATAAGGATAAGGATAAGGATAAGGATAAGGATAAGGATAAGGATAAGGATAAGGATAAGGATAAGGATAAGGATAAGGATAAGGATAAGGATAAGGATAAGGATAAGGATAAGGAAAAGGATAAGGATAAGGATAAGGATAAGGATAAGGATAAGGATAAGGATAAGGATAAGGATAAGGATAAGGATAAGGATAAGGATAAGGATAAGGATAAGGATAAGGATAAGGATAAGGATAAGGATAAGGATAAGGATAAGGGTAAAGGTAAGGATAAGGATAAGGATAAGGATAAGGATAAGGATAAGGATAAGGATAAGGATAAGGATAAGGATAAGGATAAGGATAAGGATAAGGATAAGGATAAGGATAAGGATAAGGATAAGGATAAGGATAAGGATAAGGATAAGGATAAGGATAAGGATAAGGATAAGGATAAGGATAAGGATAAGGATAAGGATAAGGATAAGGATAAGGATAAGGATAAGGATAAGGATAAGGATAAGGATAAGGAAAAGGAAAAGGAAAAGGATAAGGATAAGGATAAGGATAAGGATAAGGATAAGGATAAGGATAAGGATAAGGATAAGGATAAGGATAAGTATAAGGATAAGGATAAGGATAAGGATAAGGATAAGGATAAGGATAAGGATAAGGATAGGGATAGGGATAAGGATAAGGATAAGGATAAGGATAAGGATAAGGATAAGGATAAGGATAAGGATAAGGATAAAGATAAGGTTTAGGATAAGGCAGTCCCAAAAAAAAAAGGCGATCTCGGCAGTCGAGTGGCAGCTTATCCTTACTAACCCTAGTCTTGTAACTTTCTGCATTTCTTTCCTTATTTTTAATCAACTGATATTAAAAATTCTTCAATATTTAAAACTTACAAAGTTGTACTTGATGGTATGTGGATAGCTGAAGAACTTGAATTGACTGGGTTAAAGTTATAGCACTTGCCTTTGATACAAATTCACAAGTTTCTTGAGCTTTCCGCCATGGTTAGTATATTCCACACATGTTTCATTTAATTCGTTCCTTTCCCAGTAATATTTCACTCCATTATGAATAAAAGCAATTTTACTGAATATATGCTTCAACTGAAATCCTTGGTTTAAATTTAAAAAAACCTCATTTTCTTTTGAACTCAAAAGGGCAGCACTTAATTATTTCTTGAGAAAAATAAGGATTTTGAAAATACTCAAATTCGTACTAAACCGGCAGTAACTGCTTTCGATAATATTTTCGTTGAATATTTTTAACTTTCTGTGCTCTTTTTTTTCGTCCGCCTACTTTTTATTTTCTTTGGGATTTTATCTTACATTCTCAAGTGTTGTTATTTATGACTTTTTCAAAGTGTGCAATAATTCCCTTTTTCAGACACTCTTTGTTCTTGCTCGATGTTTTCTGTTTTCTTTTCATACTGCTCCGGGGTTAAGATGGCAATGAAATATTTATGTTTAACTGTGTGTTTGGTGCGTGATTTTTTATATATTTTTTTTTACTGCAAAATGCGCAGCGGGAGTTACTCTTTTACAGTTAGTTAACACTTCTTCGGCACTGTTTTATTTTATTTTCTTTTGGTTTAAATTGTTTATCGAACTAACATTTGCTGTTTGATCTGCCTGCAGGTTTTTTACATACATACTAATTTTTTCAGCGTTTTAAGGCAGCAGAGGGCTAAACACGAGATTTATGAGTAGCTGTAAATTTCTTTAATGGAGAAAGATTATATTTACTTGAAATACATTGATTTCGTAAATATTTTATCAGGTTTTTGATGCGAGAAAATATTGATGCTCGCATCAACTCGCATTGTCTCGCATGACACTCGCGCTTAGACAAAGCTTATTCTAACGTAGTCAGCCTTAAACAATTTATCTTTTTGACACAATATCAAGGAAGTTACCATCACCAGTTTACCAACTTATTAACCACCCCCCCCCCCCCCCCCCACCCTCACCTTTATCTGCCCACCACTGCTTTAGTTCACAACAGAACAGTTGAATATAAAACAGAAAATCTCATGAATAAAAATTTCTTTCCACTTCATTGAATTATGAAGCCACAAAATTATAGCTCAAATAACACTTTATAAAATCCTGTTGAACGCCAGCCATCGTTATAGACATATTTAATAATTGCTGCATCAAAAGCTGCTTCGAAAAAATTATGACGGTTCCTGTTGGTGCCACTCCAAGGCTGTTGTATAATTTTGTATATTTTTGCCACATTGTGTCGAAATGTTGCCAATAAAAAATCAATAAATAAGTCATTAATCCCCATTTTTTTTTTTGGGTCTGTGCGATTTCATGCTCAACCCAGCCCAGCACCGCAGGTAAAAACTCGCAGCTTGGCGCGCTGAAACTTTTTACAAAACAAAGCCAAAGAAAGCTCAAAATAAAAGCAGCTTACACGAAAAAAACAGCAGAAAAGAAAAGAAAAGAGAAAAACAACAAAATGATATGAAAATAATTTTTAATGGAATTTCCGGCGAATTGCTAAGGACACGCAACACTGTTATTTGTTTGTTTGTTTGTTTGTCGTTTGTTTGTGTGTAACCGATTTTTTTATAGCAAGCTTAAAGATTGCGATTTCTTTTTAACCAAATAAGAAAACAAAAAACAAAAAAAAAAAAAAACAAAAAACATGCTCAAAGAGAAAAAGGTTGGGCCCAAAATTCTTTCCTTTCTTTGCCATTTAATGATACCGTGAAACGATCAAAATTTTACACCGATTGCATTGGTTTATGTTTTGAGAAAAACATTCACGATAATGGCACTGATAATATTTTCCGTATAAATCGTTGTAAAAAAATATGTTGTCTTTATTTAATAAAGTGTTTATTTGGAAATAAAATCAATCTTTTTATAGGAAAGCATGAACTTTTAAAATTTTCGGCAGTATTTTTAACAAAAATTTACTGTTTCTTAGAGATAAAAAAGCGCCATATGTGATTGTTTTGGTTGATTAGTTGGTTAGGATGGTGATACTGCTATATGCAGTTTCCAATAAGCTCTAATGAGCCGTTTTGATAACCCCTTTTTCCTATATGTTGAGGTGTGTGGTGTCTCCCAAGTCCGGTCGAGGAATCCCCTCTTATGATCCCTGTAGTCAATTGGTTGCGCACTTGGTCCCTTGTTCAACTTAGAGGTTTGCGATTCAAATCCGATCCCATTCAAATCGAGATTTCCACTGCGACCTTTAGATATATTGTACCTCTGCATGGACCTAAAGAATTCTTTTTACTCCAATTTCTGAGATAAGTGCTCCAAATAGTCCTGGATCTCTTGATTTTAATGAATTATCTGGTATTATGTGGTAACTCAGATTTATCTATCGCGTTTGTACAAGTGCAGGACACTGTCCTACGCTTTTAGTTTTTTTTATTTCTTTTCTCATTTCTAATCAACTGAATCTTAAAATTCATATATGTTTATGACTTAAAAGTTTAAATTGGGTTGTAAAGAACTGTGTATTGACTGGGGTAAAGACATAGCACTACCTCAGGTTCAAATATACATTGTCCTATGGCTTTTTTCCACACTTAAAACATCCTACACCTGTTGCACTTGATTGCCCCTTCTTTTCCCCTAAACTATTCCGCCATTTCAAACCAGGTCAGACTTCACTGGATAGGTGTAACACCTAAAATCCTTGTCCAAAACTAAAAACAAAACCACAAAAGTTCCAATGACCCAAGAAATTATCCATTGAACTTCAAGGAGTCCACAATACCCAATCAAGTTCCAATTTCTCAACTAGTTTCATAGATAATCCCAGTGGAACTTACTTGTTAATAAATTGTGGTTATTTGTTCAAGTAATTCTTAAAACCCATAAAAACACCAATGAGTCAACTACCTTTATTGATACTCTCAATGGAACCTTTTCGTCACCTTTTTAAATTTATTTTTTCAGGGAGTTCATAAGTTCTGTGGCGTCCGTGGCGCAGTTGGTTAAAGTGCGTGGCCGCTATGTCAACGATCCTGGAAACCCGGGTTCGAACCCCAACAGCGACAGGAAATTATTTGAATTAAAATGATTTTTCTGTATGGCCGCCACCTCTCTGCAGACAATGGCAAACCTCAGAGAGTATTCAAAATGCCATGTAAAGCTTCTTGAGAACAAGAAAATCCCGTTCATCGCCGTTCGGAGTCGGCGTTAAACATGTAGGTCCTGATCTCGGTCAATTGTGTACAAACTTAATAACACGCACAACACAATTGATCATAAGGAGCTAGGTCAAAGTCCTTTCAAGGGCTGAAATGGCCAGTTGTTTATTATTTTTACCTCATCTTTCGAGTCAACCTCCCAGCCATTTCTTCACATGAATTTCTTCTCTAATATATGGAGAAAATGTAAGACGACGAAATAAATTGTAGGTTATTACATTTTACCATTACTACACCGTACTTTTGCGTTGGTACATTCTCCTAGTGAAAAAGCACATTTTATCTTTGTCACATAAGGTCGTTTTCGCTTTACATCGGCGTCAAATCCATCCAATAGCTCTGGATAATACCCGGATCTCCAGGTTCGTTCACATAGAGGCCACGTACTTAAACCAACTACGCCACGGACTTTGTGTCCTCTTACCCGGGGTAAAATCCTCTTGCCCGGGAGACTGTCACAGGGCTAGACCTTCCGGGAGTATTGTGCTGGCTTGTGGTAGCTCAATGTCGCGAGTATGGTCTACGGTGGTTGGCATAGAATTGCGCTTATTTACAACCGGGTAGCAATGCCCATATATTGTCAGAGATTTTGGGTCGGTCTCGATTTCTACCAATAAATGTGGATGTTGATAACACTAGCCATCCATGATTGGCACTATGGTTGCAAAATTAGTATGTAATCCATACAGTATATTTATTTAATTAAATACACTACTGAAGTGTAGTGATGTAACCGGTATTGAAACTACTAAAAATAGGCCGTTGGTCACGTCTGGAGTCAAGAAAGTGCAGCTCAGGGGATGTTCGGAAGGACGTTAATTAATTAAACGTAGCTGGTATTAACGTCTGGAAGATCATCATGTATTGGATGGACTTAATAATCGTACATTGCTGGATTAGCATTTCTGAACATCTTTATGCTGGACATGAATTTCTTGAACCAAAGACTCCTTGACAAGGGGCACGTAGAATTAAGCCGACAAGGCAGTTGTCTAAGTTAAACACTAACTGGGTACTTTCTGTACCCCCAAAAAAACTTGCCATAACTTCGGTGGACTACAAACCTCTGTATCGACTGTTCGTTGGCGTTTGGTGATGGTTTAAGTTTTGGTCCACAATTACAAAACCGGCACAAAAAGTTATTCAAAAAGTTCAATTTGCATCAAAAAATGCTTGAACAGCGCCGAAGATGCCTGTGTGGTTGCCACATCGTCTGGCTTGTTGTCAGCAGAGAGCACATAAGGCAACCATCTCGCAGATAACTTTCTTTTAACCAAAAATTTATGCAAAATCTTCCGCAAACATTCGGTTGAAATAGCCTCAGCAATACCAAGCAATTTCACTCGCTTAGTTATCCTCCATTTTATAGCTCTCAGTGGCATCGACATCGTTTCGTAACTCTTTATACTTTAAAATATCGGGAGGTTTGGATATTTTGTCCCTCAAAGAGGATGATATGGATTTTGAATCTTTGGATATCACAAAGATCTTGGTCGAAACCATTCTTTTGGGCTCGGAAAACATGAACTTCCAGATGGAACAATGCGTATATAAATGCCGCCCCGATGGCATGACTATTCTGAAATTCGGCAAGACCTGGGAGAAACTGATGTTGGTCGCAAGCGCCATTGCCGCAACAGAATATCCAATATAAATATATATATATATATATATATATATATATATATTGATCAGCGTGCCGTTTTGAAGTTCATCAAGTACACCGACCCCACTATAATTGCTGGTCGTTTCACTCCCGGCGCATTTACCAATGAGATTCAGTCCGCTTTCCGCGAGCCATACGTCTGTTGGTTGTCACCGATCATATGACTGATCATCACCCCATCATGGAAGCTTCATATGCCAACATTCCAGTCCTTGCTTTCACCAACACTGATTTGCCATCGCGTTACATTAATATTGCTATTCCATGCAATAACAAGTCTCCTCACTCCATCGGTTTAATGTGGCAGCTGTTGTCTCGCAAAGTGCTACGTCTTCGCGGGACCATCTCACGCAACATTGAATAGCCAATCGTTGTTGACTTGTTCTTCTATCGCGATCCTGAGGAGGCCAGCACCCAAGATTAAGCCTGAGGTCGTTGATCATCCAGTTAAAGAAGCTACCAACTGGGCTGAGGAGGTTGCTGACGAAAATGTAGCTACCGGTGCTGATGACTGGAATGAGGATGCTGTTACGAACTCATGGGGAGGTGATGGCAACTTCTAAAAGTTATTTCATCTGCAGTTGTCTTAGTAGGCAAATTTGACCGAAATAAAAAATTTTTATTTCTGTATTTCAAAAATAACACGATTTCATGTACCATTCCTGTTGTTGTAACTTCAAGCGGATAACCAGAATGTTTGGCGGCCTTTGTGCTAATACTCCCTCAACGGTAAGCAGAAAGTCACTTGTGTATCGTTCCAATCAATGGTGAGGAGTTCCCATAATGTCACGTATTTTCCAAAGAAGAAAGAATTTTTAATCCAGACGCGAAATTCAATGTGATTCCATGTTTGCAAAAATCATCTGAGTTTGCTTTCTCAGAACCTCTCTCTCAAAACCGAACTGAATGACATATCAGTCTGAAATATTTACTTCGTTCCGGATAAGGTTTCCACTTCGCAAATGTTAGATGGAATTTGCGATTCTGTCACAAACTGCCCTCTTAAAATGAACGGCAAGTCCAGTGAATTTTTTTAACGTTATTTGAAAATTATTGTCAATTTACACACCACACGACTATTGCAAAGAATATCTAGACCATTGCGGAAGAGAAGTAAGTATAAAATAATATTCCACTGCAGTGACGTTAAAACTTTACTTACCATTGCATACGAAAGTTAAGAAAAGTTGAAAGAAGTTTTCACAACATTCAATCAGAAAAGAGAAAAAAAAAATTAATTGTGCTTTCGCTGTGAGGTGTAGAAATGCTTTTGAAAACTTTGATAACATAAACTGTGAAAATTTGCTATTTCCAACACTGTCCCAAACAAACTGACGCCAATAAAAAACAAGGCACATAAAGCAATGGTCAAAATTATAGCGCACTTACCATGTTACCTTTTTCAGAATCAATAACTCTCAGGTTATATAAGACAATTAATTGATTTTTCGATTTAAAATACAGCTTTTATTTTTTTTTTTATATAACATAATTCACATGTTCATTTTAATTAAAAAAAGAAAAGTAACTCGATGTTCGTTATCATTAATAAAGATTTTTTGAGGCATAATTATAGCGCAATAATAAGATATGTATTTAATTATTATGAAAAAAAAAATAATAAGTATCAGTATGAAGAAATATTTCCTCCACGAGCTTTAATAATGTACCTAATACGGTTTGGAACAGAATGGACTAACTTGATACATTCGTTCATTGAAATTTTTGACCAAATATCCTTTATTGCATTTTTTAACTCACTAGGCGTTGATATCTTGTACTTTTCAAGGTGCCGATCAATTATTGACCATAAGTTTTCGATGGGATTTATATCTGGTGATGTTGGCGGGCAATCCAAAAGTGGGATGTTGTTATTTTGAAACCAATTCATAGATAATAATGCCTTATGACATGGTGCGTTATCTTGTTGAAAATAACATTGCCTTCCCTCAGTTCCAAAAAGTTGTCCAAAATAATCTGGAAGAGTGTTAGAAATCAACTCAATATAGTTTCTAGCATTCAAGCGCCCTTCATAAAACAGCAATGGACCACTTCCATGTGCACTGAAGCATCCCCATACACTAATGGACCCTACACCTCCCTGTGTCCGATTTTGAAAACAAAAGGGTTGATCGCTTTCTTGCTGAGTTCGACGCACAAACGCCCGATTTTTTCTATTTATGATTTCAAAATGGGATTCATCACTGAAAATAACTCGTTCCCAGTCTTTTGCGGTCCAGTTATTATGTGTTCTACACCAGATAAGCCTCTTCTTTTTTTGAAGCTTGTTACGGAATGGACGGCGTTTCTGTGTGTAACTATTGAGACCACTTTCCACAAGACGACGGCGAGTTGTTCTTGCACTAATTGTCTTTCCAAGGGAAGATGACCATTCATTAGCAAGATTACGACTACTTGCTGCCCGATTTTTTTTACACATTTTAACCAAATGACGATCCTGTGCAGCAGTTGTGCATCTACTTCGTCCTTGGCCTGGTGCATTATCAAGTGGCAAGTTCGCCAAAACTTTTTTGGCAATATTGTAAACACATTTTCTTGAAACGTTACACAATCTTGAAATTTCAGTATGTGAATAATTTTGCCGAAGAAGCGTTTTTATCGATACTTTTTGTTCTAAAATAACATTTTTCCGACCCATTATTGAGTTTTAATAATGATTTCAATTAAAAAATATACTCACAATCATCTAAGTGTATCAATAACTCTGTAAGACTGAAAAAAATGCACTGATCAGTGCTAGTTTTGTTAACAATTTACCGTTATTTTCTCTTTCAGTACTTTTCCATTGTTGCTTGCACTTGCTGCGCTATAATTTTGCCACACTAGAATTTGTTATGTTCTCTTAATTATCGCTATACTCTCTTCTTAGTGTAAAGCCATAAAATTTGTATACATAATTTAAATTTATGATCATCTAATATAACAAAACACTCTTAATTAAAATTTTCTGTCTACTCTTCGTAAAAATTTTTTAAGTTCAAAGAGTAAATAGTTGAGTGCGCTATAATTTTGACCACTACTTTATATCAGCCATTATTTGCCAAGGCATAAACAAGCGGTTAAAGCTTAGAATCTAGCAATCTTAGAGGAGAAACAACAACACACAATGACGCTCATTATGTATGCATCAAGGCAGCGCCACTGAATGAATGTATGCATAATGAATGAATGAATACAGCCCAAAGGCAGCAAATGAAAAGTGAATAATGAAAATTGAGAAAATGCCAACGTGTTGAAGTGAAAGAAATAGTTATAGTCTGACAAGTTGTTGGCCAGTTTTTAATTCATTCGCTCGGAGAGCACTCACCAAGGCATGGCTTGAAAAGAAAAGTGAGATGAATGAGGGCGCAGTCATAGAAATTGAGGCCAGTGTCAATGGGTTAAGATCTGCTTTGACACCAGTGCAGTGATTGTGCAATTGTCCATGAATGAAAAGCAATTTCATTGCTTTAAGTGGTTTTGAATTCCCTAAGAACGCTTTAAGTTCAACGAGCTAAGAATTAGTTTTGACCGAGTTCAAACGAAAGTTATTCTCCACCATTGAGAATGGGTAAATTTCTATTCAGTCTGTCGGCAGTCCTTAGCTGCAAAATGGTTAATAATTTTACTATTTGGAGTCCCAGATATAGAAACTTTATAGGGACCTACAAAGCAGATACTTTCCCATTCCCAGTCGAAGGTAGGCGAACACCTCTCTAGAGCGATCTATCTTTTCTTATTGCCTTAAGTATTGGAAGAAGGCACTTATACCTTAGGATAGGCAGCTGCAAGGCGATGTTTTGGAAAGAAATTTCAAAAGTAAAAAACAAAACAAATCCACATCTATATCGTTTTTTTATTGCCAAAAGAAAGTACTCGGATTCTTGACTAATCACATCTTACGTGCTCGAAGATGTGACGAAGGGATCAATAACTCTTACGTAGCAACTCTATACAAAAAAAAAGCTCAAGCCTGTGTTAGATAACACGGGCGCATAGGTCAGACGTAGAATACGTTAGTCATTAACAGCCTTATTCAATAGATTTCCTTAAACAACCTTTAACCGCTTGTTTAGTTACGCACTGTTTAAGGCTTTACGCAGCTTCTATGCAACCTTGCTAACATTGTTATTCATAAACATTTTTTCATTTTCTGCTTAAGCCCAGTATGCTGTAGAAGCGGAAAGAAACTTTCCATATGGAATGCATTGAGTTTTTGACAGCGAAAAGGCAGCGGAATTTTTTTTTCGCTACTTAGTACGCTGTAGAGGTGAAAAATTTGTTCAATGCTAGCAAGTACAACAACCATGTGGAGAGTTGAAATGTCAAAATTTCGCTGTCGATTATATGTCCGGGCATTTAATTGGCACCAGAATTTTGACATTTCAATAAGAAAACAGTTCGACCTCACTTTACGCAACACTCGATAATTGCAATACTCAAAAATTTACATTGTTGACTCAGTAAACGCAACTTAAAAAAAAAATGCACAATTATCGCAACTTCCATTTGCGTACACTTCCATAAACTTTTATATTATTTACTTTGAGTTCTTCTTTTCTTGTAAAATACATTTTTGATGTACGAAAAATCTCTTAAAACAATATTTAAGGAAACAAAGTGCATATCTTAATACATAAAACCACAATATCTAGGATTCAGAGCCATAAAGCTTTATGTTTAGAAGTTTAATTGCGTTTCTTCAACATTTACTACGTCAACTGGCCGAATTTCTATTAGTTGCATTGAGCTAGGTCGTACCTACAGTACTTTGCTTTTTTCTTTTGCTTTTTTCTCCACACAAACATTTTTGACTCTACACTAATATTTCGGGTGTAGAGTTATATGCCAAGAAATTTTCGTTTCTACAGCATACTAGGCTTTATGATTGTAAGGTTTGTGTCTGAACTATAGAAAATCTCTACAAAAATTAAGAATTACAATGAACGCCGCATAAAAAAATGCTGTAAAGGGCGCATATGGAGCATGTCTTTGATATTAAAAGAAAAGACAAACAAAAATCATGGTTGTATTTATCATGGTTGTCGTTTGCTACTTCTTCTCTTTCTCACACTGGTTCTGTGATGAACACACAGATAATCGTACTGCTCTTACACATGATGTTATAATACATAAAATACAAAGCATATGAAAATTAATACAAAATTTGAAGGAGTTAAATTTTGATTTACTTATAGAATCAAAAAAATGATATGTAGCAATATGATTATTTAAACTCAAATCAAAAGAAGACATATTAAATATGTTACGACCATACTTGAATTTTCTTCAATGCATGCATAAAGTATTAAAAACTTATAATGAAAGTGACAAACATTTTCTCAAAATTTTGTGCTCCAGATTAACACCCCCGTATAACGTATTCTACGTTAAAAGATATGGCATTTGGTAGTGAAGGGGTATGATATCCGAGTCTTAAAGGATGTGCCAAGAAGCTATCTTGTGTTGATCGCTTTTCCTACTGGGTGTATAAGTAGATAAGAGGATGATGGTATAAGAGCTTCAACTCAAACAAGTGTTTCGAACTACACGTGTTCACGGAAGTTCGAACTCCGTGTAGTTCGTTTTTTAAAACACGAACTTGAACTACACGTGTATTTTATTCACGAACTACATGTGATTTTGCATTCACGTGAATAGCCTTCTTGTATATAAGGCTGAAGAACGAAAGATTTTAATGCGATTTTTCAAGCTTTCTGGTGCTTCATTGGGACTGTTGTAGGTTTCGTGAGTTCCTAATGAAGGTTTCTGTGTACAAAAGATTCCACTGGCATTTGGCCAGCTCCTGGGCGCATCATTGGGACTTTTTTGGGTTCTGTTGTGTCCTAGGTCAGGAATGATGATTTTTGCGGACAAAAGAGATTACACTGGGATTTGACGAACTCCTAAGTGTGTCATTGGAATAAAAAATAAAGCTCGAATAGAATCGAAAAAGTATAGTTTGCGAGTTAGGTTTTTCATATTAGGATACAATTATGACCTCCGGAATAAAGTTCTAAGATGGGATCTGCATTGGTCTGTTCAATCGTAATTTGGTGTGAAAATAGTTAAGATTTCGTTATCTCGCAACAGGTTCCGTGACATAGGTTAGGTTAGGTTGACGTGGCTGTCTCCTATGAGACACACTTAGGCCAGTTTGGCCCGTTGTGATACCAGGGGTTAATTATTTCCACTCTATCTGAACCAGTTGGAGCTATTTATGAAGCTTGGTATTCGGTAGGCCGAAGTTTTTGAGAGTTCGTCTAGGTCACTGTAGAACCAGTTACCTAGAAAGAGATGGCGCTTTCTTGCCAGCGCTGGGCATGTGCAGAGAAGGTGTGTTGTGGATTCAACCTCCTCCTCATCTCTGCAGCTTCTGCAGAAGTCATTATGGGGAATATTCAGTCTTCGGGCATGGTTTCCAATCAGGCAGTGTCCTGTTAGAACGCCTATTACGATATTTATTTGGTCCCTTCTAAAGGATATTAGTTCTTTTGAGCGTCTTAAGTTCAGTGTTGGCCAAACTTGACGCGTTATACTGCATGTACTAGCCGTTGACCACCTGATGTTGGTGTTTTCAAGGGATAGTTTGTTTATCAGTAGTTTACATGTTGCGAGAGGTATTCCAATTTGTTCCTTATCTGTCGATAGGGGTTTGATGGTACCATTTCTAGCGAGTTCGTCTGCCTTGCAGTTACCTTGGAAGTCTCTATGTCCGGGGATCCAGCATAGGAATATATTGAGCTGCTCTGCCATCTCATTTAGAGATCTGCGGCAACTTAGGACTGTTTTTGATGTTATTTCAACAGATTCCAGGGCTTTCAAAGCGGCTTGACTATCAGATAGAATGCAAATATCTTTTGCTTATATTTCGTTCATCTGAAGCCAAGTAACGGCTTCATGTATGGCAGTGACTTCCGCTTGGAAGACACTGCAGTGGTCAGGGAGCCTAAAGGCATGGTTAATGTTTAGGGATTCAGAGTAGACTCCTCCCCCTACTTTGCCATCTAGTTTTGATCTATCAGTGTAGATTCTAGTGGCATTGTTTGGTGGACGGCTTCCAATCTCCCATTCGTATCTGGAGGGGATTGATACATCAAACTTTTTGTGGAATAAAAGTTTTTGAGTGATGTAGTCTATGTTCTTGGGTATTTAAGAAGCGAGTTTCCTGGTGTCAGAGTGTCCTATTGTGCCCTCTTTCCATTGGGAAGTGGCTTCTAGACGGATTGCTGTGTTTGCAGCTATTCGCTTTGTTAGGATATCTAGTGGAGTTAGATGGAGCATAGTATCGAGTGTGTCAGTAGGAGTGGTTCTTAGCGCTCCACTGATGCACAGCTCTGCTGACCGTTGAACTTTGCGAAGTATATTGAGGTGTGTTTGTTTGTTTAGTGCTGGCCACCAGACTATAGCACCGTATAACAATATCACCCTGCACCCCTCTCGTTCTAGTTTACCCAGTAGTTCATTTACCGCTAGGTTCCAGAGTAGAGACGAGAGAAATCCTCCCTGAGGTGTTCCCCTTGGTACAGATCTTAGCGTGGATGCTGCTCCGAGACTCGCGCTTATAATCCTGCCTACAAGCATTTGATTTATAAGTGCTATCAGCGCAGAATCCACCCTAAGTTCCGTCAGCGTATTTGTGATAGCCTCCGCCTTGAAATTGTTAAAGGCACCTTCTATGTCAATGAAGGCTATCATTGTATATTCCTTCTGATGAAGGGACTTTTCAATGATAGATACTATGGAGTGGAGAGCCGTTTCCACAGATTTGCCCTTGGTGTAGGCGTGTTGTGCGGGTGAGATAGGATTTACTTCTATTTTTTGTCTAAAGTAGATGTCTATTAGTCTCTCGAGAGTTTTAAGAAGAAAATATGAGAGACGGATTGGTCGAAGGTCTTTTGGGTTTACGTGTGAGCTTCTTCCTGCCTTAGGTAGAAAGACTACCTTCACGTGTCGGCATTGTTTTGGGATGTGATTTAGGTCAAGACAGCTTTGATAGATTATCATAAGCCAATGTCGTAAGTTTTTTTAATTTCAATTGGGGCTATGCCGTCAAGTCCTGGAGACTTAAACGGTTTGAAGCTTTCTATGGCCCATTTTAGCTTCGATTGTGTAATTATTTGTAGAGAGTTGTCAACGGATGGAAAATGCACCTCTTGTGTTGGAGCATTCCCTATCTTTGAACAGCCCGGGAAGTGAGTTTCTACCAAAATATTAAGAGATTCTTCACTGTTGGTGGTCCAGGTTCCGTCTTCTTTTTTCATGAAGCTCGGGTTAGGTGGACTAAATGCCAGAATTTTCCTAAGTCTGGACACCTCGGAGGTTCGTGATATTTCTTCACAAAAATTTCTCCAGGATTGTCGTTGAGCTTTGCGTAATTCTTTTTTTTACTCTTTTAGAGCCATTTTGTAGATTGTCCATGCATCTGTGGATCTAGTGGCTTTTGCCTTATTGGAGAGTTTTCTGCTCTTCATTCGGAGCTCTTCTAGTTTAGTGCCCCACCAAGGTGGCTTTTTCTTTCCTTTTGGTGTTTTGAGCGGGCACGCAGTGTCAAGAGCTTTATTCATTGACGCAGTGAGTTTGTCTACTAAGTCATCTAAGGAGTTTTTACAAGTGTGGAGACAAGATGGTCCATTAGGAAGTTCTGTCATTAGTGTTTCTGTATAAAGATCCCAGTTGACTTGCTTGAACTACTTGATCTGGGAGCAAAGTCATCTATGTCAAAAAGAATATATCTATGGTCAGAGAAGGGAATGTTCTCTTGAAACTCTCCAATTCTTGATTCTGATTCCGTGACATAAAAAAAAAGAGAGAATGTAGGTGGGTCGTATATGACCCACCGCCCCGAAAAGGGTTAAAAAAATGTTGGTATAATCAAATATATTTATTTGGAGGAGGTCCTTACCTATGTTGATCTTGAATCGGCTGAGTCAAAACTCATTCGCTTCAGATCGTTACTCATGATCAGCTATG
The DNA here is from genome assembly GCA_943735915.1 of Pherbina coryleti. Classification (NCBI taxonomy): domain Eukaryota; kingdom Metazoa; phylum Arthropoda; class Insecta; order Diptera; family Sciomyzidae; genus Pherbina; species Pherbina coryleti. The sequence continues at coordinate 128,667,554 of OX030951.1, read as the reverse complement.
GAAAGAGAGCACTCTGGGAGCGTTGAGAGCAAGAATTGAGAGCAAATGCTTATGTTGCAAAACAAAATGCAACAGCTGTAAATGTAGTAGTGCCCATTACCGCTCATGATTCATAACTGAACATTCGAGAAAAAACCCCTAATATTTTTTCCCAGTTTTTACGCTATCGTCTGAGCCCATTATAAATTATTTTAGCTCCCACAATGATATTGACTGACAAATACAAATAGGACAGCATTTTGTGCAAAAAGGTAGCGGCTATATTTTAAAAAATCGATAATTTTCTGATGCCATAGCAAATTATAAACAAAAAATATTTTTTTTTTTAAACACAAGCGTATCCTAGCATTAAGCAAAAGTCACCTTCATTTACACACACATACATTGATAAAAAACGGTCAAACACAAGCATATAAATTTGAACACACACACACACAAACACACACACATTGAGAAAGCAAGACCCAAAATAAACTTATTTGAAATATCATCATTGCTTTTTGTACAAGTTCATCGATGCATGTCGACCGATAGATAACAACACTTTGACGTCAAGACAAAACGTCAGTCAAAAGCAAAAAAAAAAAAAAAATATGAGAAAGCTATCTCGTTCTAGCTTATGCCACACACAACAAAAACACTGTACCCTGAATTTCGCACTTGGGTGGGCGAAGCTTTTCTTGGTACTTAAAAACAATTCAAAACTATTCAACATCATGTCGAGTGCCTTGATGGTCGCTAACAATAGAGTTAACGCTCGACTGTCTTTTGAGCAGCCTTAGAATGCATTCTAAATAAACGTCCGTCAGCTCAAGCGTCCCTTCGTTCGCCAGTTCGTTTCTCCGCTTGCCTGTCTATCCATGCGTCTATTCATTCTATAGAAGTGCATGTGTGGCTTGTAGAGCATTCTTTAGTTTACAACAAAAACAATGACAACAACAGCAACAACACTAGCCGTTTCAAGAATTTCAATCATGTCCTTGTACCTTAATGCATTATCTGCTAAAACTTGTACTCAAAGACAATAGAATGAATGAATGGAATGAAGTGGCATTTGGAACAAAGCGGAAGTGGTATGACATGCAGTGGAATTTTTTTTTGGTTGGGTTCTGTGGGTATGAAAATAACTTCAACATACTAGGTACATGTATGAAGGATAATAAAATTTTATTTACGATATACTTATGAAATATACCCAACGTTGCTAAACTATGGCCTTGCATTTAAGGTCTGGGTTATGCATGGGCTGTGGTAGGGTTCTGTGGTCCGCCAAACATATTCTCTTAATTTCTTGAATTTATATTTTCATACCCAGTTGAGGCCGTTAGGATCTTCGATCTAGTGCAAATAGTGGACACACGTTGGTACTGGCCCTGACCACCATCCCTACGTATACTGATTACGGAACATCGGAGGTAATATTCACCATTCCCGATATAAAAAAAAATAAATAACTGGCCATTTCAGCCCTTGAAAGGACTTTGACCTAGCTTCTTATGATCAATTGTGTTGTGCGTGTTATTAAGTTTGTACACAATTGACCGAGAAAGGGACCTACATGCTTAACGCCGAATCCGAACGGCGATAAACGTAATGTTCTTATTCTCAAGAAGCTTTACATGGCATTTGATTACTCTCTGAGGTTTGCCATTGTCTGCAGAGAGGTGGCGGCCGTACAGAAAAATTATTTTAATTCAAATAATTTTCTGTCGCTGCTGGGGTTCGAACCTGGGTCTCCAAAGTTCGTTGACATAGCGGCCACGCACTTTAACCAACTACGCCACGGTCGCCACGATATACTCGTATTTATATGGTCTTTCAACTAGAGGTGACATTTTAAATTTCCCACCATTTTTTCAGGTGGCAACAAACAACTGTTATTTAATAACGTTTTAAAAAGAAAAATATGAAATTTTGAGATATGGATCGATATACACTCCCACAATGCATGGAATTAGTGAAAATTTCCTACAAAAAATGTGAAAATATCGCAAACACGATTCACCCATTGAAATTACACCCATCGTTTTACACGGTAGATAGGTTCCTGAGAAATCCGTGTAAAGCGAAAATTAAATTTTTTAAAAATCGGACAAAATGATGATCAGTAAGAAAAAAATATTTCTTCTTTTTCCAAATGGTAAAAAAGTCACTTTCATCACAAACTAAAAACCGTGTAAGATCGAAAACGTACTAAACGAGAACCATGTAAAACGAGGGATAGGTGTAACCGATAAATTCGAACTTTTCGGACAAGTTCGTTCGGCTAGATCAACTGAAAATATTGTAGCTGTAGCTGAGAGTGTGGCTGAAAATCCAGGTTTGTCCATTTCGAGACGGTCACAGGAATTGGGCCTATCCACAACCACTTTGCACCGTATTATGCAGGTGCAGTTGACACAAGAATTGAAGCCTTTCGACCATGTAAATGCCATACATTCACTGAATGGGTGCGAGAAATGCATGAACAAGATCATGTATTCTCAAAAACAAAAAAAATAAAAAAAAAATATTCTGAGTGATGAGGCTCATTTTCATCGATCTTGGTACGTGAATTAGCAAAGCTTTCGCATCTGGAGCTCCGAAAACTGGAACTCCGGAGTTTTTGGAGTGGTGGTGTCATTGGGCTATATTTTTTCGAAAATGTTGCTGGTGCGATCGTTTTAGTGAAAAAAAAACCATCAGCTGCCATAGGGTAAATGCGCAAATATACAGATACCGACTAGAATCAAACTTTTACGTCTACAAGTATAGATGATCTTAACAATAACACTGAAAAAACATTTAAAACAATTTGTGAAATCTCGCAGACGATAATAAAAACAAAAATAAAAATAAAATAAAAAAAAAAAATTAATAATACGAAAACCAAATTTGTAACCTATATGCCCCCTTAAATGAGAACTTAAGCAAAAACTATCACAGAATTATTTTATTCGTCGATTTTAGCAAAGCTTTTGACACTCTGTCACATAAAACACTTCTCGGATCTCTGGTAATGCAGGCCGTGGAAATTGCTATAAATGGTTCGAAAGCTATCTAATGAAACGGTCTTATACACTCAGGAAAAAAATCCTGTAAATACAACACTTTTTTAACATTTTATCGTGTTATTGAAATTCAACACGATCTGCTATGTTAATACTTAACACTTTACACGATGATTTTTCAGTGTTAACATAACACGATGAACATGTTATGTTAACAGGATAATATTGTAAAACTAATGTTGAGTTCTTATATGCCCTCCCTTTCTTTGTTTGAGCTTATCGCTGTTCATATTGAATATACAAATGTTATTTTCTTTTTCTCTTATTAACCCCCCTCTATGTTAAGTTCTCTCATTGAAACTCAGTTGTAATAAAGCTGTTGTCAAGTATAACACGAACGCGTTTCTTCTATAAATTCCAGCTATCGAATCGTTGCAAATTAAAAGCAACAACTAACACTTTAAAACTGTTAAATGATCACGATCAAAATGTTATCTGAAAAAGATTATATTGTAAAGCTTACATTTCAAAACTGTTAAAAGAACACTATCAAAATATTTTATGAACAAAATAATATTGTAAAAAATAACACTTTTTAACTAGTTGTTTTGACATCACACTCTGTCCTTTCGGGGTTTTTGTAAGTAGCTCGGTCAAACTTAGAACTGGGCGTACATTAAATGTGGTTGTTGGTGGGGCGGAGCAGCTTATATATTGCAATCGTTCCACCAATCTTCAAGTTTTTTTTTCCGAAATTTTACTCGCAAACCCAACTAAGATAAGGTAAAGGGCTCATTAATATCGGCTTCTTCTAAAAGCTTAAATAATCTCAAATCTATTTCGCAATCTGTTAAAAATTAATGAAAAGCGCAAGTCCATTATTCTTGTTAATTAATAAGATTTTTTTCCATTTATTTGATTCTTACCGATCAGTCGTTGGTATGCGGATTCGTCGAATTGAAGATTTCTTAAAATTTAATTTTTCCATATAAGTGAAATCGAACAAAATCAACTTCGGATTTTTTCGACTTTTTTTTTCTTAAAGATTTCAAAATTTTTTCAATGACCTATTGATGCAATGAGAAAATCTACACTTTGCTCATGTTATTATTTTAACACTTTATAATGTAATGTAAATATTTAATTTACATTTAATGTAAATTAATTAATGTAAATATTTAAAAAGTGTTGTTGTTTTATATATAAAAATTATCATGTTAGAATAACAGGAGCCGTGTTGAAATATTTTGCCTCATTTTTTCCTGGGTGTAGTGTAAAAATAAAAGAACACCTAACCGAAGAGGTAAATGTAGAGCATGGAGTTCCACAAGGCTCAAAACTAGGACCACTCTACATTATATATGCTAATAGTATGCTGAGGGTTCTTAAGAATAGTAAAAAGTTCGCATACGCTGATGATACGGCCATAGTTGTTACACATAGCGACATTGACTGTGCAATCAAAATTATGCAAAATGAGTTAGATGTCATAACAAAATGGTCACATGACAATGCTCTGTCAATAAACGCCAAAAAAAAACAAAATCATGCACATTCGTCCACCACATCTGCCAAAAATTGACATTAAAATCAAATTCCATGGCATAGAACACCATAAACACCAAAACGCAAAACAGTCTAACGATAGATGTCAGACAATTATAGATCCCGTTGATGACTACAAATACCTAGGGGTTATAAAGGGTGTTTTTTTTAAAGGTATAGAACTTCGAATTGAAATAAAACACAAGAAAATCGTTTTAATGTCCATCAATTTGGCTTTATTGGAAGGATAATTTTATGCTATTAATGTTTAAATATGATTTCGGGCATGTGGCCGCCGCGGCTGGCTCGAATAAAGCCAATTCTACAGGTCCAATTTTCAACCACTTTTTCGAGCATATGGGGCCGAATGTCGGCAATAACGCCACGAATGTTGGCCTCCAAGTCCCCTAACGTTTCTGGTTTGTTGGCGTAGACGAGCGACTTCACATATCCCCAAAGAAAATAATCCAATGGTGTCAAATCACACGATCTTGGTGGCCAATTGACAGGTCCATTCCGCGAAATTATGCGCCCATTGAATGTTTCCTTCAATAAATCGATTGTGACGTGCGCTTTGTGGCATGTAGCGCCGTCTTGTTGGGACCATAACTCATCCACATTCATGCCATCCAATTCGGGAACAAAATAGTCGGTTATCATGGCTCTATACCGGTCTCCATTAACGGTAACTGACTCTCCAGCATTATTTCGGAAGAAGTATGGCCCAATGACTCCACCAGCCCATAGAGCACACCAAACAGTCAGTTTTTGTGGATGTAATGGCGTCTCAAGGATTTCATGTGGATTCTCTTCACTCCAAATGCGGCAATTTTGCTTGTTGACGTAGCCATTCAACCAAAAATGAGCCTCATCACTGAACAAAATTTTGCGATGAAAATCAGCATCGAGATCAATCTCATTTTCGGCCCATACACCAAAATCACGACGCATTGCATGGTCTCGCGGCTTTAATTCTTGCACAAGCTGGATCTTGTAAGGTCGCAAGCCAAGATCTTTGCGCAAAATCTTCCATAAAGTTGATGGACAAAGGTCCAATTGCTGTGCACGGTGGCGAATCGATTCATTCGCGTCCTCTTCAAAATTTTGCTCTACAGCGGCAATTGTTTCTTCGGTGCGCACTGTTCGACGTCTCTGCGGATGCGTATTATCACATAGAGTAAACGTAGTGCGAAAACGACCCATGGTTAACCGAATTAATTGCTCTGATGGACGATTATGTCGACCATAAAATGGACGGAGCTTGCGGTAAACTTCGCGAACTGAACCATTATTTTCGAAATAAATTTGCACGATTTGCAAGCTTTGTTCTTTTGTCAACCTGTTCATGATGAAATGGCAAACCAAACTGAATGTAAATGACATTAGAGTTGCCAGATTTGACCACAAAATGCCAGTTTTATCTCTATTCGAAAAACAAACCCCTAAAAAAAACACCCATTAGTAGACTCACACCATAAATGGCAAGTACACATTGAACATCTACAATCAAAACTGCTTAAAATTTCGTACATGCTGCCCCACCTCAGTTTCGCAAGTAACACAGTGCAACACGAAAAAAAATAACCATATACGGACACCACTACGTGATAAAAGACTAAAAAAAAAAAAGACCCGTGTCTCCCAATTTTTCCCAAAGTCATGCACTTTTTTGTTTATGGGTCGCCAAAGATTTGGGGCCTCGGTATCATTTTTGCAAAAAAGTGATCATTTTCTCGGGCTCATATCTTGCAAACCATTCAGAATTTCGATTTACTCTCTGAGGCAAAGTTATAGCTCTTGTCATAAAGAACAAAAATTGCGAACATATAAAATCAAAAAACTTCACCTTCCAGATCAAAATCGCAAAAAACTTAAAAAAATCCGATTTTTTTTTACCTTTTTTCCCGTGTTCAGGTCCATAGGTAGCAAACCGTTCAAAATTCAAGGAAACAATCAACTACAAAAATTTACCTAAGATCTCAATAAACAAATTATAAACAAATATACATATATAAACAAATATACAAGAATACTGATACTCAGAGACTTCGCTCTTGGAATAATAAAGAAAGCCAGTATTTTGAGATTTTGGCGAACCGAGCCAATTGATTAAACTTTTTATATGTTCCAACTCAAAATCCATGATTTCATCACTCATGAAGTATATAATTATATGTATGATATGATCCAATTGTTTCAACAAGAATACTGATACTTAGAGACTTCGATCTCTGAATAATGAGAGAAAGAGGTAAAATATAAATATCACACATCTTACATATGTCACATGTCAAAATAATGTCACATAATATCACATAAAATGGAGGGAGTGAATCTCGTGGAATCAACCGTTGGAAAGATCATATATTCGATGTTTTGAAAGAAGGGACTAAGTGCTTAGGTTTCTTACAACGGTGTAAAAGATATTAAACTCCAGCTGATCTATGCATGATTACTACACTTTATATATCAGGTCGAAAACGGAATAAAATTTGCAAATTTGAGAAGAGGCTTCAATATCCTATTAAAAGCTTTCAGAAGCTTTCGGGCCGAATTCAACTTCGTGCGATTTGTTTGATGTGAAATGCCAACATTTCATATTCTCTCAACTCTATCGCACATCGACTTTATACCTACGTACAACCATGGGAAGTGTTCAAGAGATATAAAGAGATACAAGGCCAGGCGCCACCGGTTGGAGTATTTACCAGGTCCAGTCGTTAAGACTTTCAAGCTCATCTCTAACCATTAAGCCTTGATGCTCAATCGCTCATAACATTTACGAGATACTTTCGCTCGTTTTCTTCAATAACGTTACAACTCAAAAAACTAGATTTTTCAGGAGAAGCATTTTAAGTTTTGAATAGACAAAGGAAATTAATTCACCATTTTCAAAATATGGACAAAACATCAAGTATACAAGTACTTATGTAATGTACATGGTTTAATCCATACGAAGTGACAAAAAAAACTGGATATTATCGATATATAATACGATCTAATCGGAAATATATTGAGGTGAATGAATCACAAATTCTACTCTCCTGCAAAGATTAAAGAAGATATTGTTACCAAAATTGTACACAGCATAGATCATAACACGAATGTTGCTGTGCAAATAACTCAATTTTTATGTTTTTTGGATTGTAACGTTATTGAAGAAAACGAGCGATTTGTTCTGTGGGCACACAGTAAGTTTGTGGACAAATCTATCCTTGAGCGTGTTCCCCGACGGCTTTAAACTATGTACGTTTTGAACACTTCTTCTGACACTACTCAATTTTTCCACCCTAAAACCGAAATATCACCCGTTTTCCGAATCCACCCAATCCACTTATCTGGGGTATCCACTGAATGTTGGTTAAGTATTAAAAAATGTCTACATCTACTTCTACTACTTAAGGGGTGGTTAAATTTTAAGGGCCGATGTTGATTTTGAATAAAACACAAATTATTTAAGAAATTATTGTCATTTCTTTTTATTATGATAACTAGCTGACCCGGCAAACGTTGTTTTGCCATGTATGTTATTTTTAGGAAACATTTTTATAGGTAAATAGCTGGTACCCGACGCGTTGCTGTCGTAGCGGAAATAATTTCTATCTCTATCTGAATCTCAAACTCAGTCTCAATCTCAATCTCAATCTCAATCTCAATCTCAATCTCAACCTCAACCTCAACCTCAACCTCAATTTCAATCTCTATCTCTATCTCTATCTCTATCTCTATCTCTATCTCTATCTCTATCTCTATCTCTATCTCTATCTCTATCTCTATCTCTATCTCTATCTCTATCTCTATCTCTATCTCTATCTCTATCTCTATCTCTATCTCTATCTCTATCTCTATCTCTATCTCTATCTCTATCTCTATCTCTATCTCTATCTCTATCTCTATCTCTATCTCTATCTCTATCTCTATCTCTATCTCTATCTCTATCTCTATCTCTATCTCTATCTCTATCTCTATCTCTATCTCTATCTCTATCTCTATCTCTATCTCTATCTCTATCTCTATCTCTATCTCTATCTCTATCTCTATCTCTATCTCTATCTCTATCTCTATCTCTATCTCTATCTCTATCTCTATCTCTATCTCTATCTCTATCTCTATCTCTATCTCTATCTCTATCTCTATCTCTATCTCTATCTCTATCTCTATCTCTATCTCTATCTCTATCTCTATCTCTATCTCTATCTCTATCTCTATCTCTATCTCTATCTCTATCTCTATCTCTATCTCTATCTCTATCTCTATCTCTATCTCTATCTCTATCTCTATCTCTATCTCTATCTCTATCTCTATCTCTATCTCTATCTCTATCTCTATCTCTATCTCTATCTCTATCTCTATCTCTATCTCTATCTCTATCTCTATCTCTATCTCTATCTCTATCTCTATCTCTATCTCTATCTCTATCTCTATCTCTATCTCTATCTCTATCTCTATCTCTATCTCTATCTCTATCTCTATCTCTATCTCTATCTCTATCTCTATCTCTATCTCTATCTCTATCTCTATCTCTATCTCTATCTCTATCTCTATCTCTATCTCTATCTCTATCTCTATCTCTATCTCTATCTCTATCTCTATCTCTATCTCTATCTCTATCTCTATCTCTATCTCTATCTCTATCTCTATCTCTATCTCTATCTCTATCTCTATCTCTATCTCTATCTCTATCTCTATCTCTATCTCTATCTCTATCTCTATCTCTATCTCTATCTCTATCTCTATCTCTATCTCTATCTCTATCTCTATCTCTATCTCTATCTCTATCTCTATCTCTATCTCTATCTCTATCTCTATCTCTATCTCTATCTCTATCTCTATCTCTATCTCTATCTCTATCTCTATCTCTATCTCTATCTCTATCTCTATCTCTATCTCTATCTCTATCTCTATCTCTATCTCTATCTCTATCTCTATCTCTATCTCTATCTCTATCTCTATCTCTATCTCTATCTCTATCTCTATCTCTAACTGGAAAGACTCGTGGAAATTGATAACCAAATTTCGAGGCTGTGCTACTTACAATTCCAAAGTTATTCGATATCGCAAGTTTGGCTTATATGGGCGGAGCCACACCTCCTTGATCAATGACGTCTCAGTTTTCTAGTAGAAGAATTTCACCCAATATTAATTCCATACTGAATTTTGTTGTTAAACGACATTTAGTTCCAAAACTATCTGATATCAAAAATTTAAAGTGTATGGGCGGAGCCACACCCCTTTTTTCAAAACCCATCCCAGTTTTATAGTAGATATATCACCAAGTGGCAACTCCATACTGAATTTCATTATTATACGGCATTTAGTTCCAAAGCTATTCGATATCATAAATTTTAATTGTATGGGCGGTGCCACACCCCTTTGGCCTATACTGGCTCAATTTTGCAAGTCGAAAGACACGACTAAATAGAACGTTCTAACCGAGTTTCATTAATGTGTGACTTATAGCTTGAAAGTTATACTGAAAATTTGGCTGAAAAATTGCCACGCCCCACATTCAACGCCCATAAAATTTTACGTGTGGAACGGCTCTTGTAAATTGAGATAGAACACCGAATTCCGATACTATGCGACCTATAACTTCAGAGCTATTCGCTACCGTAGATTTGGGTTTTATGGGAGGTGCCACGCCCCCTTATTTTAGGGGGATGAAAAATAGATGTTGTCCGACTCTCCCCCCTGACTAATATCCTCGCTAAGGATCACGAAAATCGGTCGAGCCGTTTCGGAGGAGTTCGATTACGTACACCGTGACAGAAGAATTTTATATATTAGATATTGGTACATACAGTTCAATTATGAATGGAACAAAATATCGGCCAAATGGCCGCCGCGACCTCGGCGGCACACCTCCGTCCGATGGTCCGAATTTTCGATGACGCTGAGGCATAAGTGAGGTTCTATGCCGAATGTGCCGAATTATCTCATCCTTTAGCTCTTGAATTGTTGCTGGCTTATCAACGTACACCTTTTCTTTCAAATAACCCCAAAGAAAGAAGTCCAACGGTGTCAAATCACATGATCTTGGCGGCCAATTGACATCGCCACCACGTGAGATAACACGGCCATTGAATTTATCTTGTAAAAGAGCCAGTGTTGCATTAGCTGTGTGGCAAGTGGCACCGTCCTGTTGAAACCACATATCGTCCACATCCATATCTTCCAATTCGAGCCATAAAAAGTTCGTTATCATCTCACGATAGCTCAATAATGTTCATCAAAGACGAGCGGAAGAGGTAAAATTGTTGGGCACGACGACGAGTTGAGGTGGACGGCTCTGCAGCCACACTATCGCGAACAGCAGCAATATTTTCTGCAGCACGAACTGTAAGAGCATGAACTGGTGTTTTCACATTTCCTACAGACCCGGTTTGCTGAAATGCAGATCCGGTCAAATGAAATGCAGAAAAAAACTTAGCGTTTAGGTGTGGCTCACATTCAACATAGGCCCTTAAAATTAAACCACCCATTACTTCTACTTTTACTTCTACTTCTACTTCTACTTCTACTTCTACTTCTACTTCTACTTCTACTTCTACTTCTACTTCTACTTCTACTTCTACTTCTACTTCTACTTCTACTTCTACTTCTACTTCTACTTCTACTTCTACTTCTACTTCTACTTCTACTTCTACTTCTACTTCTACTTCTACTTCTACTTCTACTTCTACTTCTACTTCTACTTCTACTTCTACTTCTACTTCTACTTCTACTTCTACTTCTACTTCTACTCGAGAGAAAAGCTTCGTCGCGACCGGACGTGTTTTCAAATCGTTCTCTTAAAACTCTGCAAATCTTTAGTTTTTGTGCATAAAACAAAGTGAAACTATTTTAAAATAATCACGAAAACTTTAAATAAAAAAGCACAATTGGTGATCAGTTTTATCTTTTTTCCAAAAACATCATAAAATCAAACATTAAAATAAATTTGTTTAAAATTGTGTTCAAGTTTGCTGCAAAAAATTAATATATAAACATCAACAAAGCAAACAAAAAAAAAAAAAAAAAAAAACAAAAAAAAAAAAATAAAATAATCTCTTAAAAATGCAAAAAGATAATACTCTTCCACCCACTCCTTCTCTGTGTGACAAGTGCACTAAACCGCTGCCCCCCACCGGCGACTTTGTAACCTGCCATAATTGCTGTTCGCATTACCACTACTCTCCCTGCACGACCGTCTCTGAGTACACTTACTCACGCATGAACAATGACCGTCGCGTCGATTGGAAATGCCAAAATTGTCGGCAAAAAACAAAATCAAGCAGCTCAAATCCACAAGCAGCACCGGAACAACAACAACAGCGGCAGCAAGCACAAAAGCAACTACGGGAGAATGATGATGATGAAGATGACACTCAAACAAAGAGGTACCGATCTAACGACACTCTTTGCATGAAGAGTATTCAATTTGATATGTCAGAACTTAAATCTGATATTAAAGATGTAAAAGTTATAATAGCTGAACTTGCAAACAGTATCGCAAACTCTCATAACGAGCTAAAGAATGAAATGGCAGCTTCATTTATTAAAATTAATGAAACTGTTTCGCAGCTAGCGCTCGAAGTTAAAGATTTAAAAGAAAAAAACACTGAAAAAGATTCAAGAATTTTAGCAATGGAGCGCAAAATCAACGCTCTTGAACAGCAGTCCCTAGAAAAAAACATTGAAATCACAAATTTTCCTAAGAGAGAGAACGAGAATGTAAAGCTTATTATAAAAAATATAGCTAAAAATGTTGATGTTACCCTCGCCGACAGCGACATAAGAGATGCGTACCGCATTAAAAACAAAACAGGCACCATAATTGTGAAATTCTCTTCGCTTGAAATTAAGCAAGACATCATGAACAAAACAAAGGGTAAATACATCAATGACGGCACACTTGAACTCGATAGTTTTAGTGACAAATCAAAAAACCAGCTGCGTATGTATATTAATGACCAGCTAACTCCATCAAACCGGCGGTTAGAGCCTGAACAGAATCAAAAATCGTTGCGGCCTCCGATCTTTGTTGTTGGAAAATACATGCAAAATGTAGAAAAAAACGCAGCTCTTTTTCCGCAACGATAAATCGCACAATTAGAATCTATTCTATTTCTTCTCTTGCGACCGACGATTCTCTCTCTGAGTGCCATTTGTGTTGCCATATTTTTGCTAAGAATTGGCTGTGTTTCATGAAATTTGCTTAGTTTTGTTTTATCTTCTGACATTTCTTGTTTGTGTGTGTTGTATTCACACAATTGAAGAGACCAATACATTGAAATGAAATAGAAAAAATAAATAAAAAAATACTAAATAAAAGCAACTTTGAATCGTTAATCGCAAACGCATCATTCTGGACACATTCTCTGCGTTCGACGACCAGAGAGGAACGTTGGTCGCAACGATTTTTGATTCTGTTCAGGCTCTTACTTTGGCTTGCTAAAATCAAAGCTAAGACCATGAATTGGAAATTTATATGGGTCCGTGAAGGACGTGTTCTCGGAAAAAAATGTGAAGTTTCCCAAACCATTCAAATTTCTTGTGAAAACGATATCGACTTAATAATTTGAACAAATCTTACATAAAACAAAAAATTTACAAAAAACAAAATACAACATGAACAATATTACAACAAACAAATATTTAAATTTCCAAAACATTAATATTCAAAGATTTAAAAGTTATCACTTATCCTGTATCTTTTTAAATATTCGTTCACTACGGAAAAACTTTATTCCATTTCTCGCTGCAATAAACAACATAATAACCCTTGTAGACGTCATTGTTCTTGCTGAAACGAACATCACCGATAGTGAAAATAATTTGTTTTGTATACCAGGTTTTAATGATGAATTTTTAAATCGAGAGAAAGGCAAAGGAGGAGGCATTGCAATTTATATAAAAAATAGTGTACCATATTCGCAACATTTGCACCCTAACATTGTCTCATTTGAAAGTATGTCTATAAAAATAAGTATACAGCATCATACAATAACGCTCCACGCTATCTATCGACCACCGTCACAAAACATAAGTAATTTCATAAAAGAACTTGAGCAACTTCTTAATAATACAGAAAAAAACAATAACATCATTATCCTTGGTGATATCAACATCGACCTGTTTAGGACCGAATGTAGCTCAACATCGCAATACCTAGAGATGCTTTACTCAAACGGTATCGAAAACATAAACAGTGAGAGTACACGAGAAGATGCTGGCAGAGGTAGCAGCAGCAACATTGATCATCTGCTTGTTCGATGTAAAGAGACTAACGTGGATGCAGCCGTAATAACAACAACCCAATAGGCAATTTAGCTAGGGCTCTACAAAGGAAGGCATGCAAGCATTGCTTCTGGTAGCGTCAAGACACCTTCCGTGATCGCTGTATTTTCGAGCGCTTCTATAAGGCCTATCTCAAGAAGAAATGTAAAACGTTTCTTAACTAAAAACTTTATCAGTGGTTTCCAATAATTAGTTTTATTTATGATAAGAAGTAAAACCTGTATTTACAAAATAATTTCATTTTTGGTTTAATAATACATCATATCTTGTGTTGGTTAAAAACTAAGCACTTCATTATTTTTTTTTTTTTAATAATTTATAAACAAAAATTTTCTATTTCTGAACCAACAACATCTTATAATAAAGTTCTTTAATTATTTTCAATATTAATTTATATTAATTCTAGTTAATTTCATACATTTGTACAAAAGAGCACGGCATGGTATAAAAGAAGCCTTAAGCTTATTCAAACTGCTTAGCATAAATACCATTAAAAATATTTAATTCTTGCATATGGGCATTTCCAGCGTCAAGAACGCGACATTCCTTTGAAGAGCAAAAAAATAAAGAAAGCTCAAAACAAATTTTATTTTATTTAAGTTTTCGATAACATTTTATTAGCACTTTATTTAGAAAAAAGTTAGGTTCTCTAGATTTTATGTTTACAAGATATTAGCAATGTTACGGTCGAGGCGTAGTGGGTAGAGTGCGCGACTTGGTTCAATCTCCACCTGGCCGGAGTTTTTTCAATTTAATTAATTTTAAAAATAATTTGTTAATTAACATTTTCGGTTCCGGTAGACCATCCTGTGGAAATGCCCATATATAATAATTATCTAATTTGTTTAATTATTTGTTGGCTGTCAATTTGCTTCTCAGAAATATCGATTGGAATGGACGTTGTGAAGGTTGGTGTCTGAAGTTAATTGTGCTTCTTTATTTTAAGCAACTGTTTCAGCTTTTAGTGGTTGATGATATCTAATCAGCTGGGCACGATTGTGTAAAGGCGTTTAATAAATACATGTAACGCCAAAGAGCAGTCAAATGCGTCGGGTTTTCGAAGTCTAAAAAAGACTTTCCGGTAACTCGAATTTGCAGGAAAGGCGGCATGAGTTCACAGGCGGACCAACCAGTCCAAAATCTTGTATTGCGTGGTAATTGATTTTTCTCAAATGTGTCAATAGTGAATTGTTTTTAGCTTCGTCTTTCTTAACAAGCATAAATTTCAACTTGGAATTGAGGTTCTCAATAAGAGTAGCTACTTCTTTCTTTAGTACAGAGATTATATATATTCATTCTCTAATATGGCCAGGCCGTCGTCAATCAAAATGGGTGGATGAGTTGCTTCGAATTTAGTACTAAAGTCCTGAGGTGTCTTCTGCATATCCACAGTTGTTACCTAAGGCTGATGTTCTTGAGTTCGGCTAACAGGTACAATTCCATGAAGTTCTCCTGGCAGAACAAACAAGAATACATGCGCCATCAATAGTGGAAGCATTAATATACGGAATTTAGATACGGGAACATCTCTACCGTTGGTGGTTTCATTTTCTTAATTTCTTTACCATCTTTTATCCCTGGCACTTCTTCAAAATCAACTAAATTATTCAACTTGCTTAGCCGACATTTTAATTATTAACAATGAAAAAATACAACATGGCAGGGTTGCTTATTATAACATTTGAGTCAGCGTTGCAGTGTGAATCTTAGAGGAATCTGTAGTTGAAAAACATGGTACAATAATACAAGGTAGCATTGACAACTGCTTATTTTCTCTTCTACAAGAAAACATCTCCTGTCAAAAACAGCTGCCTGTCTGCAGCTGCTGAAGTTGTTATTTTTTTCACTTCAATGTTTTCAATATTGTTTGTGTTTTCAATGGCGGATTGTGAGTGATCTCTTTTTGAGTATATTTTTTGACAGAAGATGTTTTCCCAAGCAACTGTCAATGCTACCTTGTATTATTATATGGTTAAAAAATAACTTCACTAAATATTAGTACAGCTACTCAAATATCAAATTTTTCGCTAATTGCAGTGAATAACATAAACGTCAAATGAAAAAACGCAAAGGCCCATATTACACGATGTCCGTTTTTCCGGCGTACGCTAGAGCAAACAACAAATTTTGTTGTTGTATCCGCTCTCACTCTCACTGTTTTTTGACAGTTTCACATTAAGACAATAGCAAATGTCGGACAAATGGACATCGTGTAATAGGGGCCAAAGCCAACAATTGGAGAACTTAAGTTCAAACAGCTGGTTTTTGACATTTAGCTCAATTTCCCTCTTATATGTGCCTACCTTATAATTTTACAATGAGCATAAACAAGGTAGACGTGACAACTGTTTTTTATTACAATAGGCGATAGTATGTTGTTGTTTAATTTTGCATCAGCTGTTTTTGAGCGGTCTAAAATTTTTTTTTGACAACTTGGCAAAAAGAACTGTCACGTCTACCTTGTTAATTGTATTATGTTATTATATAGAAAGTACTCGAAATAGAAATAATGACTGTGAACACACCCCATTCGTGTTTTTGAATACAAATTTTTGAATTTTGAATTTTTGAGTAAAATCTTTACTTAAAATCTTAATTAAATTTTTTTGAGTAAACTCTTTTAATATATTATCAACTAATTGATATTTTAGGTATCAAAAGTTATATCACTATTAAAGAGCTTTCAAATTATATGAAGTACACTAGTGCACAACACATCATATCCTCAAGTGTACAAGAAAAAGCTATAGTACAATTCCAGATTTGCAGTTTTTTGACGTACGTGCATTTTGTTGTTCTAAACTGCAATTCTGAATTCCTGCATTTGTGCACAGCTAAGTGCACTGGATTGTGAATACCCTTAATGTTTTGATAATCAATTAAAATTATTGGTGAAATTAAGTGGATTTGTTTGCTTTCTGAATTGATTTTCAACTAACTGAACTGATATATTGTATATATATACATATTGTCTGTGTCCCGGTTTCAGACGTAGTTTTATATGACATGCTATGTGTGAAAATGTTTTTTCAAATCTCCTAGCCGTACGTTCCTTTTAGGCGTTTTCGTTTTTATGTTTAGGGAAGAGCAGATCACAGAGCGAAAGTGCATCAGAAGTACTCTACTCTGATGCGCTTTTGTATGTTAACAATTGATTTTGACAGGTGCTGTACCCACCACAGAAGATAATTTCAACTAACACTATCTTGTTTAATATACCTTACGCTGCGAACACACATGACAAATTGGCATAACAATTTTAAAAAATGTATAAGTTGTCAAATAATTGTCGCCATCAAGCCAATTGCCGATAATGACGTAGGTGGCATAACAATTGCATGACAAAAAGTGTAATTTCTTTCAGTTTCAGGGTGTTTGTTTTTTTTTTTTACACTTTCTCAAGTAAACGTCAAATTTTGCCACTCTATGTCAAAAAATGTTTGATTGTTGCAAACAATTATGCTGGCAATTGAAAAGTTATGAGTGTGTTGGTAACAAAAGTTTAAATGTGTTGAAATTGCCATGACAAATTGTCTCATGTGTTCGCTGGGTTACTCGATCAATCTGCTCTTAACGTTCTGAAAAAAATAAAAATCACGAACAAGTTGTTTGACACTTTTCGCTCTGCTCTGAACAAATAAACGAAAACGCGTATTGACTCATATCTAAACCCTCTAAAAATGTGTACAAAAAACTTCGGATGGCAACCCTGATACTACGCGTTGTTTTGTGAATTTTCGTGGCAAAGGTGGACTATCAACGTAAGTATTTCAATTTTATCATAAATAAGCTATTAAATTAATAAAAAATGAGCAAAAGAGGAAATAGTTCAAGTGCCGTGTATAGAAATATAGAAAAAGTTAAGTTGGATTTATTGAATAAGTTGAAAATGATAGAAGAGCGTTTCTCAGAACAAAGTTGCAGCGAGGAACATGCCGCAGGCCCCCTTGAAAATATGAATGTGTTCCTAAATAATGAAGCGGTAAGAGCAGATTTGGAAGAATTAGGCATAGATATAGTAAGTGAGGGTGTTGTGATGGATTGCGAAGATTTGGTGGTAGACAGTGGAGAATTATTAGAAAGTGAAGACATTGCGACAGAGTGCGAAAATTTAGTGATAGACGGAGGGTTACTATTAACGGAGAGTGAGGAAATTGTGCCAGACTATGCGGAAATTGTGCCAGACTGTGAGGAAATTATTAATGACAAAAAAACGAGTTTGCAAAAAAAACTTTATGCCTGGTTTAAAGAGCATAGTCCAACACGAGCAAGTGCTAATGCACTGCTAAAAATTTTAAATTCTGAGGGCTTGAATGTTCCAGTAGACATAAGGACTCTGAAAAATGCAAACAAAGACAAAAGTAGTGTTGGGAAAACAATAATTAGAACTGTAGCGCCTGGTACTTACTACCACTTAGGGTTAGAAAAACAATTGAAAAAAATACCATCAATTATGCTTCCAAAGGATAATACAATTATTATTGATATTGGAGTTGACGGGTTACCCCTTTATAAAAGTAGCTCCTCAAGTTTGTGGCCAATAATAGGTAGGGCGGTAAATATAGAAGGGCTTAATGTCTTTCTTATAGGAAGCTATCTCGGAAATAAAAAACCATGTAATGTAGATACTTACCTTCACGACCTTCTATCAGATTTAAAAAAAATTGCAGAAAATGGTTTAGTGCTGCATAACCGAAATTTTAGTATGAAATTAAGAGCATTTATATGTGACACACCAGCCAGGGCTTTCATGTGCGATATTATTGGCCATAATGCGTTATTAGGATGTAGCAAATGCTATCAGGTAGGAAAAAGTGTGGATCATGTCACAACTTTCAGCACCACTTCATCACAACTTAGAACAGATAATGATTTTTCAAATAGAAAGCAGAAAGAATTCCACAAAGGTTTGCATAAGCACACTGCAAGTGAGTTAGAGTTAATTGGTACTAGAATGATAACTCAATTTCCCCTTGAGCCAATGCATTTAGTAGATTTAGGAGTAGCACGCAAGATTTTAATTTCTCTTGTGAACAGGAAAAATTCTGAAAAGATAACTGAGGATAGGAAAAAACTTTTGTCTTTAAGGCTTGTAGCACTTTCTGGATGCATTCCAGTAGAATTTCAAAGAAAACCCCGATCGTTAGATGAGCTTCCAAGATGGAAAGCAACAGAGTTTCGCCAATTCCTTCTATACACTGGAATTGTTGTGTTGAAAACTATTGTCAGTGATGATTTTTATTATCAATTTTTGTTGCTTCATACAGCATATAGATTGTTATCAGCACCTCAAAATTTCGCAGGAAATTTAGTCACTGCAAACGAGCTATTAAAACTTTTTGTTGAAAATTTTCCATCTGTTTTTGGTGAAAATAGTGTATCATTTAATGTACATAGTTTGCTTCACTTGTGTGATTCTGTGAGAGACATGGGCATTGTTACAAGTTTTAGTGCATACGATTTCGAAAATTACATGCAGGACCTAAAAAGAAAAATTCGAAAACCTTCAAATATTCTCCAACAAATCAGAAGTAAATTTGAGGAAGCAGATATTGTTTCAAAAAAAAGTATGGGTGGATTTAAAAAAAATAGATTTAATAAAATAGTTAGTTACAGAACAAATAATTTTCTTTTAAGTACTATTTCACCAGATAATTTTTGTTGCATAAAGCCTTTTATTCCAATAAGGGTGACAGGATTTTCAGATCAAAATCAGGGATTTGTAGAAGGAGTTAGATTAACAAATCTAAAAAGTTTTTTTGAAGAACCCTTAAACTCAATAAATGCGTTAGGAATTTGTACAGCAGACAGAAATTTTGATTGTAGCAATGAAAAGGAATTTTTTAATATCCAGGAGATTATATACAAGATGGTATGTTTACCCGACGAAGAAAACTTTGTTCTAATTCCTCTTTTGCATACTTTTGATAAAAACCATTATTGTTCTTAATATTAATCAATTCTTATTTCAATCGAGCATACATTTTATAGCTTCTTAAAATTTTGAAATGGATTCAAAAAAACAACTGCACACAAAAATCCGTCGTTTTAACGACGAAACCCGAAAAGAGAACTCTTTTAAAATTGAAACTGAAGAAACAGTGTCTCTATCATGTAATCAACTCACCAGTAAGTATTTATTAAATTCATTTTTTGAATAGATTCTAACAATTGGTTTTACAGATTTAGAAAAGAGAGTTTTTACTTTAGAAAAAACCCTTAAGGAACAAAATGCTCTGATAATAAATGAGCTGGCGGCGATAAAAGCATCGGTGCTCATACTTTGCACCAATAAAAGGACGGACGAAAAAGTCAGCAAATTATTTCCCCTAAAAACGGAGCAGGAATTGAGAATGTTTGAGAGCAGTATCTCGAATTTAAACGAAGATAGCATAGTAAGTTAAATAAAATATCGAAGTTTTGAATGCGTAGAATTTGGAACAAGAATCGAGCATCGAGCATCGAGCATTTGATTGTCTTGTTCTCTATTTACTTTATTCTTTCAAGTATAAGTAAACATAATACAGCATTCACTTACAAAAAAGTGCTCACTCTACAGCATTTGTTAGCCACTCACCAAGAAATGTACATTCTCATTATTTTTAAATGCTTTATATATTCGTTACGATCAAATCGAGACAATCAAATCAATGCAAAAAACAACGAGCACACCGAGTAATACAACTATGTTATAGAGAAATAACAAAATTTTATGTTTTTTTCTTTGATCTGATATGAAGCCGAAAAACCTTTTACACACAAAACAATAACAACACACAGTATTTGTGTGCAAGTTGTTGTTTTTTTTTCGTTAATTCTATATTCGTTTTATTAGTTGGACTTTTAATTTCATTGTCAAATAATTTTAAAAAATAAGCATAAAATACACCATTACTCACAGTCTAGCACCGAGCATATCAACACATTTCAACACATTTCAATTTTACTTTATATGATCGCTTTGAAGAAGTTCTCGTTTGTCTTGTTTTCGATATGCTTTATGCTCATTTGTTCTTGGTCTATATATTGTTAGTTGTTTAAATGCTGTTAAAGATGAGAGTTGAATAGAGTGAGCATGCAAACAACAAACGAATGTCTTGCAAACACACCCGTGCAGCTCTTTATTAGATATTGCAACAAATATTAGAAACGAAAACAAGGAAAATATTTTGCTTATGGTATTTCTTTAACCATAAATAACCTAAAACGCTTTAGTTTTTTTGTATTTGTTGTAACTACTACTTAAACTTTAAAAATAAAATGTATTCTTGTTCAACCAAGGAGTCATTAAAAAATTAATAACATATTTAAAATGTACAGGCAGAGTTACTTAGATTTTCCTATTTTTAGATTCAATGTATTCGTAAGATCATTGGAAATGAGGGCATATCCAAAAAACTGGGAAGTCTTTTGGGAGAAAAAGTTCTAACCGATTACAATTATGAAGGCGTTCAAAGCAAGAAAGCTTTTAGGGACTTCGCCAAGATAAACAACATATTCTTCGGTAAGTTTATTATTTTTTAATTTCATTTCAAATATTCAAAAAAATTTCAATAAAGTTTTTTTCAACAAATGTTTTTTATTACAGAGTCAATAAAATCCGAACTGGTTACGGAAGACAACTACATCAAAGCCATTAAAGCTGGCTTTAAGAGGTCGAAAAACATAATTTACAAGAAAACATACTTCAATAAGCAGCACAATCAGTCCACAGCTAAGCATGGAAAAACTGATTAGCGATATGATTTGTTTTGTTTTCTACATATCGTCCCCTACGCGCCCAATTATCTCAAGCGCCAATTTTTCGAAAACTTTTTTTTGTTCTATTTATTAAAGAATTATAACTAAAAAAAAAACCAAAAACCGTTTCTTGCCAATTTCCATATTGGCGCTTACGATAATTGGGCGCGTAGGGGACGATATTTATTGTTCCTTATATAAAACTTTATTTCTTTTAAGAGCCTTATTCTGGTGATTGACAATTGTGAATTTATTGACAAGCATAAAAATTCTTCATTTTGAACAGCATCTGTAAACAAAAAAATTTTCTCAAATATTATTAAATCAAAACCTTCCAAAAAACAAATTTCATAAAATATTAACCAAAAGCAATAAATTTACAATTGTCAATCACCAGAATAAGGTAAAAGTCAAAAAATATGAATTTTTCTTATTATCTTATTGCAACAAATATTCCTTATAAACACGTTAGGGGTATTCACTATGCCTAGGATATGGCGTTGCACTATGCAAGATATGCAGAAAATGTACACTCCGTTATCCATTCTACGGAATATACCTTTACTGTTCTTGCACCGTGCAACGACATATCCTAGGCATAGGGAATACCCCTACAGTTATTTTTTATATAATCATTATAACTTAATTTTAAGCTTTAATAATTTTTAACTGTGCCTTCATATTCATTAAATATATAAAAAGTCTTATATTCAAGCATTATATTCTTAAAAAATCAGTTTTTGTCATTATGGAAATTGCATGTAAGTACACCTTCTGAAAGAATACTCCTTATAGCGCTCATTTAAAAAAGTGCTTCTGGAAGGAGTGCCATAGAAGCATTTTTTGGGTTATGATAAATGAAGTGTTATAAGAAGGCCTGATAAAAGAGTCCTTCTAACACCCCTCGTCAAGAAAATAATGTATGCATGCCTTCTCAAAGGAGTGCTTCTGGCAGGTCTTTTAGGAGCAGGGAGGCGGAAGGCCTACAAAATTTTCCCATTTCATACAAAAAAGAAAGTGTGATTGTATATGAAAGTGGAAGGCCTATGTAATCCATATGGAGGCCTGCTAGTAGCGCTTCAAAGCCCTGCCATTGCCTACTGGGAACTGTCTCTGACCATTACTCTCTTATGTGTGGTCTTACATTTAGCAGCAACAACAACAACAACAACAACAACAACAATAATAAAGCACAAGACCATGATACAATTATAAGGTAGGCCCAATTCGGAGACAAAAAAAAAACGAAAAAGCAAAGCAAAGCAAAGAAAATCAAAACATTGGCGTAGGTATAATGTCATTTTTAACAACTGACGTTTATTCGTTCAGCGTTAGGGATGTATAATTTACTATTAACAGTATGAATCTGGGTATTGGGTATTGAGTACCCAGATTTTTTGTGGAATAATACACGAAAAGTAAGCAAAAACCCTAAAAATTTAACAAAATGAGTTATGTTTTAAGATATAATACAAAATGAATTGTATTTTAGCTTTCAACGAAGCAAATAAAAGTGAACGTTTTATATAATTTTTATTCGAGTTCTTAGTTCGATTGTTCAGTAACCAATTTATTTGCATCGCTTTGTATTGTATTTTGACATTATACCTACGCCTTTGTTATTGTTTTGTTGTTGATTTGTAGTCATAGAGAGTGTGTTTTTCCTGGGCCTACCTTATAATTGTATCATGCACAAGACGAAGAAAACTGGAAAAAAACCATCAGCTACCATAGGGTAAATGCGCAAATTTCCGCCACTAACTGGGATCAAGCTTTTACGTGTACAAGTATAGATGATGTTTACAATAACATTGAAAAAACATTTAAAACAATTTATGATAGCTCGCAGACGATAACAAAAAAAAACAAAAAGCGAAAATCAAATCCGTGGATAAACGAAGAACTTATCAAGTGTTGTGATAAAAGAGATAAACTTTATAGAAAATGGTTATCGAAACCAAAAGATAAGAACAGTGAGAGAGAATACAAAACATTTAGAAACAGTGTTAACAAAAAATTAGAAAATGCAAAAAATGAATTTTATAAAAATAAATTATACGAAAACAGAAAAGACATTAAGAAAACGTTGCAAACTATAAACGAAATAATCGGCAAAAAATGTGTTAGTTTAGATGAGTCCTTAACGAAAAATTTTAAAAATGAAGATCTGCAAACATTAACAAATAAGTTCGCCAAGAGTTTTAACGAAAATGTAAAAAAAACGATACATGAATGCAACATCAAAACAATCATAAGCTCAGATTCGACCCTAGAAAACTCAATTTTTATCAAAAGCGCTAGTGAGATTGAAATATTTTATATACTAAAAAGTTTAAATGTGCAAAAAGGACCGGGACACGATTCAATTCGAGCAATAGATATTAAAAATAATGCATTAAAAATGACACCGGTTCTTACAAAACTCATCAATATGAGCTTCGAACAAAATAAAATACCTAAAGCTTTAAAATTATCTATCATTAGGCCGATTTACAAAAGTGGTACCAAATCCGATGTTGAAAACTATCGTCCAATAGCAATATTGCCGGTTATAGAAAAAATATTAGAAGAAATTGTTGCCAACAGATTAAAAGCTTTTATTGAAAAATATAATATTATCGATAAAAATCAATACGGTTTCCAAAAAGGAAAAAACATTAACCAATTGCTTGGTAATTTTGTTAGTGATTTAAATGAGAACTTAAGCAAAAGCTATCACAGCATCATTTTATTCGTCGATTTTAGCAAAGCCTTTGATACTCTGTCACATAAAACACTGCTAGAATCTCTAGAAAATGCAGGCCTTCGTGGAAATTGTTATAAATGGTTCGAAAACTATCTATCGTTACGGTCTTATCGTGTAAAAATAAAAGAACACCTAAGCGAAGAAGTTAATGTAGAGCATGGAGTTCCACAAGGCTCAAAACTAGGACCACTTCTCTACATTATATATGCTAATGGTATGCTGAAGGCTCTAAAAAACAGCAAAACGTACGCATACGCTGATGATACGGCCATAGTTGTTACACATAGGGACATTGACTGTGCAACTAAAATTATGCAAAATGAGTTAGATGTCATAACAAAATGGTCACATGACAATGGTCTGTCAATAAACGCCAAAAAAACCAAAATCATGCATATCCGTCCGCCACACCTGCCAAAAACTGACATTAAAATCAAATTCCATGGGACAGAATGTCTGCATCATGGTATAATTAATCAGTCTAACGATAGATGTCAGACAGTTATAGATCTCGTTGATGACTACAAATACCTAGGTATCATAGTAGACTCACACCTTAAATGGCAATTACACATCGAATATCTACGATCAAAACTGCGTAAAATTTCGTACATGCTGCACCACCTCAGTTTCGCAAGTAACTATGCGGTGCTAAGGCAAGCATACTTCGCGCTATGCGAGTCATACCTACGACACGGTGTAACTGCATGGGGCTCATCAACTCATTGTCGCGTTCTTCAAAATAGCCAAAACAGCGTTCTCAAAATACTAGCAAAAAAAAACAACTGCTATAATAGCACACTCAACAGCAACGAACTCTGCAAGCGGCTCCAGTTTTTATGCGTAGCTGACTTATTCAAATCCAGTTTGATGAACGAATTCTTTGATGACAAATGCTTTAGAAATATCATCGATCCCACGTATAACACACGTCGCCGAAATGAGGGAAAATTCAAAACAGCAACATTCTACAACACTTATGGCAAAAATACGCTTCCTGTTTTGATACCTAAACTTCTGAATGAACTTCCACCAAACATAGTTAACACGAAACACGTTCATAAACGAAACCAACTCATAAAATATTTTTATATCCAAAGATTATGAATTCAAAACAAAAAATCTATACAAATATTTTATTATGAAAGCTTATAAAAAGATTATGTAAACATTGTTAAATTATTATATTATATATCTTAAATGTTTTTCTATTTATTAGTATTTTTAAGTTTTTAACATTTTTCTTATTTTAAAACTTATAAATTATATATCAAATAATATTTCAATTTTTCTCGCAGACAAGCCCAAAAGCTTCGCGAGATACATGAATATGTAAAAATCTAATCTTAAACAAATATTGAAATAAAATACATACAAATACAAAATACAAATACAATATACTTCTACTTCTACTTCTACTTCTACGTCTTCTTCTACTTCTACCTCTACTTCTACTTCTACTTCTACTTCTACTTCTACTTCTACTTCTACTTCTACTTCTACTTCTACTTCTACTTCTACTTCTACTTCTACTTCTACTTCTACTTCTACTTCTACTTCTACTTCTACTTCTACTTCTACTTCTACTTCTACTTCTACTTCTACTTCTACTTCTACTTCTACTTCTACTTCTACTTCTACTTCTACTTCTACTTCTACTTCTACTTCTACTTCTACTTCTACTTCTACTTCTACTTCTACTTCTACTTCTACTTCTACTTCTACTTCTACTTCTACTTCTACTTCTACTTCTACTTATACTTCTACTTCTACTTCTTCTTCTACTTCTACTTCTACTTATACTTCTGTGGTGGGCACAATATTTGCAGTCGTTCACAAACAAATTATTTATTTTATTTAAATATTTTTATTAATTTTATTTTCAACAATTTATTTTAAAACTTGTGAAAACATCGAACACAATTTTATAACTAAAAATGATATACAAAATTTTTGATAAATAAAAATTGACAATTTTGAAATCTTAAATAATAATTTTTTAAATAAATGTGTAAGTGAATATTTGTAAAGTTTGTATGTTGTTTTGTATGTTGTGGTGTCGGTGTTTATATGTGGTGGTATTGAGTCACCACATTATTCCCCCTCCCTTCTGAAAAATTTTGGTCGTGTTGGCTAATAGGTTAAAGTGTACTTTTTTAGTATTTTTATGTTTGGTTGAATGTGTGTGTGCTGTTTCGGTGTCTAAGGTGGCGGGCTTAATCCTATCAATGTTGACTGTTATGTTAGTGTTATTTTTACGAATTGTGAAGTATTTCGGTGTTCTCTCAATAACTTCGAAGGGACCATCGTACGGCTCTTGTAGTGTTTTACGAATTGTGTCATTGCGGACGAAGACAAAGTTACAAGTACTAAGGGCTCGAGGTATATATTGTTGGAAGTTAGTGCTGTGATGCGCAATGTTTGACTTTTGATTTTCTACGACCTCTTTAAGTTTGGACAAGGTGTCCGACGAATTAAAATTCTGACTGCTGGGAATTACTAGTTGTTGTGGTAGCCTGAGTGTTTGACCAAAAACCATTTCAGCTGGTGAAGCCTTAATATCTTCTTTGACCGTGGACCTAAGTCCTAGAAGAACTAGTGGCAACTCTGTGTACCAATTTGTGTGGTTGTTACTCGCTATTAGAGAAGTCTTAAGTTGGCGGTGAAATCGTTCTACAATCCCGTTAGCTTGTGGATGATAAGCAGAAGTGGTAATGTGTTTGCTTCCTAGTGTCTTAACGAAGTTTCGAAATGTTGTGGACGTGAATTGAGGACCTCGATCGGAAGTAATTTCCAGAGGAACTCCAAAACGTGAGATGTATTCCTTTTGAAGTGTATCTACTATAGTACTGGCGTTGGTATCTTTAATTGGATACGCTTCGGGCCAACGTGTGTTTCTGTCAACTAAGGTAAGTAGATATCTATAACCTTTAGATATTGGTAAAGGGCCAACTAAATCAACGTGAACATGCTCAAAACGACCGTGTGGTATGTCTATCTTGTGTGGGATTGTCTTCGTGTGTCGATGTATTTTAGCTCGTTGGCATCTAACGCATTCTTGTGACCATTTGTTGATTTGTGTGTTCATTTTGGGCCAAAAATATCTTTGTGTTATGAGACGTCGAGAAGCTCGTGTACCTGGGTGTGAAATATTATGTAATTGTTCAAAAATTTGTTTGCGTAATGTTTGTGGAATGTATGGACGTGTTCCTGAACTTGTTTGTTCGCACCAAATTTTAATGTTAAGTATTGGGATGTGTATTTGTTCGAATTTGTAAGTGTGTTTATTTAGTATATCTTGTAGTTCTGGATCTGTATTCTGTTCTTTGTGTAGAGTTCTGAGGTTAATCTCAGAGGTTGTGAAAGCCTCTATCTCAGCTCTTGAAAGTGCGTCCGCTACGGTGTTTTCGGTACCTTTAATGTGTCTGATGTCGTTGGAAAATTGTGCAATGAATTCTAGGTGTCGTGTTTGTCTTGGGCTTCTCTCTGTTTTTGAATGTAATGCTGAAGTAAGTGGTTTGTGGTCTGTGTATATAGTAAATGTTCGTCCCTCTAAATAGTGTCTGAAGTGTTTAATTGTAAGGTAAATTGCTAAAAGTTCACGATCGAACGTACTGTATTTTGTCTCTGATGGAGATAATTTCTTTGAAAAGAAAGCTAGTGGTTCTGTTTCCTGATTGTGTTCTTGTTGCAAAACTGCACCGATAGCAGTGTTAGATGCATCCACAGCGATAGAAAGTTTTGCTTTGCTATTAAAATGATTAAGTAGCACCTCTTTAGTAAAACTTTCTTTTATCGTTGCGAATGCTTCAGTTGTGTTTTCTGTCCATCTTAAGTGTTTGTCCTTTGTTTTTGATGCTGAAGTTATCATATCATAAATGTGTGTGAGTGTGTGTGCTAATTTTGGAATGCATCTGTGGTAGTAATTAATCATCCCGATGAATTTCTGCATTTGTTTAACTGTTTCTGGTTTTGGATAGTTAACAATGCATTGAATTCTATCGGGAGATGGTAGTATGCCTTTGTTTGAAATGTCATAACTTAAAAAATTTATTCTGTCTACGCCGAAAATACATTTGTTTGGTTTGATGTTTAGTCCGTAATTGTCTAGTCGTTCAAAAACTAAATTTAGATGTTTAACGTGTTCTTCTTCTGTCTCGCTGGCCACAAGAATGTCGTCGAGGTATACAAATACGAAGTCTAGTTCTCGTAATACTTCGTTGATAAATCGTTGGAATGTTTGAGCTGCATTTCTTAAACCGAATGGCATTCTCAGAAACTCAAACATTCCGAACGGTGTTGTAATCGCGGTTTTATGTATGTCTTGTGTGGCCATGGGGATTTGGTGGTATGCTCTAACTAGGTCTAATTTTGAAAATATGTGTTTATTGTGTAAGTCTATATATAGGTCGTGTATGTGTGGTAGAGGGTAGCGGTCTGGAACTGTAATGGCGTTTAGTCTTCTATAGTCACCACAGGGTCTCCAGTCGTTCACATCTTTTTTGGGTACTAGATGTAGTGGAGAAGCTGACATGGAGTCTGAAGGACGGCAGATACCTGCTTTGATTAAGAAATCAAATTCCTGTTTGGCAATTTTGTATTTGTTGGAGTCAAGGCGTCTTGGTCTAGAAAAAGGTAACTGTCCTTCTGTAGTTATGTGGTGTTCTGTTTTGTGTTTAACTGGTTTGTTGTAGTCGGGTTCTGCTGTTAGTGATGGGTAATTTTTGAGTATATTTGTAAATTTGTTGTCTAGTGTAATTAGTTTGGGTAGTGATGTTTCTGTAAATGCTGTGATTGCGTTAACTGATAGTTGTGTAAGTGGATCAATGAGTTTCTTGTGTTTTAAGTCTATCAAGAGTCCATATTTCGTAAGGAAATCTGCTCCTATGATGGGTCTTGTAATGTCTGCTAGTATAAATGTAAAAGGGAAATCGCGTCTTAGTTTTAAATTTACGTTGAGTAATTTCTTGCCGAAAGTTGAGATTGTGCTACCGTTAGCTGCTGTTAGAATTAAGTCTGAATTTTTCTTGTGGGCTTTGAATTTATTTACTGGAAGTACGGAAACTTCTGCTCCACTGTCTATCAAAAAGTTTATATGATTGTCGTTATCGTAAATAAAAAGGCGGCGTGTGAGTATTGTTTGACTTCCATCATTAGCCGTCGCAATGATGGAGTCACTTAGTTTGTTGAGTTATGTTGTGTTGTGTTGTGTTGGGTGTCGTTTTGACCGAATGAGCATGGTTGTTCGCATTGTCTAGCTGCCCTTCCGAACCTAAAATGGTATCTACATACCCAGTTGGCAGGTCGTTGTCGTAACACACTTCTTGACGGGGATCTACGTCTTGAAAATCTTCGAAAATTAGTCTCTCTCGAGTTCGAACGTGAATTATTCCGGTATCGTTCGTTTTTTAATTCTTGGACCTCAATTGCTAGTTTGTTGAAACTTTCTAGAATTTTTGACGTTGTTTCAGCAAACGATTGCGTTATCATCGCAAGCTCGGAGTTTTGGGTGTTTTTTGTCATGCGCTGGGCATTATTGCCAAATGAAGCGACTTCGGATTCTGACATAACTTCCCACAAATTGTCAGCTAGTTTCAATAGCTCCTCTAGCTCTCTATGACCAGATCCGGTCAAAGCAATATTAAGGCTTTTGGGTAGCTTGCGAAGCCAAATTTTATAAACTAAGTCGCTGTCGACTGTAGTACCGGCTAACATAATTAGTGACCTATAAAATTGAGATGGCTTTTGGTCACCCATCTCGGTGCCAGACAAGATTTTGTCGAACCTCTTGGCTTCACTTAAAGAGTGTCGGTCAATCAAAGTTCTCTTTAAGCCTTCATACAAATTTGAGGAAGGAGGTTTCTGTATGAAATCTAGCACTGTTATAATTACCTTTTGAGGTAGAGCGGTTACGAGGTACTCATACTTTGTCTTGTCAGTAGTAATTCCTTTTGCCTGAAATTGTATTTCCGCATGGGCGAACCATGCGTCGGGACAAGTGGTCCAAAATTGTGGCAATTTTACTGACGTTGCTTGTACTTCAGGATGCATTGGTGCATCAAATGGATTGACAAGATCCGTTTGGAGTTGTATGAGAGGGCGATGGTCACCTTCGCCGAAATGAGAGAGATGTGAGGGAGGGTTAGAAGAATGTAAGGGAGTGGGGGGTTGTCTGGGGTGGGGTGGTGGTGTGTGTGAAAGACTCATCGTGTACCTCAAAAAAAGTCTCCTAAAGTATGTTTCCTAAAATGTGTTTCCTAAAATGTGTTTCCTAAAATGTGTTTCCTAGTGCAGTGGAGTGCCTACGTATGTGAGAATCTAGGTTTCTTCCGACCCTATATTCTTACGTACGTTTCAGAAGCTACGTTGTGTGCCTCGTGATAAACTAAATTGAAAAGCAACCTGTAAAAAATTTTATAACATATCAAAAAAAAAATTACAAAATTTGATACAATTTTTTGAAATAATAAAATAATGAATATGCCAGTCTTTTGTTGTTGTTGCCGTTGTTGTTATTGATGTTATTGTTGTTTTTGTTGTTCTTGTTGTTGTTGTTGTAACTTATCCTGATGCTGTTGTGATTGTTGTTGCTGCTGTTGATATTTTTCTGTTGTTGTTGTTGTTGTTGTTAATTTTGCTGCTGTTGTTGTTATTGTTAATGTTGTTGTTGTTGCCTGTTCCACCTTACCGGCAGGTGTAGGGTCTTGTTTGTTGTCGTTGTTATGACGTTGTTGTTAATGTTGTTGTTGTTGCCTGTTCCACCTTACCGGCAGGTGTAGGGTCTTGCTTGTTGTTGGACGATGATGTTGTTGATGCTGACGATGGTAGAGGCGAGTGATGCTGACGACGGTAGAGGCGAGCGTTTCAGTTGCTGTAATTGCTGTTGTTCTAGATGCTGCTGTGCCTGAACTACCAAATCACTGGGTGGTGTCTTTATTATTACGTACTTGTTGCCACGTGTATCTATTCCCATTTGCTTATTGGATTGAGTGCAAGTTTGCTTCTGCTCTTGCAATAAACGCTGCAGTTCTTGCAATTGTTTTTGATGTGGCGTTAGTTTTTATAGCTGCTGCTGCTGTTGTTGTTCGGTGATAGTGATATTCCGACCTTCGGTTCAAAAGGTCTCTTCAATATAGGTGAAATTTCTCTTTTTGGTGAGCTGGACTTTGATCGGATAAGCCTTGGAGTAATTTCAACTTTTGGTTCTTGCAACCTTAATAATGCTCTTTGTTTTTGCACTGGTAGGATCGCCAGTTTTGGTGTACACCCCGTTTTGGGTGTACGACCAAAATTATATGAATTTTATTTTATTTTACTTTCTATTTTTATTTACACAACTTATTTGGACAAATTAATTTTCACAACTGAAATACATTTTTATAAATTTTGATTACTTAAAACTAAGAAACTTAAATTTGAATATTAATTTTAAAGTGAAGTGTTTTTGTGTAAAGTGTTTTTGTATGTAGTGTTTAATATATGTTTTATGTATAACTCTGTGGGCACCACATTATTCCCCCTCCTCAAAAAAAAATGTATTGTGTTTCGGTGTAAATTAAAGCGTACTTTTTGTTTAGATCTTGAAGTTAGTGGTTCTGTTTATTGAGTGGTGTAAAAAAAAAAAATGCACTGATAGTGTTAGATGCATCCACAGCGATAGAAAGTTTTGCTTTGCTATTAAACCTATTAAGTAGCATTTTCGTAGTAAAACTTTCTATTAACGTTGTGGATGTTTCTGTAGTGTTTTTTGTTATGCATTCACAGCAATAGAAAATTTTACTTTGCTATTAAACCTATTAAGTAGCATTTTCGTAGTAAAACATCCTATTAACGTTGTGAATGGTTGTGTAGTGTTTACTGTCCATGTAGTACTTCGTGTATGGATCTTTGACATCTGACGGAAGGTATCTAATTCGAATTGGTATCTGATAGGTGGTCTGACATTGACCAAATTAAGATTTGAGTAAATGTTTGTGTTGTGTTGTGTTGTGTAGTGTAGTGTGAGTGCCTCGGGAAAACCTAAAATAAAAACAACCAGTCAAAAAACTTTTTATTTACTGTCAAACAAATAAAAAAAATACAAAATTTAACAAAAGTTTTTGTTTTTTTTTTTAAATAAAAAAAAAATGAATATTCAGATATCAGGAGAATGTTGTTGTTGTTACTGCTGCTACTTCTTGTTGTTGTTGTCTTTGTTGTAGTTGTTGTTGCTAATGCTGATGTTATAATTGTTGTTGTGGTTGCTGTTGATTTTGGTGTTACGGTTGTTCTGATTGCGAGCTTGTTGCTGTTGTTGTTGCTGTTTATGTTACTGCCAATGTGAGTGTTGTTTACTGCTGTTGCTGATGTTGATGCTATTATCGTTGTTGTTTTAATTGTTGTTGATGATTCTGCTGTTGTTGTCGTTGTTAATGTTGCTCCTGCTATATATGATAGC
This sequence comes from Pherbina coryleti, assembly GCA_943735915.1. NCBI lineage: Eukaryota > Metazoa > Arthropoda > Insecta > Diptera > Sciomyzidae > Pherbina > Pherbina coryleti. Next base: position 128,634,817 of record OX030951.1, on the reverse strand, counting down.
TTTCTGTTGTTGTTGTTTATTCTGCTGTTATTGTCTTTGTTAATGTTGTTGTTGTTGTTGTTGTTGTTGCCTGTTCCACCTTACCGGCAGGTGTAGGGTTTTGCTTGTTGTTGGTCGATGATGTTGTTGATGTTGACGGTGGTAGTGGTATTATTGTGGGCGTTATTTATAAACGGACCGGCGACCGTTTGTTTTTAAGTTGTGGATGTTGATTCGGCAGCAGTGTTTTTGTATTGGTTGTTGTTGGTTGTTGGATATAATTACAGCAGTTTAAAGTCCTGGATCAATGATCTTGCGAAGCTGTTGAGGGCGCATTAGTTCCAAAGTTTCTTTTTTTGTTTCATATTTTTGGTTTTTCTTCTGTTGATTGGGTTTTCTTAGTTCGGTTGCTCCTGGCAGGATCGCCAGTTGTGGTGGGCACAATATTTGCAGTCGTTCACAAACAAATTATTTATTTTATTTAAATATTTTTATTAATTTTATTTTCAACAATTTATTTTAAAACTTGTGAAAACATCGAACACAATTTTATAACTAAAAATGATATACAAAATTTTTGATAAATAAAAATTGACAATTTTGAAATCTTAAATAATAATTTTTTAAATAAATGTGTAAGTGAATATTTGTAAAGTTTGTATGTTGTTTTGTATGTTGTGGTGTCGGTGTTTATATGTGGTGGTATTGAGTCACCACACTTCTACTTCTACTTCTACTTCTACTTCTACTTCTACTTCTACTTCTCCTTCTACTTCTACTTCTACTTCTACTTCTACTTCTACTTCTACTTCTACTTCTACTTCTACTTCTTCTTCTACTTCTACTTCTACTGCTACTTCTACTTCTACTTCTACTTCTACTTCTACTTCTACTTATATTTTTTCTTCTTTCACGCATCGTGCTTTTGATCATTCATCATTAAACCAAGCAAGAGGATTGAGCCTCTAATTTTTCAAGTAACATGTTGTCACGCAGACAAGGATAACGCAACAAATGTTTTGACACTTTAATTGAAGACAGCCTAATTTGTGCTTGTCGTGGAGCTTAATTTATTTTTATATATAATGACAGCAAGTGTGCAGCCATAGCTACTACGTGTTGGGCTAAAACTATTATCAGCAGAAGGCATTAATTTAATTTTTAGTATCCACAAGAACCACTTATTTGACCGTTTTTGCAGGGAGTGGGTAGAGCACAGCTGTGCAAATCTTTTTAATGGAACCTACAAAGCTTATATGTTCTACACATACTTTTCGAAAAGCAAATTTAGAGCGACATATTTATGCAAACTCACATTTTATGTATAAAAAAAAAAAAAAAAAACGTTTTCACAGTCATAGCTATAGGCACACATTTTGTGTCTGGCACACATTTACACATGTTGGCACAAGCACAGCTTCAACATGGCTGCCAGCCAGCAAAGCTTCTTCGGTCGTAAATCTTGTTGACACTGCAATCCAACAAGACTTCCGTGTGCGCCTTAACACCAAAACATGGCGCAAAAGTGGCCAAGTGCGTGGCCAATGAACTCTTAATTTCATTTTGATGCGCACGTTTTTTCTCCCTTTTTTTTTCTTTTTGTTTATTTTTGTTTTGCTGTGGTCCTAAAATAATGTTTAAATAAAATAAAACCAAAGCCAACTTCGTAGGATGAAGATGAATGGCAGCATAAAATCAGAGAGAAAAAGAAGAAAAAAAAAAGAAATCAAGCATCATGCTGGGATTTACGTTGTCCTGCTGCGTATTTGAGCAATGAAGTTTTTTGATTTCTTATCACAACATTTTTGGTGTTTTTTTTTTGTTCTTTTCTTTCTTGCGTTTTGTTATGCTTCTTGGAATTCTCAGTTGGTTTGTCAACGCCAGCCTGGACTCATTTGTAGACCATAAATTCATTTCATTTAAGCCCTTTTCAAATAGCTCATAACTGTTGTTCTGTTGGTTTTCTTTCTTCTCTGGATTTTTATTCCCACTCTTGGTATTAATAAATTGCTTGTCACTTGGGAGAAATGCAGCCAGGTTGAGTGCTTGAAAGTTGGATGAAAGGATCTGAGTGGAGATTTCATGTTGACTGTCAAAATCTGGCAATCAACAAAAATTTTGACAGAGTGTAGGGAAAGACTGAAAAGTTGTGGAATTACAAGAAGTGCTATGAAAAGGAACTTTTTGCTTATATGCAACATTGTTATTAAATAATGGATACAAGGGTTCTTTGACTTCTATGAACTTTCGTGAAAGTTAGTTAAATAAACTGTCAGTTGTTTGACAATTGTAACACGGTGTCTTACGAATTAGTTTTATGAAGTTTTTGAAACTAACACATTGATTCAAAAGTATCTTTTTTTTTATTTAGTTAAGAAAGTTAAAAAAAATGTTTTTTTCCTCAAACTTATGGATGTATCAACAAGTAGTGTGGGGTTGCCAAGGCGTATTATTTAACAGCTGGTCACTTGGCAGTTTTCAAATTTTGACACTTGACAGAATGCACATTGGGATGGTAGACGATAAGTACTAGAACGGGGTGCTTGACCCCAATTACCTTTAACCTTTTGACGGCCGTTCCTGCACCTCTGGGAAATTCGCGAATCCGCCACCGGATTCGTGTTTAGCGACCACAAATTACTAAAGAAAAGTGCCACGAAAAACAATTTTTTTTTATCTGCAAGGTGTGAAAAATCATGGGACCTACATATATGTTCCAATGGTCGTCAAAGGTCAAAATGTATGCGAATATTATCTCTCGTTAACAGTACGCGAACGAAAAATTTGAAGTCGAATTATGATTTTTTTTCATGGGAACTCGTTGTTTAAAGTTTAAAAAAGACTATGACTCTTATGACTCCTATAGGTTTAGGATATATTATTAGGATAAATAGTTGAAAATTGCATTAAAAATTCCAAAAAAATCAAATATCTGGTCATCTTTATTTGCTATGGCGTAATGTTTGGCACCCAATGAAAGGTTAAAAAATAATTTTTCGACGGTATTATTTTGACCTCTTTAAAAATTTTCCAAAAAATCTGATCTTTCATTCGAAGCCAAACATTACTTCGCAACAAATAAAGAGGGACAGGTATTCGGTTTTTTGGGATTTTTTTATGAAATTTTGACCTATTTTTAAAATTTCTCTCCGAATCGTAGAGAGGTTAAAGCGTCAACATTGGAAAGAAAATGAAACCGTTTCAGTCTTACTACGAACACGATTGCAAATCAAAGATCAAATTCTACTTGCGTCTTTTCCACGATCGCTTTGATTTGAGTGTGCATAATGCTTACATTGATTACAATAAAATCTCTACGTGGAATACTGATTCATTTCCTATATCTGCAATGAAAGTCCACGCGCAACTGGCTACTCAAATTATCGATTTGTTCACCAACTGCAAGAGACCACCTTCTCGAAGTTGTAAGACAGCGATCTAAGCGATGCAAACTTGCAGAGATCACTACTATGTCCGATCATTATCTCTGCAGAAGTGAAACGGGACCTAAGAATGTATTTTCTGCTCCCAACAGCACAAAGAAAATAAAACCATTGCTAATTGTGCTTTTTGTAAAAACCATTTTGCCTCGCCAATGATCGAAAATGCTTCGAAATTTATCATAAGAAATGAAATTGCAATGTATTAATCAAAAATGCAAGCAAAAAATTTTTTTTTTATTTCAAACTAGCCTTTTCCCGGCGCGCGTTGCTGCACCCTGCAACTATATGGGAACATAATAGGTGTATTCAAAACTTTTCTTAGACTCATAGTTTGACACCACTGTTATTTTCCACTGCCCGTAACAGTTTCCCAGTAGCAGGAGATCACCAAATAGTAACTCCATTTTGAGTTTGTATGTAAGTATTGCTACTTTTACTTTCAAAGCTATTCGATAATACAAATTTAAATTGTATGGGCGGAGCCACACCCTCTTATATAATGCTCATCCCAGTTTTCTAGTAGATGGACATTACGCAGTTTTAGTACAGTTGCCGACAAACTAAATTACAAAAATGTAGCCAAATCGAGGGAAACCGTAGGAAATATAGCATTTTTATTGATTTGTGGGCGGTAAAAGAGGGTGTGACAGAAATTTAAACCATCTTGTACTTGAAAAAAATGTGCTGCCAAAATTTCAGCTCTATCGGCTCAGTAATTGTGAAGTTTCCAACCATCACACAGACAGCGTTTTGCTTTTTGTATATATATTTTGGATAAAGATTATGGGTTATAACTTTTGATTGGTAAGAGATACTACAATAATTTTTTCTAATAAATTAATTTCTTAGCTTTTATATTTTTACAAAAATATAAAAACACAATATTGGAAAAAAAAATTTTCTTCGAAAAAATCAAGGGATAGGCCTTGCTTTTTGAATCACAAAAATGGTTTTTAATTTTTGCGTAAAATTTAAATAACTTTTGTTTACAAATGTTATAATTTTTAAATAGAATTGACAATTTTTGAATTTGAATTTAAATTAGTTTTACAACAAAAACAAAATTTGAGCCTTTTTTTGAGGAAAAATCCAAAATTTTTGACATTTTTGAAAAAAAAATTTAATATATATATACTCAACTAACGGTATTTTTGCAATTAGGTTTTCATAGTACTTTGATGAAGCTTTAAGACAAAAAAAACTTTAACAAAATGTGTACAAATGCAGCGGAGATATTTGAATCGAAAGTCACAAAATTTAATTTCTGATTATTTTTTTCTCATTATTAAGCAACGATGTTGCATTAAATATATCGTTGTAGTAAAATTTTTCATAGTTTTCAAGATATGTTCATGTTTTTGATGTCAAAATAACGGAAAATTTTTTTAATTTTACTAAATTTAAGAAATATTTTATATTTTGTAAATATCTGAATATGTAACCTAAGAAAACAACTAAAAATATGCGATTTTGTAAAAAATTTGTACTACAGCACCATCTGGTGTCCAATGTGGGTCAAAGAAGATAGTGCTAAAAAACTCATCGTACCTGAAAACTGCTATATACCAATTTGTATTCTAATCGCATAAGCGGTTTGGGAGTTTTAGGTGGTTTTGTAAAAAATGTGTACTATAGCGCCCTCTGGTGTTCAAGATAGGTCAAAAACGATAGCAGCAGAACACTCAACGTACATGAAACTCACTGTATACCACTTTTCATTCTAATCGCATTAGCAGTTTATGAGTTTTAGGCAGTTTTGTAAAAAATTTGTACTACAGCGCCCTCTGGTGTTCAAGGTGGATCAAAATTGATAGCCCACGAACACGCACCGTACCAAAAAAAAAGATACAGTATACCGTGTATACAGTAAAGAAGTGAAACTTCTTCTTTGTATACACTCTTTCTTTTCTAGAATAAGAACGATTTTAGTGTAAAGGCTCGATTATGCAATCGTAAAGCTACGCAACGTAACGTGGCGTAGAGTTCTATCTGGAATAGAACCCATCGCTGCACTAGGGAGAAAACTCAGAGTGTAGCTTTATTGAAAGTTTGAGAGCGAGAGTATGATCGTGAGAAAATCAAGTGTTGCATATTCCGCATATTAAGAGAATAATTTCTTAAAAAGGGATTTTTTTATTTTACATAACTACAATGAGCGATTTTTTTGCCAATGGGAGCTTCAGGTGCATTTATAAATTTGTTTTTCAAAAATTTTTTTTGGCATATTAATAAGGAGTTTCACAGAACAATGTCACAACAATAAATCTACCTCAACTGTAAACTTGATCTTAACTTTCATTTTTATTTCTGCCTTAAAAACTAAAAATCAAAAATTACCGGTTATTTTGTACTCAAAAACTATGGGACAAATTTTAGTTATTATTTTTTCTTTAAAAAAATTAAGCCTTATAAATACTTTTTTGTTCAAAACTTTAAATGTGAAAAGATAACTAAAACTTTCACACACGCATTATACTTACTATTATTAATAGTAAATAGTTCGATATAAAATTTTATAACTAAGATATGTATAAAATAGTTATCTATTGAAAGAACTTATTCCAACTTTTCTTGCGCACAGTGTCAAGTTGGCGTTATGGGCGACAGCATATACTTCATGAATTTGGGTTTCTATATAATTTTATATCGCAATATTATGAATAATAATTTAATATGTGTAATATGAGCAAAATTCATAGAGGTTATATTCATATATTGAATTAAGGATATACATACCAACGTTAGTATTCTAATAAAATATTAGTTAAGATTTTATATAATCTTATATTATATAATAAGGCTATTAGGCTAAGATTTCTCGAAACTCAGTGAACCGATCGTTTTGGTTTTTTTGCAGGCTTATTTTATTCACAATAATCTCGTACTTGTCATAGGATTTATTTTTCGTAGCTTCATTCATTAGTTATTGTTTACTTTGTTTGTGGGAGGCAAAATAATGACGAATTTTTGTCGAAAATCGTTACTTTACGTTAGGAAGTCCGGCTATGACAAGTACGAGTTTTAAGTATCTAGTTTAATAATATTATTAATTTTTTTGTTTCAGATGAATTTAGGAGGAGCAATCTTGGTCACCGCATTTCACCTTTTTCACAGAGCGCTCTAAAAAAAGTGCTGTATCTTCCTTAATATTAATTTTTTTTTTTAATAAAAAAAAACTAAACATACTATTGAATGTGTATATTTTAAGCAGCGAATGAAAAAATGTTTATGAATAACAACTTAAGCAAAATTGCGTAGAGGCTGCGTAAAGCCTCAAACAATGCGTAACTAAACAAGCTTCGAACGGTTGTTTAAGGAAATCTATTGAATAAGGCTGTATATCGTTGACTCTTGTCAGTAAACGCAACATTAAAAAAAAAGAATTGCACAATTATCGCAACTTGCATTTGCGTAAACTTGCATAAACTTTTATCTTATATTCTTTCAGTTCTTCTTTGCTTGTAAAATACATTTTTAATGAAAAATCTATTCAAATAATATTTAAGGATACAAAGTACATTAACCCACAATATCTAAGATTCAGAGACACAAAGCTTTATGTTTAGAAGTTTAATTGCGTTTCTTCAACGTTAACTATGTCAATTGCCCGAATTTCTATTAGTTGCATTGAGCAAGGTCGTACTGTAGTTACTTTTTTCTCCATACAAACATTTTTGACTCTACACTTATATTTCGGGTGTAGAATTAAATGCTAAGAAATTTTCGTTTCTACAGCATACTACGCTTTATTCAAGAATGATAGAAAAAAAGATTACGCATTGCGCAGGTCCGTTATGTTGTTTACTTTTCATTTTGACATTTCTAGCTACGAACAAAGTATTTTTTACGATCATGACGTCACGCTAGACCAAGTTTGTTTCTTGAATCTTTTGCCATTGTTTCATATTTGTTCACATTTTTAACAAGACTTGGCAGAAAGCCATATCGTAAGCTCATATCGTAAGTCTATCGTAACGTAGATGCGCAGATCGTAGAAAATTATTTTTACTATCTGCGCAATCTATTTTTCTATCATTCCTGGGCTTTATTCATAAACATTTTTTCATTCGCTGCTCATGTTTGTAAGGTTTGTGTCTGAACTAAAGAAAATCTCTACAAAAATTAAGAATTCCAATGGATTTGCAATGGCCGCCACATAAAAAAAATGCTGCAAAGGGCGCATATGGAGCATGTCTTTGATATTAAACGAAAAGACAAACAAAAAACATGGTTGCGAAAATGTTTATGAATAGCGTTTTCTTGTTTAAAGTTACACTGCCTCTAAAATGTGTTTATGAATAAGGCTGTTATATTTTCCCGCTAGGAGCGCTGTTTATTTTCCCGCAGGGCATCTACAGCAAAAGTAGTTTGATTAATTGGTATGTAGACTACATTTATATATGAAGACCTTAGCCCTACACATAGCACGTTGGCTTTATAAAACTGAGATCGCAAGTTCGATACTCAGCGCTTACAAAGAAATTTTTTTCAGTCTTTTATACAATGTATATCTCTCTCATTCTCTCTACTGTAAAACATATCTTTCTTCTCTATCGTGTAACGAAATGAAGTAAATTGACCTTGAAATTTCACTCCTCAATATTCTCATTCAAATTTCGAAGCGCCGCCTAAGAAGTTTCACTTCAAAAACTTCTATACACAAATTTTCATGCTAATCGGATGAGTAGTTTAGGAGTCTATTGCGGCCTTACAAACATAAGTTCCTTTTTCATATAAAGAGTGATTTTTTAAGTGCCTGATAACTTTTTTTTTAAAAAAAACGCATAAAATTTGCAAAATCTCATCGGTTCTTTATTTGAAACGTTAGATTGGTCCATGACATTTACTTTTTGAAGATAATTTCATTTAAATGTTGACCGCGGCTGCGTCTTAGGTGGTCCATTCGGAAAGTCCAATTTTGGGCAACTTTTTCGAGCATTTCGGCCGGAATAGCCCGAATTTCTTCGGAAATGTTGTCTTCCAAAGCTGGAATAGTTGCTGGCTTATTTCTGTAGACTTTAGACTTGACGTAGCCCCACAAAAAATAGTCTAAAGGCGTCAAATCGCATGATCTTGGTGGCCAACTTACCGGTCCATTTCTTGAGATTAATTGTTCTCCGAAGTTTTCCCTCAAAATGGCCATAGAATCGCGAGATGTGTGGCATGTAGCGCCATCTTGTTGAAACCACATGTCAACCAAGTTCAGTTCTTCCATTTTTGGCAACAAAAAGTTTGTTAGCATCGAACGATAGCGATCACCATTCACCGTAACGTTGCGTCCAACAGCATCTTTGAAAAAATACGGTCCAATGATTCCACCAGCGTACAAACCACACCAAACAGTGCATTTTTCGGGATGCATGGCCAGTTCTTGAACGGCTTCTGGTTGCTCTTCACTCCAAATGCGGCAATTTTGCTTATTTACGTAGCCATTCAACCAGAAATGAGCCTCATCGCTGAACAAAATTTGTCGATAAAACACATTTCGAACCGAACACTGATTTTGGTAATAAAATTCAATGATTTGCAAGCGTTGCTCGTTAGTAAGTCTATTCATGATGAAATGTCAAAGCATACTGAGCATCTTTCTCTTTGACACCATGTCTGAAATCCCACGTGATCTGTCAAATACTAATGCATGAAAATCATAACCTCAAAAAAATCACCCTTATATAGATAAGTTAATTCTACAACAAAATCAGATATGACATAAATTCTTACTGTTACTATTACTATTACTGTTACTGTTACTGTTACTGTTACTGTTACTGTTACTGTTACTGTTACTGCTACTGTTACTGTTACTGTGACTGTTACTGTTACTGTTACTGTTACTGTTACTGTTACTGTTACTGTTACTGTTACTGTTACTGTTACTGTTACTGTTACTGTTACTGTTACTGTTACTGTTACTGTTACTGTTACTGTTACTGTTACTGTTACTGTTACTGTTACTGTTACTGTTACTGTTACTGTTACTGTTACTGTTACTGTTACTGTTACTGTTACTGTTACTGTTACTGTTACTGTTACTGTTACTGTTACTGTTACTGTTACTGTTACTGTTACTGTTACTGTTACTGTTACTGTTACTGTTACTGTTACTGTTACTGTTACTGTTACTGTTACTGTTACTGTTACTGTTACTGTTACTGTTACTGTTACTGTTACTGTTACTGTTACTGTTACTGTTACTGTTACTGTTACTGTTACTGTTACTGTTACTGTTACTGTTACTGTTACTGTTACTGTTACTGTTACTGTTACTGTTACTGTTACTGTTACTGTTACTGTTACTGTTACTGTTACTGTTACTGTTACTGTTACTGTTACTGTTACTGTTACTGTTACTGTTACTGTTACTGTTACTGTTACTGTTACTGTTACTGTTACTGTTACTGTTACTGTTACTGTTACTGTTACTGTTACTGTTACTGTTACTGTTACTGTTACTGTTACTGTTACTGTTACTGTTACTGTTACTGTTACTGTTACTGTTACTGTTACTGTTACTGTTACTGTTACTGTTACTGTTACTGTTACTGTTACTGTTAATGTTACTGTTTTTGACGACCATTAGGGCCAGTAGTCGAGTGTATAGTGTACTATATTTTTTCGTTATATTTTGTTAGAAAGTTGAAGGTTTCTTCTACAACTTCTACAGACATTTTGTACCTGTAGCTCCTTCCAACCTCAAATATTGCAGCAAAAAGAAGGGGGAGAAAAAGTAAACTTTGGGGTAGTCTGGTAGGCTGGTTGGCTGGTGGATGATGAATCTACTCTTGAAAAGTAGATACTTTTTGAAAGTCACATTCATTCCCTTCTGAATGAAAACTGGTAAAAAAAATCTTTTACATAGTTTTTCCAAGAAAAATTCGAAAGGGTTAAATATTTTTGGTGAAAATAAATGAACAGTTTTAAAAATTTCATGAATTTCGAAATTAAATCAATCTTAAAATATTCAAATATTCTCACTTTTGCCTTAACCTTCACTAAAGTTGAACTCAAGCTTTTCCAAATGAATGGTATATTTTTTAAAAGTTTCTTAATTTTCCAAACTACAATATTAACCGAAAACGTTCGCCTACTCTCATTTTTTTCCGAACCTATGCTTGTGGTTCTGTGCTTTCAACCTTAAGGTATAATTTGTGGGCAAATTTTATTAACTTAAACTTTGATAAATAGTTGTACAATTTAACTCAGCCCCTAACGAGTTATCTTTCAACTTTTTTCCTCTCTCTCTCTTCTCCACACTCCCCTTCACCCAATCGGCAGCATAAGCAAATAATTGTCTCTGTTTGACTTTGTGTTCTTGTTAATGATTTATATTAAATACTGATGTCCTGTTGATATTTTAATTAAGCTTTGATTTTCATTTATTGCCAAGGGCTTTATTAATTCTTCGAGCTAAGCTTTATATCTGTGCCATGAGGAGGCATGGTGGTCAAAGTGAACGAACAAACGAAAGCGTGTAAATAGAGGCAAATGAGAGTAAAATACAAAAAGTTGTTTAATTAACAAGATAAATAAAAACTTTTAACCAACTGTACGTTGAACGTATTGAAATCTTGATAAACGCTGTTGCCAGTTTTGCTTACAAGAGTTAAAAATACAATTAGAAAAAAAATATTCACTTAATTAAAACCATTTTCAGAAGACTAAATTAAAAAAAAAAAAGAGTTGGCTGTGCCGTGGACACACCCGTAGGTTTTGACGTGACGAAGCTTCTTGTTGTTGTTGTTAATGTTGATTTTGATGTTGATGTTGATGTTGATGTTGATGTTGATGTTGATGTTGATGTTGATGTTGATGTTGATGTTGATGTTGATGTTGATGTTGATGTTGATGTTGATGTTGATGTTGATGTTGATGTTGATGTTGATGTTGATGCTGATTTTGATGTTGATGTTGATGTTGGTGTTGGAGTTGTTGTTGGATTTGGCGTTGGTGCTTTTCGTTTAGCTTTTTTTTTGCTTCCCCATTGGTTGTGCTCTAATTTCAATTAATCCAGCAAAAGTGATGCATATGCTTCACATTAGGCGGTTCCCTGAGGGTCTTTGACACGCCGTCAATTTTTTTTTTATTTTTGTCATATGCCCGAAGACCTCACCTTCGTTTTCGTTCCTTAAAGTTTATCGTTGCCCCAGTAGTCACAAAGTTAAAAATCCATGCAACGTTTTTGCATGGCTGTAGCATTTTTACTGCATTATGCGATTGCATCCCTGAAATCATGACAACAAGAATTTTTTTGTAATTTAGTTGTGAAGCGTAATAACACATCCCTGCTTTCGTAAAACAAAATTTACCGTAGCACTCCTCCTGAGTGAGTAATAATTCCATGCAACGATATTACATTTCTGTAACACAAGCTGCTATAATAACGACCTGACGATGCCGGATTTTTTTTTTGTTTATTTTTGTCGTAAAGCCATTTATAAAACCTTCTTTTCCTTTTTAAACTTTTATCGTAGGTTATATACTCATTGAGTAAAAATTCAATGCAACGCCGCTGCATGAATGTTGCGTTATCGATCTTTGATCGGCTCTCTCAGCGTCCCCATGGCGACAGAAATTTTTTGTCTAATTTTGTTGTGAGGGCTTACAGTAGACCTTTATTGGCGTATCGTATTTTTAATCCTAGCACTAATACTCAGCGAGTAATGATTCCATGTAACAAATTTTCAGTTGTGTTGCTTAAACAGTTCCCCCTGCGACCCGATGATGTTTTGAATTTTGGTTTTATTCTTATAATGAAGTCAAAGAATTAACCTTTACGGTCATACCATTTTTTTAATCATAGCTCTTATACTCAGCGAGTAACAATTCCATGCAACGCAGATGAATTTTTAAAAAATTAATTTCTCAACTTTTTTGGAAACTTGATCTGTACAACGTAACTTCGTCACGTCAAAATGTAAAATTGAAAATTTGTTGCATAAGCGACCTAACGACATCATCATTTGATTTTTTTATTCTCGTCGTAAGCCATTTCGTTCACCATGCTGCATATCAGTGATCTGCAACGAGTCACGGTTTTGCGACTTATAGTGATTCGTTCAAAACCAAGTAGTAGTGCGTACACATCAAACAACAACCAACACTACTATTCGAAGCACTCTTGCAACAGAAAGTAACACATAGTTCAATGTTTGATTCATCAATCGAACGTCAGAGTGCAACCAAATAGTCTTCAACATCAAACCACTCGTTATAAATCATACCAATCATACCAAATACTCATAGCTCAAGCAAAAGTCCCGTAACTCATTAGAGCCTAAACAGAATAAAAAATCGTTGCGACCAACGACCCTCTCTGGTCGTCGAACGCAGAGAATGTGTCCAGAATGATTGCGATTGCGATTAACGATTCAAAGTTGCTTTTATTTGGTATTTTTTTATTTATTTTTTCTATTTCATTTCAATGTATTGGTTTCTTCAATTGTGTGAATGCAACACACACAAACAAGAAATGTCAGACTAACGCCAAATTTGGCAACTCTGGAATTCATGACCATTCGTTTGAAATACTTGTTCATGCAATATGCAACATGTTGAACGCAACTTATTAAGGTAGCGCGTCAATATCATACCGGCTACGTATGACTACGAGTCGGAGTATGAAGCATGAAGCATTGGAGCTAAGTTGCGTGTTATGAATATAGCAGCATTTTGTGATGAGTATGAATATGAAGTGGCGTCCGTGGCGTAGTTGGTTAAAGTGCGTGGCCGCTATGTCAAAGAACCTGGAGACCCAGGTTCGAACCCCAGCAGCGACAGAAAATTATTTGAATTAAAATAATTTTTCTGTACGGCCGCCACCTCTCTGCAGACAATGGCAAACCTCAGAGAGTAATCAAAATGCCATGAAAAGCTTCTTGAGAACGAGAACATTCCGTTCATCGCCGTTCGGAGTCGGCGTTAAGCATGTAGGTCCGTTTCTCGGTCAATTGTGTACAAACTTAATAACACGCACAACACAATTGATCATAAGAAGCTAGGTCAAAGTCCTTTCAAGGGCTGAAATGGCCAGTTATTTATTTTTATTTTTTATGAATATGAAGTAGAAGCCAAATTAATGAGTATATACTCGAGTCAACTCTGTTTATAACTACTCGCTGCAGTTCTCTGCTGCATATACTCAGTTACAATTTCATGCAACGTCGTTGCTTGATTGATCCATTGTTGATCTTGTAGCGGCTGTCGCCGTGGCCTCATGATGTCATGAATTTGTCGTGAGCGCTTAGAACCAGTCTTTGTTTTTGGAAACCTGCACGGTAAAAAGTAACATTGTCAATCAAAATATTATAATTTTGAAAATTTATTGATCACACTTTTTTTAATTATTTTCATAATTTTTTTCAATTTTTTCGAAGTACGATTAGACTCCTTATATTCTTAATTTTTTAAACTTTTTGGATTCTATCGGGATGTTTTAACCACGAAATAAATTCTTTTTATTTCCATTAAGTACGTTGCTTTTTCGAAATAATTTTTCTTTTTTCAGTGTAGGTACTTCAAAGCCATGCTCAATTGGCACTGATATAAAAAAATTTTCTTGTTTTTTTTTTCATTCAATTAATAGCACTGTAATTAAAAACTATATCACCAGCCATATAAATACAATCACATTCGTACACAACATAAAGCATCTGCATATCTGCATGTATTATTAACAGAATGCTGGAAACAACAGTTGAACACACATGTTTGCATACATTTGTTCGCATCAATTATGCTGATAGTATTAACTATGTTTTTTTAAATGTCAGAAAATCAACATTACATACACACTTTTATAAATGTATTTAATTTAAAAAATAATGCACAGCTTTTATAATGAGCAGGATAACATGAGTGAAGAGTGAACGCCACAGAATAAATGCAAAATGATGAACAAATCATCAGCATAACTTTGAAAAAACTTCACAAAATATATTTTATTTAAATTAAAATGTATTTAGATAATAACTAGCTATAAATATACAATATTTATTACAACGGATCTACGCTCCATTCTCCAATGTCCCTACCAGTATTCAAGTAGAAAGATCTGACTAATTAGTAGCTCCTTAACTGAGTTTCATGGTTAAGCGAAGTTTGGCTCCAAAGCTATTCAATATCAAAAATTGTGCTTGTATGGGCAAAGCCATACCCCCTGGTCCAATTCCTGTCTCAGTTTTCTAGTAGAAGGATATCGCCAAATGGCAAATCCATTCTGAGTTTCATTGTTCTGTGACTTTTACTTCCAAAGCTATTCGATATAAAAAATTTGGCTTGCATGGGCGAAGCCACACCCTTTTGGCTAGTATCCATCCCAGTCTTTTAGTAGAAGAACATCACTGAGTGGTAACTACATACTTTGTTTCAATGTTATGTTACATTTAGTCTCAAATCTATTCGATATCAAAAATTTTAATTGTATGGACGATGCCACGCCTCCTTATCCAATCCCCGCTCAGTTTTGCCAATCGAAGAACACTACTAAATAATAAGTTCTTACCGAGTTTCGTTGATGCGGGACTTAAAGTTCGAAAGTTATACCGAAAATTTGCTGGAGAAAAAGGCCACGCCCCTCATCCTGTGTTCATAATGTTCCCAGTGGAATGGTATGCGTAATTTGAGGTTGAATACTGAATTCCAAGGCTGGTTGGCCTATAATATCAAATTTATTCGATTTCGAAAATTTGGGTTGTATGGGACGAGCCACGCCCCCTTGTATAATTCCCGCCCCATTATACGAATAACCTTTGTACAAATGTAAGCATTTAGTTTACAAAGATTAACTGATTGGTGCAGTTTATGGCATGGCGGCATCATCGGGCCTTATTTCTTCCGAAATTAGGAGAGATACACCGTTACCGTTAATGGTCCTCGGTATAGAACGATGTTCACAGAATTCCTGTGAGCAGAGTTCGACAATATCGATATATTCAAGCTGTGTTTCCAACAAAATGGTGCTACATGGTATACAAGCAACACAACGCTCGAAGTGTTGAAGGAGATATTTTGATCACTGGCTTTTTATGGAAACTATGGAAACTGTAGCTTTTCCAATAGTCGTCACACCATTCATAATAAATGTTTCAGTTTTCAATTCCACCAAAAGCTTCGGTAACATTTCTATAAAGCTTCGGTAAATAAAATTATGGAAATTATAAACAGTGGTGGTCTTGGATCCTTACGCTTTAAATTTTTTTCCATAAAGCTTCGGTAAATAAAATTAAACAAGCTAAGATTAGTAATGGCTTTAGAAAGAAGATGAGATGGGCAAATGTCTGGCAAATTTGAATTAAAAAACTTTTTGTTGTTTCTGCTCAAATTCGAACCTGATCTGGCTTTGGCATCGAGTGATCCACACACTGTTTAACGCACCCGACCACGGCCGCTATGACATAAGAACTTCAAAAAGTTGGTAGAATAAGACCTAACTTTTTGAAATTGACTTTTTATCTTTTAACTCGGATCGGGATTATTTGATTATTTAATTATTCTTTGTTTAATATTTTTTTTTGTTTGTTTAAAGAAATGTCGTAAAAAGGCACATTTTCATCGAGATGGTATTCCATCGGGTGGCAAAAGCAGAAAAAGTTTCAGAATAAAGGATAAATTTTGATAACATGAGCCATTTAGATTAAAAAACTCTCACTAGGATTATTCTGTACTCTGGTAGGATTACTTTGTGTGTTCAAAAAGTAACGGAAATTTTGAAGTTTTTTGCGGGCTGTTTGCCAACAGCACCAAAACATGTGTAATTCTTTTGACAAAAACATAAACAGCCATTATGGCTAAAAATGTAAAGATACTTTCCAGACATGCTTAACAACACAAAATAAAAAAAAAATCGTGCCATTCGGACCAACACAACCCGAGGAATTTAAAATTTCCGTTACTTTTTGAACACACCTTGTATATCATGATGGCAAGAGTATGGTTTAACTCTCTAATACCACATTTTTTGTTTGAACTCCAAAAACCGGATTATACTAGTTTTAGGACGAGAAAAACGAATCTGAACTTCGCTTTTCATTTCGATTCTTCGTTCACTTTTAACAGGTGAAAATATCAACTCCGCCTTAAGGAAACCATTTGAAAAATGTTCCACATATTACGGTTTTATAGCGATCGGCATGAAGCCCGCCTAGAGGCGGAACTAAGTGATTAGATGGCTTAAAGCAGTGTCGACCACAGCAGCAGCATTTGTCTCATTTACTCTTTTGTGTTTACGTAAAAGATCTATTTGCTCGCGAGAGTACTACGTGATCGATACTGGTTTCAAAAAATAGAACTAAAAAAATAGATTCTCTTCAGACTTATGGGCAGAACTATAAAAAAAAACAAATAAATCGGAATTCAAAATTGAGTTATTATTTTGCAAGCGCATTTCAATTCAGTAAACAATTCTTCAGTTTCCAACTTCAAAAATTACCTCAAAACCTCAATTTAACTCTCACCCAAGATTCACTCAACATTCGAACCGAGACTCTAGCACTTCTGTTTACAAACAAAATCCCCAATGATAATTTAGGTATTATGAATGAATTAAATAAGTCATAATGTCCGACCCAATATCGGGTATTTTATCATTGGGCTTATGTCATCGCCTCTTACGGTAAGCTTGGAAGAAGCTTACTATAGAGAATTGTGTTATTAACTAAAAGCGCTCGAAACGACTAATAAATATTAAAGCCAAAATTTGAACTTTTACTATTTTATGCAAGCTATTTATATTTCTATTTGACTTTGGTTAGCAATTTGTATTTCACCGAAACATCAATGTGCGAAAAAAAAAATTATAAATATTTTTGTAAGGGATCACAGATCAAACCAGTAATACATCGCACGCAGTTTTACTGTACTATTCATGAGGCAAAATTGTAGAATACAAAACGAGCATTGAAGCCGAATGAGTTTATGCTTATGGAAACTGTAGCTTCTACAATAATTATCACACAATGCATAATAATTATTACAGATTTCAGTTATAATAAAAGCTTCGGTAAAATTTCTATAAAGCTTCGGTTAATAAAATTATGCAAGCTATGAAGAGTGGTTGCTGTAAAAACAAAATAAGCGCCAGGGATTGATTTTTTTCCATTAAACTTCGGTAAGTAAAATTATAGAAGCTTATAATACTAATGGACTTATAAGCTAGATAAGTCGGACAAACGTCTGGTAGCCTCATGCTTCAAGCAATAAACATGTTTCCCTAAAGCTTCGATACATAAACTCATGCAAGCTGAGAACTGACGTAACTTTTATAACATGTAAGACGAGTAAACGCACGAGGATCTCTCAGCTAGTTAGCTGTATGGAAGCCAAATCAAACTGACCATTCTTCACATTTCTTAACTATGTAGAAGTTTTTGTTTTTGTTGGTTTAGGATATATATGTTGGTTTTAATGTCGATAGTAAATTAGGTTTTTTCCGTGAAACTCTACAGATGTTACAGATGTTATAATATGGTAAAAAAAGCGATTCGAACGTAAGAGAAAGATATGCAAGAGGGAGGAGCGTGCAATCATACGCGAGGCAAGTAACTCGACGGCCAGTTGTTCTCGTCTGGCAAGAAGTTGCAACACGAAAGTGTAAAAAACCATGGTATAATAATACAAGGTAGCATTGACAACTGCTTATTTTCTCTTCTACAAGAAAACATCTGCTGTCAAAAATAGCTGTTTGTGGAAATGCATCCGCAGCTGCTGAGTTTGCTGTTTTTTTTTCACTTCAACACAACACAACACCATGGTATAATAATACAAGGTAGCATTGACAATTGCCTATTTTCTCTTCTACAAGAAAACATCTCCTGTCAAAAACAACTGTTTGTGCAAATGCATCAGCAGCTGCTGAAGTTGTTGTTTTTTTTTTCACTTCTACGTTTTCAACATTGCTTGTGTTTTCAATGGCCGATTGTGAACGCTCTCTTTTTGAGTATATTTTTTGACAGGAGATGTTTTCCCAATCAACTGTCAATGCTACCTTGTATAATTGTACCATGACACAACACAACATTGTTTGTGTTTTCAATGGCGGATTGTGAGCGCTCTCTATTTGAGTACATTTTTTTAACAGGAGATGGTTTCCCAAGCAACTCAATGGTCAAAAACAACAGTTTAGCGTGTGTCGCAACGATACCCTGATATTTGTCGAGCTAAAATTAAAGCAATTGCAAGGCTCCTTAAACGGCATAAGCCCGCGAGACTGGAATTTGGTGAACAAAATATGGATACTGATTGGATACTATGTAAGTGAAATGAATTACAATAAAAAAAATTGAACTTTGATAACTAGACGGCCCACATTTTTATTCGTGAGATTTGCGAAAAGAACCTCGCTACTTCTCAAAACGGAACTTTGATGGTGGGTCAGTAATGGCCGTTTTCAGGGCAAAGGACTCTGGAAATTCAGTTTACGTCATCTAGGATGTATAGTGCCGAGTACATCACTGTGTTACAAAGCAGTTTACTACAGTTTTTACGACAACATCATGACCAAAACTGGATTTTTTACCATGATAATGCCTGAATACGCACTAGCGTGGAAACAAATGCTTGGGTCGCTCGTAAAAAATTAAAACTTTGATGTGGCCAGCGTGCACCCCAGACCTAAACTCTATAGAAAACCTATGGGGAGTACTCATGCGTCGCAATTATGCTGACAATCACCAATACAACAACGTTGGTGAGTTACAAAATGCCATCATTAATGCCTGTGAGAATTTGGACGCCGATATTTAACAGAACTTGATTTATTCTATGCGTAAAAGGGTGTTTGAAGCAATATAGGCTAAAGGGAGCCATATTAACTTGTAAATGCTGGTTTTTTATTTTGAAAAGTTTTAAAATACAAAAAAATTAAGCCTGAGTTATAAATATGAAAGGCTTCATAATAAGATATTTTAATTTAATGAGTCTCGATTTTAAATATATTCAGTTATTATGGTTTGAATACTGAATTTATCGATTTTTACATCTTTTTTAATCAGAATAAAACAATTCTGAAACGTAGGCGTGAAATAAATATATCAACATTATGGCGGTGGGTTATAAATATGAAACGCACCTTACCTTCCATGTTCTACACTACGTCGGTGATGACGTAAATGAAAAATATTTGTTTTCAAAACTATTCTATTCACTATATTTAAATCATTCTCAATCTACTATATTTCCAACAATTATTTTTGATTGACTTGTATTCCAAGCCAATGAAGTTAGTTTAACGAAAAATGTGCTAACTTTTTTATGAGTTAGATGGAGTCAAAGCATAACAAAAATGTTCACCATTCCAGAGATGACAGATTAAACTTTATTGGTTGCCAAACTTTGGCAATTATGAATTGTCATAAACTGTTTAAAAATTTTAACTATCACACACCAACCGCACTATTCTAGAATTTATGGCAGCTGGTTAAGATGGGTGATGAAAGGAGATGGATGATAGGTGAAACTTGACACTGTTTTCAGTACAAAAACTAAATTAAAATAATAAGTGTAGTAAAAAGAAATCCATTATTTTACCACTAGATGGCTTTAGTAGTCTGTAACTCACTTGGTATAAGTACAATCGGATAACGCTAGATGGCGTTAGAAAGATAAAAGTTCGTAATAAAATAACTTCTCAGACGGATTTGTGATTGCTTGACTCAGTTTTGTTTCAGTGCACGTCAACGATGGACACCAGCAAAGAGAAAATACGCCATATTTTTCAGTTTTTCTTCGATAAATGCGAAAACGCAAGGCAGGGGACTGAAAATGTGAATAGTGTTTATGGTTCTGATACTGTAATAGCCAACCACACGCAATTTTGGTTTCTTCGATTCCATTTCGGTCATGGAAATAAAATCATGGAAATCGTCGAGTTCGACCTTTATGTACTAAGCACGGTTTCGATTATCCAGGATCTTAACATTGCACAAAAAACCGTTTGGAACCACTTGAATAAGGCTCGATACAAAAAGAAGCTCGATGTATGGGTACCACACGAGTTACCGCAAAACAACCTCATGAACTGAAATTCCATCTGTGAATCGCTGCTGAATCGCAACAGCATCGACCCATTTCTGAAGCGGATGGTGACTGTTGATGAAAAGTGAGTCACTTACGGTCGTGGTCGAATCGCGGTGAGCCGGCGCAAACGGTTACCAAGGCCGGATTGTTGGACAGAAAGATTTTGCTGTGTGTTTGGTGGGATTGGCAGGGAGTCATTTACTATGAGCTGCTCCTTTACGGCCAAACTCTTAATTCGGACCTGTACTATCAACAATTGGACCGTCTGAAGGAAGCAATCGCCTAGCTTTGGTCAATAGGAGAGGAATTGTGTTCCAACAGGACAACGCCAGGCCACACACATCTATAGTGACTCGCCAAAAGCTAAAGGAGCTTGGTTGGGAGGTTCTTATGTATACACCTTATAGTCCGGACCTGGCACCAAGTGATTACCACCTGTTTCTGTCTTTGGCGAATGCTTATACTGGTTAGAACTTCGCCTCAAGGGAAGCATGTGAAAATCGACTCTCCCAGCTCTCTGCCAATAGGAACGAGGGTTTTTATGAGAGAGGCATAATGAAATTCAAAACCTTCAAAATGGCAACAAGTTGTCGCTTAAAACGGTGCATATTTGACCTTAATCGGATCATTATAACTAGGATAAATAAAGCCTTAAATTTCATGCGAAAATAATAGATTTATTCATGAAGATATTTTCTTGTCTTTAACCAGAAGAAGAACAAAGTCAAAATTTTTGGTAAAAATAGTTGTTACTGAGGCGAAAACCTCCACAAATATGCTTATTTATGTTTCTAAATGCTTAAGGGCACAAAAAAGGGAGTTGGAATTAAGAGAATGTCTATTTTGATAAACTGAATTAATTTGTTCGTTTGAACTTGATGAATTTGCCAAATAATTTAATCGGCTTTTGCGAATGACGACTGAGCTAAGCAACTGCTTTGAAAAACGTTTTTGCTAACTAAATACTGCTTAGCCAGCTGCTTAAATGCTTTGTTATTAACTGGCTAATGATTAACTGGAAATAATTTCAAGTCATTTACAAATCAATGGGCGTAGACCCTTCCATCATGTCATCTATTCAAACATTCAAACTATGCCTGCCATACGCCCACACTATTCCACTTCAAACAATTCCAGTAAATTTTGATTTTGTTGTTCATTACAGATGGCAGCCTGGCTCTGTCAGCTGCCAGATAAATTTGCCACATTTTTGTTGTTGTTGTTGTTGTTGTTGTTGTTGTTGTTGTTGTTGTTGTTGTTATTATTTAATTACGAAATGAATTGCTTTTTAATCATTTTAATTCGTAGATAATCCGTTTAATTTGCAAAAACAAAAATTGCGCAAATACTTGTGTTAATGCTGTGTTGTATGTGTGTGTATGTGTGCATATGTGTGTAAGTGCGTGCGTGCGTGATTGTGATAAAGAGCATTACGTACGAGCTGTTGAACTTGGTTGTGTAATCCCAGCAGGAAACCGAGCGCTTCATAAGCGCATTTGAAGCGCTCCTAAAAAGCAGTAGAGCGCTTTGTTCTCCTTGTGGATAGAGCCTTTTTTAACATTGGTATGTCATCAGATGTAGGCGCTTCGCTCTCATTGTAGTAAATAACATAACGTAGCGAGAACCGAGCACTTGGACTAAAAACAAAGCGACAGAATTTTATTTTTTGTCACATGCGGGGATTGAACTCGGACTGCTGGCGTTACAGTCAAATGTCTTAGCGCTCTGATATTTCCTTGCTTGATTACTTGTGAACAAAATGTATATAAAAATATGAGCTCCACAACTCTGAACTCTGAAAAGCGCATCCTCAAGCGCATCAAAAATGCGCTTAAGATGCGCTATTTCTAGGAACGCTTTTTATTTTCCCGCTGGGATGGTATATAGATAGCGTGTGAAAATTTTATTTATAAACATAAAATTCTGGAAAAATTTTTTTTTATCTAAAAGTAAACTTAAATTGTTTTAAATAATTAGCTCATAACAACAATGTCTTTCCTTAAAACTCAAATTTTATATAAACATCCAATAGTCTCCCCTTCGCAATTTAACCTTTGATAATTCTACCATCTTAACCCAAATCAATGCTTTTCTAACCACAATTTTATGTGTGCTCACTTGACTCGAGCCCTCTTGTGTATTTAATGCGTAGTTAAAATATTTGCTTTGCAGCTTTTAGGCGCTTGATTAGCTTATTTTGGTATTTTAATAGCTTTGTTTGCTTGATTAAAATCTAATCATGACGTGTTGAGTTTATTGCTTATGTCTGATAGTGGTTATTGTGCTGTAGTTATTGTTGTTGCAGTAGTTGTTGAAAGCATTAACGATTTAAATTAATGAAGCATGCTTTCGGGCATTACCCAAATTAATTTGCATTAAAGATTGCTGCGTGAAAATTGTTCTTGAACATCCTTCAATTATTATTTAGAAAGTAATTCGAAAATATTAGAAAGTAAACGGACAATTAAATAAGGAAATTGTAAATAAATTTCAGAGCTAAATAGAAAAATATGGAGGTTTTTTTAAGACGATAAAAATATCTTTATTAGATAATTTTTGAGGACAAACTTTTTTTTTTTATGTGGCGTAAGGTGAAAGGTTCTACTGATGAAAAGAGTAGAAAAAATGTTGAATGTACCTGTGGACAACAAATATCGGGCATTTGTTTCGGCAAAAAATTTTTATTTATTCTTTTATATTCATTTTATCCCCCATAAAGTAGTCCCCCCCCCACCCGATGCAATAGACTTGTACCAACGTTTTTTCCAATTTTCAAAACATGCTGCAAAGTCCTCTTCCGGTATAGCCTTCAATTCCTTCTTCGTTTCGGTTTCTATCTCTTCTATCGATTCAAATCGGTGTCCACAAAGTGGTCTCTTGAGTTTAACCAATAGCTAGAAGTCATATGGTGTTAAGTCAGGCGAATACGGTGGTTGCGGAACGATATGGGTCGAGTTTTTGGCGAAATGATCACGAATTACGAGTGCAGTGTGAGATGGTGCATTATCGTGACGCAAATCCAAGAATTGTCTCTCCACAAATCCGGTCTATTTTTGACGTACAGTATTACGCAAACGACTCATAACACCCAAGTAGTATTCTATATTGACAGTTTTGCCAGTTGGAAGGAATTCATAATGCACCATACCACACTAATCGAAGAAAACTGTAAACATGACCTTGATTTTTTACTTGCTTTGATGTGTTTTTTCGGTCTCGGCTCATCTTTGGGACGGTATTCACCCGATTGATCGGCTGTTTCCGGGTCGTAAGCGTAGACCCAAGTCTCATATCCAGTTATGATAAATTTCATTTTGTCTTGATAGTCGGAGAGTAGTATTTTATCAACGCGGCGCTGTTTTTCCATGAAATTGAGTGTTTTTGGCCCCAATCGAGATTTCACTTTTCTGAGGCCCAAATGGTCACTCAAAATGGTTTTTACTGATGCTTCCGATATTTCAAGAAGGTTAGCAAGGTCTCGGACTGTCAATCGACAATTTTTGGAACACCAACTTTTTGATTTTGTTGACGTCTAGCTCATCAGTTGATGTTGATGGTTGTCCTGGCCGTGCCTAGTCTTCAACGCTTTCTCGACCCTCTTTGAACATTTTGTTCACTCCTAACAAACTCCTAGAACTCCTAAACTCTTGTTTTCGATAGAGCTTGATCACTGAAAGCCTTCTGCAACATTTTCAATGTTTCGGCAACAGAAATTTCATTCCGCACACAAAATTAAATGGAACTGCGTTCTTGAATACTTTCAGACATTATAAAAAACGGAAAATTCACTTTAAGCTATTTACAAAAGGATGCGTATCTCAAACACTAATGAATATTTTGACGTGTAATTTGGCACAGATGTCAGTGACAATAGTGCCAACTTAGGCAGCACGCATAGTGAAGCATATGAGCGTTTCGTTGCTGTGCTCTGAGAAGCGTTTTGGTTGCGAAGAAACTGCTTACATACTTGCTTATGAGGGTGCGCACAGTGAAGCATATGAGCGAAGCGTTTCGGTGCGTTTCAAAGTTGTTGTCGCAAGCGTTTCACAAGCAAAGGCATCGAACCACTTTTGCGAGTGTTTGCTTGCGAATATACGTGCATTTTGTTCTTGTTTGTTTCTTCAGAATTGTGTCTTGTTATGTTGTGGTATCGAAGCAAGATAAAACAAACACGATTATGCATTTTATTAAGCTGACTTCCTTAAAGGAAAACACATATGTTTCTAGTTAAATCGGTTTAATTGAACTCATTAAAAATTTTAGTGTGAATAAAATATGGATGCTGAAAAAATTAATATCTGCAGTTTTTGTTCGAGTTCTTCTTTGGAATCAGAAACATGAGCATTACCACAAAAGGATCAAAACATACAAATCCATTTCTATATCGATTTTTTTTTAACTACACTGAGTACTTTGCTTCTAATGCAGATCCATATAAAGGCAGATGAGGAGATTGACTTCGCCGATACCTGATGTTTTCGGTTGGCCTTTTCGCCACTTTTACTTTTTTTTCATTTTTTTAATTGGCAATTTACAACAAACTAACATATCATCAGGTTTTTGACGCATCACTGTCCAGAATATTGGATTTGATCCGCCGGCGTCTTGTATTTTAATTTTTTAATGTCAGATTTATGGTCAGCAACACCAAAAACCATAATGCAAGTATTTTCAGACAATAATAAAGATTTTTTCGAATTACTGATCGCCATATTGGATCTGACATCTTGAATTGAAATATTCTGATGACAAATCCTTGATCACACGCAAAGAAATTTTTCGTTTACCACAACTTTAAAATTCACCAACTATACTTCGTTTGCGAGCAATATTTGCCGTAAACGAAAATTTAGTTGTCATCAACTTAAAAATATATCTTATATATATATACCGCAAGCTATTTCGGTCATTATTATTTATTATATTAATAATCTTCCTCTCCGGACATAAGTCCGTCTTCTTATGGATTGCACTCATCGCACCGCCGTTACTATCTCCGTCCGCGTATTAAGCAAACTACCAATTTCCTTATATAGTCACAATTTGTCCAAAAAGTAACTCTGAACTATAAGCGTTTTGTTTGTACAACGAAGGGAAAAATAAACAAAATTTTCAGTTGGGAAAAACGAAGTTTTCAATTGCTGTAATTTAAAAATCACTCGCGTTTATGACAAACGAAATTCATTTCCTGCAACTAAATGACTCGTTTCTCACAACTGAAAATTTTGTTTATTTTTCGTTCAACGTTTATTTATTATATTAATAATCTTTCTCATTATGTCCGTCCGTCTTCTTATGGATTGAACTCATCGCACCGCCGTTGCTATCTCCGTCCGCGTATTAAGCAAACTACCAATTTCCTTATATAGTCACAATTTGTCCAAAAAGTAACTCTGAACTATAAGCGTTTTGTTTGTACAACGAAGGGAAAAATAAACAAAATTTTCAGTTGGGAAAAACGAAGTTTTCAATTGCTGTAATTTAAAAATCACTCGCGTTTATGACAAACGAAATTCATTTCCTGCAACTAAATGACTCGTTTCTCACAACTGAAAAATTTGTTTATTTTTCGTTCAACGTTTATGACAACTGTTGAAACGTTTGCAATAAACGATTTTAAGCACGACAAACGAAGTTCGTTTGCGGCAAACTGGCGATAGACGTTTTTTTCTTTGCGTGCAGTGATCACAAAAATCCTAGTATATACACTAAGGGAAAAAAAAATTAAATTTATCCAAAAACTTTTTTAATTTATCCAAAAAGCTACTCATTTTTGCACCAATAACGCATTTACATAAATCGACTACGTAAATATTTAAAATTTATTTAAATACTTTTTTAATTAATTAAAATATTAAAATATTTAAAATAAAATTAATAAAAAAATATATTAAAATTATGCACGAATATATTTAAATATCTTTCAAATATTTACTATTTAAAAATAAAACTATCGCATTTAAGGAAAATTTATGTAAAAATATTGAAACTGAAAAACAATTTATCTGAATATTTCCCACGAGCTGCGTCCATCAAATGCCATTTGGTAGTATATATTATTTTCTTTTCTCGTTCTCTTATATATACTATTTTTGACAGTTGGTGCAATATTATGGCATCAAATGTCAAAAATAGTATAAACTATAAAAAGAAAAATAGAGAATAAGAAGTAAATTATGCAGGTAAATGACAACCGGTTCAAGACATTCGTGAGAAAATACCGAGTTGTCACTTCACGCTACATAATTTCATCATGCATCGCACTCACCATTGCACTCACCAATCATATTTGCCAAACATCCAAGCTATATTACCCTTGCAACATTAACTAAATGAGAACTATAAGAAACCTGCAACTGCAAGAAATAAACTGCAGGAACAGAGTGCGATGCTGTTGCTGCTTGCTTGTATGGAATATGTGTGTACGTGTGTGGTACAAATAAAATTTAAATACAGGAAAGAAACGAGTTTTAAGAAAAACATTTGATTTACCCACGTAAATATTTAAATAAAATTCATACTCAGGCGTGGATAATGTTAATATGCGTTATTTCCTTTAGTGTATAGACATATTTTATTATATTTGGTTGAGCAGGAAAGGATAAATTGTAAAAATACAAAGGTGGTAAGTACACTTACCGTTGTGAATTCCGGATAATTTATGAATACATTTTTTTTTTATTTGTGAACTAAGCTCCATTTTCATCTATACAGTAGACCATATCTCCTTAAAACAAAAAAAAAAAAAAAAAAACACGCCACAAACAACCTAATCCGAAGCATTTTTAAAATACAATTTCGATAAAATTATTTTTTTTTTATTTTTTGACCGAACGTAGGGATCACGTATTTAAGTTTTTCTTCATATCTTCGGCATTTTCAATCCGATCTTAAAGAATGATATATCAGTGCTTTGTTGCTCTAAAGGTCATAAGAGTCAGGCACCCAGTTCTAGTACACCCTAGAGATGGCCGATATGCATCGATGCACCGAATATCGATGTTTTTTTAAGGTGATACATCGCTAAGTTTCGATGCATCGAATGGTATTCGATATTTCCGATACATCGATGGTTTTATCCGATGCATCAAATAAAGAAATGATATTTTCACTAAAATTTAGATAAAAAAGACAGCTCAGAATTTTGAAAAAGAAGTGTAGTAGATCAGAAATTATATAATGCACTTACAGTAAAATGGTTACCACGTTTGTATGATGTTTGCCCAACACAATGCAACACTGTTTGTTCAACCATTTTGAAAGTGGCGGCAAATAATAGAATAAAGAACAAAAATAGAAAGATTCGTAAGTGTTTCACATAAGCATGGTGCCAAAAAAGAAAAGTGTTGTTTGAACATCATTTCCCAAGTTGGACGAAAAAAAGTGCACAGTGCAGTATATGTAAAAGAATAATTAAAAACACTGGAAATACCACACATTTAATGGGACATTTGCGCAACATCCATAAGGCGGCTTATGTGCAATTTATTGACGATAGCAGCGAATTCAAGGACGTTAGTCAAACTGAGCTTGATTTTGCGCCATCCACATCGAAGAATGCAGTTCAACACAGTTCCACAATTAATGTTAGCGATGATGAGATTGCTATTATTAATTCCCCGAAAACACCTAAACGATCGAATGATACTGAAGAAACTATACGTGCAAAACGGCAAAGTTCAATTGTTTCCAGCTTTCAAAATGTAGAAAGTTACGCTTAATCGGTAGCAAAGTACGAAAAATGAATAACTGCATGCTGCATATGATATGCAAAGATAATCAACCTTTGAGTATTGTAGAAGACGAAGGTAATAGTATATCAGTTTCTTTTTATAATTTTTATCAGTATTTACCTAAATGTTCTATTTCACAGGTTTTCAATGTCTACTAAAAGAAATCGCGCCACTTTACAAAATACCATCTACTGTCTTTCACTCGATGGTTGGATCAGATATATGAAAGCTTATCCAAAGTTATTAAAGAAGCAATTGCTAAAAAGGAGCACATCACTTTGACAACGGATATTTGGTCTGATACACAAATGCAGAGTTTTTTAGGAGTCACTGCGCATTTCGGTGAGGGCATTAAACTGCATTCGTTAACTATTGGTGCCTCCGAACTTGACCAAAGGCACACATCTGAATACATAAGCGAGAAATTTTAAAGACGTGCAAAGATTGGGGTATTGATCAAGCTAAAATATCAGCAGTTGTTACTGATAATGCTGCAAATATGATAAAAACAGTAACTTTAGCTTTTGAAAAGAAACCATATGCCGTGTTTTGCACACACGTTGAATTTAGTAGAAAAATCAGCGTTAGAATTTTCACAGTTAGAAATCCTTGTAACAACAATTAAAGCCGTTGTTAGATAGTTCAAACAAAGTTGTGTGGTAAGCGATGAATTACGGGCAGAGACCATCATTGAAAAAAAGCTGATACAAGACGTACCAGCTCGGTGGAATTCCACTTTTTTTATGTTGGAAATATTTGTGGAATTGCGGAGTTCCATTAATATCATCGTAAATAAACACGTGACAGAAATGCCTACTGGATATGAGCTAAGCATAGTTGCTGACATAATTTCCCTTCTCCGTCCATTAGAAGCTGCGACAAAGGAGGTATCAGGTGATACATATGCAACTAGCAGTAAAATCATACCTTTAGTTTACTGTCTCACCTATAAAATACAAGCTATGCACTTTGACAATGGGATAGCCAAGGAGATGCAAACAAATTTATTGAAAGAAATAAATAAAAGGATGCGTGCTATAGAATGCGTAACCCCACTGGCCATTGCTACAATTTTAGAACCGAGATTCAAAAAAATTAATTTTTCCGATGATATTGCATGCATGAATGCCGTTAGAGAAAATAAGATAAACTATGAGGATAATTGCTGTTGCAGAAGCCGAAGGAATGGACACTGATTCTTCAGATGGTTCTGAAAAAAACTGAAAACTGTTTCGTTATTTGGAGTGACCTTCATAAATGAAAAAAATTGGAAAATAAATAAAAGCAACTTGGCGGATATGGCAGATGAGCTATCAATATATTTGCGCACTCCAGTCAGTAGGCTAGTAGAAAATCCGCGGAAAATTCGGAAAGATCTACCAACCCAATTTCCTAAATTATATAAAGTCGCTTTTAAATACTTAACCATTGTTGCTACATCAGTTCCAGCCGAACTTCTCTTTTCTAAAGCAAGCCAAGCCGCAAACAAACAAAGAAACAGAATAAAAGCTAAACGGCTAAATAAAATTCTATTTTTACAAGGCCTAGGAAAAGAATATTGGGGTTTGTAAAAATTACTTTATATATATTTGAAATAAGTTTTGATTCAGTCTGTATAAGATTATTTTTAAACCGTTTTTGCTGTTGAACAGCACAATTTTTAAATTTTTTATTAAAAGTTGTTAAACTTTAAATACATTTGAAAAGATTTTCTTTCATTGCTTTCTAAGAAAATATACTTACTTAAGGTTCTATAAACATATGTTCAAATAAAATATGAATAAATAATTTTAGTTTGTCGAACTTGATTTGCTGTTTTATTGTTTTTTTAAGCAATTTTTTGTTACTTTCAGTACAAGTGATATTTTAGATGCATCGATGTTTTGATTCGATACATCTCATAATATCGATGTTAAGTTTCGATGCATCATATTGAATAAAACATCGATGTTTTTTTTTTAATGTACATCCCTAGTACAAACCCACCAGAGCACAGTTTATATCACCCTAATATATCATTTCAAAGTCATAAAGTTAAGCTCTGAAAAAATCATTAAACTCTTCCGAAGAAAGTACATATGATTATCCCAGTAGAACTATTAAAAAATAATTTTTAATTTTTATGTCAGACGTAGGGTTACTTCTTTTAATTTTTTCGTCATATCTTCGAGATATAAATACTTTGTCTATTGAGTCGAAGAGACAAAAACCTCAGTTTTCATTTGCCAAACAAAAAAATATAATTGAACCAGGTGCGAGCATTTTTTTTTCAAGGGATCAAGATGAAAGCAAAAAGGTTTTAAATTTCTAATTAGTATCAATCCTAGAACGTATAAACACAAAACTCTCACCTAACGTCAATCACTTGTGTCTGAGTAAAGTAGATGACGGCATATGTAAAAAAATTATCCCTAGTAACACCTGATATATACACCAAGCTAGTATAACTGTAACAAATCGATAAATTATTTTGACATGTATCAATTCAATGTTATTTTTGATATTTATTCGCCATTTTCCGACAAATTAAGAGTATTTCGTGAGTAAAAACCACTTTATCGTCATTTTGCTGGGCCTCTAAATAAATGTTCAGCCAACGTTTGAAAATTCAAAATTTGTTGTTATTTTTCATGTTGCAACAACCACAATTAATTAAGTTCATTTTGCAAATGTTCAAATATTAACGTGCTTTTGGTGTTGCTAACAGGTTTAATGCGTTATAGATTTATAGGGATTTACTTTATTTTAATGTGTCACTTAATAACTCGATATTATTTTTGGTTTTCCAAAATTAAGCTTTTATGCCTTTTTATTATTCATTTTATCAGTGTTTGATAAATTGCAGTTAATATTTTTATATCAAACTCTAATGGGTGTAAGTTTCTAATCAAGGTTGACCAAATAAGAACGATAAGAAAAAAATTTCATTTAATTCAACAAGCAATAAGTACAATAAGACCTATGTTGTTTTAAAGTAGAACATAAGTAATATAACAACAATAACTTATAACAGTAACAAATAAAATAGCTACGCATAAAGTTCATACAATTAGTCTTAAATAAGCCTGAACATATTTGAAATTTATCAATTTTTAAGCTTAATCAAATTCATTATAAAATATTTATATTAAAGATTTATAAAGTAAGTACACCGAGAAAAAAATAAACAATATCTAAGTCGGCTTGGCTGAAAAAAAACTTATGGAAATTTAAAACTTATACTTACAGCTCTATTCTAACAAAGTCACAAAAGCCACCTCAGTATCAATTGATATAGAAGTTACAATTGATACAAATTCCTATTCTGAGCACTTTTAAAAGCTCTTTTTGTTTCAATAGTGATTAAAATAGTGACAAGCAGCTAAGAAGGTCACAAGCGAAAAATTCATACAAATAAAATTTTATAAAAAACAATAATAACAAAAAGAAGGGAATATCTTAAGAAGACGACTTCTAGGGCACCGAAATCGTTTTTGCAAATTAATTTCGACTGCCGAATACAATGTGTTTGGAATTTAATTGAGGAACTCCAACCACATGATGAACGAAGGTGGTCCATACCATTTGCCTTGAGGTTTTTGGCAACTATTTATTTTTATGCTAATTGCTCTTATCTTAACTATGTCGGCAATCATTTTTCGACTTCCATGAGCCAATCATCGGTATCGCGGTCAATTCAGCGATCCCACACAAAAATGTATCGACATTTATTTTCCAGTGACAACTGATGAGCAAGTTGATATAAAAAAAAAGGTGACCAATTCAAAAAGCTTTACAACATGATGTGGTGAATTTTTAAAGCTTTTTGCTTGTGACAGTTCAACCTGAATACGAATCAAAATGATCACAATTTTTCAGTATCAATTGATTGCGACGATTATGCCAGAATAGGGCTGTTATTCACCGAAGTAATATATTGTTTTATACATTTTTTTCCATAAAACAATAAATTACTTTAGTGAATAAACATAAGTTTTTAATTTCTATACAAATTCTTTTCCTCAAGCCCGGCTTTGGTGATTTTACTATTGTTTTTTTTTCTCGGCGTAAGAAGGATACAAAAAGTGCAGTAGTTCATAAGTACACTAAAAGAAAAAAGTATTAAATTTATCCAAAAACTTTTGAATTTATCGAAAAAGCTAATCATTTTTTTTTTAATTAAAATTTATTTAAATACTTTTTTAATTAAATAAAATATTAAAATATTCAAACAGAATTAATAAAAAATATATTAAAATAATCAAGAATTTTTTTAATAATTTTCAAATATTAACTATTTGAAAATAAAACTATCGCATTTAAAGAAAATGTATATAGAAATATTTTAAATTTAAAATCAATATATTTAAATTCAATATGTTATTAATGGTTTTTTAGTTCTCGTTTGGTTTTCGTAATAAAGATTATATAGCCTAAGTCTTAGAAACAGGTTATTTTCTCACGACCTGGGTCCATCAAATGCCATTTGCCTGTATATATTATATTCTTTTTTACATTTTTTCGTTTTCAAATTTATGCTAATTTTATACTAATTTTGGTTTTTATTTTCTTTTCTACTTTTTTCGTGCCATAATAATATTGCACCAACTGTCAAAAATAGTATAAATTAGAGAAGGAAAAAGTAGAAAAGAAAATAAAAGCAAAATATGCAGGCTAGTGACAATCGGTGCAAGACATTCGTGAGAAAATATCCGGTTGTCACTTTTATCTTACATGACTGTATCAAACGATCACCCATCGCACTCACAAAGCATTTTGGGTAAACATCTAGGCTATATAATATTCTTAAAAAAAACCAAACGAAAACTATAGATACTATAAGATACCGAAAGTAAGAAACTTAATTCTACAAACTTCATTGATAACTGTAGGAACAGAGTGCGACGTTTCAACTCGGCTATTTCAACTGTATGGAATAGGTGTGTAGGTGTGTGGTATAAATAAAATTTAAATACGGGGAAAAACGAGTTGTAAGGAAAATATTTATTTTATCCACGTAAATATTTAAATAAAATTTATACTCAGGCATGGATAATGTTAAATGCGTTATTTCCCTCAGCGTAGTTTTAATTGTTCCTTTGATGTTATAGGATGCTTTCGAAGATATCGCTCTTAATCCGTCCAAAAATGTTCGATCGGGTTGAGATACGGCGACTGATGAGGTGTTCTTAAAATATTTGACGCATTGTACACGATCCAAAGTCGAGTATTCTGAGCTTTATGCTTCGGTTTGTTATGTTTTTGAAATATGTAACGACCCGAAAGTCCAAGGTTTTCAGTACTTACTCCCAAATTGTTCTTCATAATCAGCATGTACTGCTGATTGTTCATTATGTCAGTTATAAACTGAAAAATATTTCACAGACAATTTTCACCCATTAAAAATTGGAAAAAATGCCATATTTCAAAAAAGAAGCAAGATGAGTAAAAAATAACAGTGTTTTTTGTTAAAAAAAAAAAAATTCAAAACATGGAATATGCATAGGTACTGGCTTAACATTTTTCTAAATATATTACACTTCAGTTGGGATATACTTAATTTTTCTTATATAGTTTTGATGTTATGTTGTCCGAATTTAAGTGCATATCATAAAAAAAAATCTACTAGAAGCACTGCTTGATTTGAAACGTGACGGCGCACAGTACATTGAATCCATACAAAATTGGAACATAAATAGAAGGAGTGCTCCAATGATAATGAAATTTTTTGTGCTGGATTAATTTAAGCTAATTAAGAAAAACTGCAAAAATGGTTGAAATTGGCTAGTTCCCAGGGGTACCTCCCTTGGACCTATATTAATTTTTTACATTATTTTGTATGGGAGGTACATCTGTTACTCATAAATATTCCCATTTGTATTAATTGAAAAATAATTTTTTTGGCAAATTTAATTTTATTTACAATAGAAAAATAAAATTGGTGACTTATTTTAATTAACAAAATGTGAAATAAAAAAGTAAAAAAAATTAATGTGTGCATATGTACAAACAACCAAGAACTCACCTAGCTATTGACTTTCATCGCTATTGACTTCTTCGTTAGAATCACTACAAACAATATAATGGAATAAACTTCTCAACTTCCTCATCAATAATTACACTTGATTTTGATTTAACAGTTCTTTTGGATGCTGAGAGAGGCTCAGATGTCAGCAACAATATTTTCATTAAATCTGTATTAGACTTAATCCTCGAGCATTTACGGGTATGGTTAGGGCGATTTTTTCTAAATTCTTTGTGCCTTGCTTCCAATGCCTCTTCAATGTTCCGATTGGTAAGGAAAATGCTGAAATGACTTCAGACTTTATGAACACTTTATGAACACTGCTCGGCATATAATACCAGCCATATAAATTTATATACAACTGCCTAGTTTCTTCAAAGAACAATTTGAAGTTATTCAGATGTATGGGGTAGGCACTAGCCAGAACTCTCAATATATAAAAAAAAATTGTTCTATCAAACTTTTGTTTATGCCAGTTATCTGCGAGCTTAGTTCAGCGTTATAGAAAAAGCGCCTAGCTGTGTTTCCGTCGTTAGTAGACCCATATCCTGGCTTTGGTTTGTCGACCAAAAGGCCCATTTTGCTCTGAATGAGTTTAAGAATTAATGAGAAGCTTGAATTCTTTTTTTGTTTTGCGCTACCAATTCTTCATTTTCTTTTAATTGCACTGTTATATATAAACTAGCTGAATTACCCTGTGTTGCTAAAATTATTTTGTTATCTAATGTAACTTTCTTTTTATAAGGTGAAGATAATATTTTAGAAATCAAAAGTTAATACTTCAAATAAAATTACAAAAAGTTTCGTCAAAACCAAAAAACCCTTTTTTGTAATTCCCTTTTGAATTTTGCTAAATTTTAAATAATTTTCCATACAAAATTGAGCATTTTTCGCAAAAAGCCACATTTTTGATTTAAAATGCTTATATTCTTTGTGTTTTCTATGGAATCGATCTGAGATTTAGGCTCAATGGTTAAATCGTATTTAAATTTTTTATTTTTGGTATCAGATTTGTGCTCACATGTCACATATGTGCTGTATAAAAAATTTCCTTAATAAGTATTTGTCATCAAATTGATGACGCTATATTTTAACAGGTGTCATTATTTTGTTGCATAATTTCCTCTCTTTTTTTCGTCATTATTTTGTTCTTCGGCCAGTCTTTGCTTGCTTCCAGACGCATACACAGTTTTTTGCATTGTTTACGCATTTTTTTTTAAGAAATAATGGCGGTATTCACGATCTGGATTTTTTGGAGTATTTTAAGCAAATTTTAAGTATTTGCTACAGATTGTGAGCACTTCATAGTTTTCTGAGAAAAATAACTTAATGCGCAAACAAATTTTGCCAAATTTTCTTAGAACAAATTAAATTTGCAGTGCTGCCTTGTACACAATGCAGTGCTGCCATAGAACGTCAAGTCAGCGGTTTTTCAAATACACAAATACTATGCAAAATTTACAAAAGGGTTCCACAATTGTAAATTTAGTATTTATAGTATTTGGAAAGTGTTCATGTTTGTTTTTGAAAAACTGTCAAATTTACTACAAATATCAAACTTATCAAAAATACAGAATACAAGACCAAAAACTCCAGATCGTTAATACCGCTAATACAAAATATGCAAAAATGGATTCTAATTCTTGGTTCGATAATTATCCTACTGATGATAGTGATCTATTCGAAAGTGATGAAGATGAAGATTAATACCAAGTGAAAATGAATTTGATTCTGATAACCAGGGCTCGGATTTTGATGACCTAAAACCATAAAAAAAAACCTTAAAAAAATGACAAAATTACCTAAAAACCTACAAAAATGCCCTAAAAAACCCATAAAAAGCACCTTAAAAATAAAAAATTCGATATTATTTTTAATATTTATTTTATTATCGTTTTTATACATAGCGTTGCAGTAAATTACAAGGTACTTTTTCAGGTTATTAAAATTAATAGAACGTCGATTGTCTGCCAACATGTTTTTGTAAACAGAAAAACTTCTTTCTACATCTGAACTAACCTTGTTTCTCCTATTCGTCCAACATGTCGAATATGTCAACGCTGGCTTTATTATGGGCAAGAAAGAGACAAAATGTGATTGCGATTCGAAAATTAAAAAAAAAGAAACCAAAAAAGTAAGAATGCCAAATTCATTGTTGTAAAACGTCAATAAAAATTCGTTAAAAATAAATAACAATTAAATGACAGCAAAACCCAAAAAATGCTCAAAAAATTGAAAATTCCTAAAAACGACTATAAAATAACTTAAAAATTACGAAAAATGCCAAAAAAATGCACTCAAAGTAATAAAAATTACCTGAAAACTCAAAACAACGAAGACCGACGAAAAATTATGAAAAAAATGACCTAAAAACTTTTCACATTTAGAATGTAGTAAACTTAAAAGGTACTGATAAATAACCAGGAAATGTCTAAGAAACAGCAGAAAAAAGATGACTTGTCATCGAAATCCGAGCCCTGGTGATAACTATAATAGTGATGATTCAGATAATGATTTTTTTCAATCAACAAACAAGAGAAGCAGCAGTGTTAGATGAAAATATTTTATTGATGTCAAAAGACAAAAAAATACAATATTCAACTGAACCATTGCCACTTGCTCGTTCTAATAATTCTTCCACTCTTTCTTTTGCTGCCAGGCAAGGTAAATAATGTAGTCTTTTTTTAATAGCGGCCTCGGTAGTCCAGTAGGTAGCATGCTCGACTACTACCCCCGAGGTCCCGGGTTCGATTTCCCGCCAGGCCATGGTCCTTCGCTTTAAACCTTTCCAAAAGTTTCTATCCTCATTTCTAATCAACTGAAATAAAGAATTCATCAATATTTACGACCTGAAGTTGTAGGTGATGGTAGAGAAGTTTGTGGATGAGATTGCCTTATACCTTGAATTGACTGAGGTAAAGGCATAACACTTGCCTCTGATTCGAATTCACATATTTCTTTGGCTTTCCACCACGCTTAGAACATCCTACACGTGTTTCACTTGATTGCCTTTTCCCTCCAACTAATCTATCAATTGAATTGTTGGACGACAAGCATGAATTTTAATTTCCTTTTTTTTATATAATAAAATAAAATAATATTTATTTTATTTATTTTATTAGTGTAAACTTGGAATTTTTACGTGTCATCAATTTGATGACAATAATACTTTTATGTATTGAAAAAAGGAATGCGGATGAGGGTTAAATCTGCATAACTTTCTTTTTTATAAAAAGGGGCAGATAATATTTTAGAAATCTAAAGTTAATACTTACAATAAAATTACAAAAAAGTTTCGCTAAAATCAAACAATCCTTTTTTTGTTATAGCTTATCAAAACTCGCAAATTTTTGAGTTTTTATGTGTTTTTTTTTTTTAAGGTAAAGAACATTTTTTTTTACACAAAATATATTCTAAACAAAATTACTTTCAGAAGCCAAATACATTTTAAAATAATTCTTTTTACTGCTTTTTAGAAAAAACATGATGTAATTTTTAAAACATCCACGCAATTTTAAATTACTTGATTTTCTTAAATGCGACCACACCGCATTGTTTGTTATTAAAGATATTTTAAAAAATCTTTTAAATTTTATAGAACTAAATAATATAGATCTAAATTGCATACTTTTTTTTTTTAAAAACAACAATTTTTTTTTTTATTTTCGTACCATTCCGATGCATTGTGCGGCGGAAGAGACGAAGCACTTGAATAATGGTAGATGGCTTCGAAGTAATTTTATGTTTAAGCAGCTCTGTAGTATACAACAGAGCCGGAATTGCGACATTTTTAATAATTTTCACATATTTGGCAAATGTGAAACCATGCGTAATAAAATGGAAAGCCTTACTAAATATTTTGACACCTGAATGTCATTTGTAACTTTGACAACTTCTCAAACATAACAATCGAAAAAACAATCATTGCTATCTGGTCACACTTTATATATTTAATTAAACTCCTATATTAGAATTTCACTTGCTTGCATGACAATCTCAAGGAGAGAGGGGCATTTTAATAATTTAATGAATTATGCAATCATTTTTATTTTTAACGTAATTATGACTTTTCCGTACTATTAAATATTTTAATTTTAACTAATTTCACCTACAAAATAGCTAATTTATTGAGCTTAAAAACAAAGTAGAAAAGGTTGGAGCGTTACGCGATCTCTTTTTGCACATTATTTAATTCTTTAATGTGCAAAAATATTTATCACTGAAAAAAA
The DNA here is from genome assembly GCA_943735915.1 of Pherbina coryleti. NCBI lineage: Eukaryota > Metazoa > Arthropoda > Insecta > Diptera > Sciomyzidae > Pherbina > Pherbina coryleti. The sequence continues at coordinate 128,596,419 of OX030951.1, read as the reverse complement.
TTGAAACAAGTTAAGCTTTTAATTAATGCTTATATTAAAAAAGCAAATTAGTACTTTTTAATTAAAAAACAAAAAAAAAATGCATAGATTCGCCTATTTAATCCATTATTATTTATTTCAATTAGCATTAAAAAAAATTGCTGCTCATTAACATATCTACTAATTAGATAATGCAAACAAAAATCATTCAGTCGCAAAAGTTTCCAAAAATGGCTCTAATTGCGGCTAATAAAGCAGCCACCACTGTAATTAGTTCAAATTGCTTCAATCCAATTAGCAAAAACAACAACAACAACAAAGACAATTTGTAATAATTTTTCATAATTTCAACATTTATTTGATTGCATTTTCTTATTGTTGTTGTTGTTTTTGTTGGTTTTTCTTGTCTAAGCCAAACAGCCTAGCATAAAATGCAGAAGAGAAAAAATGAGGAAATTTCTTATGCGCAACACTCAAAATTGAATTAAAAATCGATAAAAATCTCAGTAGGAAAAAGAAACAGAAAAAACTGAAGCAAATTCAAGTGCTTTGATAATGAGGCAGCGCGGTAGAAGAAACTGAAAAAAACTCAAAAAAGTATCTTCGAAGCACAGCAGCAACAGCAGCAAAAGAAAAGCTGCCACTGAAGATGAGCAACAATTTGGCGGCTGTTAAAATGTAGCAATAAAAATGTTTTACATCCCGCCCGCCTGCCTCGCAAGGGTGGCAGACAACATTTGTGGTTCGTTGCGGAAATTCGTGGTGTACAAATTTCAACACCGTTTTTTTTTTTTTATTTAAAAAAAAAACACGCATTTTTATTAATGATCCGCTTGCCATGTAGCATTTATAACATGCTGTAGAAGGAGACATAAGAAGAAAAAAGCCAGGATATGATGCAAATTAGCTCAATTATTTTTTCTTTTTTTGCAAGACACAAAATATTAAGCTGTCCAAGGCGGAGTGTGAAATTATATTCTAAAAAATTATCGCATAAGACGACAAATGTTTGCATAAATTTATGAAATTCTCTGTAAACTCATTCTTAAGAAAAAAATAGCCCTTCAGCTAGAATTTTTTATTGTGGATTTTCATTATGTGTTGGTACCGACTAAAGAGCTGCAGGAATGTATTCCTTTTGTTTACCATTCTATGTTTTCTAAGCAGGGGCGCGGGAAGCGGGGAGGGGCAGTCGCCCCCTCGGTAAAAGACTCCCAGAATTATTTTTTTAATACAAATGCTTTTATCCAACAGATAAAATTTTTTTATTTTAAGTTTATTTTAATTTTAACTACAATACAATTTTTAATTTCTCTTCACATCGAATTTTTGTAATCAGCTGTGAAGCTTTAAAATCACAATTTTAAAAAAATCTCATTCGATATAAGAATTGTTAAGGGGACATATAGGTTAAAAAAAAAAAATAAATAACTGGCCATTTCAGCCCTTGAAAGGACTTTGACCTAGCTTCTTATGATCAGTTGTGTTGTGCGTATTATTAAGTTTGTACACAATTGACCGAGAACCGCACCTACATGCTTAACGCCGATTCCGAACGGCGATGAACGGAATGTTCTTATTCTCAAGAAGCTTTACATGGCATTTTTATTACTCTCTGAGGTTTGCCTTTGTCTGCAGAGAGGTGGCGGCCGTACAGAAAAATTATTTTAATTCAAATAATTTTCTGTCGCTGCTGGGGTTCGAACCTGGGTCTCCAAAGTTCGTTGGCATAGCGGCCACGCACTTTAACCAACTACGCCACGGACGCCACGGACATATAGGTTACAGATCTTAAAAAAAAAATTTTTTTCGGGATTTTGTTTTCATAGAAGGAAAAAAGATATCGTTTTCAAATTTTGCACATACAGCCATGGACACATAAATAGCACAAATGTCAACTTATTTTTTATACGTTTCGTTTGAACCTAATAAGCATTCATTAACTGTAGTTATAATTTTTTGAGACTCCAGTGTGACGTTGTTTAAAACTCCGAGAGAGATGTACCGTTACTTACTTACTTACTTATCTGGCGCTTACAACCGAAGGTCGGTTTTGGCCTCGTATAAGAAATTGCGCCAGCCATTTCTGTTTTACGTTTGCTGCCACCAGTTGGAAACATCAAGTGTAGTCAGGTTATCCAACACCTGATCCTTCCAACGAAGATGTGGGCGTCCTCTTCTGCGTTGACCACCACAGGTGCCCAGAATAGAATATTTTTTTCGCTGGAGCGTCGTTTTCCATTCGCTCAACATGACCTAGCCAGCGGAGCCGCTCGATTTTAATACGCTTAACTATGTCGATGTCAGCGTACAGCTCATACAGCTCGTGGTTCCATCGAATTCGGTACTCGCCATTGACGCAGATTGGACCGAAGATCTTACGAAGGATCTTTCTCTCGAAGGATCCCAAAGTCTTTTCATCAGAACTGCTCAACGTCCAGGTTTGTGCTGCATATAATAGGACGGGCATGATTAGTGACTTATAGAGCGTAAGTTTTGTTCGTCGAGAGAGGGCTCTGCTTCTCAATTGCAGTATTGTTTTAAAAATTCTAGAGGAGACTGCAATACCCGAAGGTAGACGTCTTATAGGGGAACATTTTATCATAAGGGAAAATATAAATGTTTTAAAGTGCCCTCCGCAGAGCCTAGACTTGTTGCCGATAGAAAATGTGTGGGCGGACTTGAAAATACGCATTACGCAGGACAAGCCTCAAAATTTAGTGGATTTGAGAGAGTGCATTTGTCAAAATTGCATAAATTTTCCTAAGGATCAAACCTTAAAGCTTTAAAAAGGCTGCCAACAACTACGGATATTAAATGATTGACAACTTACTTTTGCAACATTGATTTCTATGATAGTGTGTAGATAGGATATCACTTATGAAGTGAAAACTGTCATTTCCGACATTGGGTTGGAATTTATAAATCACGAAAATCCCCTTTTGAGTGAAAAACATACAGCCATGAGTCATTCTAGAGCCAACGATTTCTACAGTAGAGGTCCGGCATACCTCACTTTCTACCTCACTATGTCTCGAAATCTGTCCATTATTCGACTTTGTGCCCATTGAGACTTTTGATCTGCAGCTTGAATATAATAACACATATCAATTTCAGAAAACTTCACAAAGGGCCACTTCCCATACACAACGTGCGGGGTCCTTTTCCACCTACTGTATTTAAAATATTATGAAAAGTTAACTGTTTGATGTAAACTGCAAGGCGTTTCTAATTAGTTGACAACAGCTGTATGTATGCTCTCTTGAATCCCATTAATAAAAATTTTTGCATTTCATGGGCGGAGTTCATCAAGTAAAAAAATAGGGTACTACACTGTATATACATAACTCTGCCTGTTCTCACGAGCAGCCTGTCCAAAGCCAGGGTAAAGGAGGATGGTCGCAGGCAACGGGTTCGCCCTATCATGTGTAAATGTAGAGGGACTACCCAGATCCTGGAGTTGGTCGCCCAATCTGGGAAGTAGGTGGACCGTTGACTTGATCAACGGTAGCGTATGCCTACGAGGGAATAGCAATAATCCTAAAAAATTTATTAGCACGGGGATAGTCGTTCCTCTCGACAGACGTACTGTTGCAAGTCCCCACTGATACATTCGTATGGTCTCCTGGATAGTCATATAAGTCTTGGCAGACTTATATGGCACGAAAGCAAGAGGTGTCAGATGGGTACTCCGAGTGTGAAAAGTTAAACTTAGTAGCCTCGGAGTACCAGATTCAAAAGGTGGTAATGAGGAGGTGTCATGCTGGTGCTTTGAGTCACTGGGTGTTCATCTTGGTAGCCTTGAGCACTAGACTAATGAGGTGTATTGAGGAGTTGGTGAGGTGTCCCAAGGTGTGATACTTGAGGTGTATCAAGGAGTGTCATATTGAGTACTCCGAGTGTGAAAGGTTATCTGAGTAGCCTCGGAGTACAAGATTGATGAGGTGTATCATGGTGTGATGATAAGGTGTATCAATGAATGTTGATATGATGTATAGTCATGAAGTGCTGCAGGTGGCTAAGAGTTCATCCCGGTGGTCTTAGGGTACCAGTATGAAATGGAACAAATAGTGGCGACCTTGTGTCTCACACAGTCAAATACGATGTGGTCTACGCTGAAGCACTTCCAAGTAGTGGTGGTTTTTCCACCACAGTCAAGAGTGATGAATGCAAATGTATCGGTGTTGTGATAAGTGCGTGTCGAAGTAAATCCTTTTTGCCCGGGGAGACTATCGCAGGGCTGGCCATTCGGGGAGTATCGTGCTGGCTGTGGTAGTTCAATGTCGCGAACAGGTTTGTGATCGGCGTGGAGTTGCGCTAAACAACCGGGTGGCAATGCCCTACATTGCAAGAGATGTTAGATGGGTCTCGATTTCCACCAATAAATGTGGAGGATGACCCAACTAATCATCCATAATTGGTACTGTTGCGTTCCAGCATTGGTTGCTATCCATACAGTATATTTATTAATTTAAATATACCCTTAAGTATAGTGTCCGACCGGTGTTGAAACTACTATGACAGGGCGATGGTCGCGCCTGGAGTCATGGAAGTGACGCCCAGGAGAGATATGACGGACGTCGTATATAAACATTAGCATGGCACTGACGTCCTGAAGATTTATCTCCTAGGCATCAATTCCATGAACCTTGACCTCATTGCCATGGGGCAACGTAGAATAAGGCCAATACGGCAGGTGTCTGCGTTACTCAAAATGGAATTTCCTTCTGTATATACATATACTATATATAAGGATGTTATGCCAAAAATTCTAGAAATTGCTTTGACCCATCCCGTTTTCCCCTTTAACTTTTCATTCGCAGTATTTCTTTTTAATGTGGAATAAAAGATGTTATTCAGAATTTTGGCAAATGCGTTTGGAGTAATGAGATAACACAAAAAAAAAATTTAACTTTTCCAACCTACTGAGTCTGACCTACTGTGTAACGCATCTGCGAAAAAAAACAAGTTGAAGAAAAGAACTAAAATAAAAACGAACTCAATTCTGACCTAATCTATTTAAAGACAAGATAACATTATCTGTCAAACTTTGTAGACATCATTATAAAAAGTGAATTTCTATGTGTGTGTGGTTGGGTGTGTGGGTGTGTGTGGGTGTGCGTGGGTGCGTTTGGGCGATTATCATTCGTATGACAGACAGCATTCAAAAGCTTCAATCATTGACATTGTCTAAAAATGTGCTTAAATAAGAACTCAGATTTTGCTTTTTTGTCTTCGACCGTCGTCAGCCATCACTTATTTAGACTTCGTGGTTTCGTCCTTTTTGCCATTGTCTTGCTTATCAAGCAAAATAAATCAAAATAAAACATGCTGCTGCTGCTGTTGCTTCTACTGCTCCTAACTACATGGTTAAACTCTACTTTGCCAACAACCTACTACCCAGATTTTTCTTTGTAGAATTCTATACTTGGCCATTTGTTTGTTGGCTATTGTTGTGGGTAATTTTTGTTGTGGGTTCTTGTTGTTGTTATTGTTGTTGTTGTTGTATAAGTTATTTTTTTGTGCTATTATCCTTAAGGTTGCCATAACAAATTGTTATCTCAAGCTGAAAGGGTGTCCAATTCAATGAATGGACTTGAGTTCTTCGTCAGACACGCTGACAGTCAGACAGACAGACACACGGACAAACAGATAGACCGATAAACTGACCAGACAGTCAGCGCGCCCTTTTTACTGGCTAGTACAATAACAATAACAAGAACACACAGCAAACAAAAATGACGCCCACATACTTGGCTCAAAGGAAAAAAACCAAATTCGTTTATTCGTTTCTTAACAATAACATAATACAACTGTTTTCTTTTTTTTTTTTTTTTTTTTTGTTCTACAAATTAACATTCATTATATTGTCTTATTTTATTTCCACTTTATTTATTTTGACAGCTTTTTCTTTGTTTTTTGTTTAACGTATTTTTTTTTGTTTTTATTCTTTCACTCCATTCTTTTTACAGCTTGTTCTTTAAGGATTTTGTATTAAAATTCTGCTCAAAGAGTTTTTCCTTGTATCTCTTGGTTTTTACTGACATTCCTTGTGTTTTTTTTTTTTTTTGTTTTTGTGTTTTTTTTGTGTTTGCTCTGAATTGCTGGTTCCCTTTATCGAGGTTTTACTGTCTTAATTGGTAGTTATGGTGCCTCATAATAATGAGTTGTAGAAGCCGCAGCAATTGGCGCGGCTCCTTTGATAAGATATGAGTCCTTTTTTGTTGAAGTGGCGTTGCTTTACTTTTGTAGGGTTTTTTGTTTCTTCTCGCCTTAGATACTTTTATCGGGGCTTCTTTTAAGTATCTTTGGGAGTTTGTGTGATTAAATAAAAAAAATCTTTTACTTATATAATTGTTGGCTAACAAAATTACTTTGTTGTTGTTGTTGTTGTTGTTGTTGTTGTTGTTGTTGTTGTTGTTGTTGTTGCTGTTGTTGTTGTTATTGTTGTATTGATTTAAAATTAATAAGCTTTCAACAGTTTTATAAGAAGCTGATAACAAAAATTTTAGCATTCATAACATTCTGTTATGTTATGTTCTGATATGTTAACAGTAGTTAAAAGCACAGTCAGCCACTCACAAGATTCTACTTAGAAGCCAAAGTACTTCTATAAGAGCTCCTTAGGACTTCTATAAGAGCTCTTTAGGACTTTTATAAGAGCTCTTAAGGACTTCTATAAGAGCTCTTTAGGACTTCTATAAGAGCTCTTTAGGACTTCTATAAGTATATAAGAGCTCTTTATGACTTCTAGATATAAGAGACAAATAAAATATTATTTTTTAAAAGCTCTTTGCCATAGACTTCTATAAGGCTTTTGAAAGGAACTTGTATCGACTAAGAGTATCGACTTCTTTAAGAGCTCTTTATGACTTCTATAAGAGCTCTTTGTTATGTTGTAACAAGATATGTCGATATGTAAGAGTATCGACTTCTTTAAGAGCTCTTTATGACTTCTATAAGAGCTCTTTGTCACTTCTTTAAGAGCTCTTTATGACATCTAGATATAAGAGGCAAAATAAAATATTATTTCTTAAAAGCTCTTTGCCATAGACTTCTATAAGGCTTTTGAAAAGAACTTGTACTCGACTACAGAAGCCGCTGCTCGACTTTAGGACTTCTATAAGAGCTCTGTAGGACTTCTATAAGACCTCTTTAGGACTTCTATAAGAGCTCTTTATGACTTCTATAAGAGCTCTTTATGACTTATAGATATAAGAGGCAAAATATAATATTCTTTTTTAAAAGCTCCTTACCATAGACTTCTATAAGGCTATTAAATGGAACTTTTACTCGACTACAGAAGCCGTTGCTCGACTACCGAGGGTGTGCTTTAAATTTATATAAGGACTAGCATCATTTACAACTAGTCTTCCCCTTCAATGTAACTTTTCAAATGGACATCTACAACTTTTCTTTGCAGAATTATATGCATTTTAGATGACAAGACGAATTCCAAGTCCTGCGGTTATATTTAACCCTATAAGGAAAAATAAGACCATGTGAATCACTTCGTTGTCAAGGAGTAGTACTAAGTGATAAAGCAGTTGACCTCAAAAACTACAGCCACATAACCTCAAAAATAGGTCATGAATCCATTGTTTAGGAATATCTTTATATAAAAATTTTTAGGCAAAATAGTTAGGAACCATTTTATCCTATGTTTCTCAATCGATTTTGATATTTTTTTTTTTATGAAATAGAGTAGAGAGAAGGAGTGCACCGAATATTTTTATAGAGATCTCTATGCTTTGAACAGGTGAAGAAATGATGTATGATATATTTTACCGATTGTGCGTCCATATGTACGTGAAATATCCGCACAAAAAGTAGAGCAAGACAAAAAAAGTTCTGTAAACGGAGCTTATAAAGTAGTATTGCCAGAACCCGGAATTCCGCCCATATTTTGGGTTCTTAAACCTCAAAAGAGTGCACGAGATTTTGAGCCCACAAACGGAATTTTTTCTCAACGTCGGTTTTCTTATTGATTTTTTTTTTTTTATTTAAAAAATATTACATTGAAAGCAATTATCTTTAATGCAAAGCTGTTAAAAAAAATTTAACTTAAAAATGTCATTGAGAATATTTTAAAGAGAAAGAAGAAGAACACATTTAACAAATCATAGCTGAGACGATTCGAAAAATTTTCTGTGTATATTTGTCGACCACAGAACGTACACACAAATAAAGTTCCATACAAACGATGCGCACAAAGTGAAGAGAATGAAAGCTCGCCACTTAACGTCAAAAATAGACTCTTTTCGTCTTTTTTTTTTTTATAATCAGCTTGCCGTTCACATTGCGCTCTCTTCTGAGCGAAAGAACTGGTGGCGAATTCATTGGGAAAGAAAAAGTGAAGTCAAATTTTGTGGAAAGACATATTTTTCAGATTCTGTATTAGATTTTATTTCAATTCTATTAAAATTGCAAAATTTGTTTTTGAATTCTTCTGGAAAATTTATTTTCTGGAATTTTTTACCAATCTAGAAGACTATTAAACCTTAACATAAACAACAGTTCATCATGCATGTATGCTATTGTTTTTTTTTAACATAATCTTTATGAAACAAAATTAACTAATCCTTGACTTACTTCAATAACAATTCATTTAAATTTCATTCATTGTATTACACTGAAGAATTTCTATTGCTCTAAACTTTTTTAACATAGCCAAACGGTTTTCAAATAAAAAAAAAAAATTGATTTTTATATGGTCGAATTTCAGTCACAGACGATACTAGTTATATTAAATATCTTAAAATCCATTTCTTTTCTTGGATTTTAAGGTATTCTTCCCAGAAAAGTATTTCGTAAATCTCGAAAATGAAATTATGGAACAGGCTTACCCTAGCATAGCTCTTTACAGCGAAGAGAAATACAAATAATTTCTATGTATTAATACCAAAGTTCGTATTTTTATTTTATGAAAATGAAACTTTAAGTTATTTTAATCAATTATCTCAATATTGTGATGTGATGGGACGAAATCAGTGATCAGATTTGAATATAAGAGCTCTATTGTCCTCCATAATCAGCTATAAAATCCAAGAAAAGAGCGAAAGGTTTCTTATTTGTAGCAGTCTGTAATATTAACAGAGCCCGGTATCGGATGAACTCAAACGAACTAATCAGCTATAAAATCTGAGACAGGAAAGAGAGGTTTCTTATTTGCAGGACTGTGTAATATTTAAATCCGAGCTCTGAAAGACCTAAAGCCCCGGTACATCATACACTTAAATATACTTGACCAAATTTTATCCGAAATCCTGAGGTGATGGGAAAAACAATGATCAGATTCCTAAATAAAAGCTCATTCGTTTTTTCTCCCGCAAAATGATCTATAAAAGTCGAGAAAGAAGAGAAAGGATTCTAATTTGCAGACCTGTGTACTATTTAAGCCCAGGATCGGGCGGAATCAAACCCACGATACATCACACACTTGATCAGAATTCTACACATATAAGCACAAAAATTGGATCTGTTTATGCTTACGGAAGCTGAAGCTTCGATAACAATTCTAGCTGCCAGTATATTCCTGTCCAGTCCTTGCAAAAGCATTTGTTATACTTGCATAAAGTTTCGATAATTGAAGTTATACAGTCCTAGACTGTGATGCAATGCGAATTAAGGTGGTTGTCCACATCGCCCTTGACTTCTCACTTATAGGGGCCTCAAACTTCGAGGAAAACAATTTTTCTGTGGCTTTAAAGTTCTGTTTTAAAACAGAAATAAATAAAATATTTACTTTAGCGTCTTGAATCTTCTCTTCTCTTTTACATACTATTGTGGAAATTTTATATAATGAACTCTACGCGTGACACATGGGGTCTTTCTTGTCCAAACGTTTTTTTTTTTTTATTTTGGTTATAGTTTTTTTTAACAGGTGTATAAATAAGGCTGGGAGTCACGCGGAAGAAAGTTTGAAACTGCAGTGACCTATTGACATGAGTTGAACAGTCCGAATTTAACTGTGTTTTAATACGGAGCTATTGAAATTTTTTCTGGATATGAAAGACCCCGTGTGTCATGGTAAGTAAGTAAAAAGTTATAATGACAACAAGATCGGTAGAAGAAATTTTTGAATCTCGGCAACGAAGACTTTGAAGACTTCGGCAACGTAGCTTCTATGGTGGAAGCTAGTCTGAAGAGCATGAAGTAGAAATAAAATGACATCGTCTACAACACTTACTACTTCTCCTAGAACAGAGCTCATAAGATTTTAATATCCCGTGGAACTTTTTTAGTTATCTTCTTTATATCGAAAGTAATGAATTTTTTTTAGTCAGGCTTGTATAAAACGCGAAATAATAATTTGATCATTTTTAAATTTTTTATAATTAATTTTTTTTTTACATATAACTCTTTTAATATCATAAACAATGTCCAAAGTATGTATCGAAATTTTTTCAGAATTTTCCAACCCCATTCACCCTTTAAAATGCGTTTGGAGTCACGAAGAGTAACTAAAAAACCATGTGTGCATGGTTAAAAACCATGGTTAAGTTTTTAATAAATTGTTTTGCTTTGCGGAGGGTAAAAGCCATCGAAAAAATCTACTGCCAGCTCCTCATAATCACTGAAGCAACCTCTGACTATTAATTATCTACTATTAAAAAGCTGCGGTAAGTATGTTTTTCTAAAATAGTCGAAAGTTCGATGTAGTCTCGTTAAGTTCGTCAAAAAATTTCAAGCAAACTCTATGGAAGCTCTATGGAAGCAATAGCTTCCCATAACTTCTATAACCAAGTTTTCGAAAGCGAATTGGAATTTGTGTGCAAGACTATCATCAAATTTTTTTAATATCACTTCGGAAAGAGCTTTAAACAACTAATTTATTAACTTGTTCCTCCTTCTAGAGTGAGATTTCAGATTGCAAGCTCTGTAAAGCCGTATCGAAGCTTCAACCATGGTGTAATAAACAAGGTGGGTGCGATCAGAAACCTTTTTGCTATATCTGTCAAACTTACAAATGAGTGAATGAGATAGAAAATAAGATTTATTTAGAATATGACAGATCAAGTGTTCGATTTATTGAGAGAAGTTCAAAATTCGCAACCACCTTGTTTATTGCACCATGCCTTCAACTGTCGAATCTTCAAATATCTAAGCGTTAAGAAAGCTCGTGTTGTCAGTTGCATAAAAGAATCCAAAGTGCTAAAACTTTGATGACTTAAAGTGATTTATTATTAATCACCTAATATCACTCAACATCAGCTGTTAAAAGCAGTTTGTTGTTGTCATTTGTCAACGTCAATATATGTCAAAATGTTAATTCTTAATTTCTAAAACTAATGATTCATTTCTTTTTTTTTAATTTCTTTTTTTTTTTTTAATCGTCAAAAAAGCTCTGACATTAGTTATTGTTGAGTACCTTTTTTTTTGTGCTGATGAAAAATATGTTCATGATACTATTTATAAAATTTCCACGTGTTCAATGTAAATAAGCTCTAATTATTTCAACAATTTGAAGAAAGCCTAAAATTTCACGACAGCTGTCTTAAGCAACTTGCCGCTGTCACAAAGTGTCTGCAGAAAATGTTAAAATTTCCTACATGACATTCGCTCACTAATGCGCTGTCTGTCACGCTGTCTTCCTTTTAATGACAGCGCATTCGCTGAGTTCCACAGAGCTTGAACGTAAACAATAACAATTTCGACAATTAATACCGAAATTTACAGTTTTATTTTCTGTTTAATTTTTAATCCCAACTGTGGCAGACAGCAAGATTGAGAGCGAAACAACCCAGTTGAAAATTTAAGTAAACAGTAGGCTTGGGTAGTTCATGAACGAACTGTTTCAATTTAACGATTCCCACTCATGAACTATGTGAACTAGTTCAGTGTTCCTCGTTCTTTTAGTTCTTTTAGTTCATTTTAGTTCAATTGATATTGCAGCGAGTAGGAACAAAATGAACGAGAGCAAGAATAACTAAACTTACCATGCTATGGTTTGAGTCCTTGGTTTGAGACACTTTTTGTTTATGCACTAATACAAATGGTGAATTTGATGGATATCACATATTCATACCAAGTTTGTTTCATTTTGTATACCTGGACATGAACGAGTAAACGAAATGAACTAAAAGACCTAACGAACTAAAAGAACGAACGAACTAAAAGAACGAACGAACTAAAAGAACTAACGAACTAAGAGAACAAACGAAGTAAAACATGCAACGAACAAAAAGAACTAACGAACTAACAGAACTAAATGAACGAACTAGTTCATTACATACGATTGAACTAAAAAGAGCGATCTTTGTGGTGAACTAAAATGCCCAAGCCTAGTAAACAGAACTTTGTAGGTACTAGTAGAAGGTAATGTGTTTTCGAACAATCAAAATAGATAGTTTCGCTTTACAAATTGAAATGGATCTCATTTGAAATAGTTCTACATTTGTTCGAAACAACTACGAGACGGATCTGAGACATAAATAAATAAATAGAATAAACTGACCGTTTCAGCCCTAGAAAGGACTTTGACCTAAATTCTTATGATCAAATTGTGTTGTGCGTGTTATTAACAGTTTTAACGTCTGAACACAATTAATCTAGAACTGGACCTACTAGATTTATGCCGACTCCGAACGGCTAATGTGCATATTCTCAAGAAGCCTTACATGTCATTATTTACTCTCTGAGGTTGGCCATTGTCTGCAGAGAGGTAGTGACGACAGAACAGAAAAATTATTTCAATTGAAAAAACTTTCTGTGTCAGGTGGAAATTGAACCAGGGTTCTCTGGTGTATAGGCCACCCACTCTGCCCACTGCGCCATACGGTCGGATCTGAGACATGATCCATCAAAATGACATCAAATGGTTCACGCACGTTAACATGCTCGGCCACGGCCGGATTTTGAAAATACCCACACAAATTTACTTCGATTTGATGTATTGATAATGAACTTGTTGAAAAATTTTATTGTAAATACAGGGTGGCCCATGAAAGACTGACTGATTTGGGAACGTCATAACTTGTTTATTTCAAATGTTTTCAATTTCTCTTATTCCTTTTTTTTTCTTTTTATTGCAGAGTATTCCTTGAATATTCCTCCCAAGATTCTCAAGAGCGCCAGCAGTACTCATTCTAATTTCAACAATAGCCAGACATAATAACAACTTTTTGTACAATTTGATAATGAGTGATAAGGCTCATTTTTATTTAAACAGGTACGTTCAACTTCAATCAACTTCAATTCCATCCCCAAAAATACAATATTTGGTGCAGTGTTATGTCTGACAGGCCTAACAGGGCCATTTCTTTGAAAATTAGGATAGTTACTTAAAAAAAAAATCAACAGAAAAAGGAAACGTGCACCACATAAGACACGTTTTTTTTGCGGTGTATGAGGAGTCATTCACATCGATTATTTTGAAAAGGGTGAAACTATCACCGGCGGATATTATTAACAGCTGTTGGATAGATTTTTCATATTTGAAGAGGAAATTAACGCATTTGGCGAAGAAAAAAAGTTATCTTTCACCATGAACCACGCATCGGCGTATACGTCTGTAGCCTCCATGACAAAAATCCATAAATTAAGCTATGAACAGCTATCCCATTCATCATATTCTCCAGATCTAGCCCGTTGAGACTATTTCCTATTTACTACCTATAGCGGCCTCGGTATTCGACTAGGTAGCGTCTTCAACTGCCACCCCAGAGGTCCCGGGTTCGAATCCCGCCCAGACCATTATCCTACGTTTTACCCTTTCGCATTTGCAATTTTCTTTCCTCATTTCTAATCAACTGAAATTGAAAACTCATTAAAATTTACCACTTGAAGTCGTAGTTGGTGGAAGAGAAGAGAATAAGGAGAAGAATACTTGCCTCAGATTAAAAATTCACATGTTTCTACAGCTTTCCACTACGCTTAGAATATCCTACACATGTTTCACTTGATTGCACCTTCCCTCCCAATAATCGAACAACCCATTTCAAACCAAGTCAGACTTGACAGAATAGGTATTACACCTGAAATTCTTGGTTCAAAGCTAAAAAAAAAAATTTGTAGTTGCAGATGCTGTACTGTTAAGAGTTATACAGTTTTGAGAAATCCATTTAAAATTATATGAAATTTTCAATATTTTTCAAATACTTATTTAAACCTAAAACAGGACACTATGTGGAGATGAGCTGCTTTAAATTTTTATGTCAAATTTTTCACATTTCACATTTTTGTATAAAATTTTTGATTATAAGTCCATATAATACATGAAGGGTTTCATAAAAATTAGCAGAAGTAAATATTTTTCATCTGGGACAATAGTTTCAGGACGGTGAGCTGTCCATTTTAGAGAATTCCATTCCAGTTTTGTATTAAATTTTATGAGTGTAAATCCATGTACATGAAGGGTTTCATAAAAATAAGCACAAGCACATTTTTTTTTTCATCTGGGACAATAGTTGCAGGACTGTTGAGCTGTCTATTTTAGAGAATTCCATGAAATATTAAATAAAAAACTCATAATTATTATCTCAATCGAAAAACATAATACTGGATATGAGCTGTGCCAATTTTTCTGCCAAGTGGTCAATATCTTCAAACAAAAAACCAATAAAGTAAGAAAGTTGTACTCATTTTTACTTTAACAGGTTAGGAAATTATACTTAAGATCATAGGCGTCCGCAGGAATTTTCGGGGGGGGGGGGGAGGGGGGAGCTATGCATTGATGTCCACTTTCATAAAAATAATGAAATTAAACTGTAACATATACACATAGAAAATAAAAATATATAAAATGTTTCCAGTCCAGGGAGGACACTTGCCTGCTCCACCCTGTGGACGGCCATGCTTAAGATATTTTCATGACTTTATGTTCACAGAAATGGAGTATTTTTTAATGATTAATAGAAGAAAACTTTAGTCATCTGAAACAAATTAGAGCTTCTAATAAGAGTTTATAAGAGTCTAAAAAGAGACTGATAAGATTTTCCCGAATTATCCTTTACAGAGAATTCTGTGAAAAAGTAAAACAAAATCTCTCATATTTTTATAATTCAAAATTAAAATTTCAAAATACAGCATTCTAGATGAGCTTCGCCAATTTTAGGGCCACAGAGGTCAAAAAATCCATGCAAAAAACCTTACTATCTTCGTGACTTTTTCGAATTTTTTGCTTATTTTTACTACCACACCTCAACAACAATAATATTTAAGATATTTACATGATTTAAAGACCACGTTAATGGGAGAGATTTTGAAGATTGTCAGAAGTAAATGTTATTCATCTGCGGATATATAGTAGATGAAGGACTGACAAGCGCTACCTAAATGGTTCAATTTAGAAAATTCAGTAAAAAACGATAAAAAATTTTATTAAATTTTCACAGTTGTTAATTTAATCATAAAACATAACATTGTAGAAGAGCTGTGCCAGTTTTTGTTCACTATAGTCCACATATTCATTAAAAAAAACAACGAAAAAATTTCTTGTTCACTCATTTTTGCTGCGGCTCCATACAAATAATATTAAAGATATTGAAATAAATTCAAAACCACAGAAATGGAGGATTTTTCAAGCATTAGTAGCACAAAATCGTTTTTAGCTATGAAAACATTTAACAAATTTATAGGTAGTTTTCTGAAATGTCCATTTTGGAAAATTTTGTAAAAATCCAAAATTTTTTTTTTCAAAATTTAAAATTTTATAACGCTTTCATTAGATAGTGAACTCAATAAGAGCTACGCCAATTTTTTCCGTGATCGGTAAACATTTTCTCACAGAAATTTGGAAAAAACTCTATTTTGAGCATAATTTTTTTTCTTCTATCAGTTGAAGTGATTTTTATTGGTTGTGTTTTCTAAGCAGTTCATTGTGATAGTTAAAATCGCTGGCAAATATGTTTATTACATCATTTGCCAACTGGGTTTCTACTCAAAGTAAGTGTTGAGCCTTTCAAAATCATCTCCAGCCTTTGAACTGAAAAATTCTGTCGTTACCTTCTTATGACTGATGAAGCTATTTTGTAACTTTTTTTTTTCGAGCAAACTTTGCTCATTACGTGCATGTCGCAGACAACTTTTTGACGACATACTGCTATTTATCCTTGTTGCTGTTGCTGCTTCTCTGCTGTTGACTGTCCTTAAAATTTCACGCATGCTGAAATTCCTGTAATTTTTCCTCTGTTTTTTAGCAGTATTCAAACAAACCTACGCTCGCATGAATTGTTGTTATTCGCTGCTTACACATAAACAAATATATTTAAAGTAAACTTCTTCTTGTTGACGGTAGATTGTTACATACAAACGTACATGCGGGCTGTTGAATTCCTGCGAAGACAGGCGTTGATTTCAACGCTTTAATGTGTGGAATTTTGCCCATTTTATCCGAAGCCATCTTCACCAACACATATTCTTAGCAATTTGTTTATGTGTTAGAATGTATATATGTGTGTGTGTATATGTAGCAATGTCGGTGTCTGCTTGTGCTTGTGTGTATTTGTTTGATAACTTTTTTAGTTGGTTATGTGTGGGTTGGTTGGTTGGTTGTGTGTGTGTGGGCGTGTTTGAGCTAATAATAGGCTTAATTGAATCAACGCATTTTTAAGCGATATTTGAATTTTATGTGTTAAAATGTGGGCATAAAAATAAAATTATGCAGAATGTTTTATTTAACTCGCATTAATTCGTGAGCTTGTCGTGTGGGTGGCAAGTTTTAACTCAGATTTAGCAGGAGCAGGATTATTTTTATAGCCATAAGTCGAACGTTTATTCGACGGCTAGACCCGAAAGTGGTTTTTCAGCAAACTTGTGCTCATTACCAGTCAACTGCTCTATCAACTTTTTATCCATCAAACTTGAATTGAGTGATTTGCATGCAACCGTTGATATTTTTTTGCTAATAGAAGCTTTACACAGGGGTCAGTGGCGCATCAAAAGGTTGTCTTCGGGCTCAAAATGTAATAAAATGTGAATAAATTTGCTTACAGCACATAAATACATCTTTCTCTAGGAAAATATTCGACCCTTTGATGATTTTCTGTCGCCGCTTTTCTACTGCCGCCTAAAAAGGATTCCATTGTTTTTTTTTTTTTTTCTATAAATTAAATGTTGTCGGTTTTTGTTTTTGCTTTATTTCTATGAATCTATTTTTAGCTTAAGTGAATAGAAAAATAAATGCAATCCAAAAAAAAAAAATAAAACAAAAACACAAAACCAACGATAAGCAAGTCAGGCTACAGTAAAAAAGAAAAGAAAATAGGGGGTGCGCAGCTATTAAATAGCACAAAGTGATTCATGCAAAAGAAGTCCTTGGCTTAGCGCAGTGTGGATTCTATGAA
This sequence comes from Pherbina coryleti, assembly GCA_943735915.1. NCBI lineage: Eukaryota > Metazoa > Arthropoda > Insecta > Diptera > Sciomyzidae > Pherbina > Pherbina coryleti. The sequence goes on along the minus strand of OX030951.1, from coordinate 128,579,155 downwards.
AAGCTTTAAAAACCAAATATAAAATAAAGCACAAAGATAGACAGACAAAGAACATTACACAAAGAAAAGCCTGAAAAACAATTTTAAATGGATCGGAAAATTCAATCAAGTAGATTCAACAAATAAATGGCATTATATTGAATGAAGCTTTAAGCAAAGTTTTTGGCAATTTTATTTACCATCTGTACTCACAGAAAAAAAGGAAAGAAAAAAAAGAAAAAAAAATAATTAAACTAAAAAAAAAAATTGCAAAAATTCTTAATGTTTCTAAATAATTTCTAAAAACTTGCTCAAAATGTTCAAATGTGGTTTGTTCCCACTGTATCAAAAACTTTACAATTTTTTTTTTGTAGCTGATAGATAGACCTCCATCCTTAAATAGAAAGTAAGTAAAATGTAATTTAAAAAGTAAGTTAAATAAGTAAAAGCTAAAAAAAGTGAATTGTTGTGAAATTAAAAAAATTTACACAAAAGACCTTTTTTATACCAGGCGGTATTATGGTAATCCTGGGATAGTAAAGGATTACCCATTACAAAGTAAAAAAGTAAATTTTAAAATAACGCACTTAAAATGCAGATTTCGATAAAATTTTGATTTCGTTATAATTTTTGCACTTTGCCATTATAGTGGACAATACAATATCATTCAAATGTCCTCCACGGGAGTTTTTGCAGGACTCAATACTTTTAAGGTAATTTTCATTTATTTTCGTGCTCAAATCGGACACTAGCTCAGCCATGACTTGACGAATGTGGGTTTTTATTCGCTCAAGAGTTTGAACTTTATTCCCCATAAAAAAAGTCCATAGGTGTAAAAACGCACGTTCTCGGCGGCCAATTGACATCCCCCAATCTCGAAATAAGTCATCCTGGAAATTTCAAAGTTGCAACAAAGCCCTAAATGGTTCCGTTGTGTGATTGGTGGTCTCATCTTGTTGAAACCACATATCGTCCAGATTCATATCTTCAATTTCATAAAAAAAAAATTGGTTAACATACGGCCATATCGCTCAGAATTGACTGTAACGGTTGCTCCTTGATCGTTTTCAAAAAAATACGGACAAATTACTCCACCGGACAGTCACTTTTTGTAGATGCAAAAACTTCTCCACAATCGCTTAGGGAATTGCAGAGCCCAATATCTGGCAATTTTGCTTATTCACGTTTCCGCCTTGTGTGAAATGGGTTTCATCACTGAAGAAAATTTGCTTCGAAAAATCAGCATTTTTTTTTTACTACCAAACGTTCCATATTTTAAAATGGCACACCTTTACCTATAAATTAAAAAGATACAGTAGTTTCGACTATGTCGTAACACAAGACGTAGAATTATTCAATTCGCTTTTGATGACATGTTTTTTAAAAACTATTTAGCAAAATATTTATTCCATACACCTGAGCATATGACCTATAAAAAAGTGCCGGAGAGGGTTAATATGTATGACCGACCCCCATTACTTTTGCAAAAGAAATATTTTTGCTTTTGACACCTATTCCCTCCGACCACTCCTTAGGGGGGCTCCCATACAAATTTTATGGTTTTTGTATATTTATTCCATACACCTGAGCATATGACCTTTAAAAGCGTGCCGGAAAGGGTTAATGTGTATCACCGATTCCCATTTGCAAAAGGAACATTTTTGCCTTTGACACCTATTCCCTCCGACCACTCCTTAGGGGGGCCTCATACAAATTTTAATGTGTTTGTGCCGGAAAGGGTTCATATGTATTACCGACCCCCATTACTTTTGCAAAAGGAACATTTTTGCCTTTGACACTTATTTCCTCCGACCACTCCTTAGGGGGGCTCCCATACAAATTTTATGGTTTTTGTTTATTTATTCCATACACCTGAGCATATGACCTTTTAAAGAGTGCCGGAAAGGGTTAATATGTATCACCAACCACCATTATTTTTGCAAAAGGAACATTTTTGCCTTTGACAACTATTCCCTCCGACCACTCCTTAGGGGGGCTCCCATACAAATTTTATGGTTTTTAGTAGAGTAACTATGAGAGTTCTGAAGCAAAAACGCGTGTATTTTCTTATGGGCCTCAAAATTCACAAAATTGTGCCCGACTGCGCAGTCGGCGTCGCTGCCCGCCCGATACGATTGTAGGGTGACGAGCAGAAAGTAGAGTGACTGAAGCATGTGTTGTTGTTGCAAATTGAAGATAAGCGTGGTGACCGCAGCGTGTGTTGAGTACTATGCAGTCGGCGCCTCTGCCCTCCTATACGATTGTAGGTACAGTCGATGGCTCTGCCCACCGATACGATTGTAGGGGACCGCAGCATGTGTTGAGTACTGAGCAGTCGGCGTCTCTGCACACCGATATGATTGTACGATCGATGCCGAAACATGTTGTTGTTGTTATTGCAATTCACATGTTTCTTTATTAATGCATATAATTTTTAGGTATTTTATAAATGAAAAATATAAAAATGATATTATCACAGCCCCGGGATTGAACTCGGGCCGCAAGCATTAGAGTCGAACGCCTTAACACTGTGCTATTTCATCGTATGCTTCTTAACGAACGAAATGTGTATAAAAACATGTGTGTAGATAAAAACATGTGCTCAACATGAAGATAAGCGTGCACCGTTGCTGCTTAGGCTGGACGGACGGGCAAACCGCAAGCTCAGCACAATCACCATAAAGTTCTGCGCTCACGCCTGAGCTCAGAGCTTTATGGTGATTGTGCTGAGCGCGATAGGGGTCGGGGGTGGTGCGGGCGGTGGGGGTAAGTGTTTACATCGGTCGACACCGAAACATGTTGTTGTTATTGCAATTCACATGTGCGCGGAGACCTCAGCTTGTGTTGCTTGATGAGGCCGATAGTAGGGTGACGAAAAATATAATTGTTGCCAAAAATGTAGATAAGCGTAGCAATAGCAGCAGTAGCTTGGATTGACTAATGGAAAGTCAAAGTATGAAAGCGGCAAAGGCGAAGCGTCATCGTAACCTCGAACTTGAGAATACAAACCATGACCATACTCAACTATGTCGATATAAATAAAACAAAAACAGGTTGATTTATACATTTTTATTTTTTATTTATTATCAACTAAAATTACATGTATCATATAATATATTCCTTAGCATTTTTTTATTTAATTTTTATTATCAACTAAAATTACATGTATCGTATAATATATTGTTTAGCATTTTTTTATTTAATTTTTAAAATATGCATATAATACTAAATTGTACATTTAATATTTAAACATGTAAATTAGGTATATTAATTTATTGCCTACTATTTATATTTTGAATTGAAATCTTAAAAATATCTTAGGCTGAATCCATAATATTAAAATGACCCCACGGTAACGTTTCATAGCTATTTGCAATCAAAAATCGCTTATCATCATGAGGACTTAGCGCGATTTTTGATTGTGTAATAGTGCTAACTTTGTGTTGACGTGATTGTATCAAATTTTGTTGAACTATTTTTTCAATATTTTTGTTGAGACAATCAACATAGTCATCAAATATAATTTTTGTCTTGACTATGTTTAACTTAACACCTTTCGCTGTTTTTGTTGCATCTTCACCCCCTACACGTATTGCGTACATTTTAGAGCGAAGCCCAACAAATTCAGTCATAATGCGACCATTATTCTCATCTTTCATGAGACCCAACACTTTTTTATTCACATGTGGAATGTTGTAAATATTCTCGAGAGGATAGTCGCTTGTATCAAAATATAATAAACAATCGCGTTTAATGATTTGATACAAGTCATTACAAGTCACCTCATAAATTAGAGAATCTGTATCGGTGTAACAAATGGTACAATTGGAGCCAAATTGGGGGGCCATATAACCATAGTGAAAATCATAAATTGTTGTTTTAGCCAAGTCTAAAATACACATACCTACATATATAGGTTTATTAAAAAATATCTCAGTTTTGTTTAGCTCAATGGCCATTAGATTTTCATCAAATATTGTTGAGGCTTTAAACTCAGGCTTAGCAATAAGGGCTTGAGCCCCATATCGACCAAACCAACTCGTCGTCAATTTGACAATACTATGTTTCCGAATGTTTTCCATAGTTTTACCAAATACTGCATTATTCATGAGTTTGAAAAGGTTTTTTTCAAACTCATTTTTAGCGGCCGTACGAAGAACTGTATTTAAGTCGATATAGGATTTCAACCATAATGATTGTCTAAATTTCAGAATTTTATGAATTTTGGACAATCTTAACCCATATTTCAAAGCCTGCTTCAAATTCCGATAGTGTATAACGTATCTCTCAGAATCATCCAAAGTTGCCAACAGTTTCTTCTGTTTTGAACCTGGTGATGTAATATGTTCAGGACAAAAAGGGAGATCTTTGTGGTAATCATGAATATTACTTGGATATTCTAGATCCACTTCAAGAATATACCCAATATCGGAATCATCAGGTATAACCTCAACATTAAAATTGTTGACATCTAACAGCCAATCGAACTCACCGTGTGGGAGAAATTGTGACATTGCCCAACCATATTGATTGTTAATATCATAATACATTAAGTATTTAGATGGTTGGGCTTCATCATAATCACTCATGTACTTATTGTTGGCTTTCACATATCTCTTAGTACACTGACTGAGACCACCACGAATACCCCGCTCTACAAACATGAGCATATCAACATCAGTCAATAGCTCAAGGGTAATATCTGTATGCTTAAGCATTGCATCCCACGTATAACCGGGTAAAGTGAAATAATGTGCCGGGTCTAAGCCATATGTTTTATGACAACTTGCACGGAATTGCTCAAAAACATCAGCCAATAACAGCACATCAGTTTTTAAGTAAATATCTGAATATTCGCCCAAATTATTAATATTTAATTCAGTCCAGACTTTTTGAGCATGAGCATAATCCTCTGGACTGATGTTTGTATCGTTAAGTTTATTATAGAAATTGTTTATTTCAGGTAATGATGTATCTAAAAATTTAGTTTCATCATCACAGTAATCGTATGGGAACACACCCTTACGAGTCAACAAATTAAATTGCGAGTTACTTAAATTTCCAAATTCTGATTTTAATATTGGAAAAATATTCAGATATGAGGCTACAGTTTCTAAGCTACTCGCCATAAATCTAAAAGAATCAATAAATCGATATCTAATTGCATATTCATCAATGCGCTTAGTGAACGAAATATAGCGTTCTTTGTTTATGGGTAGAAGATCAATTCGACCCTTTAAATCAGTAGCCAAATTTTTAAATATAAAATGTGAGTCATAACCAGAGAGATTATGAAAGATTATTGGTATTGTATGTGTATCTTTGAAGTTAACATTACAACCCATATGCGCTGGACCCCGGTAAATACCTGTAAGATGACAATGGTCACGCACTTTAACATCATCGTCAGTAAATGATTTTTCACATATATGGCATGTGTTAGCAAGCGTGAAATTTTGAATTTGTTGGGCAGACATTTGCTCCATGGGTAAAGGACAAAGAAAGACCGTTTCAATATCTTCAGCAAATTGATTCAATTCTGAAACGAACCATTTAATGCAATCTGCACCGCGATAGCTTTTATAAAACGATAACGTGGGGTCATATACACACTTAATATAAAAGCCTACACTATATGGAATATGCTTTTGGTATGTATTTCCAGCATCAGATTTTGCTAAAATACATTCCAAGTCAGCATATACCACAAATGGAGACATTATTTTATTACTAAAATTCTTAAAATATACATACTTCTCCGCTTCCGTCGGCATCCTTATCTTGCAATTATTCAGCTTGCTGCAGTTCTCGGTGTGCTGCTCCAACTTGATTGAAGAGTTGAAATAATGCAGACATCTGTCGCAGAAATATTTGGCTCCGAGATGCGATGAAACTTGGCTGGATAAAAGCCGTGAAAGGTTTTTTATCCATACATAATGATATGTGATTAGTTCATCATCATCATAGTCGTCAGCATCATCACCATCATCGTTGTTGTTATCTGCTTCCTCATAATATCTGCTCTGTACCATAAGCAAGTTAACGTGACGATCCATCTTCTCCTTGGTTAGATAAGAGGGTAAAACAATTAACTTTTTTCTATTTTGTTTCAAAATATAAATGTTGATAGAAATATTGTTTTGCCTCTCAAATCTGGGGACCTGCTTCACTGTTACCGGAAATTGAATGTTTGTCAAATCAAGGCTGTCACGGTAATGCGGGTATGCAGTCTTACGATCAACATATCCATTCTTAGCTGGGTACAGAGCAGATATAACAGCCCAAGCAAAGCATGCATTGTCATCATTTTTTACGTTGATACATGCTTTCTTGTTATAGATCTGTGTTGGAAGTGGAATATATGATGAGCCCAGCTGTGGCGTAAATTTGTTTATGTTGACGGCTAAGTTTATTATTGCTGTTAACGCCCATCCACTATCCCTTTCCTGGAACTCTTCAAGCTTTTTTAGGAGGTTATTTCGAACATTCTCCATAAACCAATCGTCAATGTCTGTTTCTTGACAAATAGAAACATTTTTAGTGGTTAGGAATTTCAATTCACTAATTTCTTCAGTAGCTCTAATGATTCGAAATTCACCACAAAATATTGTATTCACTTTTAGAAACGTGAATTTTAACAGCGGTTTTTTTATTATTCGTTTGAAGAGTCCTGCGCAATCCTCTAAGAACAACTTGGAATCTTTGTGAGCCAAGTTAGTGATGGCTCCAGTACATGCTCTGAAAATTAAAACAAGGTTTAAATTAATATATTATATTAAATTAAATTAAATAATATGGTGATGAAATTATTTAAAAACGACACTTACCGTCCACTGAACGCTGATTCAATTTCCACCCATTTAATCCGGATAGAGGCCCAACTCGTCCTATTTGCCGTTCGGGAAAGGCCTGCACCGGTTGTAGAGTTAAGCACCTTTAACTTGGTGCGGTAACCTTCAACCAACAGAATTGCACATGTAGCATTCTGTTTCGCTCCAACATTTGTTGCCTTTCGTAAAATATTACGAAGGATTATCAAGTGTTTGGAGCACTCTTTAATGCTCTCCATCACGAGCGCACGATTATTTGCAGCATTCTCATACGTCGATTTAACAATTTTAACAATGTTGGATATACGTTGTGCCATTTTGAAAAGTGTATGTTTCAACTCAACGTCTAAACACGAATTAAACGAAATAAATATTGTTTCACATACTAAACCCCAAATTCAAACAAGTAATTTTTTGCGGTTAGATAAAGATTACGCTTTCTTTTTTGAGTGTGTTTGTATTATTTTTATTTGAGCATCGAAAATAAGAATCTTAAGCATAAATGACCACAATTTACAGTATTAAAATTTTGATATCTAGTATAATTATAACTAATGTTTTTCCCTAAATATTCAATTAATTGCTTCGGTGGATGCAAATTTCCGAAGCTGTCGAAATATTCGATTTGATTGTTGTTTTTCCAGTATGCTACCCAATGTGTGCCAGGTCCCTTCGAAGTATCCAGATTGATTATTCCACATTCTTTTTTAAAGGGTTTCTTTGGAAGAGTGTCACACATAAACACACCTCTAAAATTTGGGATATCTTTCGCAAATTTTCTCAAGTCTACATCGGAAAGGGCTCTTTTGGGTAGCTTTATGAAAAATTTTGATTTTGATAAGGTTTTAAATAAAGTCCAAATCCCTTTTTATATGGTTTTAGAAACATGCCTTTTCCCATTGCAATAGACTCCATTTTACTGTTATGTCGTTTTGCTTCATTTAACTGCTCTTTTCCGGCTTTAACTGCATTGATTGCTTTTGTTATACCAGCTGCTCCACCAGCTAGACAACCAAGTGCGCCCAGTGCAGCGAATATTGGTGCAAGAGGAAGAAAACCTCCAGATTTAGGTAGTGGTATTACTCGAGGTGTCTTAATTAGAGATTTTTTTCCCTTAAAAATATTGTCTACAACTTTTCTTGAAATTTTAACGGCATCATCCAAATTTTTAGTTTTCTTAATTTTCATTTTTGCACTTTTTAAGGCGTGTCTAAATAGTTGATGCCCATTTACTTGAGGAGATCTCTTAGTTTTACTGTTAACGTTGCCCATACCAAATTTTGATTTCGCCTTCATAGCGTTAGTGACAAACCAAGCGTTTGATTTTTCACCAATACTGCTATCACTTGCGTTAACCCGTTGCCAAGCCTTTTCAGCTAAGATTCTATCAGCAATATGTCTTTTTTCCAAATCTTTGTTGTTTGCGTATACTATATCATGTTGTCTGCAAGCGGCATCCAAAAGATTGATTCCTTGATCACCTCTAGCTAATCGCTTCTTTAATTTTGTACCAGGTCCACAAAATTGATAACCAGGTAAATGAAGTTCAATCGGAAGTTTGTCTATTAAATTATTCAGAATACCTTTTCCAATGAAGGATGGAGGAAGACTGATTTCCTTTTTATAAATAATTGGCATTAATATTTAGACTTTTTCGATCAGAGGTTGTAATCAAAGTGATGTAAAATCAATAAAATGATCCGATTATATATGACATAATTTAGTAGTTGACATAATGCGATTCTTAAAGCAACGTAAAACGCTTGATGTAAAGAATATTGATGGCAAATTAAATACATCAAATATATTAAGACATAGCTCATTACTACCAAACTCTATTCGGGGTCTAATTGTGGGACCGTCAAATTGTGGAAAAACAAATGTAATGATAAGTCTTATTGAAAGCCCCAATGGATTGAAATTTAAAAATATTTACTTATACTCAAAGTCAGCACAGCAACCAAAGTATCAATACTTGGAGCGTCTAATTAAACCTATTAAGGAGATAAATTTTTCAATATTTTCCCATAATGATGACGTCATAGACCCAGATGATGTACAACCGCACTCAATATTTATATTCGACGATGTAGCTTGCGAGAAACAGAATCATATACGATCTTACTTCTGTATGGGTCGTCATAAAGATGTTGATAGCTTTTACTTATGTCAAACTTATACACGTATACCAAAACATTTGATTCGTGATAATGCCAATATGATTATTTTGTTTAAACAGGATGAAATGAATACAAGACACATCTACAACGATCATGTTGGTTCTGATATGTCTTTTAAGACTTTCCATAAGCTATGTTCAAAGTGTTGGAGAGAAAAATATGGATTTTTAGTTATTAATAAAGATGATGATATGAATAATGGTCGCTATAGAAAAGGATTCGATGTTTTTATTGGATTATAAAAGAAACAGAATAGATATCTAAAAATCAGTACAACAACAGCTGCGCAACTGATCACACAGACGGCTAAACTGATCTGTTCGATAAAACAGCTAACTACTAAACTGATCTGTTCTATAAAACGGCAACTGCTAAACTGATCTGTTCGATAAAACAGCTGTTAAACCTACCTGTTTATCTGTATACCCTGTTTATATATACACCTATCAATATGAGTGAAAAACTAGTCAAGAATCTTATATGAATAATGGTCGCTATAGGAAAGGATTCGATGTTTTTATTGGCTTATAAAAGAAACAGAATAGATATCTAAAAATCAGTACAACAACTGCTGCGCAACTGATCACACAGACTGCTAAACTGATCTGTTCGATAAAACAGCTAACTACTAAACTGATCTGTTCTATAAAACGGCAACTGCTAAACTGATCTGTTCGATAAAACAGCTGTTAAACTGACCTGTTTATCTGTTTACCCTGTTTATATATACACCTATCAATATGAGTGAAAAACTAGTCAAGAATCTTATTAAAACACGAAATATTTTGAAAAAGAAATTTAAAAGTATTCAACTGGGAGAAGTTGCAAGTGATAAGCTTTTGGAAAAAACATTTAAACCTATATCAAAACCATTGCAGGAAATACTTCAATCAACTAATAAGAGAAAGATAGTGAAAAATGAAAAGGATTCAGATAATTCTTTCAAAGATACTAAAGTTGCTACCAGCACACCATTTAAACAGAGCCAGCATGATTATAATACACTTTCTCCAAGCTTTGATGACAAGGAAATCGAGAAAAGTTCATCAGCATTTAAATCATTTGATGTTGATAACGGTGATGATGATGCTAATGATGATACTCATTATGATGGTAATGATGATAGTGATATGGAAAATGATGATGTCACTATTTCAATAAATCCAAATCAAAGTATTCAATACGATTTATCTAAAGTTAATTTAAACGAATTCGATAAAACCTACGGCCCCCGCAAGGATAAAAATCAGATATGGAGACTGGGTAATGTGCCAATTACTTTTGATTCAACCAATATAACTATAGGCGATTCAAAATGGATCTTTACTCCAGGTTTATATGAACTATTAGTTTACAAGGAACCAATCAGTTTTAATGAGGCAGATTTAAATACTTACAAACAAATATTAGAGATGACTAATGCTCATAAACGAAATAACAATAACAATGAACAAATTAAAGGAAATCGCTCAAAGAAATATACGGCGATTATAAGAAAATTATTTAAAGAAAAAGTTCATAAAGGTAAAGGTTTGATGAAGTTGAATACAAACAAATCAAATTATATATATTGGGATGACCCCAACGAACTAGTTGATAGATTACGTCTTTTGATCTCATCATCAATAGCTGGTCACTCAAATCATAATAACGAAATATTTTCAATTATTGAAGAATTGAGAGAAGCACAAATTATTGTATAAATAGTCTGCAAATGTTTCTGTGAATACGTATTTGATTGAAAAGGTTATTAAAACAAATGGACGGCAAGTTTACGTTAAATGGTTAGGATTTTCCAATCTACATAATTCATAAATAAATAAAGATGAAGTTTAACAACAACAACAATATACCTAATTACTTTTGATTGTAATACATACAAATTATATATCTGAATACACATACTCAATAAAGCTGAATAAAATTTAAAACATTTTAATCATATGTGTTTTTATTTTCATATTAATTTACAAAATTTTAAATAAATTAGTTGTTTAATTCTGTTTTTCTACACCATCATCATCATCATCATCGTCTTCAGAGCTTTCATGCAAGTTTTTGTAGAATATATTTCCATTTTCCCTCTTCTTCTTTTTAATGGCTAGGGAAAATGCGCCATCCATGTCTGTGGTTTTCATTAGAATGTGTAATGTCTCATTTAAATAATCCATCTGATTCTTAGTGATAATCAGAAATCTTTTCGGTAAATAAATATGAAATTCTTTATTTACAAGACATCTTATGCTTTCCCCATATTTTGTATCTACTCTCGCGATTCTGTTTACTTCATATGGAACGTTTACTTCCATATCCTTTAAGGGTAAGTATTTAATGCTAGGATTTTGAAAAAGATTTTTTAAACTTGTTTTCATATTTTCTTTTTTCTTTAAACTATTCACCGTGACAGATATATTTAGACTGACTCTCGATATTTATAAAATTACTTATTGAACATATTGTATTCTATTATTAGACGATTTCTTATCAGTTGCATCCGGTTATTTGACAATTTTTTATAAGTTGCGGTTAAATGACGATTTCTTATCAGTTGCATCCGGTTATTTGACAATTTTTTATAACTTGCGGTTAAATTACGATTTCTTATCAGTTGCATCCGGTTATTTGTTAATTTTTTATAAGTTGCTGTTTTTTTTTTTTTTTGTTGTTGTTGTGTGAAGAATCTTATCATTATTTTTTTCATACAGTTGTGTTGTGAAGCATACCTTGCGGTTTTGAAGTGTATCTTGTGAGTTGGGTGTGTGTTTATTGTTGTTGTGTTAATGATCTTATCACTATTTTTTCGCAGAGTTGTGTGTTAGTTGCTATGACTTGTTGAATTTTCTTTCATCTAGAAATTATGATAGAAAAACAATGTTCCAGCATAATGCTTTCAAATAAAAATACTATAAATAAATAGTTGCGGTTGCGGCATCAGCAAATTTTATTTGTAAAGAGTGAGATAAAATTTTATAGGTGAGAATTTGAGTGTTAGGATGATCTTGTAATAGGATCATTAAAGTAAGATATACTGTAAACTAATTTTATTTTTTCATCTCTACGTTATTAAAACCAAAACCGCGATATTGGATGGATAATAACAATTTATACTGTGAGCATATTTAGTTGAATTCTAGCAATCAATGTATCAACACCTATAAACTGAACGCATCATTATGAAGAATTTTGCTTGTGAAAATTGTGGAAAAATATTTTTGAATTCAAGTAGCATGCGACGCCATATAAGAAATAGCTGTAAATTGCGTAGCAATAATATTGATGTCGAACGGATGGGTAAAGTCATTATTAAAAAAGACCTAAAAGCACGCCCTAACATTAAATCTAATTCAATAGATGAAGTCAACTTACGGCATGAGCAATATTTAGATGGGAATGAGAAGGTGTCGCCTAGTAATAGAAATGGGGTTATAACACTAGCTGGCGTTAAACCGGAACGGTCTGCAGATAATACTAAAATTGACGTTTGCAAACCAACGTTTGTGTTGCAGTTCAATTTTGTGCTGGATGGAATGTATCTGGCATTATTCAAACATCATAGTTTTGGTGTTGAAGCCCAAAAGTTTTTAATGGAAAAGTATTATGCTAACTCGTTTATGCAATATGCTAAAAAGACTCTAAAAAATGATGGTGATGTACCTGCAAGAATAATAGCACAGTTTAAATATATTGGTCGTAATAATGAACAAAAGATTGATATCATAGAGTTCAACACTATTTTGAATGGAGCAAGTATAGCAACCGACTACAACAATAAGATTGTCCTACCAATTATTCAACAAATGCTAGAGTTTGAGAAAGAAAAAGATGTAATCGTTTTAAATATATGCCATATAAAAGTCTTTTTACAAAATCTAAAACCATTGGAGCAAAGAGCAAAGCATCAAATTATTTATATGAACATAATGAATGATGATTCTAATTTACATTATATTGCGAATAATGATATCCCTGGGTTTAGAAATGTATAATTCAATGATTTTCACATATTTTATACATGCAGATTTTAATAAAGAATATCAATAAGACGTTAATAAAATAAAAAATGCTAAGGAATATATTATATGATACATGTAATTTTAGTTGATAATAAATAAAAAATAAAAATGAATAAATCAACCTGTTTTTGTTTTATTTATATCGACATAGTTGAGTATGGTCATGGTTTGTATTCTCAAGTTCGAGGTTACGATGACGCTTAGCCTTTGCCGCTTTCATACTTTGACTTTCCATTAGTCAACCCAAGCTACTGCTGCTATTGCTACGCTTATCTACATTTTTGGCAACAATTATATTTTTCGTCACCCTACTATCGGCCTCATCAAGCAACACAAGCTGAGGTCTCCGCGCACATGTGAATTGCAATAACAACAACATGTTTCGGTGTCGACCGATGTAAACACTTACCCCCACCGCCCGCACCACCCTCGACCCCTATCGCGCTCAGCACAATCACCATAAAGCTCTGAGCTCAGGCGTGAGCGCAGAACTTTATGGTGATTGTGCTGAGCTTGCGGTTTGCCCGTCCGTCCAGCCTAAGCAGCAACGGTGCACGCTTATCTTCATGTTGAGCACATGTTTTTATCTACACACATGTTTTTATACACATTTTGTTCGTTAAGAAGCATACGATGAAATAGCACAGTGTTAAGGCGTTCGACTCTAATGCTTGCGGCCCGAGTTCAATCCCGGGGCTGTGATAATATCATTTTTATATTTTTCATTTATAAAATACCTAAAAATTATATGCATTAATAAAGAAACATGTGAATTGCAATAACAACAACAACATGTTTCGGCATCGATCGTACAATCATATCGGTGTGCAGAGACGCCGACTGCTCAGTACTCAACACATGCTGCGGTCCCCTACAATCGTATCGGTGGGCAGAGCCATCGACTGTACCTACAATCGTATAGGAGGGCAGAGGCGCCGACTGCATAGTACTCAACACACGCTGCGGTCACCACGCTTATCTTCAATTTGCAACAACAACACATGCTTCAGTCACTCTACTTTCTGCTCGTCACCCTACAATCGTATCGGGCGGGCAGCGACGCCGACTGCGCAGTCGGGCACAATTTTGTGAATTTTGAGGCCCATAAGAAAATACACGCGTTTTTGCTTCAGAACTCTCATAGTTACTCTACTGTTTTTGTATATTAATTCCATACACCTGAGCATATGACCTTTAAGAGAGTGCTGGAGAGGGTTAATATGTATCACCGACCCCCATTACTTTTGCAAAAGGAACATTTTTGCCTTTGACACCTATTCCCTCCGACCACTCCTTAGGGGGGCTCCCATACAAATTTTATGGTTTTGTCGATAAAACCGGAAACTGTCGATAAATAGGTAGCAATTTTAAGCAAACAAAAACATCAAATGTTGGCTTTATATTTCATGTAATTGTGTAAAATTTATATAAGTTAGAGAGTTCTAACATGAATTTTTGTCGCATTGAGGATCAAGCAGACCAACAAGTGCTAACATCAACATTTTACGATCAGTACTTTAGGCCCACCAAAGGCTCAACAAGTTATATAAATACCGATACCTGACCACTATCAACCACCCTACTTACCTCCGAGAATGACGTATTCTACGTCAAAAAAATAGTTTGGCTGATGTAACCATTTGAAAACTGCCAAATGTCAGGGCTGCGCTTTCCAAAACCCGAAATGGATAACCGTTTATTATAAGCTAAAAACTTCCAGGCCCTTAGTCCCTAAGTAGGTGGGGTAGTAATTTGTTTTTATAACAAGAAATGTTTAAATATTGAAATAATGATAATGATAACTATACTGTCTTTCAGTGATAGTAATACACAGATAGTTCAAATTTCAATGTGATTTATTTGAATGGAATCGAAATAAGTAGAGAGCAATATGATAAACAATGATTTTCGATTTGTTTTCCGGCGCGAAAACAAACAACGAAGACGGTTTGCCAACACGCAACGTATAGCTGACCGTACGAAAACCGGGGAAATTCCAGATTTATCCCACAGACTTCCAACGATTGGCCTTGCGATTTATTGATAGTCTTCGCAAAAGCCAATTGAACAGGGAACTGAATTCGCTTGATTTGGAATGGAAGATCAGTTGGAATAATCGGAATTCGCGGAATAAGGACTTCCTCTCCTTTGAATTTGCCCATGATGATCGTCGCTTGAATCACATTGTTCATCAGTTTCTTGACGGACAACCGCGTACCGTTGCACAATTTCGAATGATTCAGATTTCGCAACATGAATATGATTGATCCCACCTTCAGCTGTAAATTATGCGACGGAGTTTCTGGGACATCAAGCGAGTTCAAAAATTCCGTCTTATAAGTAGTTGGTCGCTTCATCCTCGTCGGTCACGTTGGATTTGTACGAATGCAGTTCTCCAGTGATTTGAATTTGAATAATGAAATTCAAGCTATCTTCGTCCTTATTTTTCTCTGCTTGTATTGCCCATTCACTAATCCGATCGAAATTTTTATAATTTTGTGCAATGCCGGGGAACACTTTGGTGATGAGTTCCTACTTCGATGATGTGATATCAGTCCAGTCGAACCCATCAACAGGAATTTGGCCATTGTAGCGTCAGCTGTTCTCTCTAGAATTCAGCCTGGAAACCAGTTATCCATAATCCATGATACAAGTTGGGAAACATCGATCTGAAGATTATTCATGCTCTGTGAAAGAAATGTCAACATTTCCCTCAATATCCGCTCTTTACACCATCATCTTTATTAATTTAAAACTAGCCTTATCGCTGAACAAAAGTTTTTGATAACAGAACGGATCTATTCCCAGTTGATTTTGGGCCCATTCACGGAAAATTCGATGCAAACCATGGTCATTCGGCTTCAAATATTGCACAAGCTAGATTTTTGAGGTCTTTACACCAAGGTGTTTGCGTAAAATGAGCGACGTCGAATTGAAAAATTATGATCATCTTCAACACTCTCCTCAACGGATGCAATATTCTCTTCAGTACACACTGTTCTTATGTATCTTGGTGTCACTGCATCTTGCAAATGTTGTCAATTTTAAGGAAAAACGGTCGACAACACGCCGAATATCGGTCTCCGATGGTCGATTATGAGTGTGTCGGATGTCATACGGTGCAAGTGCTCTAGAATTATATTTTTTGGGAAAAAAATTTCTAAAATTTGGTGCAGTTGTTGAAACGTGTTGGTCATAACGATAAAATTGCTAAGATAACAGAATATAAATTGCACTAAAGGTTTGCAATCCGACATATATAACTGTCTGAAGTTAGTACTGGCTAAAATAAACATCCATTACGTCCATCCATTGACGTTTGAAAATATAAACTATCACAGGCAATATCGCAGGCATTTTCAATAATTCAATTATCGAAAAATTATTCTCTAATGCATACGTATATAGTTTCCGAATAAATACTTACTGATGTATATAGCTATACGAGTATATATGTTTATAACAATTAAATTGTTATAAAATAATATTTCAATTTTCTGTTTGCTAAAATATATCAATTATGAATCCACGTTTTTTTTGTTGTTACATACATATATTAATAGCAGTGATTAAAATAAGTATTTGCAATTGTTGTTGTTACTGTGGTTATTTTCGTTCCTATTGTTGTTGTTGTTGTTGTAATTAATGTTGGCATTTTAAATACGCCATGGCTATTTTATTGAAATTATTGTCATTATTACGAAATTGAATTACATACAAAATTAATGAAAACCTCTACAGTTGGTGGTCATTATTTGTGAACTATTAAATAACCATTTCAATGGATGGATAATCACTTCACTCAAATTTATATTATTTTATTTTAAAATTGGTTATATGTTGGCTTATTTTTGAACATAATTGAGGGACAAATTCAATTTTGATGCATTTTTCAAAAGTTGAATTGTTTTACGTAGGCAGCTACTTATATTTCGGGATTTAGCAACGCTAATATCATTGCAGTCAAACTGACATTTCCATTTGAATGTTCAACATTTTCTTGTTGTTACGAAGTTACAACGTTTTGGTGCTTTTAAAATTGTTATTCAGCAAAAAAATGAAATTAACACGTTAACATTTTCGTGCGATTGTTTACAATTTTCGATACGAATTATCCCAACAAGGGTACATCGATAAACTCAATTGAACTTTTAGTGATAAAGCACTTTCAAAAACCTCTGTATATCAGTGGTACACAGAATTCATAGGCCGTACTTCGCTTTAAAAAAAAAAGTTTTTAGAATTGTGACTGGTGACGAATCATGGATCATGGATCTAAACAGCAGTTGTATTTTAAACAGCAGTATTTTTAAAAAAGACTTGATATATATAAATAAAAAAAAAAGAGTTGGCTGTGCCGTAGGTTTTGACGTGACGAAGTTTCTTGTTGTTGTTGTTAATGTTGATGTTGATGTTGATGTTGATGTTGATGTTGATGTTGATGTTGATGTTGATGTTGATGTTGATGTTGATGTTGATGTTGATGTTGATGTTGATGTTGATGTTGATGTTGATGTTGATGTTGATGTTGATGTTGATGTTGATGTTGATGTGTATGTTGATGTTGATGTTGATGTTGGTGTTGGTGTTGGTGTTGGTGTTGGTGTTGGTGTTGGAGTTCGAGTTGGAATTGTTGTTGGATTTGGAGTTGGTGCTTTTCTTTTAGCTTTTTTTTTGCTTCCCCATTGGTTGTGCTCTAATTTCAATTAATCCAGCAAAAGTGATGTATATGCGTCACATTAAGCGGTTCCCTGAGTGTCTTTGACACGCCGTCAATTTTTTTTTTATTTTTGTCATATGCCCGAAAGACCTCACCGTCGTTTTTGTTCGTTAAAATTTATCATTGCACCAGTAGTCACAGAGTTAAAAATCCATGCAACGTTTTTTCATGGCTGTAGCATTTTTACTGCATTATGTGATTGCATCCCTGAAATCATGACAACAAAAATTTTTTTTGTAGTTTAGTTGTGAAGCGTAATAACACATCCATGCTGTCGTAAAACAAAATTTACCGTAGCACTCCTCCTGAGTGAGTTATAATTCCATGCAACGATATTACATTTCTGTTACATAAGCTGCTATATTCACGACTTGACGACGCCGGAATTTTTTTTTTTATTTTTGTCGCAAAGCCATGTATAAAACCTTCATTTGTCTTTCTAAACTTTTATCGTAGGTTATATACTCATTGAGTAAAAATTCAATGCAACGCCGCTGCATGAATGTTGCGTTATCGATCTTTGAGCGGCCCTCTCAGCGTCCCCATGATGTCAGAAATTTTTTGTCTTATTTTGTTGTGAGGGCTTCCAGTAGGCCTTTATTGGCGTATTGTATCTTTAATCCTAGCACTAATACTCTGAGAGTAATAATTGCATGTAACAAATTTTCAGTTTTGTTGCTTAAACAGTTGCCCCTGCGACCCGATAATGTTTTGAATTTTTGTTTTGTTTTTATAATGAAGTCAAAGAATTAACCTTTACGATCATACCATTTTTTGAATCATAGCTCTTATAGTCAGCGAGTAACAATTCAATGCAAAGCAGATGAATTTTTAAAAAATTCCTTTTTTCAACTTTTTTGGAAACCTGAGCGGTACAACGTAACTTCGTCACGTCAAAAAAACAAAATAGTGGGATTAATTTTTTAATAGATTTTCATTGAAAAGTCATTGAATTTAAAAAATCTTTCATTTTGAGAGCTTTGAGAGTAAGCATTGAGAGCAAAGACTTATGCTTTGACAAAGACTTTGACTTATGCAAAGACAAATTTATTGTATACAACAATAAATCAAAGACAAAAGACAAACACAGAAGCTCCAAATGTAGTGGTGCCCATACCCGTTCATGATTGTGATCACATTGTAGCGTTC
Source organism: Pherbina coryleti (assembly GCA_943735915.1). Lineage (NCBI taxonomy): Eukaryota > Metazoa > Arthropoda > Insecta > Diptera > Sciomyzidae > Pherbina > Pherbina coryleti. Next base: position 128,560,284 of record OX030951.1, on the reverse strand, counting down.
CCGTGAATCCAATGTATTCTCTTTGGAATTTGACATTTCCTTGTTTGGTAATTTATTGTATTCCCTTTTGTGCTTGAGTTAGTTACCGTTGCGACCGTTATAAGTGTTATGCACTAAACACTTTAACGACGACAGCGACGTTACGACATTTGTCAAATTTTTTTTACATGCTTCTTATATAGAGGTGAATTTGGTGAAAATGTCGCAACGGCATAGCAATTTTGCTGACGTCGCACAGTATTTTCAATTCTAACGTGCCAAAAGTCCCAAAAATTGCAATCTGAATTTGATAAAAAGAGAATATTTTAACGGACAGAAATATATTCATGTAAATTACTTAATTCCAAAATAATGTTTGCATATTTTTTTTTAAATTTTTCAAAGTTGGAACTTTAAGCAAACAATAAAAAAATTTAATTTAATACACTTTTTATATGCCTACTTCCAACAAAGATAACACAGAAACTAACAAAGATATTGCAATAATTTTTTTTTATCAAGATATTTAATTTAATGTTTATTTAATTTAAGTCTTAAAAGAAAGAAAAAGAATAAAATAAAAATTATAAATATGTAAGGAAAAAAATTATTTGTTATTTTTCAAAATATTTTTAAAATGCGATTTTCAGTAAGCAAAAAAAAAAACAAATAATAATGTATTGAACGATATCCAACGCGATGATTATAACTACAAGAAATTTATGAATTTGTACTAAACTTTTATGAGAAAATATCTTGCGCGTAATTGCGAAAATGAAAAAAATCTTCATATTACAATTGCTCCAAAAATGCCCAAACTCATATTAAATGTTAAGGACTTTAAACACAAAACAAGAAAAAATGTGTAAATGAAATAGTATTGAGTTTTTTTTTTTAGGAATATACGATATCGTAAATTTATTTACTTATTTCATTTAGCAGATATCAACTCTTACAGACTTACTAATTAAATTTTTCATAGATACATTACAATAATTTCATTTCAAATTTTTAAGTATTCCTTAGCATGAAACATATATATACCGATTTTATGGTGTAAATCTACTTTTCTCTATGACGGGTAAACTACTTAGCAAAAGTAAATATTTTTTTACACATATTATTATGACAATATAATCTGTATTTAAAATTTCATATTTCTAAACGAAGAAACCAAATTATATTTTCATAGCATGTATACAACCCGAGTTGACTCTAGTTGAATGGGAGGTAGGCGTGGAAGTTGACCTATTACGCCAATAATTAAACGATCGTATGATTTTTCCAGATTGTTGACTCTTTCTTCATCTTCATCTTTTTCTTCTTTATGGCCGTGTGCTATTCGGAAACTTTTCACTCGGATGATGAAATTTTGACACTCTGAAAGAGAATATTTGGCACTTGTGAGGTGAATATGATTGTCAAAAATTCATGTAGCCCCAGGGGCTAGTATAATTTTTGACAATCTCTGATTGTCTAAGCCCCAGGGGCTAGTATAATTTTTGACAATCGGAAAGAGAATTTTTGACACAAGCAAAAATGAAAAACAAAAACACTTGTGAGTTTGTGAGTCGTAAAGAAGTTAACAATTTTATGTTTCCGACAGCATAGCAACCAGAATCCCTCATTTTCAATATATATCAAAAATTTCGCAAATTAAATTAAATTCTTTTGCTAATGCACTACCAAAATCTAAAACGTCAACATTTCTAGTTGTCAAAATTTCATCGTCCTTTTGGCACAGCAATAATTACAATTTTATTTCAACAGACAGAAATTGTATTCAACTCAGCAAATTCTCTCCTACCACGAGTGAAAAGTTTCCGAATAGCATACGGCCTATATATAAAATCTGAGGTGCGTATGAGCGAAGCCTCATTAGAGCAGTGGTGATCAACGCACGGTTCAAACAACAACAAAGAGAGCTTTCCAAGTTCACAGCCTTACACTGAAACAAGAAGTTGTTAAAAGCTCTCACAACATTTGGTGTACAGAAATCATGTCGAGAGTTGGATTTTCAATATAATAATTTCTTTTTTATTTTTGGGTTTGTTTTTCGCTATTTTAACATAGAAAACATCAAAAAAGGTAAAAGTGAAGGTGCTTCTTGTCCCTTCTTCTTTTGTTTCAACGTGCATGGGGTATAAATCTGCACCTCCACATGAGAAATGCTACTTCCATGCTACATGAATGCTCAAAGTATACTGACTTGAAATTTAAAGCACAGCAGAAAAATAAACTTTTACGCAATGTACAAACACATGTGGCGTAGCTGGTTAAAGTGCGTGGCCTCTATGTCAACGAACCTGGAAATTATTTGAATTAAAATGCTATGAAAAACCAAGTTGCGCAGTCCCGTTATCTAATGCTTTCTTTCTCAACGGAGTGCATGACGTCACACAGTACTTTTGCTTGACAAAAACGAATGAAAATGTTAAGAGATCGCACATTGACGAAATTGAAAATAAATTCTTTCGAAAAAGTAAAGTAAAAATATATACTCTTCTGTATAAAAATAAGAATATTTTCGTATACTCAAAATATGAATTTTTTAAACTTTGAAGATTTTTATCTCCTAAACTATTCGAGACTGACAAAATTTTATTGTACCAGTGGGTTAAAGAGGTCCATATACATATTATAAAAATAAGAAAAAAAAATATTTAGGCGTGAGTGTGGGAGTGAAATTATTCCAAAGTCTGACAATATCGCTTGTGACGTTATGCTCTCTCTCTATCTCTCATTTACGGAACGCATAATCTGGTTTCTATCATTCTTGATGGGAAATCATGAAGTGACCACCACTGCATTAGAGCCAAACCACTCGGCCGATGTACTTCATATTTAGAACATATTTTAGTTAGTATACTGGATTGGTTTGTAGTTATTTTTTGTCTCAATGATTGACACCACAGTAGAACTTCAATAACAATCAATAAAATAAAAGAATTAAAAATACAGGGTGTTTCACAAAGTTCTGGACAAATTTTTCCAGCGTATTCCTTGGCTCATTTCTTGAAGAAAAGTCCACTAGGACCATGTCCGAAAATGCACGGGTGCGAAATGGCAGCGGGTTCAAAATTTTCGGATTGGCGGTCGGAGGGTAGTAGGGTAAGTTAGCAACTTTTCTTCAAGAAATGAGCCAAGGAATACGCTGGAAAAATTAGTCCAGAACTTCGTTAAACACCCTGTATATAATCCATGTATTTACGACTATTTGCTAGGGCGAAACGGCGTTTGGCGGAATCCGCTAGTTTCTTATAAATTTTGTTTATTTCTTAAGAATTTAATTCCCAAAATGTTTACCGAAATCTGAACACTGTTGGAGAAGTTATTTGAACTTGATAAAAACTTATGGCGAAAAAACCGTTGATTTTTGACAAAAAAGTTATTTCTTAAAATCAAAACCGCTGGCAGATGGTTACACAGATTTCGATATTCTTTGGGATTTAAGATCTACTTGAACCCAGCTCCCAGAATATGAGTATTTTTCTTTTTCGATCCACCTTCATAGTAGGAATGCCCAAAATACATCGATGCATCTAAAAAAATTGATTTCTTGGTTCGATGCATCGAAAAACTTCGATCTTTTTTTACACCAATGACTAAGTTGATGCATCGGTATTTTTTTTTTGGATGTATAAATAGTTTTCTATGCATCGATGTGTTTTTTCAATGCATCGATGTATTTTGTACATTTATTGGCACTATCAAACACTTTAAAGCAACTTTGAATGCAACAAGCATATCACTCTTACTACAGATATTTGGTCAGACTCCATTCAAATGCGTTGTTTTTTGGGCGGAACAGCGCATTTTGCAACTGGTATCGAGAATAACACAGTGACGACCGGTGTATATGAGATGGAGGAAATGCATACCAAAGATTACATTTGTGAAATGATATTGATGATAATGAATGATAATGATAATGATATTAATAATAATTAAAAATTTTACTGTTGATGAGCCTTTGACTATTGAAATCCAAGTGATTATATTAAAAGAAATTGAAAAACGAATGGGTGAAATTGAATATGTCACTCCACTCGCTATTGCCACAGCCTTGGACCCACGTTTAAAAAAAAAAATACATTTCATGGATTCCTTGGGTTGGTCGAGTGCAATTACAGAAATCAAGGAACTCATAGCGGTTTCGATTAGCCATGAGGAATCAGTTTCTGAGCCTGATCAGTCTGAAATAAATCAAGAAAATTTCAATTTATGGAGTGATCACAAAAAATTATTCAACAAAAACTGGAATCCTAATGAAACTAGAGATATTCTTTATGACAAATTGTCCGTTTATTTAAAAAGTCCCGCAGGCCGCTTAAACGATAATCCCTTGGAAATATGGAAGGACTCAGTTCCCAGTTTTGTATAAATTGGCGGTCAAATATTTATCAGTTATAGCAACTTCAGTCCTCTCTGAGCGACTATTTTCCAAAGCTGCGCAAACTCTAAATCAATAAAGAAATAGGCTGAAAGGAAAACGTCTTCATAAATTACGATTTTTGCAAAACCTTGAGTGTAGCCCCTGGGATTTTTGATTTCTTACATAAAACTTTTTTTATTCTTTTAAGCTCTTATAAATTTATTATATTATTTTATTCTAATTCATAAAAATGCTAATAAATAAAAAAAAAAAACATTAAAAATTATCGTTTTGTTTTTCTTTAATTTTTTTTTTAAACAGCAAGGAAAAAAAGAAGATATATCAATGTTTTTTTCGATGCATCGATGTTTTTTTACATTAAAACATTACGATGTTTTCATTCCATCCGATGTTTTATAATGTATCTATGTCTAATTTCGATGCATCGTATCAAGAAAAACATCGCTGTAATTTTTTGATGGGCATCCCTACTTAAACATGCTTGTTTAGTAGATTTTTAAAAAAAAAAAACTTTAAAGAAGTTTTTTTCGAAACAATGTTTTTCGACCTCCTTGGCGTGGTTACGAAAAAACTATTCAACCGATTGGGCTAGAATTTTCACATATTATTGTATGTTTGTTAACTCATATCTCTACTTAAATATTTATATAAATTATAAATAAATATTAATATATAACCTTTCTCTTATACGACCTATCATAAAAAAGGTTAAATAAATTGAAAACTCTGCTATTTTGTTTTTTTTCCCCCTCAAAACACGTGGTCTTACTACCAGACATAGAGAGTAACTTATAGTTTAATAAAAATTTTGAATTTTTTGTTACAGACGTTCCAGAGCTGAGAACTCATGTCAAGCAGTTTTAAACAGGATTGCCCTCAGTTGGCTCTATCTCCGTCATATCTACACTAAAAAATAAAAAAAACAAATATTTTTGTATACTACATACAATATATACATAAAGTATGTAGTATAAAGTTTAAAATTAGCAGATTGTCAAAACAAAATCTTAACTGCCTCCTTAAGGAATTAATATTCATTGCAAAAAAATATATAAGCTTAATTATATAAATTATAAAAAAGTAGTCAATAAACCCAGAATTCACCTTCAGTTTTTTTTTTTTTTTTGTAATTGTTAATGTGAACTGTTGACATTTGTTGACATGCTTGTAGAAAATCAATTTATTTTAGTCGACTAAATCAAATTTCATCGTCTGCCTATATGTTTTCTCTGAGTGAAACTCGTTAAGGCCGTTTCACTTAAAACAAATGCATTAATGTTTAATTTATATTCAGACAAAATCACAAATGCTGTTAATTTAAAATTAATGCGTATGTAGTCGTTAGGGCTATAGAGATAAAATCAACTTCATTGCTCATCAACTAAGATAAGCTGTATAAAACTCAAAGTCAACTTAACACATCATAACATGTGCCACGCCCTTAGAGCCAAAAGCTATTAGAGCGTGCATTTCACGCACAAGCACGCGAGCAGCCAATTAAATTGAAAATTTTTTTATAGCTTCAAGACTGCAAAGCTACAGATTCACACTCAAACACACATTCAGGCATATCACACTTACCTCCACAGTGATCCTTGAAGTCGTCACAGCAATCGCCCAGCTTGAGGCACGCATGATCGCAATAACACGGTTTATCGCTCAGATCCTCGATGATCGCATTGATCGGTGCCTTCTGCACCACGCATGAGGAATCGCGTCCACTGCAGCATAGTTGAGCCTCGCGACAGGAACCAGCCGCAACTGGTTTTAGCAACAATAAAAACTGCAGCAAGCCAAAGATATGCCAGGCTATCCATTGTGTGGAGCCTAAATTGAACTTGGTGCTGCGCAGGTTCTGACGTTGCTGCTGCTGTTGTTGTTTTAGTTGTTGTTGTTGTTGTTGTTGGGCCTGTTTTTTCTTTAGTGGCTGCTGATGCCGATATGTTGTGGCTGTTGCTGTTGTTTTTGTTGTTGTGTTAATGAACTGCATTTTGTAGTTTTTGTTTTTTTACTATTTTTTTGTTGTGTTTTATGGCGACCTTTTTTGTGGCGGCGTTAATTTAAGTTTAGTTTTTGTTGTTGTTGTTGTTATTGTTGTTATTGTTGTTGTTGGTTAAGGTTGCTGCTTTATTGTGATTAATATTTATTTTTAGCCTTTCAAATGGTGCCGTCCGTGCTAAGTGGGAGAGATTATGAAAAAATGGCTTAAATGACAAATTAAACTTAATTTATTAAATGACTTTTGCTGCCAACACATTAAAAAAATTTATTCTTAACTCAAGCACTATATTTTTTTTTTTTTATTTAAATTTGCTTTTATGATTAGCAGTCATGGAACTATTTTAATATCAACACCAATGTTGTTTATTTTGTCGGCTGTATCAACAAGAGGTGTATAAGTTATTTTTTGAATAAAACTAATAATTGTGTGGATATCTTTTAATTTTTTTATTGGATTGTAAAGAAGACGTTTAGAAATTTTTAACGAAATACAATATCTTTCAAAACTGCTAAGCAAGCAGCTGTTATATAAAGGTTATTTTATTATTTCATAATTCGCTATAATTTTTTTAATATGGTTATCTGACGTATATGTTCTCAGATCGACGCCATTTTTTTACTTATCTTTTTTTTATTTTATTCAGTAAACATTGAAATTTTATTATGCAAAAATATACGTTCGAGCAATGTCTCTAAATATTGGAATATTACATTTAATACTACCGATCGGAAATGATCCTGATTTTCTTCCAAAAATCATATTTTCGGAAAAGGCTAATTTCTGCCTAAATGGTTACGTTAACTAACAGAATTACCGAATTGGGTGCGATGAGCAGCCGCACGAGATACTAGCGACTTCATTACATCCGCAAAGGGTCATTGTTTGATGCCGATTGCCTCAGAAGGCATCATCAGCTCTAATTTTTTCAAACATGAGGCCAAAGCCATCGTGACGGTCAATAGACCACGTTATCGCGAAGTGATTAAAAGCTGGTTTCTGCCAAACGTTACCACACACGATCGCGATGCTCACTGGTTCCAGCCACCGGTCACTGGTTCCACCACCGAAATAATCAATTTACTGAATGCTACGTTTGGTGAGCGAATTATGTAACGTGTCTATTGACGTGTTTATTGACGTGTCTATTGACTTGTCTATTGACCGCCTCAATCGGGCGATTTGACGCCCCTTGATTATTTCTTGTGGACTTACATACATCAAGTCATTGGTCTATGCTAATAAGACCTGAGTTCAAGGAACAGTCAAAGCAGTGGAGTTCTCCGGGTGAACGTGCACCAGAGAAGACCAAAGTAGATCTGTCGGCCAACAAAGTCATGGCGACAGTTTTTTTGGAATGCATGCGGAGTCATTCACATCGTCATTATCTTGAAATGGGATAAAACAAACACCGCCGAATATTCCTATTCGCGATTTCCATCTTACGAACCTGCCGATTGGCTCTAAGATTAATCATTTGGGTCGAATGAAGAGGTCATCAGTGCAATAAACCTATTATTTGGACGGAATAAAATACAAATTAGAAAAAAACCCTATATATACTACTATATTTACTACTATATTTGCTACTATATTAAAAAATAAAACACTTTTTTGTCGAAGAAATACCTTTTATTCAAAAAGTTACTGACTTATCAAATTGCCCTCGTAATTGAAAACAAAATAAAAATAACTGCCGTTTTTTTAATAGTGCTCCTGAATTCAATGACAAGAACGCCGCACAAACCCTATCGAAATGAAATTTCTGTGAAATTGGCTCAAATTTTGGGAATAGTTTGTTCAAGTCATGCTAAGCAGAAGCTGTCATGGGTGCAAAGTCCCTCATTCCCCCAGATCGGAGATAATCGCGATTTAAGTTGGAAAAACGTGTTTTTGAAAAGATTATACAAGTAACTTGTCTGAATCTGTTCATACACTGGTGAGCAAAATAATGAGACCACCCATATTTTTTGTTACACAGTGTTATGGAGAGCAACAGTTAAAAAATTTAGTATGAGAATAGAAAGTATATTGAAAATAACTGTTGATCTGGCAACAACAACAATATAGTATTTTGTTTTATCTACCTTTTGTGCTTTTGTTTACTTTTTGGGATGAGCAAAAAGATGACGCCACGTGCTTACATTTATTCATACTGTTACAAAGACTTAAATGGTTTTCATTAATTAAAATTAAATTAAATTAAATTTGTGAAAAAATACAAAAATGGGAACAGGAAACCAGCTTACAGATCAAGAATAAGGAGAAATTTCTGCTTTAAATGAGACTCAAGTCTCATGTCAAGTCAAGAATGCCAAGTAGAGAAATAGCCCAGGAAAATAGGTCTATTAAAAACGGTTGTACTAAATTTTCTTGAAAAAATGGAAGATCATGGAAATTATAAGATCTGTGGAAGAAAACCAAAGCTCACTATCAGAGACAAACGGCGGATTGTGGCAAATGCAAGTAACGCGGTGAAATAATCAGGACTTGCCAACTAAACGTGTCTCGTTTCACGGTGTACAGAGCTTTAAAGCAGTCTGGAGTAACTAAAAGACAACATATGAAATCTGCACCAAAACTTAAGGATCACCACAAAGTTGCGCGTCTTGATTTTGGAAGGAAAAATATGGCTATGGATTGTACTAATGTACTTTTCCTGTTTGTGCTTTTGAAATATGTTTTTTGTAACAATTTTTTTTTCAGATTATTTGTTCTGATGAGAAAAATTTAATTTAGACGGTCCTGATGGTTTCAAGTTTTACTGGAGAGATTTGCGCAAAGAATCAAAGTATTTTTCTAAGAGGAACTTTGAAGGAGGCTTGCTGATGGTTTTGGGAGGATTTTCGGCGAAAGCAACTTCGGAGCTTGAACAGAAAAATATGTTGAAAATCTCAATTTTGCCATTTTCTGGCACTAAGAAAAGGATTAAGTGTTTTGAGGTTGACACAAATAAGAAAGCATTCTTCCTGAACAAGCAATCCAACTAGATGACGATCAATATCATTATCAATCTGCTAAAAATAGGTTTCTACTTAAAAAAATTTATTAAAAATCCCATTTTCACCATTAAGAAAATGGTTTAGTGATTTAAGGCTGGAAAAATATTGCTCCTGAAAGAAAAACTATTTTATATATTTTTATCCATGCTTTTGAAAGGATCCTTTTACATTTGCAACTTGAACTATAATAAAAAAAATCAAAAATAGACTTGATATTTTCGCCAAGTAATTCATTAGCAACAGGTTACTACAAGAACAAATTTCTTTTCAGAACAAACCACCAGCAGTCTAAGAGGACCGTTTTTTTGTTGGCCACGACAACAGCTCATAAGTAGTCTTCTGTGGCTTCTATAGTCTACCAACATTGGAAAGCTAATAAACACAACTTCTGCAAAACTAATGCGGAATTATATATATGCCTTTCAATTTAAAGCAAAAAATAAAACTGTTCACTTCGTGATGGGCTTATTCTGATCCCAGCTTTCATACGACTGTTCAACACAAAAAGAAAATGAAAAGGTTCTGACAACGGATTCTGATACAGGTGATAAAAAAATATGCATGTATCGGCGTTTTAAAAGTTTATGTAGTTATAAGTTTTATTTAAGGGAGAATTTAAGTTTCCACCCTCTTGTACATTCTTATAATGAAATGGCATAGGATACAATGTGACTCTCACATGAGTATAAGATGTGTTAAAAAATTTGTGTAAAATACTACTAACAACATTTTTATGGAACATTTTAACCCTTTAACTTTTCAATATATGGGTCTTTTTTAACCCATTTGTGATAAAGGGCAAAGATAACCCATAAAACATGGATATAACAGGTTAAAAAAAATATTTGTCATAAAATTCTACTATAAGTCTCTGAATACATTAAAGATGAAAATTCAACTTAGCTCCAGAAATCAGTCAAAACTTAAAATGGGTTAAAGGGTTCATTACGTTTTTTTTCAGAATTGTTGCTAAAATGTCGCACAAAACAGGGTTTTGGGGTGTTAGTATAAGTGGGGTATAAGTGAGATCGGGTAACGCTAGATGGCGTTAGAAAGATAAGATTTTGTACAAAAAAAACTTCTTATACAGTTTTGTGATTGCTTGACTCAGTTTTGTTTGAGCGCGGGTCAACGATGGACACCAGCAATGAGAAAATACGCCACATTTTACAGTTTTTCTTCGATAAAGGCGAAAACGCAAGGCAGGCGGCTGAAAATGTGAATAATGTTTATGGACCTGATATTGTAACAGCCAATCATGAGCAATTTTGGTTTCGTCGATTACGTTCCGATAATTTGGACGTTAAAGATGTACCACGCTCTGGAACGCCAATTGTTGAAAATGTCAATAAAATCATGGAAATCGTCTAGTCCGACCATCATGTAAGCACGGCTTTGATTGCCCAGGAGCAAAAATTGCACAAAAACCCGTTTGGAACCACTTGAATAAGGGTGGATACAAAAAGAAGCTCAATGTATGGGTACCACACGAGTTAACGCAAAAGACCTCATGGACTGAATTTCTATCTGTGAATCGCTGCTAGATCGCGAAAACGTCGACCCATTTCTGAAACGAATGGTGACTGGTGATGAAAAGTGGGTCACTTGCGACAACGTCAATAGAAAATGGTCGTGGTCGAATCGCGGTGAGCCGGCTCAAACGGTGGCCAAGGCTAGATTGACGGTCAGGAAGGTTTTGTTGTGTGTTTGGTGGGATTGACAGGGAGTCATCTACTATGAGCTGCTCCCTTACGGCCAAACTCTTGATTCGGATCTGTACTTTCAACAATTGAACCTTCTGAAAGAAGCAATCGCCCAGAAGCAACCAGCTTTGGCCAATAGGAGAGGAATTTTGTTCCAACACGACAACACCAGGCCACACACATCGATAGTGACTCGTCAGAAGCTAAGGGAGCTTGGTTGGAAGGTTCTTATGCATCCACCTGAAAGTCCGGACCTGGCACCAATAGATTACCACCTGTTCCTATCTATGGTAAGTGATTTTCCTGGTGAGAACTTCGCCTCAAGGGAAGCATGCGAAAATCGACTCTCCCAGTTCTTTGCCAATAGGAACAAGGTTTTTTATGAGATAGTTGTAGATCTAAAGTTGTGGCGTCCGTGGCGTAGTTGGCTAAAGTGCGTGGCCACTATGTCAACGAACCTGGAGACCCAGGTTCGAATCCTAGTAGCGACAGAAAATTATTTGAATTAAAATAATTTTTCTATACGGCCGCCACCTTTCTGCAGACAATGGCGAACCTCAGAGAGTAATCAAAATGCCATGAAAAGCTTCTTGAGAACAAGAACATTGCGTTCATCGCCGTTCGGAGTCGGCGTTAAACCTGTAGGTCCGGTTCTCGGTCAATGTGTACAAACTTAATAACACGCACAACACAATTGATCACAAGAAGCTAGGTCACAGTCCTTTCATGGGCTTAAATGGTCAGTTATTTATTATTATTTTTTTTTTTTTTTTTTGTAGATATAAACGGTCAATATTTGACTTAAACCGGATCATTATAACTAAAGGCCTGACCAAAATAGACAGAACGAGACATAACGAGTAAGTTCGAACAAATGGAAGACAATGTTAAAACCCAAAATGCACATACGTAACTGATCGAAACTGAACGAAACATTGCGACGAGACGTTCTGTTCCGTAACAACCGAACTTTTAGCGTCTCAACTCGTCAACAACAGCTGTGCAAATCAGTCTTCTTCTTGTTTCAGACGATTGGATTTACTCGTTTCATTTTGGGTTAAATGTCAAAACGGACATAACGATTGCAAACGTTCGGCAAGTTGCAATCGTCTCGTTTCGTCTATTTTGGTCAGGCCTTAAGATAAATAAAGCCTTCCTGAAATAAATAAACACCTGATATTAAGTTAATTTTACGATAAACTGTTATGCTCTTTTACTCACTTTTATAGTTTATAGCAGTGCTGTTTACGTAGTACTACGCGTGGAGAGACTCGAAAGCTTTATTCGAGAATCGAAACACGTGAACGATCGAATGCACAAAGTTCTCTCAATCAGTTGGCGCTGAAACTTCAAGATAGAAGGTTCGTACCACTTGGCCGGGTGTTTTGCACTGCACGAAATGTTTGAGGCATATGAAAATGCGTTATTTGCAGAATTATAATAATAATAATGATAATGATGATAGTGACAATGATAATGATAGTGATAGTGATAATGATAATGATACTGACAATGATAATCATGCTGACAATGATAATTATAACACAATTCTTGCTTAATACCTGCACAACAAGTTTTGTCAGTGCAGAGAGCTGCAAACACAAGCACAAAAGTTAAAAATTGTGGTAGTATGTGTGTGAACGCCACTGGTTCATGATAGAATTACAAGGTAAGCTCATTTTAAAATGGCTGCTCAATTGTGAAATTTTGCAACAACAAAGCTGTAGAAGCCACAAACGTCAAACGACAAAAGCAACAACAACAACAAAGAAAAACTAAAAGCTATCAGCTGATTTTGACAACTAACGCAACCTGCTCTCCAAAATGAGCCTACCTTGTAATTGTATCATGCTCTGGTTTATAGCCCAACGGGCAAGCATGTCAGCAGCTTCCTCCTGGAGCACAACGTCAGCACTAATTTTTGTTGTTGCGCAAGTAAACAGTTCATGGAAATCGCTCAAAAGCGCAAGAGAGAAAAAACGAACAAAGGAAAAGAACGCGTGGCATTTAAATGATCAGTTGTGTCATGGTATAATAATGCAAGGTAGCATTGACAGTTGCTTGGGAAAACATCTTCTGTCAAAAAATATACTCAAAAAGAGAGCACTCGCAATCCGCCATTGCAAACACAAGCAATGTTGAAAATGTTGAAGTGAAAAAAAAACAACAACCACAGCAGCTGCTGATGTATTTGCACAAAAAGCTGTTTTTGACAGGAGATGTTTTCTTGCAGAAGAGAAAATAAGCAGTTGTCAATGCTACCTTGTATTATTATACCATGAGTTGTGTGACACAAGTTGCACAGGTCAGTAATTGAATTTTGTTCGAAGTGATTTTTCAGTGAGCAAATAAAAGATGAATAACAAAGTTTGTGGTGCCAGCAACCGGCGCATAAATCGTCCAGCTTTCAAATCACAAAAAAAACTAAAAGAAATCATCTCGTCGAACGAAATAAATAATGAAATAGATTTTTCCTTGAATTGAAACAGTGCTTGTGCGAATTTTTCTAAAGAAACTGAAAAAACAGATGTTTTCATTGAAAATCCCAGTATTTCTTATCTAATAAAAGATTGGACTGTACTCTCTCTCTCTCTCTGTAGCTTTTTGAGGAAGCAAAACCAAAAAGAATGCAAAAAATTGCTGACCCAAAGCTTTCCAAGAAAGACCTTTGAAGCAATTCGAATTAAACTAAATTAAAGTGCTTTTATCCTATGACATGCATTGTTAAAATGACAATGGTGTGTCATACATGGAGTCAGCACTTTCATCTGACATTCAAGCACTCAAAAAGGCCTTTCGGAGTGCTTTTTCCCGCTGGGAGGCTACCCAGAAGTGCGTACATATATGTTGGAGTTTAATTACAATTTCATCATTGAGTTTTATATGTTTTTTTGCTTCGTAGACTATATCGCTTCCATGATTAGATTCTTGAAATTCGGTGCGTTTTAACCTTTGTTCCGAGAAGGTCAAAAACCTTCCTAATAGACCTTTCTTCTTTAATAAAAGTTTTGCAGATTTTAGGATTTCTTTTAGAGTATTCGACTTTGTTTTCAAAATAGAAAGTGAATTATCTCATTATCCTTCCCTATATTGTCTCTTCCTTATGTACTTCATAACTATGGTTTTTCTAAGAGATATATTATAGGGAATAATATACAAAGGCAATAAGATTTGGTTGCAAAGTAAATAAAATAAAACGTCGCTTAAGACCACAAGTTGTTGAAAAGTTTTTTAAGTGGAACTTCTGCAACATTCATAGTTACACATTAAGACAAAGTTTTGCAATTTGCCTCTCTTAACACTTTCAGTAAGAAACAAATTATTTTTTTGTCTCATGAAAAGTGAAAAATCACCGCCTTTTGTTGTAAATTCACACATAAATTCTTTGTTTCCAGCCATGCGATGATAATTTAAACATTTACAATGTTCTTTTTTTTTCTTCTAAAAAATAATATTTATCTACTACTGCTGGCTTGGTTCAGCTTAAATTTCAAACATACATATTTCATAACAAATGAAATGAGGGAAAAATCTAATTTTCCTCAAAGCGGAAATTATGCCTGAAGTTGAATTATTACAATTGTCTACTGATGGTGTTACTGGTAGTGGTAGTGATGGTGTTTCTATTGTTGTAGTTGTTGCTTTTGTCCTTGTTTGGCTCTTTATGTTCCTTTGGGGTATAAAACTCAACGTACCGACAGTAAATCAAAGAAAAACAAAGAACACAAAAAAATAAAAAAATAAAAAAATAAAAAAAGCGAAAATTTTGCAAACAAAAGTCAATTTCCATAAATCCCCGACATATCCGTTAATTTACGATGATGTAAGGAGCAGCACGGAAGTCGGAGTGCCAAAGAGCAGTAGCAACGATTTACTGTAAAATGCTAAAGAATATGGCGTAAAAGTGAAATCAAAGGCGGGAGGGAGCGCATGAAGAACATTATGAGGACAAGGATAATTTGACTAAGGAAATAATGTGGATAATATGAGATACTACAAGGTCACAAGGAAAAATGATAAGTGGGGAAAATGTATGAAAATGCAATATTTGGTGTGTTCATAATAACAGCATAAAATTGGATAATTTTTTTTTTTTTTTTGAGCAAAAAATTACTGTTAGTATGGAAGTTATTATTATTATTATGATATAAGACCCTTAGGATTCAAGTTGTTCAAGAATAAATATTTTACATTTTTGTGCAAGGAATATGCAAAAATTCAGTTATATTTACATATAAATAGGTTAAAGTTTAAAGAGATAAAAAAAATAATATAAAGTCTTTAAATGTTTAAGAAGAATTTAATATGTAGCTCTAGTAAAATGAAAATTTGAAAAAAACAATTTTAGTTGCAAAGAAATTTGCTTAGAGAATAAGATTCATGATGCCAGGATGGTAGGATAATGTAATGAAAGGTAGTAATTTGGGCATTAAGTAGGCTCCAAATATATTTTTACAGAATTAATGTAAGATAAAAATATGTCGTGGCAGTGAATTAGGCACAAAAACATCGTTTTTTTAAGTGATTTAATTGCTATTCAATTAAAAGAGAATTTATTCTTTCCAAAAATTTTCGGTTTTGATGATGATGCATTCCATTTCATTCATTAAACTGACCAAACGCGTGTATTGGTTTCTATTTCTAAATTTTGAACCTACATAAACAGAAAAAACTCTTTTTGTTTCGTTGATGTAAAGGAGAAATACTTGCATATTTTCCTTTAAGCAGCTTATTTTGACAAAATAAACAACATTTCACTTTAAAATGTTGGTTTCCCATTGAATTCCGATAAGGCGTCGTAAAAAATTCGTGAAAAGAACTGTCAAATGATAATACGTTCGAATCGTGGAATGTCAATGTTAAGAATTTCGAATATGGGTAAGTCCTAGCGTTCAGACGTTACATTCGGATACATTTTTTTATATATTTCGCCAATTTTATAAACAGTTTTCCAATTAAAATGAATTTGGTTAAATAGCTCCCTATAAATAGAATTTATAATAATTATAACATCAAGCATCTTACCGCATTTTACCCGGAATTTGTTATTTTTGTCGTGCGTTCGGACGTTACAAAAAAAGGAAGTTCCTGTGAGACTAACACTTAAGCTTAGATTAATTCTGCGAAATGGTCGGTCGCACCTCAGAAGTCTAAGAGAACAAATAACTGCAAATTAAATAAGTTTTAAAGGAAATCCTATATCATTTAAAAAATAATTTTTTTTAAGTCACAGTTAGCAATTTTATTTGTTCGGACGTTACGTGTCGGACGTTACACATTTTCCCTCTAAATGAAAATTCACATGAATGTTTTTAAAAATTTAGAAACATATCTACATTTAAAAATTAAATTCTTTCATGCATTGACTTCGAAATATTTCGAATTGGCAGTTGTTGCTGCTCTCAGAGTTCTCTTTCATCACAAATATGAGTAAAAAAATTGAAAAAAAAAAACAAAATTACTTCAATTGACAATAAATCTGGCATTTTTCCTACACTCAAGAGAATATAACCAAAGCAAGCTCTTGTATTCGATTGAAGAGATATTAAGCTTTTTTTTTTGCAACCAAAACTTAAAGAAATAAGTAAATTTATTTTTTTACCTCTGGTTGACCATTTTCTGGACAAGCCCATATATCGTAACTAGAACGATTCCCACTCATGAACTATGTGAACTAGTTCAGTGTTTCTCGTTATTTTAGTTCATTTTAGTTTAATTGATATTGCAGCGAGTAGGAACAAAATGAACGAGAGCAAACATAACTAAATTTACCAAGTTATGGTTTGAGTCCTTGGTTTGAGACACTTTTTGTGTCTGCACTAATAGAAATGGTGGATTGATGGCTCTCACATATTCATACCAAGTTTGTTTCATTTTATATACCTGGACATGAACGAGTGAACGAAACGAACTAATGCTATGTTCACACAGAGAGTTTAGTTTGAGTTTCCAGTACAAGTTGAGTTTACTTTGTACTGGAACCTCAAACTAAACTCTCTGTATGAACATAGCATAAAGCGGGAAGTTCATTCACTGCATATGCATATGCGTCTGTCAACTCGCTGGCACAATTTACGCAAGAAAATTATGGAAGAGTTCAATGATTGCGTTTTACATTCAGACTAAGCAGGGCTACAAACTTGTAAAATATTTGGTATGTTAATGGGAAATTTTTCATCACAAAAAAATTTTAAATTTCAAATTTACACAAAAATACTTAAAATGTCTTCATTTATTATTAAAAAAATCTTAAATCCTGAGTATAAAAAAATACTTTTGAGAAATTAACAAAGAAAAAATTATAGACATTTTTAATTTTTAAGATTTATTTAGAAGAACCATCCCTAAAAGTAATCCCTAAGTTTCTGACTCGTTTCTTTTATTTCTTCTCACTGATCGTTATAAGTAACGCGCTGTCAAAAAACGCAAATTGCTAATTCAAAGAAAAGTTGAACTATTTTCGACTTTGCTTGCGTAGCGAGTAAACGGATGCATATGCAAATGCAGTAAATGAACTTTCATCTGTAAGCTTTCACATATTTCTATTGCATTGCGTTCAGCGCGTAGACGCATATGCATATGCAGTGAATGAACTTCCCGAATTAAAGACCAATCGAACTAAAAGACGTAACGAACTAAAAGAACGAACGAACTAAAAGAAAGAACAAACTAAGAGAACAAACGAAGTAAAACATGCAACGAACAAAAAAAAAACTAACGAACTAAAAAAACTAAATGAACGAGCTAGTTCATTACATACGATTGAACTAAAAAGAGCGATCTTTGTGGTGAACTAAAATGCCCAAGCCTAGTCGTAACGATTCGGATCGTAGAATACAATTTAACGAATTTGAAAGAAAATCACAGCTACGACGGATCCTGGAATAAGGCTGAATATTGAAAAATGTAAGACGAGAGCAAACTCAAGAAATGTGTAAAAATCAAAGTAAAAATTCAAAGATACTATTTTGAAAAATTATTGGGATTTACAATGGAGATTAACGAAGTCTTGTAAGTACTAAAAAAATTTATTTAATATAATCATAAATTCTTATTTATCCGTACATTAGGCTTAAAGCAGTGGTGTTCACACGCATACTACTAGAATTTTCGACTTTTGTGCTTGTGTTTGTAGCTCTCTCGCTCTCTGCACTGACAAAAATTGTTGTACAGATATTTAGCAATAATTGTGTTATAATTATCATTGTCATCATCATTATCATTATCAGTTTCAATATCATTATCCCTATCATTATCATTGTCACTATCATCATTATCATTATTATTATTTTAATTCTGCAAATAACGCATTTTCATATGCCTCAAACATTTCGTGCAGTGCAAAACACCCGGCCAAGTGATACGAACCTTCTATCTTGAAGTTTCAGCGCCAACTGATTGAGAGAACTTCGTGCATTTAATCGTGTACGTGTTTCGATTCTCGAATAAAGCTTTCGAGTCTCACCAGGCGTGGTACTGCGTGAACATCACTGGTTTAAAGTCATGGTATAATAATACAAGGTAGCATTGACAGTTGCTTGGGAAATCATCTACTGTCAAAAAATATACTCAAAAAGAGAGCGCTCACAATCCGCCATTGAAAACACAAGCAATGTTGAAAACGTTGAAGTGAAAAAAACAACAACCACAGCAGCTGCTGATGTATTTCCACAAAAAGCTGTTTTTGACAGTTTATGTTTTCCTGTTGAAGAGAAAATAAGCAGTTGTCAATGCTACCATGTATTATTATACCATGGTTTAAAGTCAATGAAATTGTATCGAAGCATAACATTTTATCAATTCTTAGTGTTAAACTCAGATTTTTACGTTCAGGGATTGATTTCAAAAGGCCCTTGAAAAGACATATACAGAGTGTCCGGTCCATGTCTGAGAAAAAAAATTATTTTATGAGCTACACTATCACAAGAGGTATCAAAATTTGCGAAATTTAACACAGCTTACGAAAAAGGTAAAAAAATACAATTGCGTGTCATCTTGAGGGCTCTACCGACTTGGTACTTTTGTAAGTTTTACGTTTTTGCAAACTTACCCCATATGCCCACAATATTGAAAAAATAAAGTTCAAAAGGTATGTTTTTTATTATTGAAATTAATTTTCAAAAAGCGCAAGAAAATAAAATAAATAAAATACAGCTTTGTATCAATGACAAAAACATAGAATTTAAACTTATTTTTGTGTCTAAAATTTGGCATTTCCGTCGAGATTGCAACCTGTTTCTGTGTCTTTTTGTCTATCAAAGTAAAGGCTTATTATAGGAACACCTCCAATATTTTTTAAACTGCTGTCCGGGCTTTAGATACATCTCTGTGAATCTTATTTTTATCAAAAACCAGAGTTAAATCTTCGGCAAAAACCAAGCCGACGTCGGTCAAAACCGCAGAAGCAACAGCAGCAGCAGATCGCATCGGTAAACCGTTTCTATCACAGACCTTAGCAACTGTTGGCAACGATAATGTAATCTGATTTGCCGTTAAAGTCGATGGAGTCTCTGTCGAAGGCGTGTTTGTGGAAGATGCCTCTGTTATCGGATAAATTTCTGGGGAAGATATCTATTCCGAATCTTCATCACAATTTGCAGAAACAGAATCGGTTTTTTGAGTAGATTATGACTTTTTTGCTTCCCTTATTGAATCTAGCCGTTTGTTTCTTATCAACACCGATCATAACCATTCAATTCTTTGTCAATTCTTTGATCCAACAAAAAACTCTCATTGATGGGAACTTTCTTAGGTTTAGAGTATGAACAAGATTGAAATGAAGTGCATTTACAAGCAGCAACGTCGAAAAGCTTCTCAGATGACTCTAAACAATATTTTAGTTTGTTTTCAAATGTATCATTTCGCTTGCTTTTGGGTTATCTTTTCAAATTGAGGTACTTTTCGAAATCAGATTTCAATAATTGCATTACTCGTTTCTTAGTTACAGCTGGAATCGAAGCTTTGGTCCAAATATTATTGATCTCTTCAGAAAGAATCGAATGTATACCTGAATTCGATGGATCCTTTCCATTATATTTCAATTTCAGGTCGTTTTTGACAAATAAAATTCATTGGATGACGTCCCTTAAGTTGGAAGGTGCCGATTTTTAAATGCTCTGAATGGCCCCAATATAGCAAAAGTAGTCACACTACGCCTCTAACTTATAATGTGATTTTGCTTGCAAATCTAAACGTCGTGTTTATATTACTCTCAAAAAGGAAAGTAAGTTTTTATATTATAAAAAGATTTAAAAGCAACTAGCAGATTTTTTTACTCGAGCTTAACAGGGTTGTATTGGAGCAAATGGGATTCACTCAAATGTATGAATTGTCGTTTGCAAAGTATATATTTTTTATACCTGTATTTAGTTCAGGAACCAAAATTAACGATAGCGAAATATCACTATAAAATTTAAAATTTTTCAAAAATTTTAAGATGGGTAGAATCCTTAGGATATAATTTATTTTATTTTTAAAATTATTTTTGTTAGCTACAGTCAATTACGCAAATTTCAAGAGGTCTTGCGTTAAGGAAAACCAAAAAAAAATATTTATCGAGACACTCTAATATTCAGCCCAATTCCCAAACAGAAACTCCCTTATGAGATTTCTCAGTTTTCGCTTTCCTCCTATTCTGAACGGAGCCTCGCTGTGGAATTTTTCCCTTTTCACATTCCTCCTATTCTAAATAATCTTTGAAAATTGAAGAAATTTCACGGCGAAAAAAGTAGGCATCACGAACGCAAAATGAGAATGAGTTGACATTTCATGAGTTGACATATAGTGAAATTCAGAAGAAATGTAAGTAAGTTGCTGATATTAAAGTATAAAAATGTTATTAAATAAAAAAATTGTATTTAAAGGTCAAAAACAAAAAACAGCAAATAAGCAACAAGTTGCAACTATATTATCATTGATGGAAGGCAATCTTGCTATTACGCGCGGCTTTTTTAAGGGAACCAAGAAAGAACTTGTCCGATTCTGGGAAAATGCTGAAGCTGAGTTGAACTCATTGGGACTATCCACCAATAAAAAATATAACTGACTGGACAAATGTTTGTTGCCATTATTTAAAAAAAATAATTTCTTATTTAAATTTGTTTATTTGTTAAAGGTGTGAACCGCAATCTAATCATGCACCGATGAAGCTTCTAATAGAGACCACAAATTTTCTCCTGCTGTAGAGGAGAATCTATTATCTCATCTCTAAAATGACCGTGTGGAAGATATTGAGGTGAGAACATTTGGGCAATTATCACTGAGCAAATAAAAAAACAACTTTTGAAATCAACTAAATTGTGGAAGGCTACGCTGTTCATGTTGACCTTTTAAAAAATGAAATCTTTATAAGTTTTAATGTTTTGATGTTTTATTTTATAAATATTTTAAAACAAACAAGCTCCCTTAACAATATGAAATGTCAAACTTTCAAAATAGCTTTGGAATTCTTTCTCCCTTTTTTTGGGTCTCACCAGTGGTATGGAATAAAAAGATTTTTTTCGCATGAAAAATAAATACGCTTGCGAGCTTTTCCGAGCGAATATTATATACATACATACAACCGAAAAACTTATTGACATTTTTTATTTCAAAAATTCACAACTGAAGGGAATTTATTACCTCATTTGAGTTCGAGTCTCGACAATATAAGGGAATTTTTTTGTTTTTTATAAAATAAATTCAAATTTTCGAAAATTCAGCACAGAAGGTGGGAAAAAATTTTAAAAAGTAGTTTGTTTGATTTATTGCTATTTAGATGATAACATATGTTTAAATAGTTTCTGAAGCTCAGAGTGCAAGACGGCTGCTTCTTAATCGCGAAGTTGAGAGTTCGAGCCTCGTCAATGTCAATGAATTTCTTCAGTTTTAAATTTTTTTTTTTAATTAAACATTTTTTGTACTTAAATTATTATTATCTATAAATTTTAAAATTATAGGGAGGCCCATAAAAATAAAAATAAAATAAATAACTGACCATTTCAGCCCTTGAAAGGACTTTGACCTAGCTTCTTATGATCAAGGTGATCAGGTGCTGCTCCAAAGCACTTTATGTGTGACTGGCCAAGAATTTGCAGTCTAAAGGCCAAATCACAAAGATGTCTTTGGTCGCTCGGGCCTTGAATGCTAACGTAGAAACGCACGCTTTCTTATACCTAACTCACAATAATGCGTTAGGTCGGTCGTGCGTTGACAGCTAGAGTAGAAACTCACGTGTTCTTATGACGCAATACGCAATTCGACCTCAAACTTTGGGCGTACTTTCATCGTAAATATCATACGAATGGGTAAAGTACGATCAAAGTACGAACTAACAAGATGAGTAGGAAAAATGTCTACTCGGTCGTTCGTTTGGCATTTTTTTGTTATAGTAGGATATCATTTGCTTTAAGATAGCTTAATATGTGGGTATTTCTGAGTTTCGGTGGTAAGCACATAGTTTCATGGGTTTTGTGATGTTATCTCCTCAGATCTGTTACCTTTCAGATTTTTGTTTTGTAATATATGTTTTTTTTATTAAGACTGCTTTTAGGGACATATATTTTTCACTATTTTTAAGTTTTCATCGATGAAATAAAATAAAATCAATTTCCATTATAAATTGAGTGATTTAGGCAAAAGAGACTTTTTGGGGAATTTCTTATGTGATTGCTTACATTGGCATCACTTAAGATGATCTTACTGACAGACGGACGACTTGCCAAAGCAATACTGAAGAAGCAAAATAATAAGGTCGTGCGTTCTGACATCTCATCCCGTAAAGTTTCTACAAAGACGATCAAAGTACGGTCAAAGACCGACCGATCTAACGCTTTTCTAGCTGCTTCGATCTAGCTGCTTTTATCAGAAATGTGGAACCTGAGACCAAATTAAGTCCAAGATTCAAAAAGGACCTTAGTTAATAAAACGAATTGACAATATCCCCAATAAAATCTATAGATCGCGGTGCATACGACCGCAACTATAACAGTATCCAGCAATATCATTTTTGGTTCTATATTTTTAAAATTTTTATATTTTTATTATTTTTTATTATTATTATTTTTTTAGTTTTTTTTTAGTATTTTTTGTTTTTTTTTTTAGAGTTTTTTAATATTATTTTTTAATATGTTTCATTTTTTATTTTATTATAATTTAATTATTTTTTACTTTAACATGGTTATTGTTCTATAAGAATTTTTGTAGTAAATAGAAATATTAAAATTAAAATTTAATATTATTTTAGTATTTATTTTTTTTAAATTTAATTCAAATTTATTTGTTTTTAATAATTTTGCATTTTTTTTTCATTAAAATTGCATCATTATCTGAAATTTTTTCGCTATTCAGATGCTTTAATTAAACGGCATCGCATTACAATGTGGCAACGCAGTTGCACTGTCTAATGTAGTTTGACGTGCAGCAATGCAACACTGCGACAGTGATTAATGATGCCACAGGATCGCATCGCATCCCTCATCACAGCAAATAAGAATATACAAAAGAAAACAAAAAACTTTATCACTGAATGGAATTTTTTGTGCCACTTTAAACTTTTCCACAAGCAACATTGCTCAGCTTGTTTTACAAGATAACTTGTTACAAAAACAATTTTTTTTTCAAACAACTTAAACGTCTTCATCACTCACTCACTCACTCACTTACTTATTAACACAAGCACACGCGCTTTAGGCTTAAAGTTCGAAAGGTTTTTAAATTTTTATTTTTTTTTTATTTTTCTTAATATTAACTTGACTTTAAACAGAGTTTAACTCTTAAACGTGGCGTACGTTATGACCGCGTTGGTTTCCGAATTTACCGAGCACACGTCCAACCGTTTAGAACGTTGCACGTTGAATGTTTTATAGGGTTGCCGCATTGGCAGCTTCAACTTCAGTGGCTTTGTTTTGATGGTGAATATCTTGCAGAATGCTGTTGTTTTTGTTGTTGTGGTGCCATTCAACATGGAGCATATGTTGTGCAGCTCCATGTCGCCGCTTTGCAGACTAATCACGATATCGTTTTTGTTTTTACTGTTTGTTGTTGCAGGGGCAGCGGCAGGAACTAGTAAAAAGCATCATCAAAATGCAATGTTTTGAGTTTTACCGGCTTTTTAGTTGGCCTTGTTTTGAGTGGAAATGAATGATTAACAATTTTGTTGTGAATGCTCGAGTGATTCTTAAGGAGTTCTTTATCTCATTTTAGCAATTTTTTAAGTTCCATTTGAAATATAGTAGAATAATTTATATGTAGGGCATTTTGAGTAGAGAGGTCTATGGGTTCTTTGCCCTCCTTTGACGTATTTTTTTGACAAATGTGTTCCACATTATTTAAATAAGGGATATGTTCAAAATTCACCCTATACAAAATTCTTTTCATAAAATTCCGCTTTTCAAAATTCCCCTCTTTAAAATTCCACTTTTTAAAAATTCTACTTTACATTCCCCTTTATAAAATTCTCTTTTGTTCTAATATGCAGAAATTTGAAAAGGGAAAGTTTCGTAAAAGGGGAATTTTTTCAAGGGGAATTTTGTAAAGGAGAATTTAGTGAATAAAAATTTTAGAAAAGGGGTATTTTGAGAAGTGAAATTTGCAAAAAGGGGAATTTTGAAAAGGGTGAATTTTGGAAGAGGGAATTTTATGAAGGTGAATTTTGACATTTGGAATTTTGGAAAGGGAAATTTCGACCCAATCCTTTTAATAATACTAAATGGATTATGGACATTTTAAAGGGTTTTGGTCCATTAGAAATTTTTGAGCTTCGTCGACTTCTTGGGAGTAATGGATGTTTTCAAGACCAATGCTTTCACATAATTTATTCACAGAGCTAGTGAAGTCATTGGAACATATTTGGTTTAGTGGATTCCTTGGTAAAAAAAAATATATGTTACATATCCAACAAATAGGTTCCACTCGGTTTATATATAGAACAAGTTTTTTTTTTGGTTTTGATGAACCTTGGACAAAAACCTATGAATATCAGTCAAAAAGGTTTAACTGGGATTATCTATGGAACTAATTGGATTATTGGAATTCGTTGGAGTTATTTCTACACCTTGGATAAAAATCGATAATTTTTATTCAAATAGGTTCCACTGAGATTATGTATGCAACTGGTTAGATTATTGGAATCTTTTTGGATTTTGTGGACTGCTTTGACAAATAAAAACAGAATCACAAAAAGGTTCAATATCTCAACTTTTTTAATACACTCTTCAATTGGAACCTATTTGGCTTAAACTTTTATAAAATAAAATTATTCATGTTTTTAATTGCTTATAATTATAAACCATAAAAGGTCCAAGAAATTCACAAAAATCGTCAAAATTGCAAGACTTAGCTGAGAGTCAAATTTTACTTTGCACTGTCCTGCTTTCATTTTTGCTGAGTACGACTCATGAAATGTCCCATAGGCATCGAAAGTCTCATTTGCGTTTTCGTCGATAAGCGCATCCGTTTTGGTAGATACACGGAAAGAGAATTCTTTAAGTGAAAATATCTTTAATTTCTTAAAGTGACACCAAAAGGTACTTTTCCGTGGACGAGAGCTATAAAATATATAGTAGGGTACACTTGTGCTATCGTGAAAGATTAATTGTGTACCTTTTCGAATCGTACGCTTACAAAAGTACGCGAGCGTACGTTTCCTTACTCAAGAAAGAAATGAAACTTCCAATATCCAACTGGTGAATTTGCAAAAGTTGTAATAATGGAACTTCCAATTTTGAAATAAATTATATTTAGTTTTTCTGTATGGGCATTTCCATAGTAATGGGTGTGACAGATTTGGACGAATTCTTTGCATTTATTGAAAACCTTTAAGACCATTTGGCAATGGTTTTGCATATTTTGAAGCTTCGAGTGTGGACATATTGCTAGTATTTTAAAAACTTCTCAAAATGTTCTTTTACACTGAAAATAACTAGAGAAGGAGGTTACGGGTGAAATGAAAGTTTTTATATTTTATGTATTCACTAATCGATTTTGTAAAATTTTGAAAAAACATGCAAAAAGATAATTTCCCAACAATAAGAATTGTGACTAAAGCACAATGTAGCGGTGTTGGTAAGTTTCTTTCATCGATTTTTTAAAGGTAACGGGCGTGACAGCAAAATTAACGGGTGTGATAATATAAATAAAAATGTAACGCATATGTTGAAAAGGAAGACATTTTTTATTATTTTTCAATTTAACGCCTTAAAGTATATATAAAAAAGTATTGTCTTCAAAAAAACCATTTCGTGCTAATAAGTTCCCCTTCCCTTCTTCAAATGAGCCTAATACCTTGCCCCGTCCTCTCTTAATAGTGTTCTATATTTCTATATCTTACTTGCGACCATGGTACAATTACAAGGTAAGCTCATTTTTAAGATGGCTGCTCAATTGAGAAATTTTGCAACAACAAAGCTGTAGTAGCTACAAACGTCAAACGACAAAAGCAACAACAACAATTAGAAAAACTAAAATTACCAGCTGATTTTGACAACTAGCGCACTCTGCTCTCCAATATGAGCCTACCTTATAATTGTATCATGCATGCGACTTCCATAGCTGTTTTATTTAATTAGAAAACGAAGCAAAACGTACTTCCTGAAAATAACTCAAGAAAACGAACAGGTAACGAGTATGACATTGTGTTAAATATTTATAAAATAAAATACCAACTACGTCACGCCAACACCACTACATTATATATGCACTTACCTTCTTATTGTCGGCAGGTTAAACTGTTATTAAATTATTCCATTCAAAGATAATTAAACTTTTTCTATTTAATTTGTAACGGACGTGACAATTTGAGGGTAACTTCGGAAAAGTCTGACAGAAAGTGCAGAGATAACTTGCAGCCTTTCAACTCTTTTGTACGTTAGATCAAAGCACATGCCATCAGATGATGACTGCTTTCGTTGCTAACTATTGTGAAACAGGGTGTAGCACAAGTTCAAAAAAGGGTTATATTTCCACTTTAAATCTATACTTTAAAGAAAACCATTATTTTTTAAAACTTACTCTACGTGGTTTTTAGGACACTTCTATAAACTATAAAAAATAACACAATATCACACGAAAGTCCAAAATTTTTTTCACGACTGGCGGGGGTACGTTTTAATAGAAATGGCCATATCTGATATCAAACCAAAATCTGATAAAAAAATATCCGTAATTCTTCAATAAAACGAAAACTGTTCAATTCTTCATCGATATTCCTTCAAAGTAATATCCATTGCAAGCAATACACATATCACAACACTTCCTCCTATCTTGAAAACACTTTTCATTGGCTGATTTTGGAATCGCCTTCAGTTTCTTCTGCGAATTCTACGTTGTTGTGTTGAAAAAATCATGAGTTGTTTCTCCACAATACTGATATTTTACCACATTTCTGAAACTTTTCCACAATTATCTACATGATATTTTGTTAGAAACACAAAATTTCAGGCAAACTATTTGCTCAACTAAATTCGACATTGGAAAATTCGCTGAACACAACACACACTGAATTGTTTACAAAGCCATCAGGCACAAACTGCCGACAATTGATGATCCAGCAAATATTTGACCACCAGATGAAAGATGCACCAAACAAAAAAAAAAAAAAAATGTTGACTATATTTTAAGGGCGGCTTGTTTTTTTGAGAAATTGCGAATATTTTTTGTTCAGAATGTATATTCGTACTTTATTTCCCATTTTGATTGATACCAATGGTGGTCAACCTTCTCCATCAAAAAAAAAAAAAAAATAAAATTATAATATTAAGAGATACCGTTGACTGTATCATGCTCACAAGCGTGGGTATTTTGAGCTGGTAACCTATCTCTATCCTAATCTTCATTATTTTCCGTATTTTTTTTAACTTGTTCTCATCCTTATTCAAAAATTTGTCTTATAAATATTAATCCATGTCCAATTCTTGTTTCAATTCTCTTCACAATGCTTGTCGGGCAAGATAAAAAATGAATTAAATATACCGATTGAAAAAAAAAGTTGGGGGTCGCCCAAAGAAGCTATCACCAGGCCGAGAAAGAATTGCGAAGCGTTCGATAAAAACTGGAGCAACAGACACTGCTACCGAAACAAATGACGTCCTTAAGAATGGCTATGGAGTGAATGTAAGTTACAAAACAATTCGAAGGAGTTTTGTAAATAGTGGATTAATTGCAAAAACTAAGGTTAAAAACCTTTTTTGAGTAAGCGGCATAGATGTATAGAGGTATAGAGGTATCGGATAAGAGGTATAATGCGAGCGACTGAATATATCACCATTCTAGAAGACTCCTATTTGCCTAGTCTTAATATTTTTTGGTTCGAGCAGGGTCAAAATGGCATTTTCATGCAAGACAACGACCCGAAACATACGACAAAGATAACTAAAAAGTGGTTTGTTGAAAATGGTATCAAGATTTAAGATTGGCCACCCCAATCGCCTGATATAAACCCCATCCAACATCTGTGGGCAATTTTAAAACGACAGATTTTTAGCCAGAACGAATTGCTTTGCACCGTAGATGAACTATGGGAGACAGAACTGTAGGCGTGGCAAAATAAAAGTTCAATTATGCTTACATATTTAGTTGAAAGTATGCCACAAGGAATTAAGGCTATCCAAAAAGCAAAAGGTGGTCATACCAAATCTTAAAGAGAAAAAATATAAAAAATTCATTATAAAGGTCAAAAGTGTTCATAACAATGTTATTCTTATTTCTGTAAAAAGCCGAGTTTTTTTGTTTTTATGCTTTTTTTCATTTACTTAATAAATAATGTATGATTTTATAACGTATTTTGAATATCAAAAATGTTAAAATAAATATATTTTATGAAACAAAGGCAATTGTGCATGAGTTCGGCGAACAGTTTTATCCGTCACTGTATATTCTTACTTTGTGTTTTCCTCTTTTATTTTCATTTTATTATTGTTGCTTTATTTTTATAGTTGTTTTTATTTTTATTATTATTTTTATTATTATTTTTATTATTATTTTTACTATTATTTTTACTTTATTTTTATTTTTATTTTTAATTTGAATTTTATTTTATTTTTTTAAATATATTAACATATTTTTTAAATATTATTGAAATATAATTTTTATTTTTATAAAAATTTCGTCTTCATTTTAAGTTATATTTTTATTATGTTTTAAATGTAATTTTAATTTTTGTTTTTATTATTATATTATTTTCATTTTTGGCACTAAACACTAATTTTTTATTTTTATTTGGTTTTTCTATTTAAGTTTTGTAATTATTTTTGTTTTCCTATTTATAAATATGTTTGTATTTTTATTTAAGTTTTTATTTTTATTTTTTAATTTTTTTTTTTTTATTTTGATATGTATTTTTATATAACTTTTTTATATTTATGTGTTTATTATTTTTTAAAAATATAATATTTTCATTTTTATTTGGATTTTTATTTTATGTATTTATTTTTATTGGATTTTACAGTATTTTTAATTTAATCTGGGAATATATTTTTATTATATGTTACCTACTTTTTAATTTTTTTTTTTATTTTGCTTTTCTTTTGTGTTTGCTTTGCACTTTCGCTTTTGCTTTGTAATGTTGACACGTCAAAAATCGATTTTGAGTTACATAATTCCCAGAAAGTACTTTGATGACACTTGTCCGTAAAACTTAGGCACCATGCATAGAAATTTTTTATTCCCATAAACTTCTGATATACTTGAGTTTAACTCAAGCTGCACAAGTAGCTCTCTCAATATGCTCACGCTGCTTGTATCAACATGCATACTGCGCATGTGACCAGTCTGGTGAGTGTTGAGTGGCTGCAACAATTAATTGGAACTTTTTAGTGACCATCTCGTAAGCACAGGAATAACATTTATTATGTTGACATCAACGTTATTTAATAACTACCGAGGTAAACAAAAATGAAAAAGACAAAAACAAAAAAAAGAAAAAAAAACAGCCGCCTTGATTACAGCAAAACAAAGCAAAATGCTGAGGAAAAAAAGAAAAAACACACGCATGCAGATATAGATTTATATTCATAGAGAACACAAGGTATGCATACAAAGCATTGTATTATTGTTTTGTTTTTTTTTTACTTTAGAGAAAGATAAGAGTAAATAAAGATTTGTGTGAGATAATTTACTAAAAACCTTGCTAGATAAAGCCACAAACGGTCTAAAGCTAAAGCATATTTTTAGGCAAACAAAAATGACTAAAATGACAACAGAACACACATGATTTTGATGTTTGAACAACGGCTTATGACTCGACTGCTTAATTATATTTAACTGCTTTGTTATATTTTTGGTTTTAGTGGCTTGTTTTGTAATTATTTTATCAAGCATATTTTTAGGCTTATCATTTCATGCATTAACGGGCTTTAACATCATATCAAGCAACTCAATGTGACATACTCACAACATAACGTGAAATTTAAACGTTCGCTGACTTAATATTGTTATTTAACAGCAACAACAACAACAACAACAACACGAACAACAAAAACAAGAGCAATATCATCAACTGCAATAACAACAGCAGCAAAATTTTAGCTGCTGCATAGCTTCCGCTCCAATTAATGAACAAAAGCTCGAACCGTGTTTAGCACTTGACTGCATGGCGGCACATCCTGTCATACCTGTCGCAAGTGTGTTTGCAGCTGACAAACTTTAGCTATCTGCTTATGGGTGTGTTTGTTTGCTTGTCAATGCGCTCATTTATTCTGTATGGCTGTGTGGGTGTTTTTATTTGTTTACTGAGTGTTCTTTTTATGCCGCTTCCTGTCATTTCCTGCTGCATAGCTATAAATACCGCTTTAGTATTCCACACAAGGTGGACTCTTAATTTTTTTATCATGCACTTCTTCCACACCAACCTGCATTTACAACCAGTTCTATAAAAATTTTTTATGTATCCTTGATTGTTTACGGATTGTATAATAAAATTAACAACCGCTTAACCACAAGCTTTATATAAATATCTTCACTCTTTTGCGCAGTTTTTCAATATCTACATTTCAAAATTATTCCGGAGAAAAATAAAATAAAAAATATTATAATTTTCATATAAATTTCATTAAATTTTAATATGGTTTAAGGGCGCCTCATTTTTTCTGAAAAATCATTCCGACTACGCTTTGGTCAATAGTGCACATGGCAAGATGCAAAAAAAACAAAAAACCAAACAAAAAAGAAACAATTTTCTATCTCAATTAAAAATCAAAAGAGACAAGAGAAGAAGCTTCATGTGGCAACTCGCATTATCGTGATGGAGGATGATCATTCTTCAGTGGTTGAGACGGTCTAAAGCTAAAACAAAAGGTTGTGTACCATTCAGCATTAACAGTTCTCCATTGCTCAAGCGGTACAGTTGCGACATAACCGGTTTTTCTGAAAAAATTAACAACCATTTCTTCGTTGTACGATTATGCTAGAAAATGTCAAATTTTCGAATGTAACTGTCAAAACTCATCGGACAATGCTTAGTGTTGCAAAGGCGCAAGACTTAAGAGGCAGTACTAGCCTTATCGTAAAACTTGTAAAATTTACTAAATGATCTAACATTAGGTTGAGGTCCAATTTTTTGTGGAAATATGAACTTGAAGAAGTTGAAATATGAAAGCATAAAGTTGGCTGTGTCATGGACATATCCGTAGATATTTCGTCATGACAACGTATCTATACCCATTTCCTTATTATCATCCTTATAATTTCCATTTGTCCTCATCCCTACCCTTATTCTTTTATTCGTCCTAAAATTGTAATACTCCTCGTTCTAATCCTTGACAAAATACTTTTTTTAAAAAAATCTTCAAATCGTTTTCCATATCTTTTTCCAAATCGCATTCAAAATTCTTGGCCAAATCTTTTTCTTAACTCCTATCATTTTTCAAATACATGTCCTAATGCTTGTTCCAATCCTAGTCCTAATTTTTTTCCCCGAACCTTGTCTGAAACCTTATTCCTTGTCCTATTCTTTTTCCTATTCCTTATCTCATTCCTTGTCTAAGTGCTTGACTTGGTACTTTTTCTACTTCTCGTCCTAAACCTGACCTAAATCCTTGTCCTTATCTTTATCCAAATCCTTGTCCTATACTTCATCATCTTCCTGGTCCTAGTCCCAAATTTTGATTTTGATTTTGATTTTGATTTTGATTTTGATTTTGATTTTGATTTTGATTTTGATTTTGATTTTGATTTTGATTTTGATTTTGATTTTGATTTTGATTTTGATTTTGATTTTGATTTTGATTTTGATTTTGATTATGAATTTGAATTTGATTTTGATTTTGATTTTGTTTTTTATTTTGATTTGGATTTTGATTTTGATTTTGATTTTGATTTTCATATTGATTTTGATTTTGATTTTGATTTTGATTTTGATTTTTATTTTGATTTTGATTATGAATTTGAATTTGATTTTTATTTTGTTTTTGATTTTGATTTTGATTTTGATTTTGATTTTGATTTTGATTTTGATTTTGATTTTGATTTTGATTTTGATTTTGATTTTGATTTTAATTCTGATTTTGATTTTGATTTTGATTTTGATTATGAATTTGAATTTGACTTTGATTTGTTTTTGATTTTGATTTTGATTTTGATTTTGATTTTGATTTTGTTTTTGATTTTGATTTGGATTTGGATTTGGATTTGGATTTGGATTTGGATTTTGATTTTGATTTTGATTTTGATTTTGATTTTGATTTTGATTTTGATTTTGATTTTGATTTTGATTTTGATTTTGATTTTGATTTTGATTTTGATTTTGATTTTGATTTTGATTTTGATTTTGATTTTGATTTTGATTTTGTTTTTGATTTTGATTTTGATTTTGATTTTGATTTTGATTTTGATTTTGATTTTGATTTTGATTTTGATTTTGATTTCATTTTTATTTTGTTTTTATGTAAAATTAAAGCTATATTCCACATGGAACAGTATGTATGGACAAATTGCCAAAAGTAATGATATTTTAACCAAAAAATAAGTAAGAAAATTTTGAAAAATCAAAATAATTTAACGATTTTTTTTTCGAAATTTTCAACTTTTTGCCATTTTACGTGTGTATCAATCTTTAATACACTCTTTCTCTAACTTCCTTTTCCAATCTCAACAACCCACATCACTTGCCTCTACTTGTACATAAACTTTTTATGCTCTGTTCCTCCTTAACTTCCCTTAGGCTTCCTTCAATTCTCAGTCTTATTTTTTATTAAAAGCACCTCTCACTCTTTATTCCAGATCTGCTACTTTAAACTTACCTTGTACTTTATTATTTTGCGTCTGTTTGGCCATTTTTTTGTTTTTTTTTTCAACTTTTTATACTGTCTAGCTTGACTTTTTTGTCTATTCTCTTCATTTATTTTTCTTTTTTTTTCAACTTCTTGCCTTTTCTCCGCCATTTTTTCATTCTTCTTCATGATATGCATGCCAAGTGTAGCGTTTATTGCCAGAATGTGTTCTAAATTAGCAAAACGGAAATAAATTTCCCTGTTGGGAAATTATCACTTATTCGTTGAGTGGCAGAAGGCAGGAAAATTAAGGCGAAAAAGATTGTTTTTCTTTTTGTAAAACTAAAATATGTAAGTTAGCCTTTTGACATGAGAACACTACTTTTTAAGTCGCTGGTTTCCGAAAAAGTCGAAAAGGGAATCTTTCCAAAATTCATCGGCGTTGCATAGAATTGTTATTCACTCAGTACAGGTGTTAAAATAAAAGTGATGAAACGACAGTAAAGTTTTAGCATTCGGCTTTGAGAAAAATATATATAAAAAAAAATAAATACGTAAGCGGGACGCTAACTTAAGCAACGAAACTGAATATTTGTTGCATGGAGTTATTACTCGCTGAGTATAGGTTGTACGGGACAATTAATTAAACGGCCCGTAAGACAAACATAAACAAAACATTTCTTTTGTCATGAGACCTGGGAAAGTAACGCTCAAAAATTAAAAGCAATAATCATGCAACGGCGTTGCGTAGAATTTTAACTGGAAATAAAAGCAGAAGAAGAAGCAAGAGCTGAAAAACTTTTCGCCACTATGCTTTAGACTGAATTTGTCATCGGAAATGTGAGAATGTTATAAAAAGTATAGATTCTCATACTATAATTTAAAAGTATCCAATAATGAGCGAAAAAACTAAGCATCAAACATATACTGTCGTCCATCCATTTCACTACTAGTACATCATTCGTCGTATGGTATCGATAGTCGAAAGTACCAAGAGGTTTTTTGGCGTTAATTTTATTTTTTTCCAATTTGCAGTTGTTGATTCCATTTTCCCGTACAGTTCCACTTGTGTATATCTCTTAGAAGTAAGAAACGATTTGATTCTGTGGATGCGGGATTTGTTCCAACAAAAATCAATATTACTTATGTACCAAGTGGGATCGAGCGCGTTTCAGAGGTTTTTCTGCCGCAGTAAACATCGAAGTCATAGCAATAACCAGATGAACTTACCAGCATCTAAACTTTATACCCAAAGCCTACTGGTTTGCCTCTTATAAGTTGTTTAGATGGATGTCTTTCGAAATATTTTAACATAGATTCATCAATACAAAGATTTGTGTGAACATATCCAAATAGCTGAAAAAGGTCGAGCGGCATTGTCATTATCGGTAGCACTTTATACATTTTGTCTTCCGACAGGACAAAAAATCAAAATGGCAATGAATGTTCTCATCTCATCCACATCGATCACAAATTGTTGATCATTCTTGTACGCATGTGCATATATCATCGTATGATCACATATGTATTGGACTATTTCATCGGTTAAGGCACATTTAAGGGACAGTAATAAATAAATTAAAAATATTAAATACCTTTGAGGTATCTTGCTTTTTTTCACCGAAACTCCGATTGTATGATTTTCGCTTGAAATTCCGAGTTGGATCATCTCCCTTTAACAGCCAACAATAGTCTGCCATAATTTTTTTATTCCACCTTCCCTGATAGCAACATTGCAACCCTCTCAAATCCTCGTGGAATCTTTCGCCTTGCTCTTCACTTACAGATCCCAAGTTATCAGGATAGTAGTCCAAATACGAATTAAGGAAATGAGGTTTAATTCTTATCGAGCATCTCATTTTGCCGACATTTTCAATAATTTTCTCCACAATTTCCTCATAATTAGGCCTTTTGTGGTTTCTTAGAAAATATCTCACTACTTTCTAAAAAGGATTTCAGGCTTCTAACTCAACTTCACTCGATTTTTTCTTTGAAAGCTGTATCTTTTATCAATTTTCTTATATCCGGGCCAAGGAAAAACCTTCCTTCAGCTTAGTTTCAGACAGAGATAAAAAAATTTGGTGTAGATACTTAAAACCTTCTTTTTTGTTCAGCGCCTTCACAAATTGTTTCATCATCCCCAGTTTTATGTGTAATGGGGGCAGCAAAACTTTTTCCCGGGGAACCAAATCGTCTCTCACAACATTTTTTGTTAAAGGGACCAGTTCAGTGGCCACTTTTTAATCGTCAAATGTTGTTCTCTGTTTCGACTATCCCACTCGCAGGGAAAGCAATGGTACTTCGTATAGCCACCTTGTTGACCGAGCAGTATACTTATAACTGTCAGGTTTCCACACACCATCCAACCGTGTTTATCGACTATCTCGAAAAGGGAAAACAAACAACAGCGATTATTATATATCTTTGTTGAGCAAGGATGAAACCGCGAAAAATCGGACCCATTTGAAGAAGAAAAAAATTCTTTTTCACCAAGACAATGCACCATGTCACAAATCGATGAAAGCGATGGCGAAAATCCACAAATTGGGCTTCGAATTGCTTCCTCATCCACTATATTCACCAGACTTGGCCCCCAGCGACTACTGGCTCTTTGCTGACCTCAAAAAAAAGCTTGCCGGCAAGAGATTTGGCTCCAATGAAGAGGTGATGGCTGAAAATGAAGGGTATTTTGAGGCGACGCACAAATCGTTCTACAAAACCGGTATTGAAAAGTTAGAAAAGCGTTGGAATGAATGTATTGATCTTGGAGGAACGTATGTTGATGAATAAAAAAGAATATTTGCAAAAAAAGTTTTTTTATTACTTAGTCTCGGGACTTATTGGACCATGTGTTATAATTAGAGGCTTATTTACAAATCTTATGAGTATCCACACGATGACCTTGACTTGCGGGTAGTAGGTGTTGTTTGGGAGATATATTTTGGAGGTTCTGTGGCGAAGTTGAAGCGTATGTTACTGCCGCTTTTCAGGTTGATGAGTATACACACTATGACCTTGACTGGTGGTAGTAGGCGATGTCTTGGTGGCGAAGTTAAAGCGTAGATCACGACCGTTTTTGAGATTAATAGTGGTGACGTCGGTGTACTTGCTGAGGCTTTGATTGACTCGAGCGTTGCTTACGCTTGTCTAGAGCGCTTTCTAGGTCTTGTGTGACTTTGTTTTGAAACTATTACCTATCGCTACGGCAGAAGAAGTTCGATTACGATATTGGGGAAGGAAATTTAACCACCAATTCGTAATCGCGGCACCCAGTGAGTGAAAACTAATTAAAACCGGGGAAGGAAACGTAACTACCGAAAATATGTCTATATAAATCGAGAAGTACTCTGACTCCACAAGGTTACATTCACCACTTTTGCGCTTCCGAACGTCCGATCACTTTGACTGTACGATAAACAAAAAGAGCGCTACAATGCTGCGACTGGTCTTTTATCTCTTCGTCTGTGGTTGGATGCTGCATTATCATCACTGTTGCCAGTTTAGCCTTTTTGAGGCTAGATCTAGCCTTTTTTACTGTCTTCTAGCCTCGAAAAAAAATATCTAGCCTCTAGCCTTTTTTTTAGCCTTTTTTTGTTTCGTTCTAGCCTTTTTTGATATATTGCTTAAGATGTATGGACAAGAGATCTGCATGAATGTATCCATTTGTTGTTTCAAGTTCCTTTAATTTGTCAACTCCCTGAAAGTCGAGGCAGAGAAACAACAAGTTTGCGCGAATTATAGGCAGAAAGAATTAAGTCGCCAAATGTAGAAAACTGGAAATGTAGAAACTTGAAATGTAGGGAAAAAGTAATTATTTTGCCTACAAATCCTATATTTTCAAGTGTTTACGAGTTAAGAATACATTTTAACTTCAAAGCATTGCATTGAAGTATGTTTGTGTTCTTTTTGTTGTTTTTTTTATTTCCTGCACCTGAACAGGGGAGCTTTAAGTAGGGCCGGAGAGGGTTAATATGTATGACCGACCCCCATTACTTTTGCAAAATAAACGTTTTTACCTTGTGGACCTATTCCCTCCGACCACTCCGTAGGGGTTAATTGATTTCGTCACATTGTATAGAAAAGTATAAGTAGACGCTCGTCAGTGGTTTTCTACGGCAGCGCAATCGCTAAGACTTGAAAAGTAGAAAACTTAATTTTTTCTACCAATTATTGTAGGGTAGAAACAAAATAAAATCAAGTCTAACTTATGATTCGTTTTTTAGAAGCTACTCGTGGCTTGTAGGGTAGAAACATATCAAGTTTCTACAAGTCAAGTCAAAACTTGATTTTTTTTCAAGTTACTTGATCTTCAATTGACTTGTTGCAGATCTCTGGTATGGACCCAGTGCAACCCTGTGCTCTAAAAATAGTATATTTGGCAGCACTTCATAAATCAAACGTTATTTCAGCTGGAAAGACTGAATTCAATTTTAATCAATTTCAAATATGTTTTGTTCTTATATTATACATATTCATATAGTATGTTAATATATAAGTACGTACGTATATTCACAGAGTAAACAATAATGTAAACAAATCTAGCCTTTTTTTAGCCCTTTTTTTTTAAGCCATCTAGCCTTTTCTAGCCCTTTTTTAAAGCACATCTAGCCTTTTTTCCCAAAAATTTCTGGCAACACTGATTCTCATATTCAAACCGGTTTTATTCGCTGACTTCTTTATGTTGCTTGGTATGCCTTCTGCCTCTCTCACTCTTACTGTTATGGTTGGAAGCATGTTACGTATGTGTGTGTGTGTATGTACCCAGCGGGAAAATAAAAAGCGCTTCTAGAAACACAGCATTTTATACGCAGTTTAGGTATGTTTTGAGGATGCGGTCTTCAGAGTTCAGATTTGTGGAGCTCATATTTTTATCTACATTTTGTTCACAAACAATCAAGCGAGGAAATAGCAGAGCGTTAAGTTATTCGATTGTAACGCCAGCAGCCCGGGTTCAATCCCTGCATGTGACAAATTTTTTTGCATCTTCATTTGTCGTTTACTAAGTTAACTGCATCCACAAAGCTTCCCAAAGATGCAGTAAAAATGCGCATTATTTTGCGGACACGTAGAACAAAAAAAGAAATGAAGTTTCATCAAAACAGATGCGCTACTTGCTTCAAAAACAGCGCATCATAATTAGTAATTCAGCGCTATTGTTACCCGCTGGGTAAGTTATTTTTCGCAAAGTGCAGTTTCCCTTTTCTCGCTCTCTCTCACTCTTATTACTATGTTGCATGTATTTTACTCATAAAAATACGAGGTGATAGCTTAATTTTATACAAATAAAACTTTAGTTGTAACAAGATGTCACAAAAATTTTCGATTTGTAATTTTACAATTTTGGCGCTAGAGCAAAATGACATTTAAAGCCTCCGGAGCCTGCTGGAAAAAATTAACACTGTTACTAAAACCGTTAGCTGTAGGATAATCCAAATATGAGTGCAAAATATTTAACGGTCTTGTGATAAACAATTTTTAAAAAATACCTATTTTGCTGTACTTTGTAAAGTACAATCAGCGGGAAAGGGTTAATAATTGCATTTACAGAGGTTTAAAATTCAATTCTTGCTTCAAGTGGCCATCATTGGGAGGTGCCAACAATTGGGAGCAATTTCTCTATGTTAAACAATTTTTTGTAAGTTTTTCTGCATATCCCTTTTATTTTCCCCTTATTGGATATGAAGTTTATATCTATTTCTCCTTTGCGCAGTTTTGAGGATTCTCTTTATAATCGTATTTAATTGAACTCTGTGAATTTGGCGTGATTCTATACTGGAAAGGATAATAAAAATAGTGTTCACACTAAAGATAGCATGAATAGCACAATTTTGAAATGAATTGCTTGCATATTTTCTACAGTTGCTATGACACTGCCTGCTAAGACCAACTGTAATTTTTTATTTATATTTTTTTCACATTTGCAAATTCTTTCCTTTCACAAGGAATCCCTTCTTATCATTCAATTTTAGATTTTTTTTTATTTTTTTCATTTTTCAATTAAATTTCTTCTTTGAAGTGGTTTTCGGCTGTGCTATTTCAATAACATGCAGGCAAAGCTCCAAAGTGTGGTCAAGATTCCTTAACGCAAGGATACATAAAGGGTGTCCCAAAAGTCATTGACATTTTTATTTTGCCATGCCTTTTTTGTGACAAAAGTAAAGTACTAAATCTTGGACAGCTGTTAACAAAACTCATGGAGGTTTTATCATGAAGTAAGCCACGATTGAACAAGGCATACGAATTGTGAAAATTCACTTAAAATATATCGAAAACTTCAACATACTGAGAAAAACCCGCACACTTCATGGATGTCATAACGCCACTGTTCGCAATACGTGGGCAATTAAATCAATCAATTTGAATCCACTAGCTCTTTTTTGGACGCAAAAAGGAGTAGTCGTCCCCGTTTCGCCCGTTCGGACGAAAACTTTAGAGATGATATCCCGGAATCCCCAGTTTTGGACGACAGCGGTGAAGTTCCGCTGCCCGACCATAGTGAAGTCTTGAAAGCTATAGCTCGGCTTAAAAACAACAAAGCCACAGGAACCGATGGCTTACCTGCTGAGCTCTTCAAGAATGGAGGCGAAGCTCTATTTAAATGCATTCATGAGCTTCTATGCAGAATATGGTCGGAAGAATGCATTCCAAACGATTGGAACCTCAGTGTGCTCTGCCCAATCCACAAGAAAGGCGATCCCACAAGGCTTATCCAACTACCGTGGGATAAGCCTTCTTAATATCGCATATAAGGTCCTGTCGAGCGTATTATGTGAAAGACTGAAGCCCATCGTAAACCAGCTGTTTGGACCTTATCAGTGTGGCTTCAGACCTGGAAAATCCACTATAGACCAGATATTTACGCTCCGACAAATCTTGGAGAAAACCCTAGAAAAACAAATCGACCATCTTTTTGTCGATTACAAAACCGCCTTCGACAGTCCAATAAGGAATCATCTATGTTCCACCATGTCTGAATTTGGTATTCCTGCAAAGCTCATCCGCCTTTTCAGAATGACACTGAGCAACATTACAGCACAGTTAAAATCGGGAAGGACCTCACTCCTCCATTCGATACCAAACGAGGTTTCAGAGAAGGTGATTCCTTATCGTGCGACTTTTTCAACCTAATGATGGAGAAGATCATCCGAGCTGCTGATTTGAGACGCAGTGGCACGATATTCTACAAAAGTATTATGTTGTTGGCGTATGCTAGTGATATCGATATTATTGGCCATAATTCGCACAAAGTCAGCGCAGCATTCTCCAGGTTAGCGAAAGAGTCGAGTCGAATGGGTCAACAAATAAACAGTCCTTCAATAACAATCTTCTTCGAGGTTGTTAAGGCCTTCGTCTACCTGGGATCCAGCATTAACTCTTTCAACGATGTCAGTATTGAGATAAAGCGAAGGATAACTCTTGCCAACAGGTGTTACTTTGGGCTGAGTAGGCAATTGAGAAGCAGAGCCCTCTCTCGACGAACAAAACTCACGCTCTTTAAGTCACTAATCATGCCCGTCCTATTATATGCAGCACAAACCTGGACGTTGAGCAGTTCTGATGGAAAGACTTTGGGAGCCTTCGAGAGAAAGATCCTTCGTAAGATCTTCGGTCCAATCTGCGTCAATGGCGAGTACCGAATTCGATGGAACCACGATCTGTATGAGCTGTACGCTGACATCGACATAGTTAAGCGTATTAAAATCGAGCGGCTCCGCTGGCTTGGTCATGTTGAGCGAATGGAAAACGACCCTCCAGCGAAAAAAATATTCGATTCGTTGCCCGGTGGTGATCAACGCAGAAGAGGACGCCCTCATCTTCTTTGGAAGGATCAGGTGTTGGATAACCTGACTACACTTGGTGTTTCCAACTGGCGCCAGCAAGCGCAAAACAGAAATGGCTGGCGCAATTTCTTATACGAGGCCAAAAACGACCTTCGGTTGTAAGCGCCAGATAAGTAAGTAAGTAAGACGAAGCCCATTTTCATTTCAATGACTACGTCAGCAAGCAGAATCGCTGCATTTGGGGAACGGAGAATTCAAGACCACTCCAAGATGCTTCCGATGTATCCACAATGGTTCACTGTCTGGTGTGCATTTTGAGCTGGCGGTGTCATCGGGCCATTCTTCATCAAAATAGTTTGAGTTAAGTTTGAGTTTAACTTGAGTTCAACCATAGCTGTTCACACAGATATGCGTCGGTAGAATTATGTCTACTGTGACAATTCGTTGGTTGCTTTTGTATTCTGCTATTTTTTCGGCACATCCACCACCGTGACATCAATTTTCCACTTGAGGTCAAGGCTGGCTGCAGTCTTTGCGTATACAGTCGAGTTCTGCCTTGCGCTGCTCAAATCGGTATTTTTATCGGCCCATACTGATATGAAGACCTCATCTTCTACACTTTCCGAAGTTAGTTTCTTCGCTTTTTTGTTTATTTTTTGCAATTAGTAAATTGCACAATTTTAGAACAGCTGTTTTTGACATTTCTCACCACAAAATTGTTCAACGTGCCTTGTCATCTTAAAAGCTTTATCTGACTGTAACTTTTTATATGAACTTTTGCATACTTTTAGGCATTTTTAAAATTGAGTTTTGCTAAACATAGAAAGAAAGTTGAGTTTAGTTGAGTTTCATCCTGCAGAATTGTACATACTGAGGAACTCAAAAGTTTATTTTACTTTCAATGACAAAACTCAACTTTGTACTTGAAACTCAAACTAAACTCTCTGTGTAAACATGGCATTACTGTGAATGGTGCTCGATATCGCTGACCAACTCCTTTTGGTCTGAAATTGTTGATATGGATCTTGACGACATGTGAGTTCAACAGGATGGTGTCACTTTCAACACAGCTAACGACACAATGAACTAATTGTAAACGAATTTCGAAGGGAAGATCTTCTCGCGACGAGATGATGTCAATTGGCCACCGAGATCACGTGGTCTGACGCCGTTAGACTCCTTTCTTTGGAGCTTTCTGAAAAGAAAGGTCTATGCTAATAAGCTCCAAATAGTTCCGGAGCTGAAACGGGAAATTCAACAGACCATTGCAGCAATTAATCCAGAATAACGGCAGAATGAAATGGAAAATTTCATAAAAAGAGCTCACGCAAGCAAGAAAGGTCGAGGTGGCCATTTGAGCAATATTGTATATCATCACTTACCTCCATGTCTTTACTTTATAAATCAATGGAAACTCATAGACATTTCAACAAAACAATGTATTTTATTAAAAAATTAAAATGTCAGCTACTTTTGGGACACCCTTTATATAAAATTTTATTAGAAACTTTTGTCACTTTATTGCCCTGAACAAAATTATTTTCGATCTAATTAAAACTGTTGTTGGAAGGCATTTTATTTGAAAAAATATAAAAAATTTCTCCAGTATTAAAATAAAAGTACTATTACTTAGTCCTATTAACAGACACCCATACGCAAAAGTGCATCCTCTGCGGCTAGGCCCATCTGATGCTCATTGGAGCCCACCGGCTCTAATTTTAAGATATCACGACTATCGCGCAGCAATTTGACAACCTCGTTAATATTGCGTCGGAAATCCTGTTTGCTTATTTGATTGCTCTGCAACAAGCGTTGCGACAGCAACATGATCGGTGCATGCAGCTCATACATGATCAAGCCTAAAACAAAATACTTAGTAAATAAAGCCTTTCTTTACTTTACGCAGTTTGGTGCACCTCTTAGTCGTGTCAGACCCGGTTCAAGTTTATCAATTATCTTCAAAAACTCGCGACAATAGCACTCCTTGCGCTGGATGTCATCCGTGGACATGGTATGTATCAAATAGCCTTCAATGCGTCCATAGATCTGACAGAGCGAATACTTTGCCGATAGCAGCAGATAGTGATTGGGTCTGAGTATAGCAGAATATCTGCAGTGATTTATAAGGTGAAGATTTTTAATTATATAAAAAATTATTTAGTTTTAAACCTTTTTATAAAGTTTTCCAGGCCAGGCACATCGTGCACATCAAACGATTCCAAGTCGTTGTTAATCTTGTCTAAAAGCTTCACAATTTCTGTCGCTGTCATTTTGTGCTCGCAGCTGTCGCAACTTTTACCACGAATTGTATAAATGTTTTGTAATCAAATGTTAAAATTGAAGATTGTTTGTAATATTAACCTCCACTCTGCATCCTGGTCTAGTGGATCTGTAGCACGCATCGAGCCTTTGTGACACTTCATACACACGATGGCGCTGCAGTCAGTGCCCAATTCGTAGGGATCCGAGCAGCGTTCACAGGAACACCAGAAAAGTTTGCCGGCATGCATAAAATCACGACGCTTAAGAGTTCCCTGAAAAAATGACAATATTTAAATAATTCAAAAAAAAAGAACTTATTTCGCTATTGATAACACTGTGCAACAAAAAAGCAGGTACATAAGTCTTGGACTTTAGATCTGAAGAGTGGAGTTCGAAGAGGTCAAATCAAATAGAAATAAATGTTCTAAACTTAGTTTAACT
The DNA here is from genome assembly GCA_943735915.1 of Pherbina coryleti. Lineage (NCBI taxonomy): Eukaryota > Metazoa > Arthropoda > Insecta > Diptera > Sciomyzidae > Pherbina > Pherbina coryleti. Next base: position 128,516,540 of record OX030951.1, on the reverse strand, counting down.
CAATTAAAATAAAAATTTGAAATCAGTTAAACTATCTTTTTCCGCTTACACAGTGCAACATAATGCCAACTTTTAGCTTAATATTCCAAATTTCCAACGACATGAAAATATTTTGAGAATGCCGATGAAAAGTTTTAAGTCTATGTCTCCCCATTACATCTACACCTTTTTCAATTGTAATTTAGAAATAAACGATTGAAATTCAGAAAACAACAATAAAAATTAAAAAATCTATTTGTAATTCCCAAAAGATCAATTGAAATTGAGAAACTATATTTGAAATTCAGAAAAAATCATATGGAATTAAGAAATTTCATTTAATATTCAGACAAAAATCATTTAGAATTCAAAATGATCAATTGAAATTCAGAAATTCCATTTGAAATTCAGAAAAGACCAATTGAAATTTAGATATTTAATTTGAAATTTAGAAAAAATGAATTGAAATTCAGAAATTCTATTTGAAATTCAGAAAAGATCAATTGAAATTTAGAAATTTCATTTGAAATTCAGAAAAGATCAATTGAAGATTAGAAATTTAATTTGAAATTTAGAAAAAATCAATTGAAATTCAGAAATTTCATTTGAAATTCAGAAAAGATCAATTGAAATTTAGAAATTTCATTTGAAATTCAGAAAAAATCAATTGAAATTCAGAAATTCCGTTTGAAATTCAGAAAAGATCAATTGAAATTTAGAAATTTCATTTCAAATTTTGAAAAAATCATTTGGAATTTAGAAAAGATCAATTGAAATTCATAAAAAAACATTTGAAATTCAGAAACTATCAATTGAAATTGTTGGATATGAATCTACACAACTGAATTTCAATTGATATTTTCTTAATTACAATAGAAGTTTTATGAATTCCAAATGATATTTTTCTAAAATTCAATTGATCTTTTCTGAATTCCAAATGATTTTTCTGAATTTCAAACGGAATTTCTGAATTTCAAATGGAATTTCTGAATTTCAATTGATTTTTTCTGTATTTCAAATGGCATATTTTAATTTCAATTGATCTTTTCTGATTTCAAAATGGAATTTCTGAATTTCAATTGATTTTTCTGAATTTCAAGTAAAATATCTCAATTTCAATTGATCTTTTTGGAATTTGAAATAGAATTTCTGCATTTTCATTGATCTCTTCTGTATTCCAAACGATTTTTTCTGAATCTCAAATGAAATTTCTTAATTTAGGTTGATATTGTCTGAATTTGAAATGAAATTTCTGAATTTCAATTGAACTTTTCTGAATTTCAAGAGGAGTTTCGAATTTCAATTGATTTTTTCTCTTTGAAATTTTTGAACTCTTCTGTATTCCAAATGATTTTATTCTGAATTTCAAATGCAATTTCTAAATTTGCATTGATCTTTTCTGAATTTCAAATGAAATTAGTCAATTTCAATTGATGTTTTCTGAATTTGAAATTACATTTCTTAATTCCAGTTAATCTTTTCTGAATTTCAATTGATCTTCTCTGAATTACAATTGGAAATGGTGTAGTTCTCCCAAAATCTGAGCTCGAAATTGAATAAGGGAATGTTCAAGAACTGACGAATGCACTTGTGCTACGTATATTATTTTAAAAATCCAAGCCCACCCTTAATTGTCCATAAAGAATATTTACTTCAAACGTATTATTTCCGACGGTTCTTTTTTAGATGTAAATTTTGGAAAATGTGATCATTATAGTAAAATTTTAAGGAAAGGGTTCCTAGAAAAAATTGTTGATTTCAATCAATTATGCATAGCGACTTTGCTCGGTGCATTTAGTCTGTATCTCTTCAAAAAAGACTTTTTTTCTTTTTTCAGTTCTTGAAGATCCAGTTTTTTCAACTTCGAGTTCAGATTTTGGGAGAAATTTAAGAATAAGAGCAAGCACACGGATTGGGACATGAGTAGAAAAAATGTTTGTACAAGAGTTAGTACAAGAATTGGTACTTGAACTGGACAACGATTGGGATAAGAATTGGGACAAGGATGTGGACAAGAATTATGAAAAGTTTATGACAAATATTGGGACATGGATAAAGACAGAGTTCAGAACAATGGCTTGGACAAGGCTTAAAACATGTTTTATTTTTTGATCTTATAGTCGCAGGGAAGTTTTCGTTTTAGACACAAAGAGACATCTCCTACTTTTAATACCATCATTCAGTCCTGAAGAAAATCGAATGCACATAAGAACTAAAGGGAATCCCAGAGGTCACTGAAATTTTCATTTTTGTTGTTTTATTGAAATGTCTGTGAGTTTTTATTGAATTATAAAGTAGAGTTATGGAGGTTATTGATCGTCCTTTTCATTAAATTTTCATGACGTTCTGGCATAATTCTGGATCAATTGCTGCAATTGCCAGTTGGATTTCCTGTTTCCTGTTGACGAAACCCCAAACGAAGAAGTCTAACGGCGTCAAATAGCAATATCTCGGTGGCCAATTGACATCGTTTGCAATATTTGTGTCATTGGCTGTATCGCAAGTGGTACCGTCCCATTGAAACCACTTGTCGTCAAGATCCATATCAGCAATTTCAAGCTAAAAGGAGTTTGTCAGTATATCGCAATACTGGGCACTTTTCGTAGTCACTGCGGTTCCAGCTGCATTTTCGAAGAAAAATGGCGCGATGACACCACCAACCCAAATCCAAACATTGCACCACTGTGGGTACATGGAAGTTCTTGAAGCGCTCTTGAATAATACGTGGCCCAAATGTGGCAGTTCTGCTTCTTGACGTATTCATTTAGATGAAAATGAGCTTCGTCACTGAAGATGATTTTCTTTGCAAAATCGTGATTAAATTTATGATGTTCCAACACTCAATCTGACAACGTTCGACTCGGCACATGGTCTGCCGGCTTTAGTTCTTGAATCAACTGAACCTCGGATGAGTGCAAATGCAGATCTTTTGCCAAAATGCACTGCAGCGAACTCCTGCTTACGCCTAATTCCCGACCAAGATGACTAATTAACCGCTGCCATGGCTTTATTTTCTTCGGAACTGGCGAAACGGGACCGACCACTACTTTTGCGTCCACAAAGAGCCAGTGGACTCAAATTTATCGATTAAATCGACCCCAATGTTGTGAGACGGTTCCTTATAATAACCGAGAAGTATTAATGCGGGTTTTGCGAACCGTCTCCCCAAAATATTCAATATTTTTGTAGTGAATTTTCACAATTTCTACACGTAGTTCGGCAGTGAATTTCTCCTTGACCTTACCTTCATGTCTGCTTTTGACAACTGCCATAGATATAGTACTCTACGCTTGTCACAAAAAAAGGAATGTCTAAATCAAAATATCTGTGACACCCTTTATAAGGCTCTAAGAGCAGTCAGACATTGTTTTTCCCCCACTCCTTCCCATAGATAATGCCATGTCAAAATCGCTGGTTGTGTAGATATACATCCAATTCCTCTTTTTTGTCAGTATAGTGTCTTATTTTTTCATATGTTAAGCCCGGCATAGCTGTGTATAAATATATTCAATTCTTATGTTTTGTCAGTATAGTGTCTTATCTTTTCATATGTTAAGCCCAACAAAGAACAAAAGCCAAAACCTATTGAATGACCTATTTTCGAAATAGTTTAGGCCGACTTAAGTTTTCCTCACAGTACGAGGACCGTTTCATAATTCAGTGAAAAATGAAACAAGGAATGATTTTTACGGCAAAAAACGTTTTATTTCTCAATATAGTCTCCTTTTAGCTCGATACACTTCGTCCAACGTATCTCCAGTTTTTTTATCAAATCCGAAAAATACGTTTCCTCAAAATAGACCACTGTTTCAGTGATGAGTTCTTCTCTGGTGGTAATCTCTTTCCGCAGAGCCATTTCTCCAGGTTTTGAAACAGAAAATAGTCACTGAGAGCCAAATCTGAAAAATATGCTGGATGAGGAAGCAATTCGGACTTCAATTCATGGAATTTTGCCATGGGAGCTGGGCATGTGTGAAAGCGCGCATTGTCTTGATGGAAGAGCACTTTTTTCTTCGCCAAATGGTGGCGTTACTCTTTCAAACGTCATTGAAACGGTCCAATTTGGCTGCATAGTATTCGCCATTGTTCGTTCTTTTCGTTGGAAGATAATCGATGTAGATTTTACCGCGTTTATCCCAAAATACTGTTGCTATAACCTTTCCGGCCGATAGCACCGTCTTCACCTTCTTCGGAGCACGTTCGTTCGGTGAAGTCGGCTATTTCGACTGTTCCTTTGTCTGTGGTGTGTCGATTGATGGATCCATGTTTAGTCCATGGTTACTTATCGACAGAAAAATCCTTCTCATCTTTGTTCAACATCGCCAAACACGCCTTTGAATCAGTCACACGATCGCGTTTATCGTCGAGAGTGAGCAAACGCGGCACCCATCTTGCGGATAATTTTTTTCATATCCAAATGATTTCGCAAAATGTTCCACACCCGTTTGTCTGAGATGCCTACGGCCTCAACAATCTCGCTAACTTTAACTCTGCGATCGACCAACACGATATCGTGTATTTTAGTGACAATTTTTGGAGTGGTGACCTCATTTGGGCGTTCAGAACGTTTGGCGCCACGTGTGCTTGTACGACTGCATCGCAATTCAGTAAGCCACTTGTGAATCATTCCAATCGATGGTGCAGAGCCCTCATAGTATTGTTTGGATGATGGTTTTTTGTGCAAAAAGTAAAGCTTGATGAGCACACGAAATTAATTTTTTTCTATTTTCGCCAAAATTCAAAAGATCGTCTGCTACCAATGGCTGCTAAACACAAACTAAGCATCGCAGCGAGCTGAAATTTTGACAATAGTCTATTAACAGATGGTAGTTGACAGGATCAGTGTTGCATTTAAAGTTTCTTCGCGGGTAATTGAAAAATTCACTAATTTCCCAAATTGCCGTCGTATATCTATTACAGAGCTCCAAAAAAAATTTAGCTTTTTCATATATCTCTGTAACTAAAAAATATTTGTAGAAAGTTGAACTTTTTCTTTGTATTAAAGAGTCTTTGTATTGAATAAGTTCCTAACGGGCCGAAATCGGAGTGCTTCCAGCAAGAGCTCTCAAAGAGCACTCTTTTCTGAGCTCTTTTTGTGCGAAGCCAAGAAAAGAAGAAGAAGAACTCTAGGTGATCCCGCTACACTACGCTTTGGAGAGCTTAAAGAGCTATTGAGTGCAATACTTTCACTGCAGTTCGGAGCACAAACGGAGCACAGTATTAAGTGCTATACTTTCACTGTAGTTTGACGCACCAATGGAGCAGTAGTGCTCCCTCCCAATGACATGTTATGTTAAAATTACAATGTAGATGGGAATATAGACGGAGTGCTTCGTATTTCAAAAGGAGCGCTCGTAAAGCCCTTGAAGAGCGCTCCAAAGCCCGCTGGGTTGATAGGTATTCAGTTAATTTTTTTTTTTTTGTTGTCTCATATACATTTGTACAGGTAATAAAATACGTTAAACTATTAAGTGTCTAATAATGAGAACTCCATTAAAACGTCGTCATACTCGTATATTTCCACTTCATACTCGTATATTTCCAATTCTCAACCCATAGTCCCGCCCCGACTCACCTGCAACGTATACGCATAACTCAGCGTGATGGCCTCATTCTGTCGCACCGAGCGTGATGTACGCAAAATTATTGCAAACGTCTGCGGATCATCCGTGTGCGATGTATTCGGACTGCAGTCGTGCGCCAGCAGAAAAGCGCTTGGATACAGCGTGCGTGCCTTCGCTGTCAACTGGCCAATCTCAAAGCAGTTAACATCCAAAATGCCGCAAATAGTGTGAATTTGCTCTGGTGAAAACTGCTCCAGCTGCCAGTCTTGCCGCAAACGCGCAACAACATTGCGCTCGTAGTGCTGCCAGAGTTCGACATTTTTCTTGCGCATTTCTGTGTGAGATTCCATGAGCAAAACTGTTGCATACTTTTCGGGCGCATGTTGCTGCATCAACAGAATGCGAACGATTAAAATGAGTTCGTAAAGATTTTTGATTGCTGTCGATGTGATGTTGGCGCTATTCAGCGGGGCAGCAGTATTTTTTAATTTAAATAGGGCGCATTCTTCGGGCGTATGGCCAGTTGGTTGGCCTAAGCCGCGACATTTTGGGCCACAGAGGGGCCACTGGCAGTCGATACATCTAAGAGATTAAATTTCGAACTTAAAATATTATTTTGAGGTTATATTTGGAAGCTACGCACCTGTATTGCGGCAGCTTTAGCTGGACGGGCACATAGCAGCCAAGGCAGACGGCATCTGCGGATACACAGGGTCCGATGGCTAGAGGCTCTTCGGTGATGAGCAACTCGCCAGGTGGCAGATCACGACTGGCCACTATGTAGCGCCCCACAATGCTAGAGACTTCCACCTTATAGGGCAGGCTAGTTTGGGGAGGTGGAGCTGGTTCTGAAGCCGTTGCTGTTGTAGTAACTTCCGCGCAGGCATCGCTTTCCGCTTTGGGGACAAAGTGGGAAGCGCTGTTTTGTTGCTGCTGATTCTTTTGCTGGTGTTGCTTTTTCTTGTTTTTCTAAAAAAAGGGCGAAAATATTTTATAATAAATTTAATGGCAGAAGAAATAAGATAGTTTATAACACAAGAAAAAATGCTTATTTTTATAATTTCGATGTAAACCGGAAGTCAGAGCTATTTCAACAAGAGTATCTCTCATATTTTGAAAAAAATACTTTCAAATACTTTCCATTAATCAAATCATTTAATTCATTTCAAATAATTTACGCCGAGGTCTTATATTTTTACGATTTTTTTGAGATTTTCAAATATGCGCTAATTAATCATTCATTTAACCATCATCGCCCAAGTGTTTCCCCAACAACTCGCCATCTTTGCCAATTCCACCATTACACCACACACACAAGCTTACACTGCATCGTTATTTATTCACCTACAATATCGCAAAACAATTAAAAAACGCTTAATTATATTTAATTTAATTCGCAAGTTGCGTCGACAACAGGTGTCAAGTGAGAGTCATTTCTGACTTATGTTGTTTTTTCTTACTCTCACAATCTCTATAGCTGTCATCACTCAATAGCGCGCTCTTGCTCTGAAAAAACACATTACAAGACGGAAGGGAATTCCAAATCTTTGGCACGCGTCTATTAAGAGGAATAAATTAAATAAAAATAATCATAAAAATAAAAAAAAACCCGTCACACATTTACACGCTTGGCTGTCTCTTTAATTGTGTGTCAATGTTGAAACGTTCCATTTGCAAAAAAAAAAGCCATCAGCTTTTTTTTTTAAATGTACTTTACATACAATTTTGTGCCTTACATTTCGGTGAAAAGCTTTTCTTTCTCACTGTTGCATGCATTTTCCTGAATTTTCTTTTTTTTGTTTTTCTAATTTTTTTTTTTTTTTGCTTCTATCTGCTGTCAACACCAATTAAATTGACAATTAGCGTTACATTTTCTTTACACATGAGGAGTCAGATTTATTCGGGTGAAGGTCTTTGTAAAACTGCACTGTGTGAATTAGCAGCATTGAATAAAAACCTTTAAACATTTCAAGCTGAATTTACACGACATTGCATTTTCCTTTATTTTTGGAGTATTTTTATATTAAGGTTAACCTTAGACCCGTGAATTGGGTCAAATCGACCCAACACAAATAAAGGGTTTCCCAAAAATCACTGATATTTTCATTTGGGCAATATTTTTGTTTTTATAAGCGTAGAGTATAATTTAACCCTATAACCACGGTTGCCACTTTGGTCATTTGTGTCCAAATTTGGTCATTTTTGTTTCACTTGGTCGCTTGGTCATTTTTTTCTACATCTGGTCACTTTTTATCAAGAAATGAAAAAAGAATTTGATGTTCTCAAAAATTAAATGCATGAATTCAGTCAGGAATCTATCCCCTAATTCAGGAATCTATTCCCTAAATTGCCCCTATCTACGCCACTGCAAATTATAATTTTGTGTGCATGTACTACATTTTCAAATTTATAATGTTTTGGTCACTTTTTACTGCATTTGGTCACTTTAAATTTTCAATTTTGGTCACATATTTTATTTTCAAGTGGCAACCGTGCCTATAACCAGTAAGAAAGCCTCAGGGCAAGCATTACAATAATACATTTTGCTTATGAAAATGTCATTTACCGTTATGCAAGTGAGTTCAATGCTCTCTGTTATACTGTTTACAACATTTCTCTCTCAAATTGCAATGTAATCTTATGCAGCGTTCGTCTTCTGTTATCAGTTTGTTGCTAACACGTGCTGAAAAAGCTTGTGTTTTTGTTTTAAAAGAATTTAGATTTTCAGTATTAAATATTTTTATATTTGAAAAGTGCTTTAAGCATGAGAACTTTTTCCCGTAAAGGAACGTTCATAAACCTCATATTTGTGGTGTTGAAAAATATTTAGTTCTGTGTTTTAGAGAAAACAAATTGAATGTGACTCAATGCACTCTTCTTGTTCGGCGCGAAATTTTTTACCTCTTCACATTTTTTATTGCATTTCTGCTTGGTGCTTTTTTCCGTTTGTGCACCTATGTACATATTTCCAAAAATTTTTTCCGCTTTTCTATAGAATATCTAATGTAAATACATTATATTTCTACAGCAATCGAAAGTTTTGTGCCAAAATTAAAGAGAAAAAACAAACTGTCAGAACCTTGGCTAAATTCAAATCTCAGGCACTTGAGAAACCAGAGAAACAGAATTTACAAACTCCTCAAAAGCACCAGAAATGTAAGCGATGAAATGAGGCTTAGGTATGATGAGCTATCGAAAGAGTTCTCTCTCAAATCAGAGCTAGCTTACAAATCTTACACAAATTTAATTCGAGAAAAAATTGTCCGGGACCCAAAATCATTTTTTGACTTTGTCAATGTGAAGCGAAAATCTGCCGGATACCCTTCATCCATGTACCAAGGTGATGTTAGCTCTTCCTTCCCCCATGAAATATGTAATCTCTTTGCGGATCATTTTAAGGAGGTTTTTTGCCCACCAACTACTCAGTCTGAGGTTTTTCCTACCACCTTGAATTCACGACACATGGTTGAAAACTTCAGTTTGACGAAAGAAGAAATTTCAAATGCAATAAAAAGTCTAGATGCAACCAAGGGACCTGGACCAGACCTAATTCCCCCAACGTTTCTGGTACGATGCTTAGACCAACTAATTTTGCCCTTGCATATAATATTTAACAAATCACTCTCTCTTGGAGTATTTCCCTCTCATTGGAAGACTTCCCACCTTATACCAATACACAAAAACGGTGAAAAAAATTCGATTGAAAATTACAGAGGCATAGCAATTTTGTCAGCCATCCCAAAGTTATTTGAAAAAATTATTTGCGAAAAGCTAACACGCATTATCAACCCTCGACTAAACGAGCAACAGCACGGATTTCGGAAAGGACGGTCCACCACCACTAACCTCATGATCATGGTTTCTGACGTTTTGAGCAAGATGGAGAAAGGAGACCAAATAGATGCTATTTATACTGACTTCAGTAAAGCCTTCGATCGTGTTGATCACGGCATATTAATACATAAACTAGAAAAATTTGGTTTCTCTGGATCTTTACTTAGTTGGTTATCAACTTATCTCCAGGGTAGATTGCAATTTGTTAAATTCCAAGGTATTGTGTCTAAGAAAATCGAAGTCTCCTCAGGTGTACCGCAAGGTAGTCACCTTGGTCCTCTTCTCTTCAATATCTTCATATCTGACTTATCTATATTGTTGAAGGATATTACGCATCTTATGTATGCGGACGATCTTAAAATGTACCATGTAATTAAATCGCAGGAAGATGCCAATTTCTTACAGTTAAACCTCTTATCTCTTGAGACCTGGTGTACCCAAAACAAACTTTACCTCAACATAAATAAGTGTAACGTGATAAGTTTTTCTCGCAAAAACCAAGTAATTAATCACAAATACCGCCTCAACAATATCGATCTTAGCAGGGTCAATTATGTAATCGATTTTGGAGTGGTCTTGGACAACAAACTGCGCTTTAATCTACACTATGATAAGATTATATCCAGGACCAGCAAACAGCTCGGTTTTATTAAGAGACGAGCACAAGAATTCAAAAACGTATGGGTGACTACATCCCTGTATTGTGCACTAGTGCGCCCAATACTCGAATATGGCTGTATTATTTGGAGTCCAGCTTTTGATACCCATTGTGATAGAATTGAATCCATTCAAAAGCAATTCTTGTTATTCGCTATGAGAGAAACTTACAACCCCCGCGATTACTCTACCCTTCCACCGTATGAACACAGGCTGAACCTATTAAATTTGATGCCGCTGTCAATTAGAAGAAAGGTATTGGATTCATGCTTTACTTTCGATGTTCTGAAGGGTGTAACCAACTGCGAATACATCTCCAACAAGATTATCCTCAATGACCCTATACGACGTACAAGGCATACTAGGCTGTTAGCTGAATATCAGCATCATACTGCATACGCAAGTAATGAACCCATAAGCCGTTGCTGTAGAGAGTTTAATAATATATCCGACCTCTACGCACCCTCCTTGTCCAAATTATCATTCAAGCGATCTCTTTTCAAGTCTCTTTCTCTTCATAACTAGCCCGGGCTTAGAGCTCTATTACTATTTTCTTTCCTTTTACTGTTTTCATTCTTTTCTTTTTTCGACATAGTCTGAGAAAACAATGTCAATCCAGTGGGCGGTATTTGCCCACTTCAATTGAATATACCAAAAACAAACCACAAAAACAAGGAAAGGAGAGTAAAAAAAAAAAAAAAAACCCCCTTAGTAAGTAATTTAGAATAAATCAAAACCTGTTAGAATAAGATATTGTATTGTAATGTATTGCCTTGTTTGGCCAATAAATAAATAAAATAAAATAAATTAGAGACCGTTTGAGATCAAAAAATACAACACTGTTCTACCAAATTGTCCAGATCTTGGCAGCTCCGCAAACATTGTCGTTCGTTTGTCCCAAATTGTGAATGACCTTATGCACCACATCATTTACTTTGACAATTTCTATAGCTCGTTTCCGTTGGTGGTCTGCTTGTGAGCCCGTGGTATTTTTGGTCCTGATACAGTTTGTGTGAATCGCGTCCCTAATTGAAAGCTCACGCCAGTGTTGCCAGATTGAGGTAAATTTCCCTATTTGAGGTAATTTTTGACTCAGTTTTTGGGCAGAGATAAAAAAGGTAATTTTTGACAAAAAGTGGTCAATTTTGCGAAAATAACTTTTTTAGACTTGTACATTTTTCGAGTAATTGACAGCACTGTTACTTCTTTGAACATACTCACAAACAATTAAATATTCTTGTGAATCATCCTGTGCCACAAAAAAAAAATTGAATTATCCATCTTTAGTTGCTGAACAAAGCAACAAATGAATTAAATTTAAAAATAGCAAAAAAGAAAAATAGCCGGCAAGTTCCAGTTTATACACGTCAAGAAATGACGGTCATTTCATCATCATTTGTTGATGAGAGATAAATATAAGTATGCTAACAAAAAAACTATAACGGTTGTTAATCATTTAAAAAATTCATTGGAAAAGGTAAATTTTCTCCGAAAGTGGTGAATTTTTTCCCAAATAGTCGTAAATTTCAGTTTGTCTCTCTGGCAACACTGGCACACGCTGGATAGTGCTGTAACAAAAGAAGAGAGTGGGTACTCAAAGAAGCATGTGGGCTCAGTGTATGGCATATGGCTATTTGTATTGTTCAGTGGAAGGACAATAAGCCGGTCAGGCTGGCTTCGACTTACGTAGGCGTTAAGCCATTCGCTCGACACCACCCGAATGAACAAGTGTCTAAAGCTAAACTGTCGTATGGAAGAAAAAGTAGCATATTTAAGTCGATAGCCCATAAATCATTCGAGAATATAACAGTCATATGGGCGGCGTCAATCTAATAGACGGTCTAATAGGAAGATAACATGTGAGAGCCAAGACACGTGATGCAATGACACGCATTTTTTATTATTTCATTGATATGGCTGCAACAAAAGCATATATTTTCTACCGCCAAATTCACATGGAGAAGTTGTATGACTCCAGTAATATATCTGATGAAGGAGGAAAATTGCTGCTGCTACCTGAATTTTGAGAACGGATCGCTCCTTGGATGGAACGGATCGCTACACTCAGAGGTGTTCGGTGGGTCGCACATCGAGTAAACAAACTCCATCGCAACTTTCAATACCTTCAACAAGTCGATCATCAATTCCACAAAATGAACCGCTACCTGGTGCTTTCAGTGATGGCGGAAAAGCTAGCCATCCTGTTGATGACATTCGTTTTAACGCTAACAATCACCTTCTGAAATGACTCGAGAAGAAAGGTGGTAAGAAATGGTGCAAACTTTGCAAAAAATATCCGCAAATGAAATGTCCAATTATGCCAATTTGTTTGGTTTTAACCGACAAGAGTGTCTGGAGGCACTGTTTCTTTTTTCCTCCCTGGAAGACAAACGAAATATCAAAATGAGAAATGGATAAAGCCATTCCAATACTAGAAAAAAAATTCCGAACTATTTTGGATCGTTAATAGAAAGTTGCTGGTTAGAGGGTTAAAAAAAATTGCATCAACAAAAATGGAGGTTTAGACATAAAGAAATTCACGTTCGAGTTATATGTACAAACTGTGAAAATTCCCAACAATAATAGTGGATATGTTGCGTAGACGGTTCGTAAAACCCGCATACTTCTCGATCATCATAACGCACCCTTGCATGTTATATTTCATCAATAACCTCCATCTTTTTTCTTTATAACCCAATAAAAACGCACCGACATTTAAAAAAAAAAAAAAAAGTTTTATAAAAAAATTAAAATATCAGTGACTTTTGGGACATCCTTATACGAAGATTGCTTTTTATGTTTTGCTCCTAAGAATGAAAAAGCAATGTTTTGTCAGTGTAAATGCTTTTATTGTTTTTCAAAGTATTCTCCAATATACAATACGCTTTTGCAATAAATACACTTAACCCAATTTTTGAAACAGTTTTTCCACTCTGATGTTACCTGGGTACCACCGAAAGCAGATTTTTGAAGGCATTAACGGCCTGTTTCGGAGCAGAAAAACGCTCGCCACTCATTTTTTTCTTAATGTGAGGGAGCAAGAAGAAGTTATCGGGTGTTAAGTCGGGATATTAAGGCGGATGACCCATAAATTCCGCGTTTTGAGTGCTCAAAAAAATCTTTTGTTTGAGCTGATGTGTGGGAACACGCATTGTCGTGATGGAGGATAGTATTCTTTCGATTGTGTACTTTTCCTGAATCCTCCGTAGACTTCCGGCAAACAAATGGGTGCGTAACATTCAGTATTAACAGTTCTCCGTTGCTCAAGTGGTAGGGTTGCGACATCACCAGTTTTTCTGAAAAAAACTGGCAACCATTTGCTTGGATTTACACCGTTCGCGGAAAAATGTTGTCGGGTTTTAATTTACCCTGAAAGACCCAAACATTGGATTGCTGCTTTGTCATAAGCTTAGATTCATGATTTATTATCTATGGTGATTGTGACCTTATGCCATGTCTACACAGAGAGTTTAGTTTGAGTTCAACCATTGCTATTCCCTCAGAGATGCATCGGCAGAATTGTTTTTAGTGCGACATTTCTTTGTTTACTTTTGTGTTCAGATATTTTTTCGACACATCCACCACCTTGACATCAATTTCACTAGAGGACAAGACTGCAGTCATCTTAGCGTAAACATGCGAATTCTTCCTTGCGCTGCCCAAATCGCGCTTTTTGTCGGCCCATACTGATATGAATACCTCATCTTTTACACTTGCCCAAGTTATTTTCTTAGCTTTTTTGTTCATTTTTTGCAAATAGTAAAAAGCTTAATTGTGGCGTCCGTGGCGTAGTTGGTTAAAGTGCGTGGCCGCTATGTCAAAGAACCTTGGAGACCCAGGTTCGAACCCCAGCCAGCGACAGAAAATTATTTGAATTAAAATAATTTTTCTGTACGGCCACCACCTCTCTGCAGACAATAGCCGTTCATCGCCGTTCGGAGTTGGCGTTAAGCATGTAGGTCCATTTCTTGGTCAATTGTGTACAAACTTAATAACACGCACAACACAATTGATCATAAGAAGCTATGTAGGTCAAAGTCCTTTCAAGGGCTGAAATGGCCAGTTATTTATTTTTTTTTTTTTTTTTTAAATAGCTTAATTTGAGAACAGCTGTTTTTGACATTTCTCACCACAAAATTGTGCAACGTACCTTGTCATCTAAAAAGTTGCATATGAACGAACCTTTTTATATGAGCATTAGCATACTTTTAGGCATTACTCAAACTGAGTTATGTTAAACATGGAAAGAAAGTTGAGTTCCAATCTGCAAAATTATACTGGGGAACTAGATAGTTTCTTTTCTTTTTTTTTGCATTCATTGGCAAAATTCAACCTTGTACTCGAAACTCAAACTAAACTCTTTGTGTAGATATGGCATTAGACGTGTTTCAAACCACCCCCGTGGTATTTTTTTAGCATTTTCTTGCACCAATCGACACGAGCCTTTTTTTGGACAACCGTCAAATTATGGGTTATCCAACGGGCACAAATCTTCCTGACGCCTAAATGCTGATTTAAAATCGAATGTATATTATTGCCACTAATGCCCAAGAAAAACTCCAGCTCACGGTATATCACATGCCGGTTTGCTTGCAACAGTTCACGCACAGCATCGATGTTTTCTGTCACAACAGCCTTTCTCTGACGATCTACACAAAATTCGTCTTGGAGAGAGCAACGACCACCTCCGAACTCAACTACCTCAACGCTGGTTGTTTTATAGTCGCTGGGTGTGATGCTTGATCATGGAAAGTCGAACTAAATCTATTTTTGCATTCTTTTCTTGTCAATTCAAGTCGAAAATCAAAAGAAATCATCACCCGAAAATGTTCACGCGTTAATTTTATGTTTTTTGCTGAAATACATTTTCCTAACCACCATAAACAACACAATAAGCGCTCATACAGTAAAATGTTGTGAGTAGATTTATGCTCAAAAATATCAAATTTTCGAATGAAACTGCCACAATTCTTTTGGCAATGCTTAGTGTTGCCGTGGCTCGAGACTTAAAAGGCAGCTCTTGTAACAGCAAGACTTCACAGGCAGCCCGCGTATAATTTTCAAACCACTGTAAATAACACAATAAGCACACATACACCAAAACATTTTGAGTAAGTTTATGTTAGAATATGTCAGATTTTCGAATGGAACTGTCAAAATTCATCTGGCAATACTTAGTGTTGCTGAGGCGCAAGACTTAAAAGCCAGCCTTGTATCAGCAAGAAATGTAGGGTTACAGTAGCGTAGTAATTAATATGTAATTTAAAAAAAATTGCATTTTCTAGAAAATCTCCATTTGTCTACTTTATAATCCAATAAACATTTAAGAGACAATCAAGCAAATGCTCGTTTCATTCAAAACATAAGTACTAAACCTCTTCTTGAAAAACCCTTTGGTTTTATCTTTAAAAACCATTCTTTTGATTTTTTTTAAACAATAATTCATTTTTTTTTTTTTTTGAACACAAGAACCAAATTGGTCTAAATGATCATATGTTTGTACCGGCTACCGACAATACATATCTATATTTTGTTAACTGTACAGCACGAAAACATATGGAATGAGTTGTACCGCCAAAAGGATTACATTAAATTCTCCAACATATTACATTTTCCATTAATTTTATCCACACATCTTTACTTTTTTATAAAAAAAAAAAAAAAAAGAAAAATACTTAAAAAAAAAGTCTCATAAAAACTTGGATTATTTACATGTTTTCTCGCGTTCTGTGGCATATTTTCGCCTATATTTCTAACGAACAAATATCACAAATATTCAGATTTATTTTGATAAATACTAAAATTGTTTAATTTTAGTTCACAATATAACTCGACAGACTTTGCTATGAACTAATTTTAACACATTTTGAACAATCGCGCGGCTGAATTCGTGTGTTGTTTGCGTGCAACTGTCGCAACTTAGCGTTTATTTTGATAAATTTAAGAAAAATACGAAATAATTCAAAAGTGAGTGAGGAAAGGGAAATTTTCTCTATTTTCAGTGAAAAATACATAAAAAAAAAAAAAAAAAAAAAAAAGAAAAACAAAACATTTTACGGAAGATTATTGTGTTGTTTGGGAATTTTCTTTTGAATGGGCGCGAAAAATATTGAAATGTGATTTATTGCTTTGGTTTCAGAATTAACAGAAAACAAACAACTGGTTGAAGACGTTTTGCTTTTAGGCATACGTTGGTTGTTAAGATGGAAAAGGAATGTTCTTTAACAGTCTGATTTAACAGTCGAAGTTGTGGTAAATTTCATTGATTCCACAGCAGATGAGAAATGAGTTCATCAATTAAATAAAAAAAATTAAATTTCATTTGAATTTCATGCTTTTTCCAACATCTTGCGACCCCCACACTCCTCCGTGATGAAAATACAAGCAAAGCTATTTCAATTGAAAAGTTTTTCTAATGAAGCTCTTATAATTTGTTGAACTTATTAGTTTTCTCTCTTTCTCTCTCACTCTCTCTCATGTTTACTGAAGTACCCTGTAGGAACAATATGTTTTACAAAATATTAATGTATATATGTATATCATCTCAAAAACGCGGTTCAAAATTGTGGTTTATTTTGTTGGTTTATTTTGTTGGCTCTAACCAAGTGATTTGGTTGGAATATTTAATTTTGAACTTAAACAAAAAAAAAAAAAAAAACAAAATTCAACTTGAATTGGAATAAATAGCTAACAGCCGTATTTTGAAAATTGTGAAAATTGAAAAATTGTGAACTTCTCGATTAGAAGTGGGAAGAGTGTGAACAATGGTTTGTGTATTAGAAGAATTCCATGACTTTTTATTTATTTGGCACAATTTCGTCAGAAATTTTGATATTTATATATCAAAAGTTTTTTGAAGCTACCCTCTGCACTGAAGAAATTGTCACTTTATTACCTTTTTTGTAAATATTTTTGTTCACGTACTTTACTTGTTAAAACTTGCAGGGAGAGAGTAAAAGGTGCATTGAGAAAAAAATGTTCACAACGAGAAAAATAGCTGAAAAAGTACGTGAACAGAAAACTAGTACAAACTTGCAAGTTAACAGCTGATCAAATAAGTTGACAGCATTTTTGAAACCCAAAAATATTGTGTTAATTCGAGTTTTTTTAAATATTTGGAACTATTAACTATTGAAATCATTTCTTGTGTCCCACCAACATTAACATTTGTACTTACATTTTCCTCAGCATTACAAACGTTTTTTCCATCTATTTAAATAGGAAATGCACAAGAAATAACTTTTGACACCTTGTTTTTCTTTTACAAACAGTTTTTTTCGGTAGTTGCATGGTTGAATAAATAAGGTTGTCGCATGTGTGAGAGTGAGTTCCAAATGTCAAATCGAAGTTGACAGCTCATAAAAAATCTGAAAGCGAAAATTGATAACATGTAAAGCCGATGAAGTTGTTGTTGTTGCTTTGCATTGATTTTGACAATTATGGGTACTGAGAAGAGAGCACGATCAGCCCCGAGACAACCATATTTATTTAACCATGGGTAGTTGCAAGTTATTGCATATATAAATTTTGCTAGCAGAAACTTGTAGCTACTTTTTCCTCTCTCTGTTTTTTACGTTCTCGTTGTGCTCTCTCGTTGCAAGTTTTTTGAGTACGTGAACGCTTTACTGGTAAAAACCATGGTATAATAATACAAGGTAGCATTGACAACTGCTTATTTTCTCTTCTGCAAGAAAACATCTCCTGTCAAAACCTGCTGTTTGTGAAAATACATCTGCAGCGGCTGAGGTTGTTGTTTTTTTTCACTTCAACGTTTTCAACATTGTTTGTGTTTTTAATGGCGGATTGTGAGCGCTCTCTTTTTGAATATATTTTTTGACAGAAGATGTTTTCCCAAGCAACTGTCAATGCTACCTTGTATTATTATACCATGGGTAAAAACATGTAACAGTTCAAATGTATTGACAAATTTTCTTGTTTTTGTTTTCCGGTATTTTTTTTTTTTTTTTCTTACATGTTTTGCAATTGTTTGCGATATTTTGAATAATTTTAAATATTTTCCACAATAATTGTGCTTAAATAAGAGAAAATAATATTAAAAATGCTTTATGAGAAGTTTATAGCACGTTTCAGCCATGGTAGAATTATAAGGTAGGTCCGACTCGCTTAGTGCCCTCACGCGTCAACGAGAGTTAAAAGTAAAAAAGTTGACTAGTTGTGAAAATGACGAAGTTCGTAAAAACGTAAAATGAAATAAATATATTATGTTTTTAAGTTGTAAGCAGTGAAGACACATGTGTTAAAGTTTTGCTTGTTTTAGTGAATATGTTATAAAAACAGTGTAAATAAGACTATAAAATCAACTGCGAAACATGAACATAAAGAAATTAGAGTTGAAAAGCTGATTTTGACAACTAGCTTGATTTTCTCCGCTTTCTACTTCATTCCTCTCCGAGTCGGCCCAATCTCATAATTCTGCCATGGTTTCAGCTATTTTTAAAAATCTTCTCATTTATAAAACCTTTATATGAGGTTTATGAATCGCATTTCAAAGATTTTTGATATTTTGTTTATTTTTGATGTATTTTGAAATGATTTCATATATTTTTGACAATATTTGTGTTCAGATGGGAACAAAAAAAAAAACATTAAAAATGCTTTACCAAGGGGTTTCAACCATTTTTAAAATTCTCTTGTTTACGAAATCTTTAAAAGAGATAGGTTCATAATTTTAAGGGTTATTGAACGTTTATGAATAATGTTTTTAATTTGTTTTTTTGTTTTCTATTTTTTTCTTATGAAGGCTTTATAAGAGGTTCATAACTTTTTATGAATACAGCCGTAAGAAGATAAGGTATTTCAACCTTTTTCTGATTTAATTTAAAGAGCTTGAATAAATTTACTATGTAGTTAACTTTTTAACTCATAATATTTAAAAAACTCCTGTGATCGTGAAATTTGCCAACTGTAGAGGTTGAATAAATCAGCTCTTTGGAAATACATTCCAATCATTAGGGTTAAAATTTCAATCACACGACTAAAAAATAACATCAAATCGCGAAATGCAACCTCGTTCTTAAAAAATATTTACAAAAAAAAAGAGATTTTTTCAAACCTTTATAATTGAAAAGTTCAACAAGAGCTTTTGCGTCACTATTTAGTTGAAAAGCTTTACACGTGGTATTGAATTTTTCGTTTCTATTTAGTAGATTGTATCTTTTGACAACGAGAAATGTTGTCCAATACCTCAATCTATTACATTTTAAGACTAATTCTTTCTAATTATTTAAGTATTTATTATCTATTAAATGCTCACCTTAAATAAATTTAGAATAAAAAATCTTACTCCAAAAATTAGAACCGTTGTGAAGTTAGCACAAAGTCTTTATCCCAAATTTTGAAATCAGACCAACTTTTGAATTTGCCGTTTACTCAACCAAAAAAATTGTAATTTACCTTAAATGAAACAACAAAAGATATTAAAAAAAAGACTAAATAAATACTATTAATGTAACAGAACAATTAAAAATAATGTATATCAATGGAAAACCAACCCCGAAAATGTTAATATTCACTCAATTTGTGAGTTTGCGACAATGAATAAAAAAAAAAAACTATGCGAATTGTGTTCTTATTATTTGAAAACGACCCTAAAGCTAAAATTTCAGACAAGTCAGAAGGCATGATATCAACTTGCCTTGCATAAGGCCGAATATAAAACAGCCGATTACATTAAAGGTTGAATTATGTTCCTTTGCCTTTTTTTATGGTATATGCATAATATTTTTAGTGAAAATCTTAAAAAATATATCGGAATTATAAAGTTGGAGAAAAAACATTTTTGGTGCTAGATTCTTTAAAATAAATTATTTTTCAACCAAACTAACCAAGCGAACACATGAGACAATTTGTCATTTCATTTCATTTGCAATTTCAACATATTTAAACTTTTGTTACCAACACACTCATAACTTTTCAGTTGCCAGCTCAATTGGTTGCAACAATCACATTGCAAGTCGGCTTGCAAGAAATTTGACATAGAGTGGCAAACTTTGACGTTTATTTGAGAAAGTGTAAAAAAAAAAAAAATACACAAACAAACAAACCCTGAAATTGAAAAAAGAAATATAATTTATATAATATAAGAAATATTTTAAAATTGTTATGAGAATTTGTCACGTGTGTTCGCAGCGTTACACAAAAAACTTTATCTTTATATGATAGTTAAAAAACTACCTGAAATCCTTGTAAATGCCTGAGTAATATAATAGTTTATAATTTATTTTCATGTCTTTGATGTTGTTATATGGCAACGTCAATGCTGCACTATGTGATCAATCTGACTGGACTGGCGGACTGACCCACATGTTAAAGTTATATAATCAAAGGTTTTTTATTTTAAACTCAAACTTTTGCAGCTCAAATGCAACTTCTTTCAATTCAAATTCAAACTTTTCAAGCTCAAATTTTAATTTGTACACTTAAAATTCAGTTCCTTACAAGTCCAAACATTAAATAAAAATCCAAATTTGTGAAAAGTTGAAATTGATTTATAAAATTTGCATTTATGTAAAGTGTAAAAGGGTGAATTCGAAGTTAAAATTTGCAGATGCCAATTATTTTTTTTTAAGAAACTCAACTTAAAAAAGGATATTTGGAAATATTGTTCAGTTCTTGCATCAACCGAAATGTTTGTTTTCAGTTTTCTGAGCGAGCAGAAAAATATTTCCTACTGGGTCGGCACTTCAACTAACCAGACAAGATGTTGCTGCTGCCGCTGCAGCTGCATAATGAACTATTTTTATTTGAGCAATAAAATAAAAATATTTCAAATTATTTAGAGCAAATGAATTTGATTCATGGCGTAGTTGGTGGCATTCGACGTCATTGATGTGCTCCATGAGGGTTTCTTAGCTCATTAATTTTTCGTTTAAGTTTCATGATCAATGACAAATGCTATATTTGTGACTTGTGCACTTCAAATTTAATTAGAATAAAATAAAAATTAAAAACAAAATAATAAATTTTTGAATTCTTTAATTGGGAGAAATGGGAGCATAGATGTTGAAATTAGTTAAATTTAAGCAAATTTCAGTGATGAACAATCATGCGAAATTCTCACAATATGTCAAAATATCTGTGCATAATTTTTTTTTTTCATTGGAAAAAAAATGTTAATGTATCAAAGCAAATTTTTTTGGAATTTGGCCAATTTATGCAGTGGCTTGATTTGGATGGTTGTCGAGTTGTTTCTTTTGTGCTTCACAAAATCTTGAAACTCGATCTTTGTTTTGATATTTTTTTGATTTTATTGAGTTTTTATTTTTATTTTTTTTTTGCTAACAAGTTTATAAAAAGTTTTTTTCGCGAATTCATTTTTAAATTTGTCAACAGACTTCAACTTTTCTAAACAAAAATGCGTTTCTTAGAAAGAAGTCTGAGGTTAAATGAGTTTTACTCTCATTGAACAAGTTTGAGAGAAATCGTTTCATTCCTTGGAATTAAGGTTTCATTGATTCAACAGTTGAAAATTGATAAAAAAATTAACCTGATAAAAAAAAAACATTTTAACACCATGACACCATGGTGGCAACCGCTTCAAGCAGTGAATATGCAGCAACAATGAAAAAACGTTGCATGGAATTATAACTTTGTGACTATATGACTATATGATTGTGATTGTATATCTTGTACACAAGTTTTTACGTGATTTCAACGATTCAAAGGTGGCCGTGAAGAGTTGAACGACGATCAAAGAAGCAGACGTCTAGAGAACAAAGATGGTAATAAACTTGTACAACAAATCAGTGAAATCATTTCTGTCGATGGTAGTTTTACTGTGAGAATGTTGGTTAAGGAGTAAGGAACAAATAGAGAAACTGTTCGTCAAATTCTAACTAAAGATTTGGGTAAAAAAAGGTCTGTCCGCGATTTGTTCCACACGAATTGAATGAGGACCAAAAAAACGCTCTTGTAAAGTATTGTAAAGACATCATTGCAACAGCTGAAAACGATCCAGATTTTTTTGATTCGATTATAACTGGTGATGAAACATGATGCTTTAAATATGACCCTAAAACGAAAGGCCAATCTGCACAATGGAAGTCGAAGGACGAACCAAAAACTAACAAATTGCGTTTTTAGAAGTTCAGAATCAAGACAATGTTGATCACTTTCTATGATTCGAAGGGTATTGTCCACAAGGCATTTGTTCCAGAAGGTCAAACTGTCAATGGTGTTTATTATTTTTTTTTGTTTTTTTTTTTATTTTATTTCATTTTTCATATAACATTCACAATAAGATAAGTATCTGCGAAGCCGTAGCTTGTCTGCAGATGATTATGTTTCTATTCTATATCCAATAATAAGTGATCGAAGTTGTGATATTTAATTGTATACATATTCCAAAGTTTCAAAGTTGCAAGATTTAAATTTAAAATTACGAGTAGAATAACAATAATTTAATTATTCGAATTTAAGAAGAAGGCTTTAAATTGCTTTTTTCTTTTTTTAAAATTAACAATACTGGCTATTTCACATGGTAATTCGTTTATTATTGTAGTAACAGTGTATTTAAGTTTGCGTCTACCGTAGTTATTGTGATTTCTGGGAGTCTGTAGCATTCCTTGAGCACGACGTCTGGTGTTGAATCGATGTTGTATTGGTTGAGTAAATCTGTTGTCATCAAAGTACTCAACTATGGTGGTCATCTTAAATATATCCTCGACTTGAAGAGTTTTAAAACTTGCGTCATTCCATCGTTGACTGCTATTTTTTATGTGCTTAAGAGCTGCATTTTGAAGGTTTTGTATTTTTTGGATGTGTGTTTTAGCTGCGCTACCCCAAGCAAGTATTCCATACCGTATCCTCGACTCCATCAAAGCATAATATCCTTGTTTTAATACGTCTTCAGAAGTGTGGTACTTCAAATGCGAAATGGCAAATAAAGCTTTCTTGAGGTTAATTCGTAATTTGTCAATGTGTTTATCCCAGAGAAAGTGACAGTCTATTACTACACCAAGATATTTATAGTTGTCAACTAGCTCAATGCGCTCCTTCGAAGTGTTGGGGCAAGCATCATTTTCCAAGTAAATGCTTTGTTCTGCTGGCTTAAAGTGTGGACCTCGAATCTGTATCATTTTTGTTTTGGAAGCGTTAATAACTAAACCATTATCGTGACACCATCTCACAGCCGCATTAAATTCTTCTTGCATAATCCTTACTGCAGTATCTAGCGAATTATGTCGGACAACAATAGCCGTATCATCAGCAAAGGCGAATGGAATGCTTTGTTTGAAAACTCACAGAAGTTCGTTGGTATAAAAGATGAACAGAACTGGTCCCAATTTTGATCCCTGCGGTAGTCCAAGTTTCATTAACTTTTTCTCGCTAAGAACATCTTTAACTTAACACAAAATGTTCTATTTTGCAGGTAGGCAGTCAACCAATCAGCCATTGTGCCACGGATCCCAACTCTTTGTAGTGCTTCTATAAGATTAGAGTGGTTCAATGTATCGAACGCCTTACTGAAATCCATGAACAGTACTAATACGTGGTGCCCTTTATCCAAGCTTTCATTGACACAATTTGCAAATTCACCAAGTAACTTTCCCGTATTTTTGTTTTTCTGAAAACCATACTGGCTCTTATGTATCAGTGAGTGTTTTTCAATAAAACTTTGTAGCCTGTTGGTAATTACGCCTTCCAAGCACTTTTCAACTACTGGAAGAATCGATGTTGGTCTATAATTGCTCAGCTGATTTTTTACTCCACCTTTATAAATTGGTCTTACAACTGCTATTTTCAGAGTTGAAGGAATAGTCGATTGCGAAAGGCTCAAATTTATTAATTTACATAATATTGGAACAAAAATATCGGAATGGTTTTTTATATCAATTGATGTGATGCCATCTATTCCAGGCGCCTTATCTTCTCCAAGAGCTTTTACAATATTTTGTATCTCAGTTATGTTTGTTGGGTAAGCAAATATTGAGTTTGCCACTGTTACATTTAAATTGTATGACGTTACTGCATTGCATTTATGAATTATATTCTCCGTCTGGTCAGAGAAATACTCTGCAAGTTCATTAGCAAGTGACGCCATCTCTATATTGAAGTTTTTTTCCATTGTATCGTCGATATTTGCTCTCTTTCTACCTAGAATTTCATTGATCAGTCCCCATGTTTTCCGCGGATCAGTTTTAAATTGCATAAACTTATTTTTGTAGTAATTTGACTTTTGTATTGCTATGCTTTTATTGATTTTGTTACGTAAACTTTTATACTCTATTTCATAAGTTATATTTCTATTATTATTTTTCCACCTTCTGTAGAGTATATCTCTTTGTATACATTCAGCTATAAGATTTGGCGTTATCCAAGGCTATTCTATCTTTTTTTACCAGTTTTTCGCACCAATGTTGCTTTTTTGTAAATGTTTTCCAATTTACAGAACACTTTATTGTACATCCTCTTAGCATCTTCTTCTTCTAGCACGGCTCCCCAATCTTCTTCACGAATAAGCTGGCTTACTTTTGTATTACACACATAAGTTGTAATAGGGTTTTACATTGTTTGTGGTCGAGAATTATTCGTGTTAGACCTGGATATCCAAAGGGAAAACAGCTGTTTTTATTGCACTATAATGCCCAAACTCACAAGACCAAAAAATTCAATGAATTTTTGATGAAAAAACAGATCTGTGCTATCGACCACCCTCCGTATTCGCCTGACGTATCACCGTGCGACTATTTTATGTCCCCGAAACTGAAAACTGCCATGAAAGGAGCTTTTTACGATATTATTCCGATATTATTTAATCAATATATAAAAATTTCGGTTATTTAATTGTCACACTGTATGTACGCTACGATAATTTTTATGGATCGACAGTGAATGTGAGATTTTTATGAAATGATGAAAATAAGAAAAAAATTGAAGACGGCACGATGCGCCCCAGGAAACCGATTTATATAATGCAAATACACCATCATTGCATGGATTTATTGCATGGCGCTAAGATGTATGCACGAAGTGGAGCAACACTGTCTCAAACAATTGTCCATACACATGAAGTCTTAACAGTAATTTGACTGTATGAAGAAAAATATTCAATCGAATTAAACGAAATAAGTTTTATTTGAGAGATTTAAATTTACTTCACTTGTATAAAGAAAACAAAAGTTGTCCTATTTTTACTTTTATTGTATAAAATGTACAACCGATCATACTTCTGAAAAGAAACTCAACTCCGTTTCGTATTCATTTATAGTTTTGTTTAAAGTTCTGTTATTTTAAAGTAAAATTTACGCTTTATTCTTCTATTTGCACACGGTTTTAATGGGTTATTCATTACGTGCAATTTAAAAAAAATATCATAAGTAACAGTCATAAGAAAATTCTAGTGGACCGTGGTTGAATTAATAAGGTTTTCGCAGGGCTGATCGTACTCTCTTCTCAGTATCCATAATTGTCAAAATCAATGGAAAGCAACAACAACAACTTCATCAGCTTAACATTTTGACAATTTTCGCTTTCAGATTTTGTATGAGCTGTCAACTTCGTTTTGATATGTATGGGCACTCGCTCTCACCTATGCAACAATCTTATTAATTCAACTGTGCAGTGAACATAAAAAAGTTGATCGTTTCATTGCATAACGAGGGGAAAACTTTAGCAGAGATATTGAAAACTATCTCTCGACCTCGTTCTAGTTCAATATGTGATTGAAAACTTTAAACAAGCCGGAATGTACGAGACTTCACCAGGAAGAGGACGTAAAAAAATCTTAGACCAACATTTGGAGTGGTAGACGTATGGTTAAGGGAATTCCCAAAATAAGTGCTGTAAAAATTAACGATGATATTGGAAAATATGATAGCGTTCAAAATTTCTTGCATTCAATTCAGTATAAAGCGTGTGTTTCTCGAAAGAAGCCCTTATATCTAAGAAAACTATGAAACTTCGTTTGGAATATGCCAAGATATACATATGTTGGAAAGTCAGACGACTTCTGGAAAGAAGTTTTGGTTTCGTGAAAACTGCAATGGGCAAGACATTATATTTGAACATTTTAAAACAAATTCTTAAAATGAGCGCAATGAACTTGGGTCTACGAAACGATTTTCGGTTTTTTTCGGTTTTGGAAAACAACCCGAAGCACACATCCTGACTTGTAAGGAAATGGTTGCTTTATAATGTAAAGAATGCGATTCCCTACGCTCCCCAAAGCTCAGATGTTAAGCCCATAGAACATCTATATTCCATTATGGAAAAACCAACTTCACATAAATATGTACGTACTGCCAAACATGGAATACAATTTAAAAATTTCGTTAATGAGGTCTGGATATTTAATACATGGAGCCTTTTTCCAAAACACAGTACCATTGTCCAGTGGAAGCATAACATCAGATTTTTTTTAAGTAATTTCAAATAAAACTTTGTTGTTTTTGAATATCTCAGGGGTTATTTTGCAACTCTACAAGCCTACCAATTTGAGCAAAGTTCGGAAATCCTTTCTCATAATCAGAGAAAATTGGTGAATAATTCAATGAAATGCTCAGTCGATGCATACTGAAGCGAGTTTTCAAATATCAGTTTGTAACTGATAAATTAAT
The DNA here is from genome assembly GCA_943735915.1 of Pherbina coryleti. Taxonomy (NCBI): domain Eukaryota; kingdom Metazoa; phylum Arthropoda; class Insecta; order Diptera; family Sciomyzidae; genus Pherbina; species Pherbina coryleti. Next base: position 128,489,929 of record OX030951.1, on the reverse strand, counting down.
AAATATATTGTATGGATAGTAACCAACATTGAAACACAACAGTACCAATCATGAATCCGTTGCGACTATCCTCCTTTATCCTGGCTTTGGACAGGCTGCTCGTGAGATCAGACGAAGTTATTGTGATTTACAATAAAATTTTCTGAAAATATAAACTTGCAAACAACAATTTTCATGAAACATTGTAAAATATTTACGTACATTCATAAATAAAACAGCGAACGACATCCTCACCACATGAGTGCTCAAAGCATACTGAGTTGAAATTTAAAGCACAACAGAAAAAACAAAATTTTACGCAGTATACAAACACAGCGAGACGATTACTACTTCTTGTGCAAGAACACACGACGCCCGTCAGCAATGGGAAACCAATGTAGTTACCACTACTCATGATACAATAAGAAGGTAGGGTAATGAGCTTTGACAAGACCTACTGCTAATGTCAAAACCATAAAATGCTGTGCTACCATATCTGCAGAAAAAAACTCATGACAAATCCATGTTTCATGGTTTCCGTAGGTAAGCGTTTTATATAAAATGTATTGCTGAAAATATTGATAAAGGAGGAACTTTTAAAAAGTTGATTTATCTTCAACAGTTCCACTATCTTAAGAAGACTTCAAAGAGTTTTTTATAAGATATCGTATGCACATTAGAATAAAATTTAAAAAAAAAGAAATAAAGAAAACAAAAATAATCAAAAAGTTATGGGCAATATTAAATTAGTGAAAATAAAGCTATAAAATAACTAAAAAATTCGTTGTTTCAATTATAGACACATTGATTCACATTTTTCTTATTTACCCTATATAAAATTCCTTTTCTATGTGTTTATCTTCTAATATATAAAATTCTTCTGTCACGGGGTACGTGATGGAACTCCTCCGAAACGGCTCGACCGATTTTCGTGATCCTTAGCGAGGATATTAGTCAGGGGTGAGAATCGAACAACATCTATTTTTCATCCCCCTAAAATAAGGGGGCGTGGCACCTCCCATACAGCCCAAATCTACGGTAGCGAATAGCTCTGAAGTTATAGGTCGCATAGTATCGGAATTCGGTGTTCTATCTCAATTTACAAGAGCCGTTCCACACGTAAAATTTTATGGGCGTTGAATGTGGGGCGTGGCAATTTTTCAGCCAAATTTTCAGTATAACTTTCAAGCTATAAGTCACACATTAATGAAACTCGGTTAGAACGTTCTATTTAGTCGTGTCTTTCGACTTGCAAAATTGAGCCAGTATAGGCCAAAGGGGTGTGGCACCGCCCATACAATTAAAATTTATGATATCGAATAGCTTTGGAACTAAATGCCGTATAATAATGAAATTCAGTATGGAGTTGCCACTTGGTGATATATCTACTATAAAACTGGGATGGGTTTTGAAAAAAGGGGTGTGGATCCGCCCATACACTTTAAATTTTTGATATCAGATAGCTTTGGAACTAAATGTCGTTTAACAACGAAATTCAGTATGGAATTAATATTGGGTGATATTCTTCTACTAGAAAACTGAGATGTCATTGAACAAGGAGGTGTGGCTCCGCCCATACAAGCCAAACTTGCGATATCGAATAACTTTGGAATTGTAAGTAGCACAGCCTCGAAATTTGGTTATCAATTTCCACGAGTCTTTCCAGTTAGAGATAGAGATAGAGATAGAGATAGAGATAGAGATAGAGATAGAGATAGAGATAGAGATAGAGATAGAGATAGAGATAGAGATAGAGATAGAGATAGAGATAGAGATAGAGATAGAGATAGAGATAGAGATAGAGATAGAGATAGAGATAGAGATAGAGATAGAGATAGAGATAGAGATAGAGATAGAGATAGAGATAGAGAAAGAGATAGAGATAGAGATAGACATAGATATAGAGATAGAGATAGAGATAGAGATAGAGATAGAGATAGAGATAGAGATAGAGATAGAGATAGAGATAGAGATAGAGATAGAGATAGAGATAGAGATAGAGATAGAGATAGAGATAGAGATAGAGATAGAGATAGAGATAGAGATAGAGATAGAGATAGAGATAGAGATAGAGATAGAGATAGAGATAGAGATAGAGATAGAGATAGAGATAGAGATAGAGATAGAGATAGAGATAGAGATAGAGATAGAGATAGAGATAGAGATAGAGATAGAGATAGAGATAGAGATAGAGATAGAGATAGAGATAGAGATAGAGATAGAGATAGAGATAGAGATAGAGATAGAGATAGAGATAGAGATAGAAATAGAGATAGAGATAGAGATTGAAATTGAGGTTGAGGTTGAGGTTGAGATTGAGATTGAGATTGAGATTGAGATTGAGACTGAGTTTGAGATTCAGATAGAGATAGAAATTAATTCCGGTACGACAGCAACGCGTCGGGTACCAGCTATTTACCTATAAAAATGTTTCCTAAAAATAATATACATGGCAAAACAACGTTTGCCGGGTCAGCTAGTCCCTTTATATTTATTATGAAATATACAGAAAAGAGGTACCGCTAAAATGCTTTTTGACATAAGCAGTAGGTCTTGTCAAAGCTCCTTACCCTACCTTCTTATTGTATCATGCCACTACTGTTCTAAACAGTGTTGCCAAATTGAGGTAAATTTCCCTAATTGAGGTAATTTTTGACATATTTTTTGGACAGAGATAAAAAATATTATTTTTGACCAAAAGTGGTAAATTATTATATGGTAAGCAATAATTTTTTTAGACTTGTTAATTTTTTGAGTGATTGGCAATACTGCTACCTCTCTGAACGACTCACAAGAGGCTTAAGAGCTCGAACAGAACCAAATCGGCTGTCGGCTGGCGATCCTCTCTCGGAGAAATCCGCTGAGAACACGTCCAGAATAGAAGCGGTTGTCGGATCAGCTTTGCTTTTCGGTGTATGAATGGTACAAACGTTATTTTTTCATGTTTTGTTGTTTCTTTATGTATACTAGCAAAAAAATTATAACGGTTGTTAATCATTTAAGAATTTTGTAATTTTTTTATCTTGGGAAAAGGTAAATTTTCTTCGAAAGTGGTAAATTTTTCCCAAATAGTGGTACATTTCGTTTCGTCTCTCTGGCAACACTGGTTATAAATCGATTTTTAACAGGTACTTCGAAAACACTTCTCTTAATTAGACAAATTATATGACCCTCTATTATTTTCTTATACATCACACCAAATTTATTATTATTTTGTTATTTTTCTCCATCTCATTTTAAGACATTTTAAATATAACACTCTATACTTTACATACTCTCTTCTAATATTTAATTTCTTCTCATAGTACTTTCAACTGAAACTTCTAGTTTTTCTCCCTCTAAAGGTTTTTGTATTCATTATTCACAACTCTTTTTCTTTCCAAAACCATGTGGTGTCTTTTTGCCACATTCGTCAGTTTTTTTTTAAATATTCGCTTAATTTCATTTCTTGACATCAAAGATTTTTAAAAACTACTCTCAAAAGTTTCTTAAAAACTCAACATTAACTATATTTGCGCAAAAATAAATCCTGTGAGTGCTCTTAAGAGGAAAGAAAGTTGCACAAATATACACAATAAATTAATCATAAATGCACAAAAAGTACAACACCAACAAACAACAAAAGCAACAACACTAGTTGTTTAAAACCACATTACAACAATGCATTTAAAGGATCTTGAGCCAACACATGAGCAGCAGTATAGCTCGATAAACAAGGAATAAGAAAAGCAACAACATATAAATTGCTTTCTTTAATAATCCAAAAGAGCCGGCGAAGTGTAGCGCAAGGAGCCAAGTAAAGCATCCTTGCACGGCACGAAAACTTGTTATCATCGTTCTTATTAAAAAAAAATTTATTGCTTGTTTGCCAGATAAGAAAAGCGAGTGGTAATGGAGAAGGCTGAGGGTAATGAAAGGAATAGAGTGGAATTGGGGGCGCTTTTAACAAAAGTAGCTTTAAAGAAAACGTTATAAAGAATGAAAAATTAAAAATTAACCAACTGGCACGAACAAAGTGATGGGGAAAAAAGGTAGCAGCAAAAGAGTAGCAAAAAATTTAGTAGTAGCAAAAAATACAATACAATTCAGCAAATTCTCCTCTATATGTTGCATGTCGCAAAATTATAGAAAGTGTTTGGAGCAACATAACATAATATAGTATGAAAAACATACCGTTATTTACAAGGAAGAGAGTAAAATGAAAGAGCTCAAGTCACGCAACAAAGTTTCTTTGAGAAAAAGCTGGCAGTAAAGTAGACACTTAATTCATCTGTGATACTTAAAGGTAAAAAATACCTTATAAAGGCCTCTATCCAGCTCTCAAGTAATTACTCAAGAAAAAAGTTACTTATATTTCTTATAGTAGTAGGAATAGTAGCAGGAATAGTAGTAGGATAGTATAAAATAGTAGTAAGAAAGTAATTTAGTCGGAACAAAAATTTCCGAACTAACGTCTATATGTTGTTTGCGAAAATTTTACAGTGCTTAATGTGAATTTTCAATGAAAAAAAAATAGTAAAAATAAAAACTCGTTTTCTTTCCAGCTGGATTCACTTTCAAATAATTTTGACAACAGAAAATTACTTCTTGATTTCTTTTCAGTTTTTGGAATGAAAATATGCTTTGAAAGCTTGAGAGCTGGAATCCAAAACATTTATCCCAACCAACTTTTCTTCATCACCTTCTCAATGGAGATTTCTCATAATGAAGAAGTTTTTATTTCAAAAAATATTCTACTTTTATATCAAGTAGCAAAATAGTAGCAAAATAGTAGCAAAATAGAAGCAAATAGTAGCTTAAATAGCAGCAAAAAATATTGCAACCCTGACAGAAATTCAAATTCCAAGCAAACAGAATACGAGAGTGACAAAAGTAAAACAAAAATTTATAAGCTACAATAAAAGCTTTTTTTTATATACATTATAGAACAATACCAGAAAACATCGCGCAAAGCAAGAGAGAACAATAATGTGCGAAAATCAGTGTTGCAATAAGAGTTAAAAAAAAAACAAATGATAACCAGCTACATAATATTATCACACAAAATTGTAATCATTTTCAAAGGCTATAAGAAATAGAAAAAAGAGCACTAAAGCATGATGGGTAGTGCCGAGTACGCAGGCAAAGTTTATGACTTACACACACTCAAGAGAATAAATTAATATCAAAAGCTTAACTTTTTTAATGATAATCTCTTAACTCACTTACAACATTGCATTCAAAAAAATTTTATTTCATAAGCTAGACAGAATTTTTGGTTTCTAAGTAGAATGTGTAAAGAACATATTTGTAGATAATAAAGCCAAAAATAATATTTTAATTTTGTAATTTGCATGAGATTTATTTTCCATAAAGCTCCAACTTTAAGTTCTTGAAAATTCACATGAAAACTTTTTACTTGTGTGGCTTTTAAAATTATCTTAATTTGTTAAATAAATTAAAACGAAGTAAAGCTTTTTAATGTTTTTTTTTATTTCAATTCAGAAATCAAGAAAAAAAATGAAGTCTTAAGTATTAAAGTGAAACAAGCCATAAAATCTAAACTCAAATAAGAATCATTGAAACTTTGAAAGCTTATTTCTGGTCACATAGTCATTTCTGGAATGTGCAATATGCAGGTTACAATTTGACTTTTAGAGATAAGATACTGGATCTTAATCTTCAATCTACTACCAACTAGGTAGTGCGACATAAGGTTTAATCTGGGGTTACGGCTAGAATCCTTCGATTGTTTACAGAAAACTAAGAAGTACTAATTGTTTAATTTATAGGGATATACTAGACCCAAACCACTCAACTTGGCCCATGTTCACTAGCAAAGCTAAGGGCTTGAATTTGAGATACAGGAATTCAAAAGAAATGTTATACTAATATTCCATAAACGCTGCCCACTGAAGACTATTTAGTCTCTAAGAGAAGCTTGGAATTAAGAGCTTGTTGGAATTAACAGCTCAGAAAAATTTAGAAAAATTCTTAGAAATGAAAATAAATCCAAACGAATGGATAAATAGACTAGACCGAACTCAGAAAAATCAAAATAAGCTACGATAGAAGGGACAAGAGGATTGATAGCTTATAAACAGCTATGGGCAGAGAGCGCTCTGGGAGCGTTGAGAGCAAAGGCAACACAAAACGCAACAACAAATCAAAGACAAAAGACAAACACAGAAACAACACAGAAGTTTTAATTGTTGTGCCCATGGCCGCTTATAAATCAATCCATTTACAAGCATTTATAAATCAATCCATTTACAAGCATTTTTAAATCAAGATAGCATTTATAAAACCACAATCTAAGGATCACTAAAATGGCATAACTAAATACTAAAAACTCACGCAAGCTACACTGAAACTTCGGATGGAACTTAACTCCTCTAATCGGGGAAGTACTTCCCGGTGGGAGTTTGAACATAACGCCACAACAGATATTAATACAAACTATTTCATAGTAGTTTGATAGACCAGCAGTAGCTGATGGTCACAAAGGTATTCTAGGAAAAATGTTTACTTCCGATAACGTGCGTTGGACTATATCCATACTTAGCCTTTATTAATAACTAGGACCTGGTGAAAAACCTATACTTGCCAATAACAACAAGGCATTGACTCCAAAGAATGAACAGAAGTTAAGACTGTTTTAATAAGGCTAGTATAAAGGTAAGTACACATCAAAAAGCGTGAATACTTGCTTAGACCGTATTGATCAAACAGCCTTAGTTCATTCTTACGAAAGACATGGACAAAAATATTGAAACTTAATATAAAATATGCACTCGTTTAAAGAGCATCCCTTCCAATACATTTCAGTTGAAGTTGGAGCTCAAAGTACCATTATTGTCACTAGATGATGCCCTCAAGGTGAGGTACTTTCACCTCTTTTTTGGATTAACGAACTGCTCATTGTTGGATTTGTTGACGAACTGCTTGATAGGCTTAACAACATAAGTTTCGTCACCGAATGATATGTGACTGATTTAGTTATATGAAGTCTGGTCTGTCATGAACCGAAAATATCAGCAATATGCAGAGTACCATACCATTCCAAATGGTTTCAATTCCAAAAAAATTATCATATGTCATATTTCATGTCAAGTGTTAAGTGTCATGTCATATGTCATGTCACATGTCATGTGATATGTCATATGTCATGTCATATGTCATGTCATATGTGATATGTCATGTGTCATGGCATATGTCATGTCATGACATATGTCATGTTATTTGTCATGTCATATGTTAATTCATATGTCATGTCATATGTCATGTCATGAAAAAGCAAAAAAAAAAAACACTTATCACAGAATTCGCGCTTATATTGAGTGAACATTTGAGTAATGTTCTAATTATAAATTTTTTACATGAGAAATAATAAAAACACACCATTTTTAAACGCGACACAAATTAGTAAACAAGCAAACTATGACTGAATTTCTTCAAATAAATGTCAAATAAAGTGCTGCTTATAGTTGGAAATAAGTAAATTATACTTGTGAGAGAATTTATTATCGTTTAAGTAAGAAAAAAATAGTTGGTTTCGACTAAATTAAAAAATTCTTTTAAATCGCCATTTTTTATATTAGTGATAGTATTGACCTCTTGACCTTACACTGTTAAGTACTGGAGAAGGAAAGGAAAGTCTTAAAGTCCACTATGAAGGTGAAATATACAGAAGTATTGCGAAAATTTTTGATAAAACACCAGCGACTATATTGAAAGTGTTTGGACTTTCAAAGAGAATGCACGAGTTGAACGCATGAATTCTAAAGGTCGACCAAAAATTTCAACCAAAACGATCGATACAAAAATAAAAAATGTCTCAGCTTCAAATCCTTTGCTTTCTACTCCAAAAATGTTATCTCAGCTTTCGTCAAATGATCAAACAATGTGCGTCTATCAACCATTCGCAGAAGCCGGTAAGCCTGATCGAGCTGTACGAAAAATTCCGTTCATTAGCAAAATAAATTTGAAAAAGAGGATGAAGTTATATGCTGACAACGTCTTAAAACCCAAAATTTTTGGGCATATCATACTGTGAACGAATAAATCCATGATTCGCATAAAATATTATAGAGGCCAGATGTACGTTTAGCGCAAGTTTGGTGAAGTTTTGTCCTTCAAGTGCACAAAACCAATTCTTAAGTCAGCCGACAAGGGATAATGGTTTAAGAATTCATCTCTGCTTACGGACTGGGCAAAATAGTAATATTCATAGATATTCCTTAGATATTCTAAGTGTATCTAAATCTGATGAGAGATGTGATGGTAAGGTAATTGTCCTGACTGTAATCGTGTAATTGGTGAGGATTTTATTCTACAATATGGCAATGGGCCTATTCCCAAGGCCAAAATTGTTACAAAATATATTGCTGATGAGCGGGTATGGGCACCACTATATTTAAAGCTTCTGTGTTGTTTCTGTGTTTGTCTTTTCTCTTTGATTTGTTGTTGCGTTTTGTGCTTCGAAATTTGACGGAACTCAAGGATTTAATTTTTGAGACTTGGCCTTCTTTTTCTTCAGAAATGTGCAGAAAATATGTACTTTTATGACCGACTCGGTTGGCAAGAATATCACAAAATAATGGTTGCCATTGAACGAATCCCTCATTCGGCGCCTTCGACGAGTTTTGATCGAAGTTATTTTTTGAATCAGTACCTTTATAAAGAACTTTTTATGTATATAAAATTCTGGGTTATTTCTCTGAAGGATATTTTTATATTTTTGGAAAAACTCTGCGATCCAATACTTTCCAATACTTTTATTCAACCGAAGTCCTGGGTTTTCAAGTTTTTGAATTCATTTCATTTTCAATTCATTTATTTGGAGAATATTAGTAAAATAAGATCCAATGAGATCTTTTAAGAGTACACAGAACCAAAAACGTACTAAATAACAAAGAAAAAGTTCTTTGTCCCAATCTATACTAATATTATATTTTGAAGTGCCTTTTTTATGTTCGGAACAATCTTGAGAAAGGCCCGGCCGTTTTTCATGAAATTTTTTATAATAAAAAGCTCTCGACCTGGTGAAGGTTTTAGGCCAAAAAAATTATTAAAAAGTTTATTAGAAAAGGAGATTCATGGCTTTCAAAATCCTAAGTAAAATTCACCTGCAAGCACAAACGGACACGACACGATGCGAGTGTTCCAATATTTTACTCTCCCATCCTACAGTGAGTATTGCTTTGCTGAGAATAGCAATGTGATTTGTTTTTGTTTTGCCTACATATGCCCGAGCGTGTGTGTGCTATGGATAGCAACAGAGAATGGCAATGTATTTTGTTTTTGTTTTTTTTTGTCGTACGCTATGCGTGGTGATGTGAAAAAAAGACAGAGGCAAGCAAAAACAATATATGTGACCCGGTCTACGAAAAGGGACCTTCGGTGTAAAAACAAGTTTTCGAGAAAACAGCCAAAAAAGTGAAATATGATATTTTCATTTCATTTTTCGCCAAAAAAGTGAAAAATGATATTTTCACACCGAAGGTCCCTTTTCGTAGACCGGGTCATATCTATCTTCTATATATATAAAAAAGGAAATTATGTTTGTAAGGCCGCAATAGACTCCTAAACTACTCATCCGATTAGCATGAAAATTTGTGTATAAAAGTTTTTTGGTACGGTGCGTGTTCGTGGGCTATCAATTTTGATCCACCTTGAACACCAGAGGGCGCTGTAGTACAAATTTTTTACAAAACTGCCTAAAACTCATAAACTGCTAATGCGATTAGAATGAAAAGTGGTAAACAGTGAGTTTTATGTACGTTGAGTGTTTTACTGCTATCGTTTTTGACCTATCTTGAACACCAGAGGGCGCTATAGTACACATTTTTTACAAAACCACCTTAAACTCCCAAATTGCTCATGCGATTAGATTAAAAATTGGTATATAGTAGTTTTTAGGCACGATGATATTTTTGACGGAATCTTCTTTGAACCACCTTGGATACCAGATGGTGCTGTAGTACAAATTTTTTACAAAATCGCATATTTTTAGTTGTTTTCTTAGGTTACATATTCAGATATTTACAAAATATAAAACATTTCTTAAATTAAGTAAAATTAAAAAAATTTCCGTTATTTTGACATCAAAAACATGAACATATCTTGAAAACTATGAAAAAATATATATAAAAAAGGAAATTATGTTTGTAAGGCCGCAATAGACTCCTAAACTACTCATCCGATTAGCATGAAAATTTGTTTATAAAAGTTTTTTGGTACGGTGCGTGTTCGTGGGCTATCAATTTTGATCCACCTTGAACACCAGAGGGCGCTGTAGTACAAATTTTTTACAAAACTGCCTAAAACTCATAAACTGCTAATGCGATTAGAATGAAAAGTGGTATACAGTAGGTTTCATATACGTTGAGTGTTCTGCTGCTATCGTTTTTGACCTATATTAAACACCAGAGGGCGTTATAGTACAAATTTTTTACAAAACCACCTAAAACTCCCAAATTGCTCATGCGATTAGATTAAAAATTGGTATATAGTAGTTTTTAGGCACGATGATATTTTTGACGGAATCTTCTTTGAACCACCTTGGACACCAGATGGTGCTGTAGTACAAATTTTTTACGAAATCGCATATTTTTAATTGTTTTCTTAGGTTACATATTTACAAAAAATAAAATATTTCTTAAATTAAGTAAAATTAAAAAAATTTCCGTTATTTTGACATCAAAAACATGAACATATCTTGAAAACTATGAAAAATTTTACTACAACGATATATTTAATGCAACATCGTTGCTCAAAAATGAGAAAAAAACATTCAGAAATTTAATTTTGTGACTTTCGATTCAAATATCTCCGCTGCATTTGTATACATTTGATTAAATTTTTTTTTGTCTTAAAGCTTCATCAAAGTTCTATGAAAAACTTATTGCAAAAATACCGTTAGTTGAGTTTATATATATTAAATTTTTTTTTTCAAAAAAGGTCTAAAATTTTGGATTTTTCCTCAAAAAAAGGCTCAAAATTTGTTTTTGTTGTAAAACTACTTTAAATTCAAATTCAAAAATAGTCAACTCTATTTAAAAGTTATAACATTTGTAAACAAAAATTATTTCAATTTTACGCAAAAATTAAAAACCATTTTTGTGACTCAAAAAGCAAGGACTACCCTTGATTTTTTCGAAGAAAATTTTTTTTTCCAATATTGTGTTTTTATTTTTTTGTAAAAATATAAAAGCTTAGAAATTAATTTATTAGAAAAAATTATTTAAGTATCTCTTGCCAATCGAAAGTTATAGCCAATAATGTTTATCCAAAATATATACAGTGTCGGACAAAACTTACTGAACAAATCCTACATTTTTAAGTTTTTCTCTGTGTAAAGAGCAAAATAGTGTTCTTGGTAAAAATTTCTCTCCGATAGAATGCTTGATTCCGCTCTCGATTAAAACAGAGACACAGTAAGATTTAGCCACTCTTACAGTATTAAAATAAGTAAAATAATATCGAATGGCCTGTCATGATGCGACAAAACAAACCGAACAAAGCAGGTTTTAGTAAAAACAAAGAGAAGAATAACCGTTATGTTTAATGTGCAAAACTATTATACTTAAAACATCATATTTTATATTGTTTGTTCAAATAAAGTTCAAATTAATTTCATATTATCTTAAATAGAAACATAATTTCAAGGTAAGTTTCAATAAGAGAAATAATAAGAATTTGTGCTAATTTTAAATGATCTTAGTGAGAATAAGCAGCATGGCCAAGACAAAACACAGTGATGTAGTTAAAAATAACGTCATTAGAGATTTTGAAAGTGGAATGGCCCACAAAGATATATGTAAAAAGTATAATATGGCAAAATCAACTTTAAGTTACATTATAAAAACGTTTAAATCATCAGGAACAGTACAAGCAATTCACTCTGGAGGCCGACCAAGATGAACCACTACCAAGGATGACACCCGAATAGTTAGGGAATTTAAAAAGGATCCCACCAAATCTGCTCCAAGTGTTCTTAAGTCCTTAAACTATAAGATAAGCACACGTACAATTCTGAGAAGAGCAGTAGAAGCTGGATTAAAATCATATAGAGCTGTCAAAAAACATTTTATATCTAAAAAAAATAAAAGAGCACGCCTAAAATTTGCACGGGAGCATCTCAACTGGACTCGAAACCAATGGAACAGAGTTTTGTTTTCAGACGAATCGAAGTTCAACATGATAAATTCGGATGGAATGAGAATAGTTCGCCGGCCCCCTAATCAACGCTTGCATCCTCGATACTGTCAAGGTACTGTTAAGCATGGAGGGGGCATGTGATGGTGTGGGGTTGCTTTTCGGGACAAAGCTTAGGACCTTTACATAAAATCGACGGTATAATGAATAAGAATATGTACCAAAATATTCTTCAGGAAGTAATGTTGCCACATGCCAGAGAGGAAATGATGACTTCTTGTACATTCCAACATGACAACGACCCGAAACACACCTCAAAGGTTGTGAAAAGTTGGTTACAGCAGCAAGAGATCACTGTTATGGAATGGCCCGCACAATCCCCCGACCTTAATCCCATAGAAAATTTATGGGAAATAGTAAAACAAAAGATCAATCGGGAAGGGGTCGGGGGAAGCCCAGAGAGACTCTTCAGTGCAATCCAGCAAGCTTGGTCAGCAATACCAATGAAAATAATAGAGAATCTTATAAATTCAATGCCTAAAAGGTGCGCAGACGTTATAAAAAATAAAGGTTTCGCCACTAAATATTAAGATAAAAGTTTTGTTCAGTTAGTTTTGTCGCGCTAGTTGTTGACTTTCAAGTTTATTTCATATTGTAATTAGCTTTAAGGTATGAATTATGAGAAATATATTTGCGTTATTAAAAAAACGGCTTTGAAACTTTTTATTGGAATAACCATTTTCCTTAAAAGCAACACATTTTCTTTTTAATGCCAGAAATAGTAAGTATGGGACTTTTGTTCAGTTAGTTTTGGCCGACACTGTATGTATGTATACAAAAAGCAAAACGCTGTCTGTGTGATGGCTGGAATCTTCAAAATTACTTACCCGATAGAAATTTTGGCAGTACATTTTTTTCAAGTACGAGATGGTTTAAATTTCTGTCACACCCCCTTTTACCGCCCACAAATCAATAAAAATGCTATATTTCCTACGGTTTTCGTCGATTGGGCTACATTTTGGTAGCTACATTTAGTCTGTCGATTGGGCTACATTTAGTCTGTATGCTTACTGTCGGCAACTGTACTAAAACAGGGTAATGTCCATCTGCTAGAAAACTGGGATGAGCATTATATTAGAGGGTGTGGCTCCACCCATACAGCTTTGTATTATCGAATAGCTTTGAAAGTAAAAGTAGCAATACTTACATACAAACTCAAAATGGAGCTACTATTTGGTGATCTCCTGCTACTGGGAAACTGTAACGGGCAGTGGAAAATAACAGTGGTGTCAAACTATGAGTCTAAGAAAAGTTTTGAATACACCTATTATGTTCCCATATAGTTGCAGGGTGCAGCAACGCGCGCCGGGATAAGGCTAGTCTATATATATAAAAAAGGAACTTATGTTTGTAAGGCCGCAATAGACTCTTAAACTACTCATCCGATTAGCATGAAAATTTGTGTATAGAAGTTTTTTGGTACGGTGCGTGTTCGTGGGCTATCAATTTTGATCCACCTTGAACACCAGAGGGCGCTGTAGTACAAATTTTTTACAAAACTGCCTAAAACTCATAAACTGCTAATGCGATTAGAATGAAAAGTGGTATACAGTGAGTTTCATGTACGTTGAGTGTTCTGCTGCTATCGTTTTTGACCTATATTGAACACCAGAGGGCGCTTTGGTACAAATTTTTTACGAAACCACCTAAAACTCCCAAACCGCTCATGCGATTAGAATAAAAATTGGTATATAGTAGTTTTCAGGTACGATGAGCTTTTCAGCACTATCTCTTTTGACCCACCTTGGACACCAGAAGGTGCTGCAGTACAAATTTTTTACAAAATCGCATATTTTTAGTTGTTTTCTTAGGTTACATGTGAAAATATTTACAAAATATATAATATATCTTAAATTTAGTAAAATTAAAAAATTTCCGTTATTTTGACATCAAAAACATGAACATATCTTGAAAACTATGAAAAATTTTACTACAACGATATATTTAATGCAACATCGTTGCTTAATAATGAGAAAAAAACAATCAGAAATTTAATTTTGTGACTTTCGATTCAAATATCTCCGCTGCATTTGTATACATTTTGTTAAATTTTTTTTTGTCTTAAAGCTTCATCAAAGTACTATGAAAACCTTATTGCAAAAATACCGTTAGTTGAGTATATCTATATTAAATTTTTTTTTTCAAAAAAGGTCTAAAATTTGGATTTTTCCTCAAAAAAAGGCTCAAAATTTGTTTTTGTTGTGAAACTAATTTAAATTCAAATTCACAAATTGTCAACTCTATTTAAAAGTTATAACATTTTTAAACAAAAGTTATTTCAATTTTACGCAAAAATTAAAAACCATTTTTGTGATTCAAAAAGCAAGGCCTATCCCTTGATTTTTTCGAAGAAAATTTTTTTTTCCAATATTGTGTTTTTATATTTTTGTAAAAATATTAAAGCTAAGAAATTAATTTATTAGAAAAAATTATCTTAGTATCTCTTACCAATAAAAAGTTATAACCAATAATCTTTATCCAAAATATATATACAAAAAGCAAAACGCTGTCTGTGTGATGGCTGGAAACTTCACAATTACTGAGTCGATAGAGCTGAAATTTTGGCAGCACATTTTTTTCAAGTACAAGATGGCTTCAATTTCTGTCACACCCCCTTTTACCACCCACAAATCAATAAAAATGCTATATTTCCTATTTCCTATGGTTTCCTACATTTTTGTAATTTAGTTTGTATGCTCACTGTCGGCAACTGCACTAAAACTGGGTAATGTCCATCTACTAGAAAACTGGGATGAGCATTATATGAGAGGTTGTGGCTCCACCCATACAGTTAAAATTTGTATTATTGAATAGCTTTGAAAGCAAAAGTAGCAATACTTACATACAAACTCAAAATGGAGTTACTATTTGGTGATCTCCTGCTACTGGGAAACTGTAACGGGCAGTAGAAAATAACAGTGGTGTCAAACTATGAGTCTAAGAAAAGTTTTGAATACACCTATTATGTTCCCATATAGTTGCAGGGTGCAACAACGCGCGCCGGGAAAAGCTATCTATCTATCTATATATATAAAAAAGGAGCTTATGTTTGTAAGGCCGCAATAGACTCTTAAACTACTCATCCGATTAACATGCAAATTTGTGTATAGAAGTTTTTTGGTACGGTGCGTGTTTGTGGGCTATCAATTTTGATCCACCTTGAACACCAGAGGGCGCTGTAGTACAAATTTTTTACAAAACTGCCTAAAACTCATAAACTGCTAATGCGATTAGAATGAAAAGTGGTATACAGTGAGTTTCATGTACGTTGAGTGTTCTGCTGCTATCGTTTTTGACCTATATTGAACACCAGAGGGCGCTTTAGTACAAATTTTTTACGAAACCACCTAAAACTCCCAAACCGCTCATGCGACTAGAATAAAAATTGGTATATAGTAGTTTTCAGGTACGATGAGCTTTTCAGCACTATCTCTTTTGACCCACCTTGGACACCAGAAGGTGCTGTAGTACAAATTTTTTACAAAATCGCATATTTTTAGTTGTTTTCTTAGGTTACATGTGAAAATATTTACAAAATATAAAATACTAGCCTTATTCCCGGCGCGCGTTGCTGCACCCTGCAACTATATGGGAACATAATAGGTGCATTCAAAACTTTTCTTAGACTCATATTTTGACACCACTGTCATTTCCACTGCCCATTACAGTTTCCCAGTAGCAGGAGATCACCAAATAGTCACTCCATTTTGAGTTTGTATGTAACTATTGCCACTTTTACTTTCAAAGCTATTCGATAATACAAATTTTAATTATATGGGCGGAACCACACCCACTTATATAATGCCCATCCCAGTTTTCTAGTAGATGGACATTACCCAATTTTAGTACAGTTGCCGACAGTGAGCATACAAACTAAATTATCAAAATGTAGCCAAATCGACGAAAACCGTAGGAAATATAGCATTTTTAATTGATTTGTTGGCGGTAATAGGGGTAGTGACAGAAATTTAAGGCATCTCGTACTTGAAAAAAATGTACTGCCAAAATTTCGGCTAAGTAATTTTGAAGTCTCCAGCCATCACACAGACAGCGTTTTGCTTTTTGTATATATATTTTGGATAAAGATTATTGGCTATAACTTTTGATTGGTAAGAGATATTGAGAAAATTTTTTTTAATAAATTAATATTTTAGCTTGTAAATTTAATCAAAAATATGAAACCACAATATTGGAAAAAAAAAATTTCTTCGAAAAAATCAAGGGGTAGGGCCTTGTTTTTTTAATCACAAAAATGGTTTTTAATTTTTGCGTAAAATTGAAACAATTTTTACTTACAAATGTTATAACTTTTAAATAGAGTTAAAAGTTTGTGAATTTAAGTTTAAATTATTTTTACAACAAAAATAATTTTTCAGTCTGTTTTTGAGGAAAACTCCAATATTTCAGACCTTTTTTGAAAAAAATATTTAAAATATATTTACTCCACTAACGGTATTTTTGCAATAAGGTTTTTATAGTATTTTGATGAAGCTTTAAGACAAAAAAAAAATTAACACAATATATAAAAAAGCAGCGGAGATATTTGAATCGAAAGTCACAAAATTAAATTTCTGATTGTTTTTTTCTCATTTTTGAGCAACGATGTTGCATTAAATATATCGTTGTAGTAAAACTTTTCATAGTTTTCAAGATATGTTCATGTTTTTGGTGTCAAAATAACGGACATTTTTTTAGTTTTACTAAATTTAAGAAATATTTTATATTTTGTAAATATTTGCACATGTTACATAAGAAAACAACTAAAAATATGCGATTTTGTAAAAAATTTGTACTACAGCACCATCTGGTGTCCAAGGTGGGTCAAAGAAGATAGTGCTAAAAAACTCATCGTACCTGAAAACTACTATGTACCAACTTTTATTCTAATCGCATTAGCGGTTTGGGAGTTTTAGGTGGTTTTGTAAAAAATTTGTACCATAGCGCCCTCTGGTGTTCAAGATAGGTCAAAAACGATAGCAGCAGAACACTCGACGTACATAAAACCCACTGTATACCATTTTTCATTCTAATCGCATTAGCAGTTTATGAGTTTTAGGCAGTTTTGTAAAAAATTTGTACTACAGCGCCCTCTGGTGTTCAAGGTGGATCAAAATTAATAGCCCACGAACACGCACCGTACCAAAAAACTTTTATACACAAATTTTCATGCTAATCGGATGAGTAGTTTAGGAGTCTATTGCGGCCTTACAAACATAATTTCCTTTTTTATATATATAGATTTCTTAACCCTAGAGAGGTAATCTACGTCGATTCGACGTAGATTATGTACATATTTTCAATATGTATTGCAAATAAGGTTACCTCTCTAGGGTTAAATTTAGTAAAACTAAAAAATTACCGTTATTTTGATATCAAAAACATGAACATATCTTGAAAACTATGAAAAATTTTACTACAACGATATATTTAATGCAACATCGTTGCTCAAAAATGATAAAAAAAGAATGAGAAATTTAATTTTGCGACTTTCGAGTCAAATATCTCCGCTGCTTTTGTATACATTTTGTTAAATTATTTTTTCGTCTTAAAGCTTCATCAAAGTACTATGAAAATCTTATTGCAAAAATACCGTTAGTTGAGTATATATATTTTAAATATTTTTTTCAAAAAAGGTCTGAAATTTCGGAGTTTTCCTCACAAAAAGGCTCAAAATTTGTTTTTGTTGTAAAAGTAATTTAAAT
This sequence comes from Pherbina coryleti, assembly GCA_943735915.1. NCBI lineage: Eukaryota > Metazoa > Arthropoda > Insecta > Diptera > Sciomyzidae > Pherbina > Pherbina coryleti. Next base: position 128,472,050 of record OX030951.1, on the reverse strand, counting down.
TCAAATTCGTAACTTTTCAACTATATTCAAAAATTATAACATTTATAAGCAATAGTTATTTCAATTTTACGCAAAAATTAAGAACCATTTTTGTGATTCAAAAAACAAGGCCTACCCTTGATTTTTTTGAAGAAATTTTTTTTTTTCCAATATTGTGGTTTTATATTTTTGAATAAATTTACAAGCTAAAATAATAATTTATTAAAAAAAATTATCTCAGTATCTCTTACCAATCAAAAGTTATAGCCAATAACCTTTATTCAAAATATATATACAAAGAGCAAAATGATGTCTGTGTGTTGGCTGGAAACTTCAAAATTGCTGAGTCGATAGAACTGAAATTTTGGCAGTACATTTTTTTCAAGCACAAGATGGTTTTAATTTCTGTCACACCCCTTTTACCACCCACAAATCAATAAAAATGCTATATTTCCTATGGTTTTCGTCGATTTGTCTACATTTTGGTAATTTAGTTTGTATGCTCACTGTCGGCAACTGTACTAAAACTGGATAATGTCCATCTACTAGAAAACTGGGACGGGCATTATATAAGGGGTGTGGCTCCGCCCATACAATTAAAATTTGTATTATCGAATAGCTTTGAAAGTAAAAGTAGCAGTATTTACATACAAACTCAAAATGGAGTTACTATTTAAACTGTAACTGTAACTGGGAAACTGTAACGGGCAGTGGAAAATGACAGTGGTGTTAAACTATGGGTCTAAGAAAAGTTTCGAATATAATTATTATGTTGCGATATAATTGCTGGGTGCAGCAACGCGCGCCGGGAAAAGCTAGTATTATATAAAAAAGGAGCTTATGTTTGTAAGACCGCAATAGACTCCTAAACTACTCATCCGATTAGCATGAAAATTTGTGTATAGAAGTTTTTTGGTACGGTGCGTGTTTGTGGGATATCAATTTTGATCCACCTTGATCACCAGAGGGCGCTGTAGTACAAATTTTTAACAAAACTGCCTAAAACTCACAAACCGCTTATGCGATTAGAATGAAAAGTGGTATACAGTGAGTTTCGTGTACGATGAGTGTGTTGCTGCTATCTTTTTTGACCTATCTTGAACACCAGAGGGCGCTATAGTACAAATTTTTTGCAAAACCACCTAAAACTCCCAAACGGCTCATTCGATTAGAATGAAAATTGGTATATAGTAGTTTTCAGGTACGATGAGTTTTTTAGCACTATCTTTTTTGAACTTCCTTGGACACCAGATGGTGCTGTAGTACAAATTTTTTACAAAATCGCATATTTTTAGTTGTTTTCTTAGGTTACATGTGCAAATATTTACAAAATATTAAATATTTCTTAAATTTAGTAAAATTAAAAAAATTTCCGTTATTTTGATATCAAAAACATGAACATATCTTGAAAACTATGAAAAATTTTACTACAACGATATATTTAATGCAACATCGTTGCTCAAAAATGAGAAAAACACAATCAGAAATTTAATTTTACGATTTTCGAGTCAAATATCTCCGCTGCTTTTGTATACATTTTGTAAAATTTTTTTTTTGTCTTAAAGCTTCATCAAAGTACTATGAAAACTACTGCAGAAATACCGTTTGTTGAGTATACATATATATTTTAAATATTTTTTTTCAAAAAAGGTCTGAAATTTTGGAGTTTTCCTTACAAAAAGGCTCAAAATTTGTTTTTGTTGTAAAAATAATTTAAATTCAAATTCGCAAATTTTCAACTCTATTTAAAAGTCATAACATTTATAAGCAAAAATTATTTCAATTTTACGCAAAAATTAAAAACCATTTTTGTGACTCAAAAAGCAAGGACTACCCTAGATTTTTTTGAACAAAATTTTTTTTTTCCAATATTGTGTTTTTATAATTTTGAAAAAATATACAAGCTAAAAAAATAATTTATTAGAAAAAATAATCCAAGTATCTCTTGCCAATCAAAAGTTATAGCCAATAATGTTTATCCAAAATACAAATATATATAAAATACAAATATATACAAAAAGCAAAACGCTGTCTGTGTGATGGCTGGAAACTTCAAAATTACTGAGCCGATAGAGCTGAAATTTTGGCAGTACATGTTTTTCAAGTACGAGATGGCTTAAATTTCTGTCACACCCCCTTTTACCGCCCACAAATCAATAAAAATGCTATATTTCCTACGGTTTTCGTCGATTGGGCTACATTTTGGTAATTTAGTCTGTATGCTTACTGTCGGCAACTGTACTAAAACAGGGTAATGTCCATCTACTAGAAAACTGGGATGAGCATTATATAAGAGGGTGTGGCTCCGCCAATACAGTTAAAATTTGTATTATCGAATAGCTTTGAAAGTAAAAGTAGCAATACTTACATACAAACTCAAAATGGAGTTACTATTTGGTGATCTCCTGCTACTGGGAAACTGTAACGGGCAGTGGAAAATGACAGTGGTGTCAAACTATGAGTCTAAGAAAAGTTTTGAATACACCTATTATGTTCCCATATAGTTGCAGGGTGCAGCAACGCGCGCCGGGTAAAGCTAGTGTATTATACATTAAAATTGGTCCAAAGTACGAGTTCCTTGATTCAATGAATCTTTGTTCTTACGTTATTTCTTTGATATGTTATGAAGAAAAATTATTAATTAATGACACATACAACTGTTACAATAAGTTAGTCTGTCCTTAGAAATTTTAAAACAATATCAAGATATATTTTAAAAAATCAGTTTCTTATTGAGATAAAATTCTCTAATGATTTTTTAGATATTACAACACAAGAACTGGAACAAAATATTAATGAACACGAACAACGAACTGTTCCTTAAAATTAAGAACAACGATTCATTGAGCCAAAGAATTCGTTCTTTGGGGCAATGAATAGTTCTTAAAAATCAATGAATTTCGCTTTATGAACGAGATTCTTTGATTTTAAGAACAATATTTGGTTCAGTATACAACAGATAATAGAAAATTGTTGATTTTAATCAACAAATAGAACGAAATAATGAGGGAAAAATGGCATTTAACCAATGCGAGCTGAGATTTGAATCAGCTCGCATGTCATGTCAACTGTCGTGTCATATGTTGTCTTATATGTCATGTCATTTGTCATGTCATGTGTCATTTCATATTCCATATGATATGTCGTGTCGTATATCATATCATTTGTCATGTCATGTGTCGTGTCATATTTCAGGTCATATGTTATGTCATATGTCATGTCATATATCGTGTCATATGTCATGCCATTTATGATGTCATATGCTGCCATATTTCATGTAATATATCATGCCATAGCAGGCTTAACTTTATATAGGGCATAACTTTCGTTGATTATCTTCAGAAAGGAAAAAACAATCAACGGCGAGTAATATGCGAACTTATTGAAGCGTTTGAGTGACAAAATAAAAAAATGGCCGCATTTGGCGTAAAAACAAAGCTTTGTTTCATCAAGACTATACTCCAGCTTAAGTTCGAATTGCTTCCTCACGCACCCTATTCACCAGATTTAGCCCCCCTCGGATTATTTTCTGTTTCCGAACTTGGAAAAATCGCTTGGTGGTAAAAGATTTGTCAACAATGAAGAGGTGGAGTCTGCGGTTGATGGCTATTTCGAGAAGCTCAACGGTTTTATCTATAAACAGGGTATCGAACCTATTGAACATCGCTGGGAAAAGCGTATCGAGATAAAAGGAGACAATTTTGAGAAATAAAGATATTTCTTCCAAAATATTTTGTGTTTTATTTCTTAGGTGGAATACTACTGGGACTACCCTCGTATCTTTTAGGAATCAAGAGAACTTTTCTGTTTCGATTGGAGTTGATTTGTCAAGAACTAAAATATTATTTGAATTAACTAACATTTTTTTTATAAAAGTAACTGATACGCAATAAAAGTGGGTAGCTGCTGCAAATTTGAGGCCAAAACACGCTGCGGTTGCATCTTGTTGCTCATATAAATCTGCATACGTAGTCCCAGTAACGTGGTGCAACAGCAGCGGCAACTAGCTGCAAGATGAAGCAAAGCATTAACTAAAGATTTACAAGCGACAGGAAGACGATGATGATGACAACGTGGCGAAAGTGTAGTATTTTATGGTAGCAACGGCCACGTTATCTCGCTAGTCTAGGAGCGCAATAAAAAGTTGAGATTTTGTGGCGAATCTTAAGGAGGGAACAGCGGAAAAAGATGCACAGAAAAGGAGATACCAAGAGAAACTTAAAAGAAAAATATTGCTTTTGATGTTGCCGTTGAAGAGAGCAACTTTAAAATTGTTTCCTGAAATAATATTTGAGTTATGTAACACAAACAATTATTACAATGTTATAAGCTAAGTATGGATACGTCTGAGATTTCAGAGAAATCCTTCTTTTAATTTTTAATAAAGCTACAATACTACACCCTTCTACCACTCTGTCCCTCAAAAAATATCTAATTGAACCATCACTTCAATTAAGAAATGAACCAACATTATCAAGTATTCCAAAAAGTTTTTAGATAGTTTGCGTCCTTAATTTGAAAATTTTCGCTGATTATGAGGCGAGTCCTTTGAACAGCAGAATTTCTGCCAACTTGTTGCCAGATTTGAAGTGCTTACATTCCTTTTTCTTACTTTCTTATTAAAGTAAAAAATAAGCTGCTTACCAGCTGCAAAGAAAAAAGCTCAAAAGTTTTCGCTAAGTTGGCAGCAGCTGGGAGATATGCAGACATATGTAGCCTCTTCTATTAAGCGAGTGTCCTTAAAGTGTTCATCAAGTCAATTTTTCGGTTTAAACTTTTTAATAAGTGAAGAAAATTATTGAATTTGTTTTTGGTATCTTCATCTTATTCACTTTTTCCTTCCTGCACTTTCGTGAAATTTTTCAACTTCTGTATAACTGTCATTATTTTCTTAACATAATTCATACTTCCTTAATTTTTATTGACTTTATCGAGAGAATTAACGAAGTTTCCAGAACTTTTTTCTCCCTGTAAAATTTATTTATGAGAAATTTTGTGAATTTCTAAACGTGTTTTCAGAAATTAAAAAATTGAGAATTATTTTTTCATAACATCTAAGGACAGTTTTCATTGTTGCATTTATAATTTAATTTAAAATATTTTTAATTTTTAATTAAAAAAAAAAATAACAATGACAAAAAATATTCATAAGGCACTTAAATTTTTAGTTCCCAAGAAAAGCACCAAACAAGCAAATAACCATTAAATATGTTCCCCACAAAGTAATTAATTACAAAAATTTCACTAATGAGTTCGTGTCAGGCACTCTTTCAGCATCCAAGAAGAAGGTGCTTAATTTTAAGTGAAGCAGCTGTACAATGTGCTGGTCTTAACCAAGTTCAATTAAGCTATTCTACAAACTAATGAGGTTTAAAAACTGACAGTTTAAGTGTGTTGTTATAAATGAGTACATTTGCGAGCTAAAAGAGCAACCTTTTTTTTCGCTGTGTCGCGTTGTAATGTTTTACTCAAAATAAACACTTACTTGCCAATTGCAGTCAACATATTTGAACAGGTATAAACGATCTAGTCTTAGATTTTTGGGGCAACTTAGAAATCATAGAGTTGCATTTTTGGATTTTTGGGAATTTTTATTACAAATCTGTAGTCAAACTTCTTTAAAACAGTCTGACAACATTAGACTTTGGGGTACAATGCCCTTTAGGCTTGGGTAGTTCATGAACGAACTAGTTCAATTGAACGATTCCCACTCATGAACTGTGTGAACTAGTTCAGTGTTTCTCGTTCTTTTAGTTCTAAAAATTGATATTGCAGCGAGTAGGAACAAAATGAGCGAGAGCAAAAATAACTAAATTTACCATGCTATGGTTTGAGTATTTGGTTTGAGACACTTTTTGTTTATGCACTAACAGAAATGGTGAATTTGATGGATATCACATATTCATACCAAGTTTTTTTCATTTTGTATACCTGGACATGAACGAGTAAACGAAATGAACTAAAAGACCTAAAGAACTAAAAGAACTAACGAACTAAGAGAACAAACGAAGTAAAACATGCAACGAACAAAAAGAACGAACGAACTAAAAGAACTAAATGAACGAACTAGTTCATTACATACGATTGAACTAAAAAGAGCGATCTTTGTGGTGAACTAAATTGCCCAAGCCTAATGCCCTTCATAGTATAAATACTGAACGGAAAATAAAGTTTTTTTTTTCAGTCGTCATATTCAACAAAGAATTGAATTTCCAAGAAGCTGCTTGGAAATAAACCCATGATAAATTCCAATTAATTATGACTGAGGGGTTAAAAAAAGTACCAACCCGTATATCCCGTGTTTTTTTCAAATCAGTTCAGAAAAATGTTTTAAATTGCATTTTCGTTCTTCTCTATATTTTACAATCTCCTTCCCTGGAGCCAACTTTTTGATTTTGGGAACAGTTAAAAGTCGCTGGGGGCCAAAACTGGAGTTCGAAGCGTAATTCGTGCAATTCGAGCTGGAGCATTGTCTTCCTAAAAAATGACTTTTTTTTCCTACGAAAAATGTTTTTCCTTTCCTCAAATAGTCGATAAACAAAATGCCACACCCAAATGAATCACACAAAAAAAAAAAAAAAAACAAGCGCCAACACCTTTCCGGTCGTTTGTTGAGTCTGTGCTCGCTTTGGTGTATTTCCACTGGGTCTTGCTCACTCTTTTTCTGATTCCTTTGATTCTGGTGTATAGTGGTCGATCCATGTTTCATCCATGGTAACTATTTTGTGCAAAAAATCAGTTGGATTTTGCTTAAACATGTCCAAACATTGTTAGGAAGTGCGATCCACCAACCCACTTCATATGCCTATGGTTGTAGCTATCTCACGGATTTTTACTTTCGGATTCTCCAATACGAAATCGTGGATTTTTCCAATACATACTGAAGTGGTCACTTGTTTTTTAACTCCCCTGGCGTGTTCATCTTTTGTGCTGATTCGACGACTTTTGAACTTTGCAATCCAATATTTTATGGTTGAATACAACGGAGCAGATTCACCATAATACTTATCGAGCTTTTCTTTTATTTCTTTTGCACTTTTGTTAAGCAAAAAGTAATGGTTAATCAAGGCATGAAATTCTTTTTAATCCATTTTTATTAGAATACATCGACGGTTTCTTGGACGCCCTATAAGTTTGTGTAAAAAAAATACAAAATTGGCTGTATCGTTGATACACCCGTTGGTTTGATGTGACAGTGCATCTGTATCCTTGTCCTCATCCTTAACCTTATACAATATCTTGATTTGATTAATGTCCAAATTTTTTATCTTACCCTTGTTCGAATCACTTTCCTAATACTTGTCCCACTTATTTTCCTAACCTTTGTCCTAAATCTTATCCTTAGAGTGTCTAAATTTTTGCTCTCTTCCTTGTCTTTCTCCAATCTTGTCCTTAATATTGCTTTAGGTGTGTCTACATCTTTGTTCTTATCCTTGCCGCAATTCTTGTCTTAATCCTTTTCCCAATCCTTATCTGAAGTCTTGTCTTAATCCACACTGAGCGAGTTACAATTTTTTTTTAAATTCACGTCAGTATTAGTTGCAATGTATCGTAAAGGAAATTTAAGCAATAAGCATGAGTCTATTGTAAATTTTATTTTAACTAGGCAATGATGCCGGGTTGGTAACGCTTCATTCGAGCGAGTAACTCGCACAAGTTGTCATAAGCTGGAAGTTCATTCGATGCAGTTGCGTTTTTCGTCCGCTTACTCGCTGACACAATTTACGTGAGAAATTTATGGTAGAGTCCAATGAATGCGTTCGACGTTCAGAGTAAGCAGGCCTACAAAATTATAAGACAATTGATATATTCTTAATGTTGAGTTTTTATCGTATTTACACAAAAATACTAAAAAAGTCTTATATTATAATTACAAAAATCTTAAGCCCTGAGTATAAAAAAGTTATTTAATAAATTAACAAAGAAAAAATTGTAGACATTTCGCGACGTGAGAACCAGAGGGTTCCATTTGGCTTTTTTCATTTTTGTATTTTTTTATTGGAATCTACTCTTTATAATGGTTTTTATCTATTACAGAAACTCTTGTTTTAATTACACTAATAATTTTTGAAATATTAACAGAGCTATTTAGTTCTATATGCAAAAAAGTGGATGCACTTATGTAGTTCCAAAAGGTTCTATCTGCAACCAATTTCAATTCTGTTACAAAAATAGAATAAATTGTTTGAGTTGGTTTTTCTTAAAATTTTAAAATGTTAAAAAACAACTTGAATTGATGAATTCCAAATGATATTAGCAATTTTGAAAAAGTGGCAAGACGGAGAACTATGTGGTTCTGTCTGCAGCCACCGTCAGTGTTGTGAAAGTGTTTGTGTTGATCATTACATTTTTGTGTGTCCAAGCTTAAAATTTCTTATAATATAAACGAAATGGAAATATCTAGTGGCAGTGGTTCAAAAAAAATGGTCACTGTGCTGTTTGGCATGAGGGATTGTGTGGTCGAACAGCAAACTATATAGCCAGTGCTTTAATAAAGATCCTCTCTAAAATATGTATGGACTACTCAAATGCAAAAGATTTAATTTTATGAAGTGACAGTTGCGTGCCGCAAAATAGAAATTCTTTAATATCCTTTGCTATTGCATCATTTCTTCAAAACAACTCATTTGTTCGGACTATTACTTTAAAATATTCTACACCTGGCCATTCATGTATTCAGGAAGTAGACAATATCCATTTAAATATTGAAAAAAGACTAAAATTGACTGAAGTAGCCAACAACAAACATCCTTACCATATCATAGAGATGAGCTGCAGTGACTTTTTTGATTTTCAATCGCCAGCAAAAACTTTAAATTACAGCAATGTTCCATTTACCAAAGTTTAACAGCTTACTTTTAAGAAATATGGCATATTCTATGTAGGTTACAATCTCAGTCATGGTTCCAAAGAATGGAAAAATGCTTCGATACTAAGAAAACAAGCCACTCGATACACTACGAATGCAACACTTTCGGCTCCTAATAAAGCAAAATCTAAGTCAACATTAACTAAAGACAAAGAAAATGACTTGAAAAGTATGTTTAAGTGGATGCCTTCCGTAGATATAGATTTTTATAAAACAATTTTTAATTAGATGACTTAATTTGAAAAAATAAAATTGAAGTTTTAAGTTCCAAAAGGTTCTATGTGCAGGTTCACATTAAAAAGTATTTATTTTTTTATGCTATCTTAACTTTTTTTTCACATTTACTTAAATATAACAATACAGAAATTAATAATTCTTATATTGCTAATACTTATTTTATAATTTTGTAATCGTATAAAAAAAGTAATTTATATGATGTATCTATCTGCAGTCTTTAATTAAAAAAGTTAATTTTTTTTATATTCTAATAAAGAAATGAATTGTTTTGAGTTCTCCTGTGTTTTATTTTTCATATTTATTATATAAATAATATAAAAATGCCTCCGAACTTTAAAAATGCTCTGCTGAACATTTTTCAAAAAGCCAGATAGAACCCTCTGGTTCTTACGTCGTGATTTTTAATTTTTAAGATTTATGTACCAGAGCCATCGCTAAAGTAATGAGCTTCCATCTCGTTTCTTTTATTTCTTCTCTATGTTCGGCATAAGTAACGAGCTATAAAAAATGTAAATTATGCGAGAAAAGTTGAAATATTTTCTACTTTCTTGCGTAAATTGCGTTTTTCCAGTGTTATGTTCACAAGCATTGAACTCGCCCCGTAAGCTTTCACATACTTCTATTATATTGCGCCAGCGAGTAAACAGACGAAAAACGCAACTGTATCGAACGAACTTTCAGCTTTAGTATGAACGAGATATTTGAATGGAGCCATTGACTGGCTCGACCAATGAGATTTTGATGTTGGACTTGGAGAAACAGAACCTATGATACTCGTTCGGTATCATAGAGTAGATGTAAATTTTGACATGAGTTCGAACCGTCAGTCCAAGTCAATTTGTACCATGGAACAGTACATTTTCAATTAACGCAACGACTTTTACTTATTGACAAGTCACGTCGCTTGGATTATACTAATTTCGTGCTGAACTTGTCTAAAACCGACGATGTTTTTCGGCAAAAAATCATCATGAGCGGATATGGGCACCACTCAATTTAAAGCTTCTATGTTGTTTCTGTGTTTTTATTTTGTCTTTTCTTTGTTGTTGCGTTTGTGTTGCTTCATAAGCCTTTGGTCTCAATCGGCTTGAAGCTTGCTACTCACAGTGTGTTATTTTCAATTCTAGCGTGCCAAAAGTCATATCTCAAAAAGTATTATAGCTAGAGACATGATATTTTGCACACAGCTTAATAAGGCAAAAAAAAACATTTTTCCAAAAAATGGGCGTAATCGGTCAACTGGCACGCCTACCTCCCATACAACTGGAGCATATAAACCGACATAACTTGGGTTGTAGGCATGCTATGGCAATGAAATTTTGTTTCTTACTTTGTTTTACCATTTGCAACCATCTGTCAAAAAGTGGGCGTAATCGGTTTGTTTTGTTGTTGTTTAAGATTTTTGAACAATCAAATTATCCACAGATAAATAATGTTATATCTTAAAAAGTATATATGATATTATTATGAAATTTTAAACACAGATATATTATATTGTAATAGTAATATGTGTAAAAAATTATTTAATTTTGCTCAGTAGTTTGCCTGTAGTAGAGAAAAGTAGATTTGTACCATAAAATCGGTAAAAAAATAAAGTTCATGCAAATGAATACTAAAAAATTTTATCCAACTTGTTAACTTTACGATATCTAATATTACTCCAAAAAATAAACTCGATACTATTTCATTAACACAATTTTTCTTAAATGTGTTACCATTTTATATGAATTTTAGCATTTTTGGAGTCATTTTTAAATGAAGATTTTTTCCGTTTCCGGACCTTTCCGTACGAGGTTTTTTCATAAATGTTTAGTAAAAATATATATATTTCTTGTAGTTATAATCATCGCGTTGGATATCGTTGGATTCTTTTTTTTTTCCTTACTGTAAATCGCATTTTAAAAATTTTTTGAAAAAAATCATCATTATTTTTCTTTAATTTTTAAAATATTTTTTAAAAAATTTTTTTTCTTTATAGACTAAGTATTAAATAAACAATAAATTTAATATTTTTATAAAAAAAAAATGAATGCAAAATCTTTGTTAGGTCCTGAGATATCTTTGTTGGAAGTATGCAAACAAAAATTGCACTAATTAAAATTTTTTTTTGTTAGTTAAAAGTTCCAACTTTGACGAATTTTAAAAAAATATACAAACATTATTTTGGATTTTGGTAATCGTTTTCTTATTTCTTGGATATTTTTCTGTTTCTTGAAATTCTTTTTTTTATCAAATTCAGATTTCAATTTTTGGGACTTTTGGCACGCTAGAATTGAAAATACCGCACTGTGCTACGTGCCCATAGCTGATCATGACTGATGAGGCACATTTTTCTTTGAATAGGGTCGTGAATAAACACAATTGTCAGTTCTACGCCAATAAAAATTCTTAATTAGTTTACGAGCAACCGCTCCACGACCAACGCGTAACTGTTTGGGCTGGAATTTATGCGGAAAGGATCATTGGACTTTACTTCTTCGAAGACAACGTTGGAGCGTCAATGAGCTCTTCATGGGCTATTGGACCATAATAACAAATTTTTGAATACCAATTCTGACCGATAGCGGCGGCATAGACAACTTTTGGTACCAACAAGATGGCATCATAGCTCACACAGCCCGAACCACGATCGCTTTATTGCATCATTTGTTCCCCGTTCGCCTAATTGCGATAAATAGTTATTTTGACTGTTCTTTGAAGTCTAAAGTTCATGTCAACAAGCCACGGACCCTGGAAGCCTTGAAAGACAATATTCGACATGAATATAAAAAAAATATATAAATTGGACATTTAAGCCCTTGAAAGGACTTTGATCGAGCTTCTTATGATCAAATTATGTTGTGAGTGTTATGAAATTTTTATACACAATTGATCGAGAACTTCGGAATTGATCGGACCTACTAGTTTTGTGCCGATTCCGCATGACTAATATGCATGTTCTTAAGAAGCCTTACATGGCATTATTTATTCTCTGAGGTTTGCCATTGGCTACAGATGATTTCAATTGAAAACATTTTCCTATGTCTGGTGACGGATTCGAACCTCGGAACTCTCAACAGACAGTACAAAACTCGCGAGCCTTTGTCTCGAAAAAATTTAAATTTTTTTCCGCCGAGTCTTGTGGACTGTAGTGATGAGCAACAATTGGATTCAGCAGTCATTTCTTCATGTAAATACAATCATTTGCTTTTGAACAATGTAATATACGATTGATAAAAATAAATATTTTAGAGAAAAACTAAAATACAATTTCTAAAATTTTCTGACCTAATTTGAAAAAACCCTCAATCATACCTTATTGGAAATTATCATGGTTGCAAGCCTATGTCGGACGGTGTAATTTAGACATGTTGATAATTGTTGCTTGAGAAACTTTACGGAAATAATGAACAAAAAATAAAAACTCACACGCAAAAAAAATTTTTTTTACCGCAACTGAACAATTCACCAACTACACTTCGTTTGCAAGTTATATTTGCCGCAAATGAATATTCAGTTGTCATCAACTTAAAAATATAACTTATACACTATGGTCCTTAGTAATAGAAACGTAAAAACTTGCTTCTTTAGTTGGGTGATTCTAAGCTACTTTTTAGGTTTCATAGTAATAAAACAAATCTAACAAAAGTCGACTTGAGTGCTTCTACTGTGAACTGATCTTAAATTTCATCTCTGAAGGTACCCTTTGTTCTGTTTGCTTGTGACAGCTGATTTTATTTAATTATAATTTTTGCATACATCAAGCAAAACAAATGGAAGCCGCTTTAAAAGTAAGTTGCTTCTTTTGTTTCCTTAAGTTCTAAATCATTTATTATTTCTAGGTCCATAAATATTCTTTCATCGTCCATATTCACTGCAATTATTTCAAATGTCACTTTAATATTGACTTAGAAGCCGGCGAGCCACAACTAGATGTTTTCTAAATTAGAAGTGACTTTTTGTTATTATTACTACCGATTGAACGTTAAAGTCGAGTTTAAGATAAATTCGACTTAGAATTTCTTTATTACTAAGGGCCTATATCTTTGTCTCATAGTTTCTCCATTGCTATCTCCGTCCGCGTATTAAGGAAATTACAAATTTGTCAATTTGTCCAAAAAGTAACTCTGAACTATAAGCGTTGTGTTAATACAACGAAGGGAAAAACAAACGAAGTTTTCAGTTGGGAAAAACAAATTCTTCACTTGCTGCAATTTAAAAATCACTCGCATTTATGACAAACGAAATTAATTTCCTGCAAGTAAATGACGCATTTCTCGTAACTTACTATTATTATAACAACTGTCGAAACGTTTGCAAATAACGATTTCAATCACGACAAACGAAGTTGCGGCACATTGGGGATAAACGTTGTTTTTTCTTTACGTGTAGTTTCATAGCCCAACAATGTATCTTTGCTTCCACATTACACTAAAAACTTCTTCTTGCTGCGCAAAATAACCGCGCTTTCATTTATTAAAACATTTAACTTAAAATAACTGAAATCAATTAATTATCTCAAATGAACACCATCTGAAGCAAATGAACAAACAACAAACAACCACGTGTCGACAGCTTTATAAACGTACGCGTACAACCTGTGAACGCAGGTTTATTGTACATAAACATGATGGCTTTAACTGTGGTTGTGTTGTTGTTGTTGTTATTGTTGTTGTAATTTATAGAGCTCTTGTGATTTTTCAAACGCTTAACAGGATTTAAGCAATAACAGAGATGTAAATACCGTACATCACACGACCCTACGAACACTTGAACTTGCCTTCTGTTATTTACATGACTTTGTTACACCTTTTAGTGTTACTTGCTAATAAATGTGCAACGATTTATCTTCTTCAAGTATGTTTGTATTAAATGTTTAGACACGCACCTACCCACACATGAACGCGCACATTAATGCGCACTTACATGGTGCTGCCATATTGCTTCAATTTTCCAATTCACTGCTTTGGCGCAACTTTGCGCTAAGCTTTTCTAAATGATTGCCTTTTTTAATGTATTTGTTTAACGCCGATTGGCATCACATTTTTTTGTAGCCATTAATTTTATTTTACAATTTTTTTTTCATGCAACAATATAAATTAATTCAATCTTGGCTTGAATTTTGACAGTATCCGAACACCTGCTTAAGTAACTGAGTTATGGTGAAAATTTTTGACACATTTTTAATTTATTTGTGGTGTTCCGAAAAAAAACTCTGTCAGTAGAAAAATTTTAAAACAATAAGACAAATTAAAAATTCAAATAAACACAAGCTATCGGTGCAAGGGTGCAAGTCGACCCATAAGTCGACTTCCTTGCACTTCCTAAAAATAGAAGAAAAAGGATAAAGATATAAAGCTAAGGATAAGGATAAGGATAAGGATAAGGATAAGGATAAGGATAAGGATAAGGATAAGGATAAGGATAAGGATAAGGATAAGGATAAGGAAAAGGATAAGGATAAGGATAAGGATAAGGATAAGGATAAGGATAAGGATAAGGATAAGGATAAGGATAAGGATAAGGATAAGGATAAGGATAAGGATAAGTATAAGTATAAGTATAAGTATAAGGATAAGGATAAGGATAAGGATAAGGATAAGGATAAGGATAAGGATAAGGATAAGGATAAGGATAAGGATAAGGATAAGGATAAGGATAAGGATAAGGATAAGGATAAGGATAAGGATAAGGATAAGGATAAGGATAAGGATAAGGATAAGGATAAGGATAAGGATAAGGATAAGGATAAGGATAAGGATAAGGATAAGGATAAGGATAAGGATAAGGATAAGGATAAGGATAAGGATAAGGATAAGGATAAGGATAAGGATAAGGATAAGGATAAGGATAAGGATAAGGATTAGGATAAGGATAAGGATATGGATAAGGATAAGGATAAGGATAAGGATAAGGATAAGGATAAGGATAAGGATAAGAATAAGGATATGAATAAGATTAAGGATAAGGATAAGGATAAGGATAAGGATAAGGATAAGGATAAGGATAAGGATAAGGATAAGGATAAGGATAAGGATAAGGATAAGGATAAGGATAAGGATAAGGATAAGGATAAGGATAAGGATAAGGATGAGGATAAGGATAAGGATAAGGATAAGAATAAGGATATGGATAAGGATACAGATAAGGATGAGGATAAGGATAAGGATAAGGATATTGATATGGATAAGGATACGGATAAGGATAATGATAAGGATAAGGATAAGGATAAGGATAAGGATAAGGATAAGGATAAGGATAAGGATAAGGATAAGGATAAGGATAAAGATAAGGTAAACGATAAGGATAAGGATAAGGACAAGGACAAGGACAAGGATAAGGATAAGGATAAGGATAAGGATAAGGATAAGGATAAGGATAAGGATAAGGATAAGGATAAGGATAAGGATAAGGATAAGGATAAGGATAAGGATAAGGATAAGGATAATGATAAGGATAAGGATAAGGATAAGGATAAGGATAAGGATAAGGATAAGGATAAGGATAAGGATAAGGATAAGGATAAGGATAAGGATAAGGACAAGGACAAGGATAAGGATAACGATAAGGATAAGGATAAGGATAAGGATAAGGATAAGGATAAGGATTAGGATAAGGATAAGGATATGGATAAGGATAAGGATAAGGATAAGGATAAGGATAAGGATAAGGATAAGGATAAGGATAAGGATAAGGATAAGGATAAGGATAAGGATAAGGATAAGGATAAGGATAAGAATAAGGATATGAATAAGATTAAGGATAAGGATAAGGATAAGGATAAGGATAAGGATAAGGATAAGGATAAGGATAAGGATAAGGATAAGGATAAGGATAAGGATAAGGATAAGGATAAGGATAAGGATAAGGATAAGGATAAGGATAAGGATAAGGATAAGGATAAGGATAAGGATAAGGATAAGGATAAGGATAAGGATAAGGATAAGGATAAGAATAAGGATATGGATAAGGATACAGATAAGGATGAGGATAAGGATAAGGATAAGGATATTGATATGGATAAGGATACGGATAAGGATAATGATAAGGATAAGGATAAGGATAAGGATAAGGATAAGGATAAGGATAAGGATAAGGATAAGGATAAGGATAAGGATAAGGATAAGGATAAGGATAAGGATAATGATAAGGATAAGGATAAGGATAAGGATAAGGATAAGGATAAGGATAAGGATAAGGATAAGGATAAGGATAAGGATAAGGATAAGGATAAGGATAAAGATAAGGTAAACGATAAGGATAAGGATAAGGACAAGGACAAGGATAAGGATAAGGATAAGGATAAGGATAAGGATAAGGATAAGGATAAGGATAAGGATAAGGATAAGGATAAGGATAAGGATAAGGATAAGGACAAGGACAAGGATAAGGATAACGATAAGGATAAGGATAAGGATAAGAATAAGGATAAGGATAAGGAGAAGGACAAGGACAAGGACAAGGACAAGGATAAGGATAAGGATAAGGATAAGGATAAGGATAAGGATAAGGATAAGGATAAGGATAAGGATAAGGATAAGGATAAGGATAAGGATAAGGATAAGGATAAGGATAAGGATAAGGATAAGGATAAGGATAAGGATAAGGATAAGGATAAGGATAAGGATAAGGATAAGGATAAGGATAAGGATAAGGATAAGGATAAGGATAAGGATAAGGATAAGGATAAGGATAAGGATAAGGATAAGGATAAGGATAAGGATAAGGATAAGGATAAGGATAAGGATAAGGATAAGGATAAGGATAAGGATAAGGATAAGGATAAGGATAAGGATAAGGATAAGGATAAGAATAAGGATAAGGATAAGGATAAGGATAAGAATCAGTATCAGGGTCAGGATTCTCTGGGTGTGAATTTAGTAATTCTCTAATTAGTGTTGTATGAATTTGCATCGTAGCCTATAAGACATTAATTTTTCGACATTTTGTTTCACACATTCTAAAGGGTGATTTTTTAAGCTTTTGGTTTTTGCATATTAAAGAAAAACACAGAAAATTTGAAAAGTGAATGAAATATTTATTTGGATCTATAAATCAATGCCTAACGTTTAAGGATTATGTGATGCAAATGTTGCCCACGACTATGATTCAGGTGGTCACTGTGAAAGTAAAATGTCGGCACACTTTTTCTAACATTTCGGCCGATATCCCTTCAATGAAACGTTTAATGTTGTCTTGCAAGACAGCAATCGTGGTTTGCTCTCTAGACGAGAAACTTAAAGTACCCCCAGAAAAAATAGTCTTGTGGGGTCAAATCACACGATCTTGGAGGCCAATAGACTGTGCCAAAACGAGATGTTAATTGCTCACCAAGTTCATCTCTCAATTGGGTTATGGTATCGCGTGCAGTATGGCATGTGTCACCGTTATGTTGTAACCACATGTCAACTAAGTCTACTTCTCATATTTTGGAAAAAATAGTTCGTTATCATCGAACGGCATCTTGCCGCATTGACTATTACATTGCGGCCATCATCACGTCTAAAGAAGTACGATCCAATGATGCCGCCGGCCCATAAACTGCATCAAACAGTGCATTTTTCGGGGTGCATTGGTAGCTCTTGAACTTCCCCTGGCTGTTATTTGGACCAAATTTGGCAATTCTTTTTGTTCACGTACCCATTGAGTCAAAAGTGAAAGCGTTGCTGAAGATAATTTTTCATAAAAGAAGCGGATCTTCGTCCAGCTTTTCGAAGGCCCACTCACCCAAATTCGGCACTTTGGCAAGTCGCTTGGCTTAAATTCTTGCTCCAGCTGCAATTTGTATGCCTTCAGATCAAGATCCTTATGTAAAATTTTCCAGGTGGAGGAATAACACAGCCGCAAATGCTGCGACATATCACGATCTTCATTAACACTTATGGATACCGTTGATTTATTCTCCTCGGTAAACAGTCTACAGCGAGGACCAAGAAATTTTAAGCGCGGGCCAAAACTTATAAAAACCAAAAAACAAACACAAAATGTTGCTCATTGTTGTGTTTGGCAAAAAAATCTAAAAAAACAAAAAACAATTCCAGTGCAATAAAATCACATGTCATGAAGTACACTGTAATAAAAATTGGATTATGTTTTTTTTTTAAATATATTCAATGTTTGATAGATATTACAATTTTGACAAATCAATGAACTCTATTTTATTTGCCAGTGCACTGCGGCAAGGATTAATTTCTATGTCCCAAAATACACTGTAGTGCTCAGTCTGCGTGAAACCAGGTTTCTATGGTAAGGGAGGTGAGTCAGCGGACGTGAAGTACGTGAAATTTCACTCACCGAAAAAGCTGTAGTGACGATTGACTGACACGCACACATAAATCAAGTCGTCATATTTTATTTAGGGGTTCACAAAACTTACCACACTAATATTTACAATCAAACACAGTTCATGTACACGAAATAAAACTGGTTTCACGCAGACTGACCAGTGCAGTGTGTTTTTGAATGATTGACTGCTCACGCAGACTGAGCACTACAGTGTATTTTGGGCCTATTACAATAATAATGCGTGCACGAAAAATTACTCGACACACAAGTAACGGGACAATCAGCTTTAGCATCGACATCATCGAGTGTGCGTTATTTTATTTTGGCTTTACATGCAATTGTTTTTGTTAAGTTCGCTGGAAAATGTGCTGAACACTGAACGAGTCGGTTTGTGTTGTTGTTTTTTGCAGGTATTCTTTGATTTTGGCTCATCGCAAAGACAAAATTAAGATAGAAAAAAATTTGTACACTAAGGGAAATAACGCATATTAACATTATCCTCGCCTGAGTATATATTTCATTTAAATATTTACGTGGATAAATCAAATATTTTCCTTACAACTCGTTTTTTTTCCCGTATTTAAATTTTATTTATGCCAAACACTGACACACATATTCCACAAAGCTGCCAAGCAGCAGCAGCATCGCACTCTGTTCCTGTGCGAGCTGCTGCAGTTTCTTCGCACCGGCAGTTGCAGGTCTTATAGTTCTCATTTAGTTAATGTTTCAAGGGTAATATATCATGGATATTTGGCAAATATGATTTGTGAGTGCGGTGGTGGCTGCGATGCATGATGAATTCATGTAAGGTGGAGTGACAACTCGGTATTTTCTCAAGATGTCACTCCACTCTACATGATTTCATCATGCATACCACCTGACTCACAAATCATATTTTTACAAAATGAAAATAAAATATACCACTAAATGGCGTTTGATATGGACGCAGCTCGTGGGAAATATTCAAATAAATTGTTTTTCAATTTCAATATTTTTATATAAATTTTCCTTAAATGCGATAGTTTTATTTTCAAATAGTAAATATTTGAAAGATATTTAAATATATTCGTGCATAATTTTAATATATTTTTTATTAATTCTGTTCAAATATTTTAATTTTTTATTTAATTAAAAAGTATTTAAATAAAATTTAAATAAAATTTAAATATTTACGTAGTCTATTTAAGTAAATGCGTTATTGGTGCAAAAATGACTCGCTTTTTGGATGAATTAAAAAAGTTTTTGGATAAATTTAATATGTTTTTCCCTTAGTGTATGAAGGGCCACGCGAGCCATAGGGGCAACTACGTTGGCATGTTTGGCCTCAGGTACGGATTGGTGGATTGATGCCGAATAGAGTGAAATTGGTGCCAAATTTCGCTCACACAATGACTTGAACAGCCTGCTAGATAGGACGATTATGACGACCATAGGCTAAAAAATCACCTTTACATAGGTCTCTCTTGATAGACTTTGATTGATCGGGGAAGTCGGGGTATTCTTGGACACTGTATATTTTTGGACAGCGCTATATTATTTCCCTAGTAATGCTTGACAGTTTCAACTAAATGTCATCGACTCGTCTCATGCTAAGTTCATTTCCGATTGAACACTCTACCTGTGTACCTGTGTCCCAATTACAGTCAAATAGCATTGCAAATGTATGTCTTAGCAAACATTTACCATCAACTGTGAGCACACTTTTTAGAGAAACACTGTTGCAAACAAAATTCACAGCTGTTTTGGAAGAAAATAAAAACACATCAAATACTATTTGTAAATTTTATAAAATAAATTAATTTAAAACAATTATTACGAAGAAATTTTTAAAAAAAGATATTAAAATTAAAAAAAGTCCACTTTTATTGAACTTCTCGGTTTTTATTTTTTATTTTCTTCGCTGACTCGAGTTCCATTTGTTGTAGTAATTATGTCTCCGATTTAACAGCTGATTGATTGGCAAATCAGTGATGCCAATGCACGACTGTATGCAATAGGAGTTTGGTCTTGTAAATTCGCCACAGTCATGCAATTGCAACTGTATGCATTAGGGCAATTCACAATCTTGTCCAAATGGTCTTGCATCATAGCATTTGCAAAATGGTAGAGTATATTTTTACTCGACCCTAACAAAATATACAGAGATGAACTTACTATGCTTTTGCAAATAAGCAAAAACACTAATTTTATATACTATATACTATATGAATGCAATACTGAATTGCAAACTGACAGCTGATTGGGGAGAAAAAAAATCAAGGCAAAATGCAGTGTTGCAAAGTAAGCCGGAACAGACCGTTCACAATTGATAGAAAATGTTTACAATTGCACGAATTTACAATCTTAAATACACAGGATTGTAAGTTGCCCTCTTTTGTTACTGCGTTGAAAATATTTTCCATCATATATTGCAAATGCCACGATGCCAGCCTATTTGCTCGTAATCGGGAATATCTCTACTGTTACCTCGATACTTACCTCGAGGCATACTTTATTACGTCGTTATAAAGAAATTGACCCCATGAAATACCTCTATTACCACAAATACGACAAATACGACGATATACTCATGGTTCATGGATTAGGATTAGGTGCGAGAATGCCTGCAGCTCTGAATAAGTACTGCATAGAACAGCGGTAGCCTGTTTGCTTTGATACAAGCACAAATGGGGCTATTAAAATATAACATATAAGTTCAGACAGGACCAAATCTATTCATCTATTTCATAAAATAACTTTCGGCATTAATTGCCAGGCTTACATTTTGCCTTAATTGCAACGCTGTAGTTTTTATCAAATGTCTGGGCTCAAACATAACTCCAAGCATGGCTGAAAGCAATTAATTTCAGTCTGAGGTCAAAGGTTATAGTGTTCTAATTAATATCAATTTAATTTTTCTATTTTTTTTTTTATTATTTAGTCCACATACGCAATTTTGTGCATTTATGTGTAGATGTAGCTGGGCTTAATATGGCTGCGTCCGAACAGTGTTGTCTACAGCATAAAAGGCTATTTTTAGAGCAACATTGTAGCACATTAATTACAAACTTTGGAATTTTGTGTTGTTGGACTTGTTGAAACTTTTAAATTGTGTGCAAAAAAACAAAAAAAAAACTACTTTTTTTCGCGTAGCTAGTATAAACGTATGAATGTAAGCTAAGTGCATTTAGTAGTGACTGAGTGGCTGCTGTTGGTATTGCTGTTGTTGATGTTGTTAGACCAACCAGAGAATTCACAACAGGGTGTCAGTGCTTAATTGAAGTGCTTTTGTTAATTAATCACTTGACATGTTGACAAAAATTTAAAAAAAAAAATAACCTCACGGCTGTAGTGCTTTGCAGAAAAGGGCATAAAACTTAGGCAGAGGTTCCAGATGTAAAAAATGTGCTAAAGGGTGACCAAATAAAAACAATAAGAAAATATATTTAAATAAAACAACAATGCTGTGTGGTATTAAATTATTTCTGGCTTTATTTTGAAGCTACATTTATGCCATTATGTGTGGAATAACCGTCGCTTAAATAGCCGCCTCGGCCTAGCTGGTAGTGCTCCAAGCAGTCAGTCCAATTTTTCGCAAAAAAGTTGCATGATCACGACGTCCAATTCATGAACGCTCGCCGAGATGACCCATTCGCCAAATTCCTCCTTGACCACTTCGAGCGTTGCTTGCAAGTTGGGAAGTACCGCCATCTTGTTGGCACAACAGCTCGGATCTATCAATGTTGTTGAGCTTTGTACCTCGGTTCTGTAACTCGTTCGAGAAGTACTCGAATGAAAGTAGTGTCAGTCACTCTCGAAGGGTGGAATTCGAACGTTCGAGTTGTAATGTTTCTGCAAATGAAAGAACTCACCACACGAAAAAACTGTGGTTAGTTTTGCAACTGAAGTGGAACAGTGAAATCTGACATATTTACTGTTGTTGATAACTTATTTTGAATCAAATTATTAATTGGTTGCTTAATAGTGAAAAATATTCTTTAATGTTAGTATTTTAATAAATTTAATGTCGTTTTATGTGGCGGTCGTGGCGAGTGGGTAGAGTGCCAGAGAACCCTGCTTCAATTCCATCTGACACAGAAAGTTTTTCAATTGAATTTATTTTTCTGTTCGGCCATCACCTCTCTGCAGACAAAGGCAAACCTCAGAGAATACATAATGACATGTAAAGCTTCTTGAGAACATGCACATTAGACGTTCGAAATCGGCATAAAACTAGTAGGTTCAGCTCTCGATCAATTGTGTACAAACATTTAATAACAAGCACAACACAATTTCATCGTAAGAAATTCGGTTAAAGCCCTTTCAAGGGCTGAAATGGCCAGTTTATTTATATATATTTATTTATGGTAGTTTTATCCACTTTTCTAACTTGAGAGTGAATGAATTTCTGTGTTATAACAGCTTATTTTTTTTTTTGACTTCGTCTATTACAAATAAGACCTTTCGTTCATCATTGGAAGATAATAATCTACTTTAAGTGCGCCATTATGATCCTTAGTATTTGGTAGAAAGGACAATGATGGGTCACGAATTTAGTAGTAAATCTCCTTGGCCAAGACTGAAAGGCGAACGGTGAGAGCAGCATATCGTGCCATAAAAGCACTGCGAGGACAAGAACGTGGCGACTGACAAGCAGAGTGTATACGGCAACAAAACAAGCATTGAAATATAGCTATAGAGTCAAGCATCGATATTGTATCTATTATATCAGAGATCGGAGCATATTGTATGCTATATTTGTGTTTTTAAACACTATGAACTCTGCACCCATCACTGTCTTCGCTGTCAAATACATAGGATCATTTACTTATGAGGGCGCGTAAATATCTGGTCTATGAGGGATTTGTCAGGTCTGAAGCCACACTGATAAGGTCCAATCAGCTGGCTTACGATGAGCTTCAGTCTTTCACATAATACGCTCGACAGGACCTTATATGCGATATTAAGAAGGCTTATCCCACGGTAGTTGGCGCAAATGGTGGGATCTCCTTCTTATGGGTTGAACAGAGCACACTTAGGTTCCAATCGTTTGGAATGCATTCTTCCGACCATATTCTGCATAGGAGCTCATGAATGCATTTAAATAGAGGTTCGCATCTAGTCTTGTCTGCAGTCTTTTTATGCAATGGTGTCACGATACTCTTGGTCGTGCCACTGGTTTCGGCGAGGGCGGTGATAGCCAATCACTTCTTCGACAGTCGTACGCATAGAGTGGGAAATGTGATTCCACTGCGCGCATATATCGCCCATCGGAGGAGTGCTTTCTTTAAGCAGGAGTGAGAGTTGAATAGCGAAGTCTTCGGCTGTTCGTTTTGATTGCAGCTTTTCGACGTCTAGTTTTCTCTGTGCTGGATTGCGCGCATTCTTAGTTGCACACAAACGTGTACGGATCCTGGCTGCGAAAAGATAATGATCCGAGTCTATATTAGCACCAGGGATAATGCGTACATCTAGAACACTGGAAAAGTGCCTTCAGTCAATCAAAACTGGATCAATTTGGTTGCGTGTCTTTTGATCTGGAGACAGCCAGCCAAATATGACAAAAATAAGCCTGTGAAAACAGGGCAAGACCTCAATTCAGATAGCTGTAAATATTTAATACTTACTTCTTCTGGATAACCTCCATCATGAGTTCAGTTATCCCCTTATACTCTATAAATTGCAAAAAAGTTGATTACTTCTAGGTCCAAGCCGTCATGGAACCATCGGTTTCCGGAAGGTTCTCTGTGCTATTGTTACTCCTATAGCAGTATATGGCTTTTTGGCAGCATCTTGCCAATCTGCCCAAGCCTTATATTAAAAAAGTCACATTATAATCACCAAGAAAAATTTTTCAAATAAATAATTTTTACTCCCTTCCTCCATTGCTCCCAATTTTTGTTAGCTCCTTCAAAAGCATTTAGTTGCTCAGCAATATCCTTTCAGACTCTTTCGGCCTTCTTATTGCTGTCTGGACCGAAGAACTGCCCGCAACCAATTCTCAGGTTGGCCTTCATCAGCTCAACTAATGGGATCTTCTAATGCTTGTAAATTCTTCCTGCGATTATTTTTTCTATATTGTAAATAAAAGGATTTATAGTTATTGTTCTCTAATAAATATTAAATCATATTTACCTGACTCATTTTTACAAACTTTATAATTCGGTCACATTTTATTTATTTAAAAATGAATGCCCTCAAACTCACCTGTCTAAGGACATGCGAGAATGAATTCGATTAACAGACGTCAGCTTTTCGGTTCACCACACGTACAGAAACGGATCTCGAGAATAACGGCAGTTTGAGAAAAACATACGAGAAAATCAATCAAAAAAAGTTGCAGAACCGAGGTACTGGTCACAGAAAGTTGGTTAACATCGCTCTATATCGCGGACCATTCCCGGCAACGGTGTCTCTTTCCTTATATCCAAAAATTTAATGTCCGATGATGCCGCCGTGCCATAAACCGCACCAAACAGTCAATCTTTGTCGATGCTTTAATGCTTGGTCGAACACATATAGATTGTGGCTCCTCCAATAACGGCAATTTTGCTTGGTGACATAGTCGTTGAGCCAAAAGGTCAACCTCGTCCGAGAATATGATTTTGTGACCAAAATCCAGATATTTATTTATTGTTATTTTCTTAATACAAGCAGATAAGTACGTAACATAAGAAATTAATTTCTGTATTCAAGGGGGTTTTTTTACTGAGTTTGGGATATTACTTACCTAATTACGTGGGCAATAGACATATGCCCACAAGACCTATGAGAAAGAGATATCATAATTTATTTTAAGGAAATAGATAGTAATCAAATTTTAATTAGATCTAGAGAATATAGAGAGGGGAAAAATCGGAATTAAGAAGATATTTCGGAGTTCGCAGCTGCTGAGATGAAAGTCGAATTCATAGATCATATTATTGGTCAGATGAAGCATTCTAGTTAGGTTCGTTCTAGGTTCGCTGCATCCATAGCCGTTGCTATGAGAGTTGAGATGGAAGAGAGGTACAGACCTGAGGTTGCGTGGGTGGGTATTAAGGGATATCAATTGAAGCAGTGTAGGGCAGTTAATGTTTCCAACTTATATGTAGTTGAGGAATGAAGAGAGCATCGGCAAATACCATGGGTTTTTCAAAAGTTTGCATGTTAATCAACATCACACGATCTCAGCATAAGAAGGTAAATTAAAGTTGTTGGAACCGGTAAGGCCACGTAAACCGAACGAATCTAAGTTGTCCTAGCTTTGATACGCATCGAATGAGAGACATAGAGAGGTGAACAAACCTGGCAAGCATATTTTAGTATAGGCCTCACAAAGGCAATGTAGAGGAAATTTGTAACGTATGGGTTGGAAAACTCCTTAAGCCAAAGTTCAAGAATTGGCTCTACTAATTACATTATCAATATGGGATCAAAAATTAAGTTCCTTATCGCAAATTATACCCCAGTGCCGCAAATAACTAACTTAGGGAACAGGCTCACAAAAAATGTCAACATTGGTATCTATGCGTGGAAATATTTGCATGTCAGTATAAACAGAAAGATTTGAGTATTTGATGACATCATCGACATTGGTTATTGTTAAGACGAATAACAGAGGACCAATGTGGCTGCCTAGAGTAACACTAGAAGTTACTCGGAGAAAACTCGGATTTTGAAATCCTTGAAATCCGAAAGCTTTTAGCTTAAGAGGGATGTCAGTGTTAGTGATTTTTTCGAATGCTTTGCTTAAGTCAGTAGAGACAATGTCAACTTACTAACCGCTCTCCAAAGAACATAGGGTATTTGAAACGAATTCTGTGAGGTTGATAGTAGTCGATATTCCCTTGAGAAAGCCATTTTGGTTAGGGGAGAAGATAGACTTACAGTGGAAAAACATCATTTCGTAGACTATACTTTCAAATATTTTGGGTGTACATGATAGTTTTGCGATTGGTCTATAGCTTGTGGTATCATTTTTTGGCCCTTTTTTGTGTAGAGTTATAATGTACGAATCTTTAAAAAACTTAGGAAAAATGGATTGAGAGATAGAAAGCTGGAAAAGAGCTAAAAGAGGATGAGCTAAAGTATTTAAAAGTTTCGGGCTTTAATTCTTGCGTCAGCGAAATCTTATGCGGATGTAGGCAAAAATCCAGGTGTAAAATATGCCTGGTTGACTCTCTGGCGATGCACAATTAAGCTGATCAGCGCTGAATCGGCATTTATGGGACTTTTCGACACTGGCCACTACGGCGACTATGTTTTCTTCACTTCGCATCGATCTCTGTTTAACTGAAGGTTTAAAAGAGTGTACTTACGCTCAAACTTCTCCACGTTGCGAGGAATTCAATGCCTGCGCACTGCAGCCATGGTGAAGACCGACCATACGACAAAATTCACTTTGTGTATTAACAACTGAGCCGGAATTCCGATAATATTTAACACATGATCCAATAAGCCCCGAGACTAACTACTAGGTGGCACCTCCAACGAAATATCGATATAATATTCCAACCTTCCAATATTCCAATAGTTCCAACCTTCAAATAATACGTGTAAAAATTGCATGACAATCGAACGTTTAGTTCAGAAGTTGCAGTGATTTTAGTGAAGCATTTTCAAAATAATGGATTCAAAGCAATTTCGTGTGTTGATTTTCCGTCCAAGCTGAGCAAAGGCTTTGAAAGTGTTATTTGGAATCTGCTCCGTCAAAAGTAACCATTCGCAGATGGTATGCTCACTTTAAACTTGGTCGTACAGACACAAATGATGCTGAACGTTCAGGATGCTCAAATGAATTGTTCCACAAAACATAAAAAAGTACACAAAATGGTATTGGCCGACCGTAAAGTGAAGGTGCGCGAGCTAGCTGAGGCTCTGAAAATATCGAAAAGCAGTGTGGGAACAATATTACAGGAACATTTGTCGATGAGAAAGCTGCTTCGCAAATGGGTGGCGCGTTTTCTCACACCGGACCAAACAACGTGTCGATGATTGGGCGAGCTGTTTGGCACTGTTTACAAAGAATAAACATGAATTTGTGCATCGGTATGTGGCAATGGATGAAGCATAGATCCACCATTATACACCGGAATCAAGATGGTCGTCAGCTGAGTGGAGAGTATCCGATGAAAGCAGACCAAAGACACAACAATCGACTGGAAAGGTTATGGCATCTGTATTTTGGGATACGCATGGAATTTTGTTCGTCGACTATCTCGAAAAGGGAAAAACAATCAACAGCGATTTTTATATAGCGTTATTGGAGCGTTTGAAGGATGAAATCGCGAAAAATCGGCCCCATTTGAAGCAGAAAAAAATGACAATGCACCGTGTCACAAATCGATAAAAACGATGGCGAAAATCCACGAATTGGGCTTCGAATTGCTTCCTCATCCACCGTATTCGCCAGATTTGGCCCCCAGCGACTACTGGCTGTTTACTGACCTCAAAAAAATGCTTGCCGGCAAGAGATTTGGCTCCAATGAAGAGATGATGGCTGAAACTGAACCGTATTTTGAGGCTAAGTACAAATCGTTCTACGAAACCGATATTGAAAAGTTAGAAAAGCGGTAGAATTATTGTCTTGCTGTTGAAGGAACCTATGTTGATGAATAACGAAGAATATTTGTAAAAAAAAAAGTTTTTTATTACTTAGTCTCGGGACTTATTGGACCATGTTCTATAAATTATTTCCACACATTTGTCAAGCGTTAAACAATGTTTGATAAAATGACAAACCTTTCTTAATATTCTGACAGCTGAATGTCATCGGTATCTTTGACATTGGTGTCTTTTGCTGAAACACAACAATTGAAAAAACTATCATTACTATCTGGTCACCCGTTAAAATTATGATGCTTGAGTCAAGAGACTCCTTTTTTCTAAAGGAAAAATAAGAAAAAATTAGTTTCTTGTAGAGATGAAAATATTTTTTATGAGTTGCGATATCATTTAATGCTGCATTTTTTCACACAATTTTTACTGCTTGCTCGTAAATTGCTCTTTTATGCCATTTTTTCCCTAGCCCCCTCCATCAAGCGCTCTTTGATGCTCTTTGTGCTCATGGGCCACAAACGTTGATTGCTTCGTAGTTGTTTTACTTCCTCACATATCAATAAAATGCACTCTCCCAGCATCATAAAAACTAATGATAACCTCGAGGCTTACATCAAAAATCAATTTGTTTAGCGGCACCCTCTTAATTTTTTTGTGTTTTTCTATCTCTCTCTCTCTGTTTTTTTTTTGTTTGTTTTTATTTTTGATGAGTACACTAAAAAAAAAATGTTTTAAAATTGACGACAATTGTTATTAATTTGAAGAATTTTGTGTTTAAAAAATAGCTTGCAACAAATTTCGTCAAAGTAAGAGCTAATGTGTTTAAAAGTTTTGAAAAATATATGAAAAAAAAGGCAAATTATGAACACATTTTTTGAACACATTGTGTTTAATTTTAAGCTAACATTTTTTTCCAGTGTAGCATAACTTTTAGCGCGCCTTTTTTTGTTTGTTTTGCATCCGCTTACACGCTACACTTTTACTTGCATCGAGTAGTTCTTGGGGGCGAAAAAAAGTTACGGACTTTTTGAAAAAAATTGTACACTCATAAGTATGAATTTACCCGCTGGTTAGACATAGAAAATTTCACAAAAAATGGGAGTGCTGCACAAAAAAAAAAGAAATAAGCCATGGTTAAAGATTTTGTTGCTTGATGGTATATATTTATATATTTATTTATTTATGATATATATATCCGCTACATAAATGAATTCACCATTTGTTGAAATATCCTCATCTTGGTTGAAAATTTTCTGTTTGGTATCTATTTTTACCAGTTCTGTCATAGTCATCATCATAATAGTAATAATATTCATCTAAAATGAAAAGAGTTTTATTTTTATCATTAAACATATCAAGCATTGTTCTGTTGAAGCTGCAATATATTAAATATGTTTCTCAAATTGTAATGTAATCATTTCGGGCCTTTCGAAGAAGAGCCAAACTAGCAGTTAATTTAAAAGAAAAAAATGTCTCTTTTTTCAAAAGCCTCAATGTCGAAACTCGCAAGCTCTTGCCAGAAGCGGTCATAATCTTCTTGAAAAAGCCCAAAGTGTTTATAGTGTAGGCTGTTTTCAGCGGCTTTATCTCCATCTCGCATGTTTACATAGTTTATATTGTCATAAATAAAGGATTTTCCATTAAGGACTTGACAAATTTTTTTTTTTTCAATTAAACGCAAACCATTGGAGATATTTCAAAAACTTTATTATTGGTTTGAAGTACAATCAAAAAATTTATGAATGTAATTCAACTTCGTTCATATGGCCACCGTAGGCACGTATGCAGCGGTCGATTCGTTGGTTCCAATTTTCGATAACTCGGCCACACATTTCGGCTGAAAAGGCCACACATTTCGGCCGAAACGGCCGCTATTTCGCGTTCATTATTGGCTCTGGCGGCTCTGAAGTCAAGCGTCGTCGGTTTGTTGGCAATGACTTGACGTAGCCCCAAAGAAAATAGTATAGAGGTTTTAAATCGCACGAACGAGGCGGCCAATCGACTGGCCCATTTCTTGAGATGACACGCTCATAAAATTTACTCTTCAATAAATCGATTGTAACGTGTGCTATGTGGCTTGTGGCACCTCCAGTTGGAATCACATGTCGCCCAAGTCCATATCTTCCAAATCGGGCCAAAACTAATCGGTAATGGTCATTCACAGTAACGTTACGATCATCATCGTCGATGAAAAACTATGGTCCAATGACGCCACCGGCATGCAAACCGCACCAAACAGTTATTTTTTGTGGATGAAGTGGTGATTCATGAAGCACATGTGGATTTTCACGCGACCAATAACGCATATTTTGCTTATTGACGAACCCATTGAGCCAAAAATGAGCTTCGTCACTGAAGATGATTTTGCGATGAAATTCAGCATCTTGGCGCATCTTTTCCAGAGCCCACTCGAAGAACGTACGTCGCTTCAAATGGTCCATCGGCTTCAATTCTTGAGTCAGCTTGATCTTGTATGGGTGTAAACCAAGATCCTTTCGCAAAATTCACCATAAACTGGTCCGGGCAATGCCCAATTCTTGAGAACGCCGTGGACAGTCAATTGTTTTGTCAACAAAACAGTCAATTGTTTTGTAGCGTTTGCCACAGACGCCTGAACGGCAGCGATTTTTTCGACACTTCGACCAACCCATTGTCTCACTGGCACTGCAACATCACACAACGAATATGTAGACTCAAATATTTGCACTAAACTTGTTGTTATTGTCTGTCTACTAGGGTGAGAATTACGACTACGAATTTCGTAGTAAATTTTTATAATTTGTAGACGCTGTTCATTCGTGTACTATACCATGATGAAAATGTTGAGTTTACAAAATAAATTGACACTGACAGTTCGATGATTAGTGAAAGAGGGCGTTCAGAAATTGAAAACCCTGTACTTCGTTTGTTCGTTCGTTCTTTTAGTTAGCTAGGTGTTTTATTTCGTTTGGACAAACCAAGGACTCAAACCATAGATTGGTAAATATTAGCTGCGTTCGATTCGCCAGCCTATACTCAATTCATGTCGCTTATTTCAAAATTTGTATGGGAAAACAACAACAAAGTCTACAGCTAGTTGAGTATAGAGTAGGTCAATTATCAGTTGAGTTAAGTAAAGTTGTGTTGCCAAGTTCTTATTTTTTAGTTGGTTTGTGTACGGAATAAGGTAAATGTAATAGATTCTGTCAAAATGTGATGTGAGTTCAAAAACAAAATTAATTTATTGGCAGATTTTATGTGGTCTGGAAAAACAAAAGTGTTGCCAACTCTGCAGGAAGTAACAGCTAAGTGAGTAGCCGTTTTTTTCGTAATTGAGTTGAGCACTGGCGGATCGAATGCAGCTTAAGTTATTTCTGCTCTAGTTCGTTTTGTTCCTACTCGCTGCAAAATCAATTGAACTAAAATTAACTAAAAGAACGACAAACACTGAACTAGTTTACATAGTTCATGAGTGGAAATCGTTCAACTGAACTAGTTCGTTCATGAACTATTCAAGCTTACATATAAAGCGGGAAGTTCATTCACTGCATTTGCATATGTGTCCATCTACTCGCTGAACGCCAATATAAATATGTGAAAGCTTACAGATGAAAGTTCATTTACTGCTTTTGCATATGCGTCCGTTTACTCGCTACGCAAGCAAAGTCGAAAATATTTCAACTTTTCTTGCGTAATTTGCGTTTTTTGATAGCTCGTTACTTATAGCGAACAGAGAGAAGAAATAAAAGAAACGAGTCAGAAGCTCATTGCTTTTAGGGATGGCTCTTGTAAATAAATCTTAAAAATTAAAAATGTCTATAATTTTTTCATTGTTAATTTCTCAAAAGTATATTTTTATATTCAGGATTTAAGATTGTTTTCATTTTAAATGAAGACATTTTAAGTATTTTTGTGTAAATACTATAAAAACTCAACATTACGAATTTACCAAATGTTTTATTATTTTGTAGCCCTGCTAACTCTGAACGTAAAACGCAAGCATTGAACTCTGTCATAATTTTCTTGCGTAAATTACTTCAGCGAGTTAACGGACGCATATGCAAATGCAGTGAATGAATTTCCAGCTTTAGTTCTTTTAGTTTATTCGTTCTTTTTGTGCGTTACATGTTATACTTTGTTCGTTTTTTTAGTTCGTTCGCTCTTTTAGTTCGTTAGTTCCTTTATTTCGTTTGGACAAACCAAGGACTCAAACCATAGATTGTTAAATTTAGTTATTTTTGCTCTCGTTCATTTTGTTCCTACTCGCTGCAAAATCAATTGAACTAAAATTAATTAAAAGAACGAGAAACACTAAACTAGTTTACATAGTTCATGAGTGGGAATCGTTCAATTGAACTAGTTCGTTCATGAACGGGTATGGGCACCACTACATTTGAAGCTTCTGTGTTGTTTCTGTGTTTGTCTTCTGCCTCTGTTTTGTTGTTGTGTTTTGTTGCTATATAAGCCTTTGCTCTCAATTTCTCTCAATTGGCTCCGAAGCCAGCTCCGTGCCCATATCTGTTCATGAACTATCCAAGCCTAAATATAAATTGATAATTAATTGATAATTGATTTTTTCTTATCATAAAAAGCTCTGTTCAAGTCCTTTCAAGAGCTGAAATGACCAATTCGTTCTTGTTTTCTTTAGGGTAAGGATTTGCACAAAGACTAGAAGCAGAAATAGGATATGGAGCATGACAAAGATTAAAGCATGGAATTGGACAAGGATAAGAGCGAGTATTCAAACAAGAAAATTAGGAAAAGAACTACGACAAGAATTGGAATAAGGAAAGGGACAACAATTTAGACACACCTAAAACAATATTTAGGACGAAAGAATAAGGGCAAGAAATGAGACAAGGAATAGCACAAGGATTTGTACACTAAAGACAAGATAATATAGGATTAGTGCACAATAATACTAAAGACAATGTTTAAAACAAAAATAAGGAAAAGAAGTGAGATAGGGATTAGGAAAGAAATTTAGACAAGGATAAGGTCAGGAATTTGGATGTAGATTAAATCAAAAGCAAAAAGTAGAAGAAATATAAGGACAAATATAAAAATGTGTATAAGGATGAGAACAAGTTTTGGAACAAAGTAAGAGATAGGTACAATTTTTCATAGCACTTTCATTCAACAAGTCATATGCAACAATATTGCATTTGTGTTGCATAAGCTGACCTGACCTCCACGACCTAACGACATCAATACATCTTTTTTCATTGTATTTTCATTCTGTCGTAAGGCCAAGTACAAATCATTCATTTTCAATCTATAACATTTACCGTACCGTTATATATACCGTACCATATACTCATTGAGTAATAATTCCATGCAACGCCGTTCAGTGATTGATTAATTTTCAATATTGCTGCAGCTCTCTCCGCGACCGCTTTAATTCATAAATTTGTTTGTATTTTTATGTCATGAGGGCTAAGATACAGCCTTTATCGACTTATAATTTCTTTTACCGTTGAACCTAAAGCTACATAGCGGGTTATAATTCTATGTAACAAATTTGAAGTTTCGTTGCTTAAGCAACTTCCTCCGTGACCCGATTACGTCTTTAATTTTTCTTTTTTATTTTTGTAATAAAATCAAAGAATTAACCTTTACTACCGTACTATTACTTTTATCGTAGCATTTCTACTCGCGAGTAACAATTCCATGCAACACCGATGCATTTTGAAAAATTGTATATTTCAACTTTTTTGGAAACCTGCGCTGAAAAATGTAACATTTGTCAAGTCAAATAATAAAAAATCCCGCTTTTTTTCAAACATTTGCTTTAAAATTTGAATACTTTGCTCCTTTTTGCCACACCTACATTATCTCTACTATATTGGAAATCTAAATGATTCCAAAAGTTCAGCATTTCTCGGATCATGAATTGAAATCTGAAATCATTGCTTTTGCATTTGTTTTTAGGGCACTTCTGTCCACTTTTGTGGATTTTAAGACACAGCTAATGTCTTTAAAAATATTAAATTCAAATTTTAAGAGTTAAGTTCTTCAACTGATTCTACGAAACTATGCCGTTGTCACCTATACATCTTTCTGTACTGAATAGTTTACTATTCCAAGAAGTTCATACTCAACAAAAGTTAATGTTTTAAATCAATACTTTTAGTATTACCTTCATCCGATTCGTCTTTTTTTGGTGTAGTACTCGTAGTGGTTGTATTCTCGAAATAGTGGCTGCTTTCTGGGGTTGTATATTTTGGCGTAGTGCTAGAATCATGCTCAGAGTTTACACGCTCACACATTAGATCATAACAATTCGGATATATTTTATCGTTATCATTGCAGATGTGACAGTTTTCTTCCCTGTATTGAAAGAAATTGTTGGGTATTTATTTTAATCTCCATGGACAATAAGAAAAAGTAAAACCAACTTTAACTGCCCCCTTTCAGAACAGTAAAAACTGCACACTTGCTGAAATAAGAAAAACCGAGTTCTCTTGCATAGCCCCTCAGCGCCACCGTGCTGCATCTCATAGCATGCCTTGGAAGTGGGTCTAAAATCGCTGCCTAAGAGTTTTTTAATAAAAACCAAGTGGAAAAAAGTGCGCAAAAGTTTTGTGACGTGGCGAAATACTTACAATTCTGTGCGCCATATGTTGATGGAATGTTGCTGCTGTTGCTGCACAAAATTGCAGCAACAAGTAAAAGTTTCTTCATGTTTTTGCAAAATAAACTCTTTGCCAATTGGAAAATATATATATAAAAAAAAACACAGAATGGCAGCAATCAAGTTTCTGCCAAGTTAGCTGCTGAAAACTGTTATTTAAACTCGAAACCAATTTGAATAAGAAAATTAAAAGTTAACCAAACTTCAACTACTTCGACGGAAATCACTTTATTTATATAGCCGTGGTTGTGCCTGTTGAAAGTCATAGTTTAGGTTTTTCTCCTTTTTTTTCTAGAAAACTTTTACTCAATTCTTAATGAAATCGTAAATTTTTTAACAAAATTACTTTAGTTGCGGAATGAATGGAAATAAAAAAAAAACAATTTTCAAAAACATTACTAAAAATTCCTCAAGTAATTGCATTTTTTTTTCCTGACAGCCACAATTTATGAAAGCATTCAGCGGAATTCAGCTTTTAAAGTTTTTGAGTTATTTGTGTTTATGGCTGAGATTTATTTGGCAGAACGCTAAGTTGAGTTATCTTTGAAGTTCTCAAAAAACAATGTAGCAGCTTGGATAGTTTTTTTAAATTATAATCAGCAAACAAGCAAAAACAATATCGTCTGGAGATATCAGTACAACACAACATGGAAGAAAAAGCTTGCGGTAAAGAAAAAGACTAACTTTAAAATATTGGATACAATTCGGTTATTGATGTTCTGAAGTTACGAGGATACGTCTTACCTCGAAAATTTGAAAAAGGTACCTATTCAAAATGCAACGGTGAAAATCAAAATCGAGATCAAAATTAAACTCAAACTCAAACTCAAACTGAAACTCAAACTCAAACTCAAACTCAAACTCACACTCAAACTGAAACTCAAACTCAAACTCAAACTCAAACTCAAAATTAAAATCAAAATCAAAATAAAAATCAAACTTAAACTCAAACTCAAACTCAAACTGAAACTCAAAATCAAAATCAAAATCTAAATCTAAATACAAATCCAAATCCAAATCCAAGCCAAATCAAAATTAAAATCAAAATCAAAATCAAAATCAAACTCAAACTCAAACTGAAACTCAAACTCAAAATCAAAATCAAAATCAAAATCAAAATCAAAATCAAAATCAAAATCAAAATCAAAATCAAAATCAAAATCAAAATCAAAATCAAAATCAAAATCAAAATCAAAATCAAAATCAAAATCACACTCGAATTCAAACTCAAGCTCAAACTCAAATTCAAACTCAAAATTAAAATGAAAATCAAAATCAAAATCAAAATCAAAATCAAAATCAAAATCAAAATCAAAATCAAAATCAAAATCAAAATCAAAATCAAAATCAAAATCAAAATCAAAATCAAAATCAAAATCAAAATCAAAATCAAAATCAAAATCAAAATCAATATCAAAATCAAAATCAAAATCAAAATCAAAATCAAAATCAAAATCAAACTCAAACTCGAACTCAAACTCAAGCTCAAACTCAAATTCAAACTCAAAATTAAAATTAAAATCAAAATCAAAATCAAAATCAAAATCAAAATCAAAATCAAAATCAAAATCAAAATCAAAATCAAAATCAAAATCAAAATCAAAATCAAAATCAAAATCAAAATCAAAATCAAAATTAAAATCAAATTCAAAATCAAACTCAAACTCAAACTCAAACTCAAATCCAAACTCAAACTCAAACTCGAACTCAAACTCAAACTCAAGCTCAAACTCAAAATCAAAATCAAAATCAAAATCAAAATCAGAATCAAAATCAAAATCAAAATCAAAATCAAAATCAAAATCAAAATCAAAATCAAAATCAAAATCAAAATCAAAATCAAAATCAAAATCAAAATCAAAATCAAAATCAAAATCAAAATCAAAATCAAAATCAAAATCAAACTCAAACTCAAATCCAAACTCATAATCAAACTCGAACTCAAACTCGAACTCAAACTCAAGCTCAAACTTAAAATCAAAATCAAAATCAAAATCAGAATCAAAATCAAAATCAAAATCAAAATCAAAATCAAAATCAAAATCAAAATCAAAATCAAAATCAAAATCAAAATCAAAATCAAAATCAAAATCAAAATCAAAATCAAAATCAAAATCAAAATCAAAATCAAAATCAAAATCAAAATCAAAATCAAAATCAAAATCAAAATCAAAATCAAAATCAAAATCAAAATCAAAATCAAAATCAAAATCAAAATCAAAATCAAAATCAAAATCAAAATCAAAATCAAAATCAAAATCAAAATCAAAATCAAAATCAAAATCAAAATCAAAATCAAAATCAAACTCAAACTCGAACTCAAACTCAAGCTCAAACTCAAATTCAAACTCAAAATTAAAATGAAAATCAAAATCAAAATCAAAATCAAAATCAAAATCAAAATCAAAATCAAAATCAAAATCAAAATCAAAATCAAAATTAAAATCAAAATTCAAAATCAAACTCAAACTCAAACTCAAACTCAAATCCAAACTCAAACTCAAACTCGAACTCAAACTCAAACTCAAGCTCAAGCTCAAACTCAAAATCAAAATCAAAATCAAAATCAAAATCAAAATCAGAATCAAAATCAAAATCAAAATCAAAATCAAAATCAAAATCAAAATCAAAATCAAAATCAAAATCAAAATCAAAATCAAAATCAAAATCAAAATCAAAATCAAAATCAAAATCAAAATCAAAATCAAAATCAAAATCAAAATCAAAATCAAAATCAAAATCAAAATCAAAATCAAAATCAAAATCAAAATCAAAATCAAAATCAAAATCAAAATCAAAATCAAAATCGAAATCAAAATCAAAATCAAAATCAAAATCAAAATCAAAATCAAAATCAAAATCAAAATCAAAATCAAAATCAAAATCAAAATCAAAATCAAAATCAAAATCCAAATCCAAATCAAAGCCCAAATCAAAATTAAAATCAAAATCAAAATCAAACTCAAACTCAAACTCAAACTCAAATCCAAACTCATAATCAAACTCGAACTCAAACTCGAACTCAAACTCAAGCTCAAACTTAAAATCAAAATCAAAATCAAAATCAGAATCAAAATCAAAATCAAAATCAAAATCAAAATCAAAATCAAAATCAAAATCAAAATCAAAATCAAAATCAAAATCAAAATCAAAATCAAAATCAAAATCAAAATCAAAATCAAAATCAAAATCAAAATCAAAATCAAAATCACAATCAAAATCAAAATCAAAATTACATAGCGTAAGACATCTGGAGACAGGATCGCTACGACCATAGTTTGTCCTATGGGCCTTGAAGAAATATGTACAATAGACCGTACCACCTCCTATGCAAAAAAACAAAGTGCACCGTATACCAGCCAATATGACGTATTTTTGCAAGACAATAACGAAAAAAAATTTTTTTTTTACCGAACGTAGGGGTCGCGCATTGACATATAACTTCATATCTCCGGTGTTTACAGTCAAATCTCCGGTGTTTACAGTTTTTGTCTCAAAGATACCAATATGACCTCTATAGAGGTCATTGACCTCTCTGACCTCAGGTGTACCGTTCTAGTACTTTCTCTCCAGATCTCAGTTTTTACCATCCTAATGTACAACCCTAATATTAAAAAAATAAAGCTCTTAAAATATCATTAATCTTTTGCTCAGGAAATATATCAATATTTCCAGCAGAACTATTTTTAAAAAATTTTTGAAAATTTGTTGCCGAACGTTGATGCTCTGTTGAAGGCCTTCCAAGGACTTGGAGAAATATTTTGTTTTGTATTTTGGAGAAAAATAATTGGTCTCTTTCAGACAAAAACATCGATATGTCAATCAATATGATAAGACTTTTAATACCGATGATATGATGAAAATGAAAAAAGGGACCCTACGTTCGGCAAAAAACGTTCCGTACGTTCCGACTGTTAACACCAGAGATATGAAGTTATATGTCAATGCGCGACCCCTACGTTCGGTAAAAAAAAAAATTTTTTTTTCGTTATTGTCTTGCAAAAATAAGTCATATTTGCTGGTATACGGCGAACTTTTTTTTGAGGTACGGTCTAATGTACAATGTTCGGTCGAGCAGGAGCGTGAAATGGAATAAAAGATAAGAGTTCGGGTGAATCAGTTTTGCCACTAAGTACAATATGGGGCAAAAGTATTCACACTATCACCCTATAACTTTTGCAAATGGCGTTAAATGTCAATTCGGTTTTGACATTTGTGAAGTAAACAAACGCAGAATACAAATCGACAAGCCATAAATCATTTCACTCCTCAAGAACGTGGAATAATTGTTTTCACTTTTTTGCGCAACATTTTGTTGATTGTGTTGGTGCAGCGTGAATTTCGTCGCAAATTTCCTAGCCATCCGACACCAAGTGGACAAGCACTGTGGAGTTTGGCCACTCATCTTGAAGAGACTGGAACAACATGAGATCTTTCCAAGGCTGGCCGGCCCCGGAGCAGCCGTTCTGCTGAGAATATTGCTGCTGTTACCCAAGATGTCGAAGAAGAGCCCGGAACATCGACTAGATGACATACCACGCAATTGGGCATTAGCCGACGGTCAATACGCAGAATTTTGGTGAAAGATTTGAAGATGTTCCCTTACAAAGTGCAGACAGTGCATCAGCTGTAAGCTGTTGACCACCAACCGCGTGTAACCTACGCTCAAGCCATCCTGAATTTCAACGAAGAGGTGGACGATTTTTCATCGAAAATTATAATGAGCGATGAGGCTCATTTCCATCTTTGCGGTTAAGTGAATAAACAAAATAATCGTTTCTGGGGCACCGAAAATCCGTGTATCACCCACGAATAACCATTACACCCGCTCAAAGTTACTGCGTGGTGTGGTGTTTACGCTGGAGGAGTGAGTCATCGGGAAATTTTTTTTGTGGAGGGCCAAACTCCACCAAACGACGACTGTGGAGGGCATGCACTACAGAGCCATGATTACCGAATTTTTTCTTCCTCAATTGAATGAATTGGGACTGGAGAACATGTGGTTCCAACAGGACGGTGCAACAGCGCACACTGCCCGAGCCAAAACCGATATTCTGAAGGAAGCATTTCCAGGTCGCTTAATCTCTCGTTTTGGTGATTTGCACTAGCCGGCCTGATCACCCGATTTAAGCGCTCCATACTTCTTTTTATGGGGTGTTTTGAAGTCACGGGTGTACGTCTTCAAGCTCTTCAAGCTGTTAAGGAGAATTTTCGCCAAGAATGCGAGAACCTGTCGCCCGAAGTTCTGGCAAGAGTGATGGAAAATGCCATAAAACGAGCCCGTATGGTCATAAATTCTGGCGGCGGCCACTTGGCCGATATCATTTACTCAACTTAATGGAATAAATTCTAACGGATTAAATAAACAAATGTCACAAGAAAAACCAAAGTTTTTAAAAAAAAAAAAATACAGCAAAATAACTTTTGCCCCACCTTGTATAAGTTTGAATTTGGGTTGTTTTAATCTTTAAGCTTTTTCTATAAATATTTCATATCAACATTCTGATATTTTCTTAAATAATAACTCAAATGCAATTAAGACCAAACTAGGTCAAACCTAGAAAATTCTAAACACTCAACTGCAAACTTCAAAGAATAACTGTAAAGTCTTCAAATTTCATTGCGAAAACTTGCTCCGTCGCGGCTCGTTAAGTGAATTCAAAATTGTAAGCTCAACACTTAATTAACGCAATTTAGCAAACAATTTGAGTGCCCTCAAGACCTAGTCAAAATCAAGAACCAGTCAGACCTACTAAATTTCTTTTTACGAGTTGGAGAAGGGATAAACTGTGGTGTTAATGCAGCTTAGCTAAGGATCTCTTGCGCGGAATTGTTTCATAGCACTTAGTTGGGGTCAACACGAAGGTGTTTGGTGTTTTATTTAGTTCTAGTTTGCATAACAACAACAACCATGCAATGAAAAGGGTTTTTCATGCTACCAGCTGCTTTATTGTTTTTGTCCTGGCAACCAAGAATTTTGTAATTTATATGCAAATTGTTTAATTCGCTTTAACATAGATGCTTGGAAGTTTTAGTAAAAGTTTTTTTTTTTTATTTTTCTTTTTATTTTTGCCTAAATATGTTTATGATGAAGAAAGTTTCGTGAACGCTGCAGTTAAGTTAAAGAAGGAAACATTGTTGAAAGGTGTTTTCAATAAATTTGTTACCGGAGATGGGCGAGGCGGTGAAGTGATTTTAAGAAATTTGAGCTTTTAATAAAGTTATACATTTTTTGATTTGAACGGTGATGTTGTGGATTAACTTCATATAATTTCATTCTTCACTTTCATATAATTTGTAAAATGTAAGCATATCCTTATTTAGTTTAAGTTTAAGTTTAAGTTTATTGATAAAAAATATTAGCATATAAGATTGATTCTTTTAAATACAATAATTTACAACAGAAATTCAAAGAAACAATTTAACAATTTAAATAAATAACAGTTTCAAAGGAAAACTAAGGGCCAGAAAAAAATGAAAGTTAAATAATAATATTTATATATTGTGAGAAATTATAGTTGGAAGGTAAAGTGAGAAGGTAAAGTATAGAATTTATGTAAGATATAAATAATGAGAAAATTTGAGATAAGAAGAGTTAAGAGAAATATTCAAAGATGAGACGCTTAAAGGTTGTTTTGTTGCTGACACGTTTTAAGTAATTTGGAAGGGTATTCCAAAGTCGAATAGCACTAATGAAAAACAGTCTATTAGATTCACTGTATTTGAAGGGGGGTGCTAGAAAAAATAGGCTTCTGGCCTGCAGACCTGCAGAATTGTAGTTTTTTAAAAAGATAGTTTGGACTTTTTGAATATACATATAAGTCTATGGAGGAAAATACAGTTTCTTCCATTCCGATTACTGTGTGTTGATACATCATCAAACCTTCGGATACCGTAAACATATCGAGCTGTGTTGTTATATGCCACCAATAACTTACGTGATGACCTTGAATCGAGCTTGCTATAAACAACTTCAGAGTAGATTATTATGGGAACGATTAAGTGTACTATCAGTATTCTTCTCGTTTCTGTAGGAATAAATGGGGCAGTTTTCCTTAGGTTCCGTAATGAATAATACACTTTACTAACTACACTGTTGATATGATCTCCGCACATGAGTGAAGAGTTGATAATGAAACCGAGATTATATACTTTGCTAACAAGGCTAAGTTTAGTTCCATTAAGGAAGATAGAAGGCAGTTCAGCAAATGGATATCTATATTTCATAAAAGGTAACATGTGAGATTTTTTGGGGCTTAAACAGAGGTTGTTTTCTTTGGCCCATTTAACAATTTCTAGCTGGTCATCGTTTACTCTGGCATATAAATCTTCAATGAGACCTAAAGGTCGGGAAAGATACAGTTGCAAGTCATCTGCATACGCGTGCATTGAGACATTTTTACAGACCGAAAAAATGTCATTTAAAAACATTGTAAATAGAAGCGGCCCAAGTACCGAGCCTTGGGGTACTGCACTACTAATTTGCTTGATCCCTGAAAATATATTCCCTATTTTAACTCTCTGCGTCCTTCCTTCTAAATAACTTTTCAGAATTTTTACACCAGTACTTGAAAAGTTGAACAACATTTCTAGCTTCATATAGAGCAAGAGGTGACTGACACTGTCGAACGCTTTCGAGAAATCCAACAAACAAACTAAGGTAATCTCTCCCCTGTCAAACGGCGTTCTTATATCATCTAGAATTTTTACGATTGCAGTAGAACAGCTATGTCCAGGACGAAATCTAGACTGCAAGGAAGAGAGTAAATTATGTTCAAGGAGATATTTGGAAATTTTTTCAGCCATTAGGGATTCAAGAACTTTGGAGATTGAAGATAGTAGACTAATGGGTTGAAAATCACTTGGGATGGCAGCTGTTGGTTTTTTTCCTATTGGAATTATTGTCGCAGTTTTCCAGATGGAAGGAAATGTTGAACTTGTTAGACAGTGATTAAGAATATAACATAAGGAAGTATGAGTTTAATGAACCTTATATCTTTTCCATCTTCACCGATAGCATTCGATTTAATCTTCAAGATGCATCTTACAACATCTGAATCATCAACTGCAGTGAACTCAAACTTTTGATGCATATTAGGGGTACCCAGACTGATATAAGGGTAAGAGATTTGGCCAACGGGGCTGGCTGCAAAAAACGAATTAAGAGCATCTGGATCTAGTTGACACCTTGCAGTTTTGTTGTTATTTCCTATTCCAATTGCCTTTACGTTATTCCAGAGTTTCTTTGCACGTTGTGACGAACTTAGCCTTGATGAAAAGAACCGTTTTTTTGACAGTTTCATTGCCGATGAAGCTTCATTTCTTGCTCTTCTAAAGTCCTCCCTGTTTGAATCTGTAGGATTTCTTTTCCAAATAGTATAGGCCTTATGCCGTTTTTTTAAAGCCAGTTTGACAGAGTTTGTGAACCACGGGCATGATCTATTCGTGACTCGAGATGAACGTAAAGTCACATGACTGTCATATGTATATGCTAGTTTCTTTGTTGATGAAGCAGTTTAATTTACCATCAACTGTGCTTAGAAACCAACAGTCCAACCAATTTTCTCGAGATAAATCGGAAAATAAAGATTCAAAGTCAATCGATTTATAATCATGATACGTAAATGTTTTGACCACGTCAACGGGCTTGAGATGTATATTCAACTTGCAAAAAATTAGGTCATGATCAGAAATAAACGATATCTGATCAAATAGCAAAACTGATGATATATC
The DNA here is from genome assembly GCA_943735915.1 of Pherbina coryleti. Taxonomy (NCBI): domain Eukaryota; kingdom Metazoa; phylum Arthropoda; class Insecta; order Diptera; family Sciomyzidae; genus Pherbina; species Pherbina coryleti. The sequence goes on along the minus strand of OX030951.1, from coordinate 128,428,836 downwards.
AGAAATAACAAAGAAATCTAGCAGACTAGGAGTTACATATCTACCAAATCGAGTTGGCTCCTCCGAGTTGACAATAAAAAGACCGACTTCGGACAGATCGTCTAGAAGTTTGTTGGCTAAGCTATCATTGCAGAGCAGATTTATATTAAAGTCGCCACATAATATAAAATAGTCATAATCAATAAGACAGCTAGATATGGAAGAGAATAACGACTCGAGGCTAGAACTGCGGCTAGGATTATATATACATGAGAACAAACTTTAACTCTGCAATCATATATTTCAATGTTTAAAAACTCCACTTCTGTTTCATTTGACTTACTCAAGAATTTTACATTTAGATTGGTTTTACAATATATTGAAATCCCGCCTCCCCTTCTATTCAGCCTATCATGAGGAAAAAGATTATAATTGTTTATGCTAAGTAAAGAATCGTTAATTTCGTTTGAAAACCAAGTTTCTGTGACACAGAGATTGTCTGACACAGAGGATTCAGAAAAAAATATATTTAGCACAGTCCAATTTGAAATCATTCAGACTTCTAGCATTAAAATTTGAAATTTTTAAGCTAGAATGTTGCTTGCAAAGAATGTCAATACTAACCTTTTGATTTCCATTAGAGTCGACATAAGAGTTATTACCAGTGAACACGGCATTTCAGAAACCCAACCCATCAATCCCATCAACCCATCAATTCCTTATTAGAAATTGGATCATATCCTCTGCTGGTGCTGGTAGGGTTGCTGGAGCTGCAAAAATCTTAAATATCTGGTTTGAATATACGTTAGTACCTGGTATTAACCGTTCTTTTTTGTAACTAAAAATTATTTATTGACAATTTTTTTTAAACAAAAAGCCTAAGATTTTAGAAGAGATACAACATAATATCTAGATAGTTTATTTTGAATTACTTAATTTCATCTACTTAGTTAAGAAGTTAAATTTTCATGAAAATATATTGTTTAAAAAAAAAAATGTTTGCTGTGTAGCTTTTATAATTTCTTAAATTTATTCTTAAAAAAAAAATTATACTTTTGGGTATTAGTTAAAAAATGAGAACGTCTCATTACATCGAATTGTATAACAATCTGGCATCTCGTTGAAGTGGCGTGTTAGACGCATGTCGAATATGAACTCACAGTGCGGAAAGCTAAAATGATAAAAAAAAAGATATATTTCATTATTTTTTTATTTCATAATTTATTAAATTCCAGTCAGTCCGGGAAATTAAATGCCTTGCAAATAGTAAAGGAAAAAAAAAGAACTTGGCTGTGTCGTGGACACACCTGTAGGTTTTGACGTGACAGCGTATCTTTATAGCTGTCCTTATTCTTATCCCTATCATGTCCTTTGTTCACAAAGTTGTGCTCAACCTTATAAAGGGTGAATTTTTAAGCGCTTGGTTTTCGAAAATTAAAGAAAACACAGAAAATTTGCAAAAGTGAATGAAGTATTTATTTGGATCGATAAATCAATGCCTGCCTCGGGGCTGTTGTTATTAAAAAACCAGAATTTTATTAGCTTTAAGAACCTGTTTCCAAGTTATTTAAATTTTTGTTTCTAACCCGTATTTTAATAAAGGTTTGATTTAAGGGGGGAAATATACCCAGAGGCCGAAAAAAAAGTTCATGTTTGTGAATTTTTTTAAGGAAACCTAAGGGATATTTTTAAATGAGGGTTTTTGTACCTTAAAATATACACATTCAAGAGTATGTTTAGCTTTTTTTATTTAAAAAATTTAATATTAAGGTAGATACAGCATTTTTTGTAGAGCGCTCTGAAAAAAAGGTGAATTGCGGTGACCAAGATTAAAAAAAAAAAAAATAAATAACTGGCCATTTCAGCCCTTGAAAGGACTTTGACCTAGCTTCTTATGATCAATTGTGTTGTGCGTGTTATTGAGTTTGTACACAATTGACCGAGAACCGGACCTACATGTTTAACGCCGACTCCGAACGGCGATTAACGGAATTTTCTCGTTCTCAAGAAGCTTTACATGGCATTTTGATTACTCTCTGAGGTTTGCCATTGTCTGCAGAGAGGTGGCGGCCGTACAGAAAAATTATTTTCATTCAAATAACTTTCTGTCGCTGCTGGGGTTCGAACCTGGGTCTCCAGGTTCTTTGACATAACGGCCACGCACTTTAACCAACTACGCCACGGACGCCACAGATTGATCAGGTGACCAAGATTGCTCCTCCTTAATTCATCTGAAACAAAAAGATGGATAATATTATTAAAATAGATACTTCAAACTCGCACTTGTCATAGACGATTTTGAAAATATTGATTTTTCACAAAATGGCGGACTTCCGAACGTAAATTAACGATTTTCGACCAAAAATTCGTCATTATTTTGCCTATAAAAATGAACGAAGCTACGAAAAAAAAATCCTATGACAAGTACGAGATTATTATGAGTGAAATAAGCCTGCAAAAAAATCAAAACAATCGATTCCCTGAGTTTCGAGAAATCTTGGTCACCGACTTTGAAAACATGGTTTCGAGAAAAAAGCGTTTGAAAATAAGGGCCTGCACTGCGCGCTCTAGAAGACGATTCACTCACTAAGCTATAACTTTGTTTTTTATTTAGAGATATCGACTTGAAATTTTCACCACATATTTTTGGGACACAAAGCTTTAAGAAACTGCAAAACATTTGTTGAAAAAAAGTTCTGGGCATATAACTCCCCTTAAATAAATTCCAAAAAGTAATGAAAACGACATTTTTTCCCCTTTAGAAAGAAAATAAAATTTTCATTGTAGGCCATAGTTTGAACCGATTTCATTGGGGAATATTTCTTCACCTATGGAAATTTTACCAGGGTATCGAGCGATGTATGCAGTTGCTAACGCATATCTCACGACGCGTAATTACAAAGAATCGAGACGATGTTATGGCAGTGGCTCTATAAAGCCGTACCCGAACACCTCGAATGGATTGTAAAAAAGCCTTAAAAAAATTTTTCATTTTAATTTGAGCTTTTAATTTCAAAAACAAATCCATTTTGTTAAGATGTTCTGTTGTTTAAATTTACAAAATAAAACATAAACTTTTAAAAAATTGTGTATTTACTGATTGCTCAATGATATTACAAACTTAAGTCTTTGGGTAAATTAAAAAAAAAAAGTTTTCTAAAATTTAGAAAATTAATGAAAAATGTGGTATTTCTTCCATATAACAGCATTTCTAAATAAAACAACACTGTTTTTAAAAATTCTTCGAATGCGAATTTTTATGTCTCTCGGAGGGAGTTATTTTGATTTTAAACCCATAGTTTCTTGGAGAAGTTTTCTTAGAATTCTTCGTAGATAACGTTTTTGCTATACGTCTTTTGACATAAATAGTTGACCCACCCTAATATATATGCTCCAAGCTATTTCGGTCATTATTATTTTTTATATTAATTATCTTTCTCCCTTTGTCTGTCCGTCTTCTTATGAATTGCACTCATCTTAGCTCTGTTGCTACCTCCGTCCGCGTATTAAGCAAATTAACAATTCGCTTGTATAGTAACAATTTTTCCAAAAAGTAACTCTGAAGTATAAGCGTTGTGTTTATACAGCAAAGAGCTGCATGAATGTGTTTAATACAATAAAGTGCATCGAGCATTTGATTGTCTTGTTCTCTATTTACTTTATTCTTTCAAGTATAAGCAAACATAATACAGCATTCTCTTACAAAAAAGTGATCACTCTACAGCAGTGATGTTCACACATGGTACAATTATACAAGGTAAAATTGACAGTTGATTGGGAAAACATCTCCTGTCAAAAAGTATACTCAAAAAGAGAGCGTTCACAATCGACCATTGAAAACACAAGCAATGTTGAAAACGTAGAAGTGAAAAAAAAACAACAACTTCAGCAGCTGCTGATGCATTTGCATCAACAGTTGTCTTTGACAGGAGATGTTTTCTTGTAGAAGAGAAAATAAGCAATTGTCAATGCTACCTTGTATTATAATACCATGATGTCCACATAGTACCCAGTGTTGCCAGAGAGGCGAACTGAAATTTACCACTATTTGGAAAAAAATGTACCACTATCAGAGAAAATTTACCTTTTCACAAAATAAAACAACTAAAAAAATTTTTAAATGATTAACAACCGTTATAATTTTTTTGTTGGTATACATATATTTATCTCTCACCAACAAGTTGACTGTCAACTCCTGACATGTATAAATCGGGACTTACCGGCTATTTTGTTTTGCTATTTTTTAATTTAATTCACTTGTTTCTTTTACCCCTTTTACATTGATCAAGAGTTGAAAGCAATTTTTTTTACGTTCTCTTCTTTTGAACCCAAAAAGTTGACGTAACAACACAAGCGTACCGTTAATTTTTTCCCCCTTTCTTCTTAGCCAATTCGCCGCAATAAGCCAACAAACTCGAAAAATTGCTTTCAATTCTTGAGCAATGTAAAAGAGATCTTTGTTCAGCAACTAGAGATGGATAATTCAGATTTTTTTTTTTACACAGGATGATTCACAAGAAGCTTGTGAGTATGTTCAGAGAGGTAACGATAATGCAATAACTCAAAACATTAACAAGCCTAAAAAAATTATTATTTTCGAAAAATTTACCACTTTTGCTCAAAAAATACCTTTCTTACCTCTGCCCAAAAAATGAGTCGAAAGCTACCTCAATTAGGGAAATTTACCTCAATCTGGCGACACTGATAGTACCACGCGTGGTGAGACTCGAAAGCTTTTTTCGAGAATCGAATCACGTACAGGATCGAATGCACCATGGTATAATAATACAAGGTAGCATTGACAACCGCTTATTTTCTCTTCTACAAGAAAACATCTCCTGTCAAAAACAACTGTTTGTGCAAATGCATCAGCAGCTGATGAAGTTGTTGTTTTTTTTTCACTCCTACGTTTTCAATGGCCGATTGTGAACGCTCTCTTTTTGAGTATATTTTTTGACAGGAGATGTTTTCCCAATCAACTGTCAATGCTACCTTGTATAATTGTACCATGGAATGCACGAAGTTCTCTCAATTAAGTAGTTGGCGCTGAAACATCAAGTTGGAATGTGCACGCCGCTTGGTTGTGTGTTTTGCACTGCACAAAAACTGTGACGTATATGAAAATGAGTTTTTATGCAGTTATGAGTGCGGAATAATATTAATAATAATAATAATGATAATGATAATGAGAGTGATAGTGTTAATGATAAAGATACTGATAATCATAATGGTTATTATAACACAATTCTTGCTTGATAACTGCACTAAAATATTTTTCAGTGCAGAGAGCGAAAGAGCTACTAACACAAGTACAAGAGTTAAAAATTGTAGTAGTATGCGTGTGAACACCACTGCTCTACAGCATTTGTTAGCCTCTCACCAAGATATGTTCTTTCTCATTATTTTTAAATGCTTTATATATTCGATACGATCAAATCCAGACAATCAAATCAATGCAAAAAAACAACGAGCACACTTAGTAAAACAAATATGTTATAGAAAAATAATAACATTCGATGTTCTTTTCTTTGCTGTGATATGAAGCAGAAAAACCTTTTAAACACAAAACAATAACAACACACATTATTTGTGTGCAAGTTGTTGTTTTTCTTTTCGTTAATTTTATATTATTTTTATGCTTTTTACTTATTCTTATTATTTAAAATTATTATTATCACTGTCAAATAATTTTCAAAAACAAACATAAAATACACCAGTACACAGTGTCTAGCACCGAGCATTCAATTTTACTTTACCATATATGCTTGCTTTGAAGAAGTTCTCGTTTGTCTTGTTTTCGATATGCTTTATGCTCATTTGTTCTTGGTCTCTATATTGCTAGTGTTTAAATGCTATTAAAGATGCGAGTTGAATAGAGTGAGCATGCAAACAGTAAACGAATGTCTTGCAAACACACCCGTGCAGCTCTTTATTATACAGCGAAGGGAAAAACAAGCGAAGTTTTCAGTAGGGAAATACAAATTTTTCAATTGCTGCAATTTAAAAATCACTCGCGACAAACGCAATTAATTGACAATTAATTGACAACTAAATGACGCGTTTTTCGCAACAGACTACATATTATTATGACAACTGTTGAAACGCTTGCAAATAACGATTTCAAGCACGACAAACGAAGTTCCTTTGCGGCAAACTGGCGATAAACTTTTTTTTCTTTGCGTGTAAAGGAAAAATTTCCCGTTAAACTTCAAACACCTTTTCCATTACATTTTTCGTTTTTGCAAGGCAAGTATTAGCTAATTTGCCTTAAATTTTGGCTTTAGGTCTAGGCTTAGTATTTTTTAGCCATTTGTCGCAAAATTATAGAGATGTCAATTTTGGCCAAAAGTAAAAATCGTGAAAATGATCAAAAAATACCCTTGGAGAAGTATTTTAATGAAATTTAAAAAACCATTGTTTTTTTTGCTGGGGTTGTCAACTTTCACCATAAAAATTTCCTCATATTTTTGAAACCTCGTATTTTTAACAATATATTTTATTAAAAGACGCATTAAATTTTATTTTAACAACAAATAATTACGATGAAGACAAAATATGTTTTTTCGCAATTGCATTTTTTGTGACATCCATTACACTTTAGTCATTCATAACTTCAATAACGTTTGAGATATTAAGTGGAATACTTCAGCAAAGTGGCGGCCGTGGCGCAGTGGGTAATTCATTCGCCAGAGAACCCTGGTTCAATTCCATCTGTGATCAATTTTGTAAAAATATTTAATAACACGCACAACACAATTTGATCAGAAGTTCGGTCAAAGTCCTTTCATTGGCTGAAATGGCCAGTTTATTTATTTTATATTTAATTAGCAAAGTTATTTTTCTAATCGGGTAAGTTTTTTGTTTTTTGTTTTCGTTCCGAAAGGAGTCAAAAATGCTCCTTAACATAATAACTCCAACTATAATTTGAGTTCGTACGTAATTTTTCAACAAGTTTCATCATTTAGACTCTATAAACTCAAATTATAGACTCAATAAACATGGACCTCTATAAACATATAGCTCTACAAACTCAAATTAACAAATTTTAAATCAAAAAGGTTATAGCAAATATAAATATACTGCTCATTTTTAAGCATCCTGTTATTTGCACAGGATCCATCCATAATCGAAGAGCAAGAGAAATTAAAGTCAGCAGAAAATTTAAGTAAATTTAAAATCTGTCTCTCTATCCTCTCAACAAATATACGTATGTACCTTTATTTAATTAATTGAATTGGTTACTTACTTTGGCGGGAACCACAACATACACTGATACGTGCAGATGATGCCAAATGGACGCTTGAAATCTCCTTCCGGTGTTTGTATTGAACCGGATGTATGCTTACGCCAACACTGCGACTGCCAAGCTTTAGCGTAACCAAGCAATTGGATGAAATGACGTTAACATGTAACGTTTGGTTAGATAACGTTAACGAAACCCATGTTTGTAGCAGCAAAGCATATACATAAAAAACAAAAAAAAAACTTAAATAAGCAATAACGTAAAATTTTTGATTTTAACTCAATTTAGTTATGCCACCAAATAACGTTAAATAAATTCGATAGATATCATTTAAAACAAAAAAATAACAAAAATAAAAGCGGGCATTTAAGCGTTTTTTTAAAATAATTCACAACATGCTAAAACACCACACACACACACACATTCACACTCATACCTACCCGCCTCATTTTTCTCACAGCAATTGCATAGAATGCATAAAAACATCAAAAAATTTCGTAAAAAGGTAACGTTAAGTTTTGCCATTTTTTGTTTGGTTTTTTTTTTCCTGCACCAAACTATTTACATTTTTACACTAAGAGCTGGCAACGGCGACCAACTAAGCTTTTAATATTTGTTGCTGTATTTTACGCTGCGGAATTTTGTTAAATTTTGCGCGTTTTTTGCTTACGTTCTTCTATGTTGTTTCCGCGCGAATAACGTGAACGTAATGAATGTTTGTCTAAAGTTGACAAATTTTGCTGCCCTCTAAAAAATATAACGCAACAAACATAGAATAAACAGAATTAAAAAAAAAAAATAAACAAACACACAAACACCAACAGGAATACTCACACATATGCCCAAGAGACACATGTATGAGATAGATTTATGGGTAGGTAAAAAGTGCTATATTAACTGTAATTGAAAAAACGGTGCTGTTGACACCTTTTTGTGGCACTTTTATCAAATTTATTAAGAGAAGTTTTTTACTGAGAGGTGCTGTAAATGGAAAACTATTTTTTTATTTTTCTTTACAGTGTGGACACGTTATCACAGGGTACACTGGTTTTTACCAAAAAAAATATTTTTTCAAAAAATACATTTTGAATTCAAGTGAATTATTAACAATAACTTTATCATCATAATCAAAACTATAATTATGATTACAACCGTCACCATAACCATAACCATAACTGTAACCATAACCATAATCATCAACAGCATCCCCATAACCATTAATAACCATAACCATAACCTTAAAAAAACCAAAATCAAAATCAAAATCAAAATCAAAATCAAAATCAAAATTTAAATCAAAATCAAAATCAAAATCAAAATCAAAATCAAAATCAAAATCAAAATCCAAATCAAAATCAAAATCAAAATCAAAATTTAAATCAAAATCAAAATCAAAATCAAAATCCAAATCCAAATCCAAATCCAAATCCAAATCCAAATCAAAATCAAAACCAAAATCAAATCAAAATCAAAATTAAAAAAAAAAACGAAACAAATTAAATAAAAGTGAAATGTATAACAAATACACACAATTCAAAAAGTAAGAGATGAAAAAAATAAACATCAAAATTAAAAAATAACAATAAAAAAAAAATTACTAAGCTTAAAATAGAAATTAAAGATTAAATTTCAAATTAAAACAATAAAACAATTGAAATAAAAAATAAAAATAATAATAGCAATAGAATTCCAGATAACACTTAAAATAAAAATCAGAATAAAATCAAAAATAAAATTAAAAAATAAAACTAAAAATAAAAATTAAAAACAAATCAAAAAAAAAAATTAAAATAAAAATATATTAAATTTAATATAAAAATAAAAATTTTAATAAAAATAAAATTAAAATAAAATTATATATAAAAGTAAAAATAAAAATGGAACTGAAAATGAAAATAGAAAAGAAATAGAAATAGAAATAAAAATAGAAATAGAAATAGAAATAGAAATAGAAATAGAAATAGAAAAAGAAATAGAAATAGAAATAGATATGGAAATGAAAATGGAAATAGAAATAGAAATGGAAATGGAAATGGAAATAGAATTAGAAATAGAAATTAAATAGAAACAGAAACCAAAATAGAAATAGAAATAGATATAATAATAACTAGTAAGAAATGATCTTAGCCTGGGCCGAAGTTAAAATATCCCCACGGCCTAACCAAAGTACATTCAAATCTTAAGCAGTCAATAAAATATCCATCAATTAAATTTTTACCTTTAATAACATTTTCGTCATAGTTTTAACAGAAAATGTTCGTTTTTGTTTTTTGACAAAGTCACTTTGTATGGGAGATGGGTGTGGTTTTCACTCGATTTGGTTGAATTTCATACGCAAAGTACATGTTATAGATCGTAGTTAATATGCAAAATAACAAGACCGTATTTTTGTGGAATTAGAAAAGATTGTACATTTTTGATAAAGTCACTTTGTATGGGAGAAATTCGTGGTTTTCATCCGATTTGGCTAATTTTCGAATTGACCTTTATATTTTAGATAAAAGTTAAAATATTGAATTTCATGATGATAACTTGAAAATTACGGCTGTAATCGTGATCACAGACAGACGGACATGGCTAAATCGACTCGGGTGGTGATGCTAATCAAGAATATATATACTTTTCCATACCTTCCACGCCTCCTTACGGGTATTACAAACGGATTCACAAAATTATTATACTCCTTTTACGGTTTTTAAACGTCGGCTATAAAAATATAAATTTAAATAATAATAAAAATGAAAACAGAAAATATATATATTAAAAACTAAATATTTATATGAAAAATAAATTTAAAATTAAAATAAAATTAAAAATAACCTTATTGTAAGACCAAACACAAAAATAAAAATAACATCAAATTGAAAATTATGTAAAACAAAATAAATATTACAATTTATATTTATATAAAAATTAAAAAATTAATATTAAAAATATAAGTAAAATTATGATAAGGATTAAAAATAAAAATAATAATTGTAATAAAACTAAAAACGAATATATTATAAAATTAAAAACAAAAATAAAAATATACAACACATGAAATTATCTAAAAAACTAACAATAAATAAAAATGCTTTAAGGATTAGAGTAAGGATATTAATTTTAAGAAGAAACAGGATGAGGACAAGAATTTGTTTAAAGTTTAGGATCAGAAATAATATACGGACTATTATAAAAGTTGGGACAAGGCCTAGTATTTGGACGAGAACTAGCACAAGCATTAATACATGAATTTGGATAAGTGGTGCAAGGGTTAGGAAACGGTTTTAGACAAAGTATAGGAAAATAATTTAATTGAAAAAAATAAATGTATTAAAAATAAAAAAATAAAAACAAAAATAAAAATAATAATAACAATAGAAATGCAGATAAAAATAAAAGAAAAATTAATAATAAAAATAAAAATAAAAAAAAATAAAAAACTTTAAATAAAAAAATTAAATAAAAATGAAAAAAAAATATAAAAAAATTAAATTAAAAATAAATAAAAATATACATAAATTAAAACATAAATAATAATAAAAAACAAATAAAAACTAAAAACACAATAAAAATAAGACTAAATATAAGAAACGTACTTAAAACTATAAATAAAAATTATTTTTATACATAAATAAATGAAACTGAAATTCGGATAAATATTGGGTAAAGGATTAAGATAAGTATTACAATAAAATAATGAGAACAAGAATTTGGTAAGGACTAGGACCAGAAATAATATACTGAAGGCCTAGACCAATTTTTGGACAAGGATTTGGACAAAGATTCTGACACGAACTTGTACAGTGTTTATGACAAAGATTGGGACAAGGCTAGCGACAAGAAGTGGGATAAGGATTAGGAAACATATTCGCACAAGGACTAGCACAAGTTTTGGGTATGGATTAAAACTATAAAGTTTACAAAGATAAAACATTATTAATTAAATCATTTATTTTGGTTATGATTATAACAACATAACCATAATCATAACCATAACCACAACCATAACCATAACCATAACCATAACCACAACCATAACCATAACCATAACCACACCCATAACAAAAACCATAACCATAACCATAACCATAACTATAACTATTACCATAACCATAACCATAACCATAACCATAACCATAACCATAGTCATAACCATAACCATACCATAACCATAACCATAACCATAACCGTTACCATAACCATAACCATAACCATAACCATAACCATAACCATAACCATAACCATAACCATAACCATAACCATAACCATAACCATAACCATAACCATAACCATAACCATAACCATAACCATAACCATAACCATAACCTTAAACATAACAATATTTAAACATTTGACTTCTTCGTTTTTTCCTCATTCCAACTCAAATAATTTTCCTTATTACTCTATTTTTATTCTTATATATTTATAGAAAATTGACATGGATATGATTTAAAAATAGCCCCCTTTGTATTGGTTTACTTTTGTTTTCCGGACCAATACCAATGAACAAATTTAAGACGCATATAACAAAAAATTTCAGTCACAAATCCAGATCATTTCATATGAATTTGACCTGCTTAAAGCTAATATAAAATGCTATGAACTCAACTTGATACAAAAAAAAAAAAAAAAACTAAATTAAAGGGGTTGCCTACCCTAATGGCCTTCAAGCTCAATGTCATTTCATTTAAAATACGATGCGGTACCTCAGGGTGTCACTGGGGTAGATTGGTTCTTTATTATATTTTTGTGTTTATCCACAAACACAAACATTAATAGTGCATTGATATTTATGTAAATGACACTTGATCCGATTTTCGACATTCCTTACTTATAGTATACCATGTGGTACGTACCATTGTGCCAATTGTGTGAACTTTATGTGCACGAGCTGGGCTGTTATTGTGTGTGAGAAAGTGATTTACTTGTTTATTAAATAATTGATTTGATCTGTGGTGAGCTGGCAGGGGCGTTATAAGCTCATAGTTTGCTGATGTTTTATTCTTATGAAGCATAAGAAGCAGCTGGCAAAGATGAAAAAAATGCACCTTTAATCTAAGCATCACATAAAAATTGAATTCTTTTCATATGAATGTTATGAGGGAATAATCATAATAATCATAAAACCGTCACTGTGCTCTCCAAAGCCGCACTCAAATTCGACCATTCAACAAAATAACGCCGCAAATAAAAACCAAGCTCATCGCATTGTTTGCACACAACCCAAAAAAGTCGCATCTACTAAAATAAGCTGAAAAGGTAGAGAAGCAGCAGCTGAAATCAATTCTCAACCGTATAAAAACGCCTGAAAAACACTTTAGTTGCCCGCGAACAACTAAATGTTGAAAATGTATTCAGTCCAGGGGCGTCATTCTCGGTGCTTGAAAGCAACGGCTAAGAAAATCTCAAAGATTAAAATTTAATTGAATGCCAACGCAACGCCATAAAGAAAGAAATTCAATTGTTGTGAATATAGAAGATAACAAGAAGGCAAAAAAAAAGAGTACCAATTAACTTAAATAAATAATAATAATAAAAAAAGAAAATTATGACAAAATTGGTCACTCTCGTATTCATTGTCGGCTCGTTTTTATTGTGGTATTTCGTACTCTTCGGTATTGGTGGTGGTGGTGGTGGTAGTGGTGGTGGCGGTGGCAGTGTGGGTGAAGTTGTGCGTCCTGGTGGCATTTTTGTGGCTGCTACAAATGGACACGGTAGTCCGCTGGAAGGACGCGATATACATCATACGGAACGTGGTGGACAAATAAGGAGTTAGTATATTAAATATATTTAAAATAGATGTGAACAATGTTTGGACAATTTTTTTTTTTAACATGAAAACACAGTCATGTTTTCAAGACAAATTGGTAGTTTTTTATGTGCTGTACAAGAACCAGTTCAAAATGGCAAGGTCCAATCCGGAATTATCCATATACTCCAGAGAACTCACTACGAAATGGCTATTAATTTTCTCCTTCGGAAAGCAATGTTTGAATAAAACTTTGTGTTTTAGTTTTATTTGTGTTTTTGGAGCAGAAAATACATTCTTGTGTCCAGTTTCACTTTTTTAGAGATAATGATCGGACAGAGTAGTGACCTCCGCAAGTTTAAATCGCTTAGATCCGTGTCTTACAACTTCGCAAGGTGGTCTCTTGCGGTTGGTGAACCAATTGATCATTTGAGTAGCCAGATACGCGCAAATTTCCAAGGCAGATACAGAAAAAGAATCAGTATTCAACATAGAGATTTTGTTGTAACCAATGTACGCATTGAGTACCCAGGAATCAATGGGATCGCAGAAAAGACGCAAGTAGAATTTGGTATATGATTTACGATCATGTTCGTATTAAGACTGAAATAAAATAAAAATAGCGAAATCAAAAATAGTTAAGTGTTCTTTCTTTTCATACTTTGACCTCTCTACGAGTATTGGTTCAATAGATATTTCCAAAATAGGTCAAAATTTCGTTAAGAAATCCAAAAAAAAAACTCTTTATTTATTACGTATTAATGTTTGACATCGAATGAAAAATCAGATTTTTTGGAAAATTTAACCAATTTTGTGAATATGTTAGTTAATTTTCTTCAAAGAACAACATATTTTAGTTCATGTCAATATGTATTCAAAACAGGAATGTCAATTGAAGATGCTCTACTTGATATTTACTCTTCAATTTACAAAGGTATTGATGATGAAAGAAATTGTGCTGCCCTTTTTGTCCAGCCCCTTAAACTTAGTCGCAGATATTAATTAAGATATTTATTTGCTGAGAGTTTGGTTTGCGGAACACAAGTTAATTGAAAACTGCAAGACGAAATTGATTTATTATAGCCTATGTAGGACTCCTATTATCGACAGCAAATTTAATGATCATGACTGTTGTCAACTTGTGTTCTCACGACTACGATATCATCGCTCTAGTGGAAACTTGGTTGACCGAGCACTTCCTCTCTGGTGAGTTGTTCGATAAATATTATGTTGTATATCGCAAAGACAGGACACTGGGACACAGTGTAACCAGAGGAGGCGGTGTATTGATCGCAGTATCGTCACGTTTTCCCAGTAGAGAGATAACCCTCCCTCGCAATACCGGTAGTATTGATCAAGTATGTGTAGTTGTATCCTTTATGAATTACCAAGCTTTTAGTATTAACGAAGTTGTCATACTCTTGTTATATACCACCTGCTAGCAGCATTAATGTTTTTAATGACCATTTGTTTAATATTAATTATGTGTTGAATCAAACGCCCTGTGTTCTCGGTGATTTTAATTTAGACAATATTGAATGGAAGTACTGCACTGATGAAAAAATTCTTATGCCTTCCAACACAATGAGTGCTATTGAATCCCTATACTGCGATTCACTATACTCGCTAGATCTCTTTCAAATTAACAACGTAAAGAACTATACTAACAGGACTCTTGATCTTATTTTCATTAGCAATGATTATAGACACGAACTTTTTAAATGTGATATGCCTCTCACTAATGACTCCGTTCACCACAAAGCACTTATCTTAAACTTCTTTTTCTATACCTTCGATTACTATCGAGAAGTTAGTCAAACTTCTGTATACAATTTTAATAAAGCAAACTATACGACTCTCAATACATATTTCAACTCGATCAATTGGAATCTGCTAACCGATTCAAATGACCTCTTTCATATGTATGAAGCTTTTAAGAACGTTATTAACATTGGGCTTCATTTATACGTGCCAATTGCATACAACAAGTGTAAGAACAAGCACCCTTGGTATAACAAGCGTCTAATTCATCTTAAAAACCTACGAAGCAAATCTCACCTAAAATTTAAAAAATCTGGATTATCCCCTGACAAAGCTTTATTTGTTCTGCGGAGGCGTGAATTTGAATTCTTATCCAATTTCTTGTACAATAAATACATTATGTCAGTTGAAAACGACATAAAATCCAATCCTAAGACATTGGACATGGATATTTTTCAACTCTAAAAGAAAGTCATCAGGGTTCCCTAATTCAATGGAGTTCAATGGATCACGTGCTGAAAACCATAAAGGAATAAGCAACCTATTTGCGGATTTCTTTGAATCTGTTTACAAGTCCAACTATCAGTCAATCGACCCAAACATCTTTTATAACATACCCCAGCTTTTCAATATTGGTATTCTAAGAATAAGCAATAAACTTGTGCGCCTTGTCGTTACACTCTGCCTTAAGTCTCATATACAATAAGTCACTTTCCTCAGCTATTTTCTTAAATGAATGGAAAACAGTGAGTATATCGCCCATATACAAGTCTGGACAGAAATATCTTGTTGAAAATTATCGACCTATCGTTAAACTATCAATCATACCCAAAGTATTAGATAAGATTGTGGAAAAACTTTTGTTTGCTGAAGTACAAAGTGGTATATCTCCGCACCAACACGGTTTCTTCACTGGAAGATCTACCACTACTAACCTCACCAATTTTTCTAATTTTTGCATTGAAGTCATAGAGGGCGGTTCACAAGTTGACACTCTGTACACAGACTTTTCTAAAGCTTTCGACAGCATTTTACATGATTTACTTATTAGAAAACTAGAACAATTAGGTGTCCATTCGCAGATGTTGAGATGGATGAATTCGTTTCTTTGCGATAGAGTTGTATATGTAAAGATAGGCGACCAACTATCTCATTCTATCGCTGCTAAATCCGGAATTCCACTTAGGCCCTCTTCTCTTCATTCTGTTTGTCAATGATATTCCAAACGTAGTAAAATTCTGTTATATTATAACTCTTATATGCTGCTGATCTGAAGTTATTCCACAAAATCAATGACTTCTACGATTGCGCTAACCTACAAGAAGATATAAACGCTCTTCTTCGCTGGTGCTATATTAACAAGCTTCCTCTAAACTTTTCAAAATGTAAAGTCCTAACTTTTTTAAGAAGAAGCACATCTTTAAACTACAACTACATCGATGATTCCGCTAGTAGGTTTTCTAGAATTATTCCAAAGCAATTTTCGTTAGCCTGGTGAGATCACTCCTTGAGTACGCAAATGTCATCTGGGACCCCTTCTATGAACGCTCTAGTGCTAGAATCGAAAAAGTTCAGAAGCATTTTACAAGGTTTGCTTTGCGCCGTCAGTACTCATGGGAAAACATGCCAGCATACTGGGTACGTTGTCGATTACTTAGTCTTCAAAGCCTATCGCAAAGACGGGTCGCATCTAATGTTATTTTCATAAAGGATATAATAGATGGCAGAATAAATGCATCTGAACTACTGGCGGTCATTCCATTTAATATACCCAGCCGAACACTTAGAAATTCTAACTTATTTCATACAGCATATCACAGAACAAACTATGGGCTTAATGGAACTATCTCCAGATGCTTATCACATTGTAACACCGTGGCAAATCAATTAGATTTCTCTACCGAACGCAATAGGTTCAAGAAACAGCTGTTAGATACTATTTATTCCTTGTAATTCGCCTTTGAACAACTATTGATAACTGCATCAAATAAACTTTTTAATTTTGTTAAATCTATGTATAATTATTGTTACTATTTCTGTAAACAGAAATTGAATTTTAATGTATAATATATGTATAGTACTAGGCTAAGTCTAAAATGTAATCTGTAAGGGCCCAACCCGGTAGATGTTAAATAAATAAATAAACTTTGCTTACCAATGAGTATGCGACAAAATCATGAAATGACTTATGAAAGCAGAGTCGCATGTAGCGATAAAAGCTTTGTTGTCGAAAAAGCGCAGTGCTATAAATATCGAGGTATCATGGTTGACCAACATCTGAGCTGGTCTGAACATATATGTATCTATATTAAAAATTATCTGCTTTCCTCTACAAGATGCTTCTTTCGTCTAAAGCAGGTTTGCTCCTCAACCTTGTAAACAAAAATTTATTATGGGATATTTTATTCTAAATTGCAATATGGTTTAAGTTGCTGGGGAGGAGCTTATCTCCATAAAATTCAACCCTTGTTAACACTACAGAAGCCTGTCCTTAGAAGTATTTGTAGAGTAAATAGCTTTTTTCCATCGATTAGTCTAGTTAGACGTTTGAAGATTTTACCAGCAAGAAAATTACAAAGTCTTATATTTTTTTTTAAAAGATCTGGGTATATGCAGTGTCCAATATCTGGCCATATAATTTAAGGAAGAATTTTAACTCAGTTTTAACTGAGCCCGCTTTTCGAACCACCCATTATAGGAATTGTATTTCAATTCTATCTTATACGAGGGGTACTATTTATATTTCGAGAATAGCAAATAAAAACAAACATTTTTAAATGAAAATTGCTTTGTTGGTTTTCAAAATGTTCCCTTTGATGGTAAATACACTTTTGCATTCGTTCAAACCATTTGTCTAGCAGTTTTTCCATTCCTCTTGAGACACCTCCAAAACATAGTTTTTGAACGCTTCAACTGCTTCTGCGGCGCTCGTAAATCGTTGACCACGCAGTTTACCTTTGATATTCGGGAATAAGAAGAAGTCATTGGGTGCCAAATCGGGACTGTATGGAGGATGAGTCATCAATTCGACGTTTTGATTGCTCAAAAATGCACATGTTTGACGAGATGTGTGAGAGCTCGCATTGTTTTGATGGAGAATGATTCGTCTTTGGCGGTTGGTTTTGCGAATTTCTCGGAAGACTTCCGGCAAACAAATGGTCGTGTACCATTCAGAATTGACCGTCCTGGTCACATGACCCATTCGGTGGAAGAAACAGGCGAACATTTGCATCGCTGTGCTTCGTGCGCGAACAACTTTTGTTGGATTTGCCTCGTCGTGGAATACACACGGTCGATTGCTGTTTTGTTTCCGGCTCATACGCATATATCCATGATTCGTCACCTGTCACGATTTTATACACGTTTTCGAAGCACCACGATTGAAATTTTTAATCATTTCCTTACAACAATCGACGCGAGACTATTTGATAAATTATGGGGTATCCAAAGAGAGCAAATTTTTTTACAGATAAGTGTTCATGCAAAATCAAATGTATTGAAGTGGAACTAATGTGCAAGGATGCCTCTATCTCACAATTTGTCACATGACGATCATGCATTATTAGTTCACGTACTGCTTCGAGGTGTGGCGTCCGTGGGTAGTTGGCTAAAGTGCGTGGCCTCTATGTCAACGAACCTGGAGACCCAGGTTCGAATCCCAGCAGCGACAGAAAATTATTTGAATTAAAATGATTTCTCTGTACGGCCGCCAACTCTCTGCAGACAATGGCAAACCTCAGAGAGTGATCAATGCCATGTATAGCTTCTTGAGAATAAGAACATTCCGTTCATCGCCGTTCAGAGTCGGATTTAAACCTGTAGGTCAATTGTGTTCAAACTTAATAACACGCACAACACAATTGATCACAAGAAGCTAGGTCAAAGTCCTTTCAAGGGCTGTAACGACCAGTTATTTATTTATTTATTTTTATCAATCTTTTAAAAAATGTCCTTATAACGTATCATTTTATCAGTCTTAAAATTCTTTCAATGTTCACAAAAATATCAAGCCTGCAGAACATGTCAGTTTTCTAGTCCAAAGTGCAGTAATTTTGTTTGTTCACTTACTGAAAGGTGATTTTTTTTTTTTGGTTTTTGGTGTATTCTTCAATATTAATAAGTAAAAAAAACATATTCACCAATATTGGTGAAATATTTTTGGTATATCAAGACATACCTTTTTTGGAATAAATAATTTTTTGGTTTAATATTTTTACTTTTACTCGTATGTGAACTATGCATCACCTATGTTGCCAGAAAAGCACGATAAATAGTACTTATGGTATTTTTCAACGATTGTGGGATGTGGGAATTCCCATGGTATTTTGTGGTAAAAATCTCTCGCGTGGAAAAAAAATACCACATGTGAGATATCTACCACGCGTGGGAAAACAAATGCCTCAAATTAGCACAAAATACCTCAAAAAACCATAGAATACCTCAAATTACCACAAAATACCACAATACCTCAAAATACCTCAAAAGAAAATTTGAGGGATTTTGTGGTATTTTATGGTAATTTGAGGTATTGTGGTATTTTATGGTAATTTAAGGTATTTTATGGTATTTTGAGGTATTTTAGCGAGTGTGGTAATTTGTGGGAATTAAGTGTGAGAAAAGGAGAATTTTGATGGTAATTTCATCTGGCGACACTGTGCATCACTATAAGGAATGAACTTGGGAGCATTGGTCCAATTTCTTGTTAAAATAATTACAAAAAGCCATCATATTCGAGTTCTCAACATTAAAATTAACAAGAACAAAATGTTTTGATTCCTTTTTCAATTATTTCGAAATTACAGGTATGAGGGTTCATATCCTGATATTTTACTACAAGCGAATCTATTCAATATAGTCACATATTACGCAGAAATAATGTGAAACCTTGGAAACTAATAAACATTTATCTTTTTTTATATTTGATCTATTACAGGGGAATTGAATCACTGCTGGCGACGCTACGATGGCTACAACATGCAAAACACGATAGTCAACAAAAAAGAGCAGCTAAAGAAGGCCTACGGCATTCTGTGCAATTTCAAGTGCAACTGGTTGTTCATGATGAGGTAACATCGCATAAATCTCAATTCAATAAGACACTTTGTCACTTATTCTATGCTTGCAGTTTTCCAACGTGCCAGTTCATCTATGACTACAAATTATCCTGCTACTTATTTACATCACTGCCCGATTGTACGTCAGTTAAATGCACGCTTCTAAACTATTTTAGCTAGAAAATTATAAACAAAAAAAAAAAAAAAACTAATAAAACTATTTTTTGTATTAAAACTTAAAAGAAGGAGAAAAGAATAACTTAAATATATTTTATGAAATTTAAAAATAACAATTTAATAAACCGGTTTGTATTTTCGATTTCCTGTTTCCAAAAGATTCCCAAAACAAATTTAATTTTATTTATGGAGCCTTAAAAAAAAACAAAAATTCTCTGAGTGCATATTAGTAGATTTTTATTGATGATGGCAATATTTGGCAAGAGAAGCAAAATCTTTAATTTCCGCAACAAGCACGAAAAGGTGAGACAGCTGAAAAAAAACTTTTACAAAACCTTTACGACAACGACTGTAAAAGCCACAGACAACATCACCAACTTTGTACATTCTAGGCCACATGCTACCTAGCTACCTTGGCTTTTCTTGTTGTATAGCTCAAATTTTAAAGCCATAACCATAATAATTAGGTATGAGTGGAAAGTCTGAGCGGAAAGTGTGCTCAAGCAAAAACCCAACGTTTTGCTTGAATGGTTTTTTGCTTTTGTTGCTATTTTGGTGGTCGCAAGACTTGAGCAAACACTTTAAAAAAAGGGAAAAAAAACTCGATAAAAAAATTTAAAAACCGTTGCTTATTCCAATGAAACATTTACGTTTAATACTGAAACAGCCAACTTTTAGTTTCGTCGACTGATCCAGAATTTTTTGTTTTCCTATTCAAACAAATTTTTTTTTTCAGTGTATATGTTACTGTTACTCTCATCCATTGTTTTTGTTGTTGTTTCAATTCAAATTAAACAGTTTAATTATTTTATGGATTTTGTAGTACTAACAGATGTAGCATCTCTCTCTTTCTCGCACATTTTTTGCTTGCTCTTTCGTATGAGCTTTTACTGTTATTTTCACAAGGATAATTATTGGTTTTTTAATAGCTTTTTAAGCTTCAGTTAGTAGATGAGAATATTCTGTGCAAATATTATGGCCAATTAATTCGAGAACTTTTTTAAAATTTTAATTTTGAATCTTATTTCCTTGTATCTTATATCTTATATCTTATATCTTATATCTTATATCTTATATCATATATCTTATATCTTATATCTTATATCTTATATCTTATATCTTATATCTTATATCTTATATCTTATATATTATATATTATATCTTATATCTTATATCTTATATCTTATATCTTATATCTTATATCTTATATCTTATATCTTATATTTTATATCTTATATCTTATATCTTATATCTTATATCTTATATCTTTTATCTTATATCTTATATCTTATATCTTATATCTTATATCTTATATCTTATATCTTATATCTTATATCTTATATCTTATATCTTATATCTTATATCTTATATCTTATATCTTATATCTTATATCTTATATCTTATATCTTATATCTTATATCTTATATCTTATATCTTATATCTTATATCTTATATATTATATCTTATATCTTATATCTTATATCTTATATCTTATATCTTATATCTTATATCTTATATCTTATATCTTATATCTTATATCTTATATCTTATATCTTATATCTTATATCTTATATCTTATATCTTATATCTTATATCTTATATCTTATATCTTATATCTTATATCTTATATCTTATATCTTATATCTTATATCTTATATCTTATATCTTATATCTTATATCTTATATCTTATATCTTATATCTTATATCTTATATCTTATATCTTATATCTTATATCTTATATCTTATATCTTATATCTTATATCTTATATCTTATATCTTATATCTTATATCTTATATCTTATATCTTATATCTTATATCTTATATCTTATATCTTATATCTTATATCTTATATCTTATATCTTATATCTTATATCTTATATCTTATATCTTATATCTTATATCTTATATCTTATATCTTATATCTTATATCTTATATCTTATATCTTATATCTTATATCTTATATCTTATATCTTATATCTTATATCTTATATCTTATATCTTATATCTTATATCTTATATCTTATATCTTATATCTTATATCTTATATCTTATATCTTATATCTTATATCTTATATCTTATATCTTATATCTTATATCTTATATCTTATATCTTATATCTTATATCAAAAAACATTTTATAGCAATTTTTATAATGGGTCAAAACACATCCCCCAATCTGTAAGTCAAATAAATTCAGCCACTCACACATGTGCACCAGTGCAGTGTGACATAACGTCAAAGTTTTTTGCTGTAGCTAAAGTTTTTCGATTTTTTACGTAAGCTTTTTTCGAATTTTTAAAATTTTTTATTGCTTTGATTGAAGTTTCACACGCTAATGAGTTGCTGGGGAAAATAGAAAACAAAATACACTAGAAAAAAAAAAAAACAAAGCACACCCCATTAGTTGATATTAGTTGAAAGTAAAAAATATACCATAACGTGCATATTTGAGTGTATGTCTCTCCTTGAGTGCCTGTGTGGGTTCATTTGGGAGTGCATATGTGTTGTGTATGCTAGTGTGAAATAGATCAATAGAGACTTTGGGTTATTTTTTATGGTTGGTTTGTTTGCACCATTCTGATTTTCACCAGAGTTTTAAGCTTATAAAGTTTTTCTCAGTTTTCCCAAAAAAATTTCTGCTCTTGACATAATTTTAAAACAAACATAAATTGAAAGCAAAGGCTGAACTTTAAGAACAAAAATTAAAAATGGCAGCCATTGGTGCTGGTAGTGCAGGACAAAATGAATCTGTACAAAAAGCACTTTAATGGCCTTAGAAAAACTTTGAATTTTTTTATTTATAAATAATTTGAGATTTCGGTTTGAAAAAAAAGCTGCAAACAAAAGCCTTTAATGACATTTTTTGGATACAGTTTTTGAATTCACATAGATAAAAACAAAATTTCGTTTTATGCAACCAGAAAAAATAACGACAATTGCAAAAGGACTAAAAAACGGATCAAAATAATTCTCAGATTAAAGGAATTTTTTAAGGATAATTTCTAAAAAATTTCAATTTAATTTAATTTCAACATTTACAAGAAAAAAAAATAATTTTGTTTTTCTTTGGAATTGTTGTTGCGCTCTTCAAATTTGTGGGCATCGCTGCTTTAAATGGCCCCATGACCCATCTTTCCTTTAACTTAACTTTCCTTAAAATTTTTGATACAAGACTCCATAGAACCCATGTGCTTATTGAATCACACATATATCATCTAGAAAATTAAATAATACCTCCATCGGAGCTCAAATGCTATGGAGTAAAAAAGCACATAAACACGTGTACACGTACTTTTGCAACTTCACGTGTTTTTCGTTCCAAAAATGCACATGTAGTTTAAGTTTGTGGATTCGGTAAAAATTCTTAAGTTCATGTAAACAAGGATAACACGTCCGTAGTTCAACATTATATTGTAAGCATTGCTATGCTTTTTATGTTCACTTTCCGTGTTCTAAACACTCCCCACCCCCCTTCCATTCTGAAGTCTAATCAACAAAGTCATTGTCAGTTTTCATCAGCAATTCCTGCTCACTGACCACACTTAATTGACCCACTTTAAGCATATTTAACATGACGTCTTGCGCACATTTAACCAGCTCATTCAACTACCTGTTCATTCATGTATTCGACACTTTTTATTATTTACACACATAACTCCTTGGAAAGATACATGCAACAATGGCTGGCATGGCTATGGGTTAAACTGTTAATTAAATTGACATAATGAATATTAAAGCTTAATATTATTCAGCATTCTTCCGTGTGCTCCAACATGGAAATTTTCACCTGTAAAGCTCATTCATGTTTATCTTTTACTTCCTGTAATTCCTTGTTGCTGCTGCTGCTGCTGCTGCTTCTTCTTCTGCTGCTGTTCTTCTTCTGTTACTGCTGCAAGGTACTGAATAAATTATTAACATTTTTCGCGGTACTGGGTGGGTTTGAGCATAGCGCGGGTGTGTGGCTATCTGTGTGTTTACTTGACTGCTTTTAAGTAGGTATTACATATGTTTGTGTTTATTTTTGTGCGTTTGTGTTAAAGAAGGCTTCCTGCATTTTAATTAAATTAACCATTCACAAAGCAACACAGCTGTTTTTCCCTTAAGGTAGATTTTCAAAATGTAGGTCACTTATTAAAAGGAAGTGATTAAAGAACCCATAGGAACTAGTTGTAGGAATTTGCAGAGAAAAATCCTTCGAATTCCTTTAAATTTGTATGTCCTTTACTTAAAAAAACTTTCTTTGCTATTTGCTGTGTGTTTTCTTTTAAGAAGGTTAATGATTTGATTAAAAACAAAAATATAACCTTATAACTGACGTCCTTTCTGTTTTGGTCGCACAAATTTAAGAGCAGAGTGCATTTTTTAAGAGCAGAGTACATGTTTCTTTATATTACTACATATTTCATGTCCAAACTCTTGTTTTAATCCATGACCATATTCATGACTTAATCAAATATTCCGAATCCGTTTCCTAAGAAGCGTTTCATATTTATAACCAACCCCCCATAATGTTGGTATATTTCACTCCTACGCTTCAGAATTGTTTTATTCTGTTTAGAATAAAAGATTTAGAAAATGATAAATTCAGTATTCAGATCATAATAACAGAATATATTTAAAAGCGAAACCCATTCAATTTTAATATCTTATTATGAAGCCTTTCATATTTATAACCCAGGTTTCATTTCTTTGTATTTTAAAGTTTTTCAAAATAAAAAACCAGCATTTACAAGTTAATATAGCTCCCTTTAGCCTTTATTACTTTAAAAACTCTTTTACACATGGAAGAAATGAAGTTCTGTTAAATATCGGCATCCAAATTCTCCCAGGCATTAATGATGGCATTTTGTAACTCACTAACGTTGTTGTATTGTATTTTGTCAGCTGTCAATTGCAACGAACCAGTATTCCCCAAATATTTTCTATTGGGTTTAGGTCTGGGTAGCACGCTGGCTACTTCAAAGTTTTAATTTTTTTACGCGCGAGCTAAGGATTTGTTTCCGTGCTAGTGTGTATTTGGGCATTGTCATGCTGGTAAATCCAATTTTGGTCATGATGTTGTGATAAAAATTTTAGTAAACTGCTTTGTTACATAATGATATACTCAGCACTATTTATCCTACATGAGGTAAATGAATTTCCAGATGGATTTCCAGAGTCTCTTTCGCTGAAAACGCTCCCCAGACCATTACCAAAGTTTCGTTTTGAGAAGTAGCGAGGTTCTTTCCGCAAATCTCGCCAATAAGAGTGTGAGCCGTCTGGACCATCAAAGTTCCATTTTTTTTTTCATCAGAAAATATGACTCGCAAGCTGAAACGTAAATTCTATGCAAATAACACTTATGTAATTCATTTAACTTACAGAGCACCAATAAGTAATCATAGTTTGTTCACCAAATTCCAGTTTTGCGGTCTTAAGTCGTTTTTAGGAGACATTTATCAAGTTTACGATCACGCGTCGGCTGCGTTCAAGTTTTCTTGAAATTTTGTTCCCTCGTGTGTTGGCCACCTTAATTGTCACATTAACAATGCAGGGGTCTAGCCAGACCCCATACATATTAATATAAGTTTCAAAGAAAAATTTCAGAACATTGTTGATAGTTTTATTTAAAACATGTAAAATTCACATTTGAGATGTACGATTTGAGATGTTTACACGAGTGTATTTAAAACATTTGTATGAGCAAGGGGAATGCTGCTCGTAAACAGGGTTGAACATATTTCGCAGTAGAAACGAGTTTTATGCTGTGCTTTATCATTGACATCACATTTTTTTTCCAAAGCGTTGGTCTTACTGGAACACATTTGGACCGTTGTTGTCTGAAAAATAAAAAAAAAATTACATTAATATCAAAAATAGATACATATCTGAATCGTTACCGAAATTGGTCTGACAAGGAATCCTTCTATAGCTAATTGGCTTGCTAATCATTTTATAGTATGTGGCTCATTACTGCGATGGTGTCAGCCTAGGTAGTCGAGTAGGTAGCGTGCTTGACTGTCACCCTTAGAGGTTCGAATCCCGGCCAGGCCATGGTCCTACGCTTTAATCTTTCGCATTTGCAATTTTCTTTTGTCATTTCTAATCAATTGGAATTGAAAAGTCATCAATATATTACGACTTGAAGTTTTAGTTGGTGGTAGAGAAGTTTGAGAAGACTGAGGTAAAAGGTATAACACTTGCCTCAGCTCAAATTCACATGTGTCTATGGCTTTCCATCACGCTTAGAACATCCTACATATGTTTCATTTGATTGCCCCCTTCCCTCCAACTAATCTATCATCCCATTTCAAACCAAGGTAGACTTGGCTGAATAGGTTTTACACCTAAAATCCTTGGTTCAAAGCGAAAAACATCAACGTAGATATTTTCACTTGTATATTACACTTAACAAGAAAAATACAATTTCATGTATAAATGTATAATGTACATTTTATGCAAATGGTAGTTTATTTATTATAACTACATCACATATAGTTCTTACTCTCTGAAGTTTGCCATTGTCTGCCATATAAGTGACGCCTGAATAGTAAAATTAATTCAATTGAAAAAACTTTCTGTGTCCGGTGAGAATTGAACCAGGGTTCTCTGTCGTGTGGGCCACGCACTCTACTCACTGCGCCACGGCCACTACGCATATACATATAAATGAAAAAAAATGTATGTGAAATCGGATCAGATTTATTTTTTATGAAATCGTAATATATTGAAGAATTATGGGCAAATATCAAATAGGTTGATTCCCGTCTTAAGTTTGTAAGAAATCCGATATATGGTGGAACATACTGCAACAATGCTAAAAGGATCATATGGCAACACTTCTGGTAATCAACTAGCTGGGCTGGACCCCAGCGTTGCGATTATAACTAGAATTTTAATTTTTTAAAAACCAGGACTCACCCTGTATTTTTTGAAAATATTTTTTTATAAAGTTATTTAGAAAATGTTTCTCTAGGAATTCATGAAATATGTAATCGATACGAAAAGTAAAAGTATTAAAAAAATTGGAATAAAACCTAAAAGAGTCTGGCCAGACCCCAATATTTATTTAAGGGTTAAAAAAATGTTACAAACCTCTTTTTTATTAGAAAAAACTGTCACTGAGTTATAATTATTAAACGATAGTTGTACCACCTTAAAATGACAGATTTCGAAGAGCATGACAAAACAGAGCTGCCATCGTAAACTACTAGCCTTACAGTGCTTACTATTTTGTTCTTTGTATTCGTTGGGTTATAAATATGAAACGCACCATAGTTTGGAAAGGTGTGTTTTCGGTGGGTCTTAATTTTTGTTCTAATCCATATCCTTATTCATGTCATAGTCCTTTCCCGGTTTTATGGTCCAGTTTCATTTTGTTATTTTATGTTTGTGAGCATTGCTGGTTGCCATGTTGATTTTGATGTTGGTGTTGATGTTGATGTTGATGTTGATGTCGATGTTGATGTTGATGTTGTTGTTGATGTTGATGTTGATGTTGATGTTGATGTTGATGTTGATGTTGATGTTGATGTTGATGTTGATGTTGATGTTGATGTTGATGTTGATGATGATGATGTTGATATTGATGTTGATTTTGATGTTGATGTTGATGTTGATGTTGATGTTGATGTTGATGTTGATGTTGATGTTGATGTTGATGTTGATGTTGATGTTGATGTTGATGTTGATGTTGATGTTGATGTTGATGTTGATGTTGATGTTGATGTTGATGTTGATGTTGATGTTGATGTTGATGTTGATGTTGATGTTGATGTTGATGATGTTGATGTTGATGTTGATGTTGATGTTGATGGTGATGTTGATGTTGATGTTGATGTTGATGTTGATGTTGATGTTGTTGTTGTTGTTGCTGTTGTTGTTGTTGTTGTTGTTGTTGTTGCTGTTGTTGTTGTTGTTTTTGATGTTGTTGTTGATGTTGTTGTTGGTATTGTTGCTTTTGCTTTTTTTTATTTGCTTCTCCATTGGTTGTGCATGGTGCTTGGTGCATTAATCTTGCCTTAGCAAAGATGCATATGCGTCGCAATAGGTGGTTCCCTGAGGGGCCTCATTATGCCGTCAATTTTTTATTTTTATCATCTGCCCGAAGACCTCACCTTCATTTTCGTTCCTTAGAATTTACCGTTACGCCACAGTGTTAAAATTCCATGCAACGTTTTTTCATGGTTGTACTTATAATATTTACTGCATTATGTGGCTACCACCCTGAAATCATGACGATAAGAATTTTTTTGCATTTTAGTTGTGGGGTGTAATAACACATCAATGCTGTAGTTAAACAAAATTTACCGTAGAACGTCTCCTGAGTGAATAAGAATTCCCTGCAACGATATTTTTTTTTTTTTTTTTTTTTTTTGGATTCGCCCGGAGGTAAGAAATCTTCATAGATACGTATGACCCGCGCCATACGCATGCACGATTTACATTCTAAGAAGTTCCCGGATCAGCCGGACTGATAGAATGCACCTACGTGCTAAAACTTACCACCTGTTGGCAAATAATAGCCTCCACTAAGCACAATTGCTTGGCCTTTCAGCGGAAATTAAAATTAAATAAAATTTGAGAATTTTTTGTGCTTATGTAAACTTCATAAACATCATCGAATAAAAGCACATTCTTCATAATACGAAGCAATACAAGACAACATCCAAAGTTATTTATTAGACCATATATAACCGCATTTATAATTGTTGTCGTTCGGCTTGGGGCCACTGTCCAACCCAAGATCCTACGTGGAAAAGAGATGCAACTCTCAAACACCAAACCAATACCAAACATAGCACAGATATACAAGTATATATTGTGCAGGCACAATATATTTATATATTCGGGTCACTAAAATAAGGGAACACCGAGCTAAAGTTATTATTTGGATATGCATTTGGGCCAACGCAGGTAAAAACTTGTATGGAAAAGAGATAAACTCTGACACAAGAGACACGGTATACATGGTCAAATAAGGAAGAACTAAAGATCTAAAATAATTTCATGAAAAAATAAAGCAACGAAACTGAATAAAACGAAAACTTAAAGTATCTATCATATTCGATGATGCTTATTTGTTAAATCGTAAAATCTACACAATTATCGCGAGTTATATTTGTTATCACAAGGAATGCGTTAAGTATTCAAATGTAATATCATTTTGCGTTTTAAGACATCCACCGAGTCAGAAAAATTTATCAAGTTCAAGTTGCCATTAAAATCACTACACATACATCGCAAAGGGTCGTGAAGGGCATAATTAGAAGTGCAGTGACTCAACTTAAAAAGCTGGAAATGTCTGGCTCCGCTCCTGGGGATGTTGAAGTTTAATGAAGAAAGGAGGTATTGTGAGTCTATATCACCACTGAGTAATTTGTATAAAAAAGAGACATTGAGCATAATTCTTCTGCTTCTTAAGGAAGGCAGGGAAATAATTTTGAGGCGTGTTTCATAAGGGGGAAGAATAATATTGGGGTTCCAACGATAATGTAAAGCAAAAAGTAAGAATTGTTTTTGAACCGATTCTAATGCATCGATGTGGACATTGTATTGAGGGTTCCATATTACGGATGCATATTCAAGAATTGGTCTAACAAGAGAGGTATAAAGTATTTTAGTAGTGAAAGGATCGTTGAATTCTTTAGCCCATCTTTTAATGAAACCAAGGACACCTCTAGCCTTATTTACCACCAAATTAACTTGAAGATTGAAACGAAGTTTAGGATCCATAATTACACCTAAATCAAGAAAACTGTGTACAATTTCTAAATTAGTATTATTTATAGTGTAATTTATACTATTAGCAATTCGACGTGAGAATGTCATTTGCTTACATTTTTTTAAGTTTAATTTTAAAAGGTTAAAATTACACCACTCAACTAGATTGTTTAAATCCGATTGTAAGAGTTGTTGATCTTCAGGCGATTTGTAAGTTAGGAAAAGTTTCACGTCATCGGCGTACATTAAGACGTAAGAGTGTTTTATTACAGAAGGAAGGTCATTTATAAACAGTAAAAATAAAACCGGACCAAGATGACTTCCCTGCGGAACACCAGATGTGACCAAAATATTTTTTGACATAGAATTCTTATATAAAACTTTTTGAGAACGATTCGACAAGTACGAGTTAATCCAGTGTAATAGTTTGACGGGAAACCCAATCAGATGAAGCTTTTTCAGAAGAAGATAATGATTGACACAATCGAAAGCTTTGCTAAAGTCTGTATAAATAACGTCAGTCTGTCGTCCTAAAGTAAAACCTTTGATGACACGCGAAGTAAACTCCAAGAGGTTAGTTGACGTAGATTTTCCCTTTAAGAAACCATGTTGAGAGGTGGAAATGGAGGAAGATACAACGTGGGTTATTTGATCAGTTATAATTTTCTCAAATAACTTAGGGATTGCGCTTAGTTTTGCGATACCTCGGTAATTGGAAACATCAATTTTTGAGCCGGATTTATGAAGAGGTATTATATAAGATTTTCTCCATATATAGGGAAAATGACCACTGTGCAAGGATATGTTAAAAATTTTTGATAGGGGAGAACACAAACTAATAGAACAATGTTTTAAAATGCAGCTCGGGATTTCGTCAGGACCAGTCGTAAAAGAAGATTTAACTTGTCGAAGGTAATGCATAACTATATTAGAATCTATTACGGGGGTTTCAAAAGAGTTAACTGGTGGTAGGTAAGGATATTCAAGACTCATGCTCAATGGTATATCGGAGTAGGTTGTTTTAAAGAAGTTTGCAAACATGTTGGAAACTTCGATGTCGCAAGATGCTTCTTCATGATTGAATTTCATAAGAGGTGGGAAGCTAGAGGTTTTTCGTTTTGAGTTGACAAAAGTGTAGAAAAGTTTCGGATTATCTTTGAATTGAATTTTTATTTTGGCTATATAGGCAGAGTAGCACTGTTTATTTAATAGTTGATATCTGTAACGACAAGAGGAATAGCAAGCGAAGTCTAAATTAGAGCCTGACCTTTTATATTTTTTAAATAAGCGATTTTTGGAATTTTTTAAAGACTTAAGTTCATTAGTTAACCAAGGGGGGTTTAAAGGTTTGAAATTACTATTTTTTTTTGGCACAGATAATGAGAAACATTTTTGCAATGTATCATTAAGAAACTGTACTGAAGATTCGACATCATAAAAAGAGTACGAAGACCTATT
Source organism: Pherbina coryleti (assembly GCA_943735915.1). Taxonomy (NCBI): domain Eukaryota; kingdom Metazoa; phylum Arthropoda; class Insecta; order Diptera; family Sciomyzidae; genus Pherbina; species Pherbina coryleti. The sequence goes on along the minus strand of OX030951.1, from coordinate 128,397,725 downwards.
ATTTAAAATTGGAGACCAGTCAATCCGCACGAGAAGAGCATTAAGTTTAACATAGTCTGTTTTTTTAAAGTTAAAAATTTTATTATTTCGCGTATCTGGAGCTAATTTATTTTCATTTATGTTGGCAAGTAATATTGTTATTTCAAGAGTTGGATGATAATCGTCTTCAGGTAAGGAAACTGGGTTCGAACGACGGAGATTTACGGAAGTGCATCTATCTACAAATACAAGGTCAAGAGATCTATAATTTTTATTAAGAATATTATTAACCTGCTGAAGACACAGATCGGACAACTTATCTAAGAAATCATTTATCCAATCAGAGGCAGAAATAGGAGTAAGAAATGCGGAATCATCGGAAATACTCCAGGATACAGAAGGTAAGTTGAAATCACCTAATGCAATGATAGTATCCATATTTTTAAGCATATTATGGACTGTTTCGATGGCACTAATATGGTTTAAGTAAATTGTTAAATCACTTTTAGGTGGAATGTAAGAGCAAGTAAGAAAAATCGTATTATTATTTACTTTAACTGTAACACAAATAAACTCCAGGTCGTTGGTACCAGGAATTGTTAATTCCTCTGAAGCAAGCGAGTTATGGACAGCTATCAGAACGCCACCACCGATCTTATCATAGCGATCTTTACGAAAAATTTGGTACTTATTGCACATTATTTCAGAGTTTAAAACGTTAGAGCGAAGCCAAGTTTCAGTAAAAACTATAAAGTTATATTCAAAATCAAAACTGTTCATGAAAATATCGGAAAGTTTAGAATTGAGACCTCTAACGTTTTGATACACAAGCTCTAATTTAGACTTGTGATTTTTTAATCGTTTTTTGTATGGTACTGAGGACTATTAGAAGGACGAGGCAAGTGTACAACATTTGCAATACGCGGTTTGTTTTTGAATTCAAATTCATGAACAATTGTATTACGGGGCCAAAAGTTTACATCCACAAGAGTATTAAATAAATTTTCCGGAACAGTCAATCTAAAAGACGTAGTCAGTCTCGCATTTAAATATTTGAATTTTTGGATCGAAAGAGGCATACTACTATTTAACTTTGAATTAATAAAAAATTGTATATCATCTTCAGTTGTATCAGCAGCTAAGCGCGAGACAAAGATTGCTTTAGTTGGTGGAATTGCAATTAATGGCTTAGGAGAAATAGTAGCAGTAGTAATAGGAATCCGTTGAGCGTTAACAACTGAAGTTGCAAAAATAGGAGTTTGAACAGTAGGAGGAGCAATTGAAACAGCTTGAGCATAAGTAAGAACAGGCTGGTTAACAGGTATGGATGGTGCTAACATTGGCAAGGAAACGGTCTCTGGTACATTTGGAGCAGATATAGAGGCAATCGTATCAGTACAAATGTCCATATCGTCTGCAATGTCACGTTCAACAGGTGGTGGTATTGGTGGTGTCGAGTTAGTTTTCTGTTTATTGCGCAGGTTCATGTATTTCTTTTTACGCTTGGGCGAAGGAATTGGCTCATCAATATATTTACACTCATCGAAAAGTGTTTGGTACTTTAAAAATTTTGCAGAAAGCAAAGAAAGTTCCCTACTTATCTCAGAGAAACCCTGCTTTGTCTGCTTAAAAAGCTTATAAAAATTGACATCAGTCAATCTGCACTTCTCACAACACCAACGCAACCCTTTACCTTCTTCAATAAGGTCTACAACTCTACCCATTATGCCCACACATTTGGTGTGAACGATATCATCACATAGCCAACATGATAAAAATCGCTCAGTTTCACCCTTAGTGGAACAGCCAGGCTTAGAGCAGAGCATTTTAATTAATAAATAAAAAAAAAAGACCAAAAAAGTAGTAAAAATAAATAAAAGTAGTAAATGTAGTAAAAATATTAGTAGAAATTAATAAATAAAAATAGAGCCAAAAAAGTAGTAAAAATAAATAAAAGTAGTAAAAGTAGTAATAATAATAGTACTAAGCAAAAGTAACAACCTGAAGTGATGGCAACCCTTAGTATGTATAATAATAATACGTATTCAATAGCTTAGCTAGACAGAGCTAGGCAGATGTCTTAAACGCAATTAGCAATAGAACAAAAAGAAAGCAAACAACTTAAAGTGCGAAGAATATAATAAAGAAAATGTAAAGAAACTTGTTCAGCACTTTAAAGAAATTTTAATAATAATAATAACACTTATGTTAACAATAGTAAAACAAATGCAAAACTTATCCGCTGCAATCATTAGACTTCACATAAGCACAAAATTTTTTAATTATTTTCAAAAAACCACTGTAATTAAATTTAAACTTTGCAGAAATTAACAAACACAACTTAAAGAAATTTTAGCGCGTTGCCAACTGTTACATTCTGTTACATAAACTGCTATCTTCACGACCTGACAACTTCATAATTTTTTTTTTTGTCGTTAGGCATGAATCCTTGATTTTCCTTTTTGAACATTTATAGTAGCTTATGTATATACTCACCAAGTAAAAATTCAATGCAACAACGTTGCAATGCATGAATGTTGCATTGTCGACCATAGAAAGCTCTTGCCACGCATTTTTTGCTCAATGTGAGGGAAAAAGCAGAAGTTATTGGGTGCCAAGTCGGAACTGTAAGGCGAATGACCCATCAAAATTCTTTTGTTTTAGCTGATGTGTGGGAAGTACCATTGTCGTGATGGAGGATGATCTTCCTTCGGTGGTCGATTTTCCTCAATTCTCCGAAGATTTCCGGCAAACAAATGGTTGTGTAACATTCAGTATTAGCAGTTCTCTCTGGCTCAAGTGGTAGAGTTGCAATATGACCGGTTTTTCTCAAAAAACTTGCAACCATTTGATTGGATGTGCTGCATCCGCGGACAACTTTTGTCGGATTTTTCTCACTTTCAAAAATCTAAGCAATGGATTGCTGCCTTGTTTCGGGCTCATAAGCTTAGATCCATGATTCTTCACATTTGGTGATGTCGTGCATGTGTTTCGAACCACCTCCGTTCTATTTTTCGGCATTTCCTTGCGCCAATCGTCAAATTATGGGGTATCCAACGGGAACAAATCATCCTCACGGCTAAATGCCCTTGTTATATCGAATATAATGCTAGCTTCACTAATGCTTAACACGTTGCCTGCCGACTACGAGATAGGGTGCTTTCTAGGGTGCCATTTACGAGTTATCTCGTACTCACTAAACCTATAATTTTTGTGTAGCTACGAATAAAACCGTTTATATCGATAAACGCCAACTACGAGATAATTTGTAGGTCCTTTTTCTCCTAAAAAAAACATAATTTTTGCTTTTTGATGATACCTGTGATCTAGAAATAGATTTTTACGTAATATAATGTGAAAAAATCAAATTGTAATTTTTCCCAGTTTTCTGAAAATTGCCGCGGCAGTCAACATGTTAAGGATGACTCAGTATCGCGATATGTCATGCCGATTTCAACAGTTCAAGCATCGATGTTTTCTGTCACAAAAGCTGTTCTTGGATGGCCTTTACGAATTTCGTCTTGGAGAGAACGACGACCACGCTCGAACTCATTTAATCAGTATTTTGCAATCACTGGGTATGGTGCTCATCCCCAAAAGTCGCACTAAGTTTATCGATGCATTCTTTTCTTGTCTATCCACGCCAAAAAACGTAAACAATCATCACCCGAAAATGTTGACATGTTAATTCCATTTTTTTGGTGAAATTCAATTTTGCAACCACTGTAAACAACACAATAAACACATTATGCTAAAAAATGTCAAATTTTCGAAAGGAACTGTCAATATTCATCTGGCAATGATTAGTGGTAGCCGAGACGCAAGACTTAAAAGGCAATCCTTGTACAGTTCAAAACCACTGTAAACAACATAATAAGTTTACATAGAACAAAATGTTGTGAGCTTGAAAATGTCAAATTTTCTAATGGAACTGTCGAAACTCATCTGGTAATGCTTAGTGTTGGCGACTTAAAAGGCAGCCTACGTTTATGGGTCAATTGCATTCAAAACGCTCTTTTTTTGTCACCGCTCTTTTAACTCTGTTTTTAGGTAAATACGAACAGAAAAAACAAATAAAAAATGAGAAAGTGATCACTAAAGAATATTTATTGACAAAACATATTTCTCAGAATCCTAAAATTGTTTGCTTATTTGTTTTGAAGAATATTACATTGCTCTCTCGTACTCGCTTAATAAAGAAACATATGTTACACTTTTTGATGAAAAACGTGAAAAAAGTTTAACACAATGCAAAAATATAAGAAATAATAACTGTTTTGTAATGAAAGCATTTATTTCTTATGTTTTATTTTGTTGTTATTCTCAAAACATTGTCATCGCGAATTTGGCTTTCGATTTACATTTAGTCCCCAAGCATTGAATTGAACGTTACATTTTTTTACACGTTATATTAAGGAAGTGCAGAGATAAGTTCTCATGAAATTCTTAAAATTAAGACGATTAAATAATATTAAAGTAATTTTTTTTTTGTGTTTTCTCAGTTCATCATGATAAGTATGTGTAAAAATGTATTGAACGTTACGCGGAGTTTTATTAAAGCAAAAATAGTAAATCGAAAAAATGCAAGTTTAAAATCATGGTTTCATGGGTTTTGAATAATTTCCTTGTTTTAGTATATTTGCAAAATAAAATTCCTAAGAAAAAAACTAAAAATTGGCAAAAGTATTGAACGTCACTTTTAAGATATGTCACACCACCGGCTGAAGTATTCATTTTGTATTTCGTTTTTGTATATTTAAGAGTAAAATAGCAAAATTAACGCCTGCTGAGAGAGCACGAAGATACCGGGAAAAAAATAAAGCTAGATAAGGAACGAAATGAAGAATATAAACGAAAGAAAAACTAATGGTACCTATGTTTGACTTTGACCTGATTTTTGGTTTTACTAACTGATATCGTCCATTTCAAATTGAAGTGATCAGTTGCGCTGATCATCTCCGATTTGGCTCAAATATTTTTCGGGTATTGGTTTATTGATTTGAAAACCAAATTCGAAGGTATAAATTTTTAGAATAATTGGTTCTATTTAGGTTCTATTTTGAGACAACGTAGCTCAATCAACTTAGGACCGATTACCGGTAATATGGTATCATTGGAAAAGTTATTTTATCTATTTTGAGGAAAAGTACAAAATTTTTGAAAATATTGCAATAAGTTGACTCATTCTTAATTTGTTTAATTTTAATACCATGCCAGCAACACTTGCTTTAATTTTTTTCTTTTTTATAATTTTCATTTCACGTTTTTACGTTAGGTGATACCTTTCCAATGATATAAAATGAAGATGTGGTTTTAAAGGGTTCAGAAGTTATATTGTAAAACGTGAAGTCTTAATAAAGCTTCAATACAAATTCAGCTAGCTATTGACTTTTTAATTTTTTGCAAAAAAATAAGAAAAAACATTGGATGAAAATTTAATGTATAGCTGAAATATATACTTAATATTTACTTTTTGTTTTTTTTTGTAAAAGAATAAACCTGTTTTTTGTTAAACTCCCAATTTTATTTTCATTATTTGGCTAAGCGGAACAAAATTGTATTGAACGTCACAAAATGTATTGATCGTCACCATGTTGTTTGTTTCTGAAATTGCTTATTATTTAACAGTTTTTTAATATTTATCGCTGCAAGTCTACTACTTTGAAAATAACCTCTATGTTGATGTCTTTTTGAAGAAAAATTTTAATTTTTTCCGGTTAAAATTGTAAAATATGTAGGTATTATTGGTAAAAAATTATCATTTCTGTAATTAAATGGCGATTTTTGCAAAAGCTGATTTAACTTATTAAATAACTTAACAAGCATCACAGTAAGCTTTAATTTACAACATTTTTAAAATTTTTAGTGTTTTTTCCCGTATATCTGCTGTGTGACGTTCAATACAAAAATCGTATAAAAACCATAGAAAAAATGATGTTCTGCAGGGCCTAAAAACAAATTCGAATTCTCCATTATTTTTCACTTAATTTCACTACTCTAACGGAAAATTTAAAAAAACTTTAAAAATAAAACATGAAAATCTCTTTGTGTACATTTTTTTTTGCAATTGACCCATATCCAAAAACACACAGAAATGCTCAAAATTAATTCTTCGCTTACTACGACACCTTTCGCTTACATTTCTAGATACTTTCCTATAAATTTAAGGCCAAAATAATTGGTTTTCTTACAGAGGTCATACTCGGGCCACTGCATTTATTATCCAACCTCAACCAACAACACATAAACCCTAACAAACTGTGCCCTCACAGCATGATGCTCGATTTATTGAGTGTCAAGTTCAATTGCTGTGACAAAAACAAAAGTACAACAACTGTTACAGCAACAACAACTACAAATATTGCTGTTCATAACTATTCAGGCGCGAAACAATACAATTGACCCATTAATAAAGACACCCAGTTGAAATGGTGTCGATGGTATAGAGCGACGGTATATTTCTCGGAACTAAAAATAAAAAAAAAATAAAAAAATGCCGCTAAAAGCTTTTTACATAACTTTGCTTTATTTTATGGGCCTTAGTTGATGTCAGCCAGTGTCTTCCAAAGCTTTCAAATAAAATGCGCAAAAATCTAAAATTTCTATAAATTTATGTAAAATTTTTTTATAAGCAAGCTTTAATAAAAGCTTGAAAAAAAATTAAATAAACTTACAACATTACAATACTTCAGCCACAACAAATAAAATCCAAGCCTAAGTGGGGTTTAGAACCTACTTAAAGTTCAATTAACTTCAATCTAGAGACGTGCCGTTCGCATTAAGCTAAGCCCACCTCGAAGTGTTGATTACAGCGACCACTCGACAAACGAATGAATGAGTGAATGAGTGACTGACACGATTTCATCTATTTTTCCACTTGAACATCTAGCAAGTGAGGCAGAATTTAAATTTCAGTGTGTTTCTGCAATTCGGGGTGTAAGGAGTAAAAAATTATTTTTTTGCTACAAATAAATTTTAGTTTTTTTTAAAATATTTTTTAATTTTTATTAATTAAAAAAATTAGTAATAAAATAAAACTAAATGCTTATGAAAATGCTGGTCAAAGTAATGGTGCTGTTTTTGTTTGTAAGCAGCTGTGCTGCATTCGGCAACTATCACAGCAGGCGTCGCTATGACTCCAGCGAAGAGGACAATACTGTGCTAAGTAAAGAAAAAATCAATTAAATTGTCATAAATTATTGTTCTCTAACATATGAAAAACTTAATGAAAATATTTCAGGAACCTATCGCCGCTGCATGTGGGAGCAGTCCAAATTCTTGCCACGTCGCTTGATGATGCTTTCAATCTGCACCAATCTCTTCTGCGAAAATAATCAGTATTTATCTCGGTCCAAGTCTTTCTTCTCGCTATACAAGACCTCAAAACCCATCGAGTAGTTATTTAGTTTTAGTGTAGAACTATCGATAATAATTTTCATTGGCTCTTCTTATATTTGAGAAAGTGAATTTTACTCTAATCTCTTGACTTCTTTAGCTGTTTAGATATACTGCCGGACGAGTGTGAACAGGGTGACGAGGATGATTTGCGCTACAAGCCTTTCCCAGCCTGCTGTCCGGTCTATTGCAATCTGAAGCGTCGCATGAATCGTCTTAAGTCGATGCACATGCGTCATCGCCGTCTGATAAATTTGCAGCATTCACATATTCCACAACAGGGAACCGGCAGCACGCTGCTGCAGCAAAATAGCTATGGCATTAATTATTAGAAAAATTTCAGATGAAAATTTTTGGAATTTGAATAAATTTAAATGAAATTTTTTAAAAACTTGCTTTATTTTTCGTGTGTTGTCTATTTGCATAGGGATGTTCTTGCTACTCATGTATTTCTTTGAGTGTCTGTTCAAGTGTTTTCGCAGCCAGTTTATTTAAAATTATGATAAACAGCAAAATTGCTATAAAAGATGGAACAAAAGATTCTTCCCTAGATAGCAGCTTCTGGAATATAACAGAAGTTAATCATTACATAACACCCGCTAAAAATTATCCGTAGAAAATGATATAAAAACTATTAATAACAATAACTTCAGATTCGTTTTATCAGCAAAGATACTAGAACGACATCCAGATGCAGTTAGTTTGTCATTGACACAGCGAGAGGTAATTATTTTGCCGATACAACGTATCTTTATTGTTTTCCTTTGCCATGTCTGCATTCTTTTCCTCGTCCCTAAACTTTCCCCGATCCTTATATTTACTTAATATATATAAATTGCGTGTCTCTATGTTTTTGTTCGCTAATCTCCAAAACCACCCAACCGATTTCAGTGAAATCTTGGGAATGTCTATGGTTTATTTCAGCTTGAAAGATAGAATAATTTTGGACCAGATGGATGGCGCTTTTTTCAAGTTGTAGTCTCGGCCATTTCGCGAAAATATCAACCACGTGATAAAAAAATAAAATCAAATTTATATCGGAATAGAAATACTTTTTGACGTGACGAAGTTAGTTTGTACCAGACAGGTTTCCCAAAAAAGTTGAAAAATGCAAAAATGCATCGGCGTTGCATTGAATTGTTCCTCGCTATGACTAAAAAAATGATACGAGCGCAAAAGTCAATCCTATAACTTCATTACAAAAATAAAACAATAATTCAAAACGTCATCGGGACGTGGTGGGAGCTGCTTAAGCAACGCAACTGAAAATTTGTTACATGAAATTATTACTCGCTGAGTATTATTGCTAGGATTAAAATATAATATATAAATAGATACACCAATAAAGGCCTGTTCTAAGCCCTCACAACAAAAATAGACAGCAAATTTCTGACGTCATGAGAACATACAGAGAGCCGCTCAGAGATCGACAATGCAACAATCATGCAGCGGCGTTGCAATGAATTTTTACTCAGTGAGTATATAAGCTACGATAAATGTTTAAAGAGAAAAAATGAAGGATTAATACTTGGCCTTACGAAAAAATTAAAAAAAAAATTCCGACGTCACCAGGTGGTGAATATAGCAGCTTATGTAACAAATGTAATATCGTTGCATGGAAATTTTAAATCACTCAGGAGAAGTGCTGTGGTAAATTTTGCTTTACGATAGCAAAGATGTGTTATTACGCCCCACAGCTAAATTACAAAAAAAAATTCTTGTCATCATGATTTAATGGTGGCAACTACATAATGCAGTAAAACTGCTGCAACCATGAAAAAACGTTGCATAGAATTTTAACTCTGTGACTACTGGCGTAACGGCAAATTTTAAAGAACGAAAATGCATGTGAGGACTACAGGCATATGATTAAAATAAAGAAAAAAAATTGATGGCGTCATGAGGCCTCTCAGAAAACCGCCTAATGTGACGCATATGTAACACTTTTGCTGAATTAATTGCATGCAACCAAGGCCAAGTAAACGCACCAAGGAAAAGCCCAACCAATGAAGAAGCAAATAAAAAAAGCAACAACACCCACACCAACACCAACATCAACATCAACATCAACATCAACATCAACATCAACATCAACATCAACATCAACATCAACATCAACATCAACATCAACATGAACATCAACATCAACATCAACATCAACATCAACATCAACATCAACATCAACATCAACATCAACATCAACATCAACATCAACATCAACATCAACATCAACATCAATATCAACATCAACATCAACATCAACATCAACATCAACATCAACATCAACATCAACATCAACATCAACATCAACATCAACATCAACATCAACATCAACATCAACATCAACACCAACATCAACATCAACATCAACATCAACATCAACATCAACATCAACATCAACATCAACATCAACATCAACATCAACATCAACATTAACATCAACATCAACATCAACATCAAAAACAACAACAACAACAACAACAACAACAACAACAACAACAACAACAACAACAGCATCAACAACAACAACAACAAGAAACACCGTCAAGTCAAAACATACGGGTGTGTTCACGATACAGTCAACTCTGTTTTTTTATTTATTTATTATTGTTTTTATACAGAGCTCTAAATCAAAATTACAATTTAGCAATAAAAATACAAATTTGTATGAACTGATCTAAAACAATAATTCCACATTCTGTATTTCCAAAGGAAATAGAGGCGAATGCGTATTAACATATACGATATATAGAAACATAGGGTTAATATATGGTGTCATTATATCAAAAAATTTACTATAATATATTTTTAATTCAATTCAATTTATTAATTATATTATTTTTAATTTTGCCGAGACAACGTATCTTCATCCTTGACCTTTGCCATATCCGCATTCTTTTCCTCGTCCCAAAACTTTCCCTCATCCTTATATAAATCCTCATATAAAAAATCACTTGTCTTTATGTTTGTGTTGGCTAATCTTCAAAACCACCTAACCGATTTTAGTGAAATTTTGGGAATATCTATGGTTGATTTCAGCTTGAAAGATATAATAGTTTTGGACCCGTTGGGTGGAGCTTTTTTGCGAGTTTTACTCACGACCATTCCATGAAAATTCCAACCACGGTTAAAAAAATAAAATGATACTTATCACGGAATAGAAATACTTTTTCATCATTGAAATCATTGAAAATATCCAGTATTCCTAATAAAATGCACTTTTAAATTAAAAATGTTTTTTCGCAAAAAAAATCTTTAATTAAATCTTGGAAAATTATATATTTATAAAGAAATTAATATAAATATATAAAGAAATTAAAAAAAAAAGCAAGTACATCAAAAGAACACAGGATGTGCAGAAATTCCAAAATACATCCGAGTACACTGAGAAAATTGAACGCCTTAAAATCAAAGAAAAAAGTTGTTAAAAGACTGTAACCAAAATATCTTTGCTACAAAGAAAAGATCGTTGCACTAATGATTTATTCTTTAACTAAGCAACTGCTGCATCTTTGAAACAAAAGACTGAAGTTCTTTGAAGCTAAATCAATCAAAAAATATTTGCCGTAAAGATAAATTATTTACTATAACGATTTTATTCTTTGTTAACAAGAATTTGTTAACAAAGAAAAAAGTACGCAAAATCAACAAATTTCCTTTGTTTTCTTGAAGCTAAGCATCTTTGTTTCAAAGACAAAGTCTATAACTTTAAAGAATTTTTTCTACAAAATCATATTTTTCTTAAAAATACACACGCTTATAGTTCACAGTTACTTTGTGGGCAATATGTACTATATAAGGCAATTGGTGTATTAATATGTATAAGTTGTAATTAGCACTAGATTAAATCGTATAGGTTAAGGGTCAAGGGGAAGAGGGAGGGGAAGGGGGAGGGGAAGGGAAGGAGAGTGGAGAAGGGGTGAGTAATAGAAAAAAAAGGCGGACATACAGAGATAGTAATTAAAGAAATCGACTTTTTTAAAGACGTACATCTTTGTCACAAGAATTTAAGTCTTTGATATAAAGTATATTTTTCATGGGAATTTAACAATCTTTGTGCCTTTGCCGTAAGGATGTTTTATCTTTGAGCACAATCTAACCAATAAAAGTCTTTGTGGCAAAGTGTATTTTCTTTGGTTTTACGATTTTTTTTCCCTGAGTGTACACATATCGGTGAATCCATGTCAAAGTGCACACGTTTCTGACATCCCTATTTTTGAAAATTGTGAAACACTCTGGGTAGATAGTTCTCCAGAAAAGTATTATATGTCTGTCTTTTTTTTTTTTTTTTTTTCATCGAAAATATGGATTCTTTGGTATAAAAATAGTAAATCTTTTGAAGGCATTTTTGGAAAAATTCGTTATAAAAAGGAATCGTTTGAGGGCCCAACCTAAAATTTTGTGTAAGCCTTTTGAATTGATGCCTTAACACGACACTTTATTTACCCCTCATTCGTCACTCAATTCCATACACAAAAGAGTCCTTTGTAGCAATTTGACCTTATGTTCAGAAATGATTTGAATAACCAATATTGATTTGAATCTGATGGACTGATGAACTTATATTAATTCTTAAATATTAAAAAATTGAAAAATTTAAGGCAAACAAAAAAAAAATAATGAAAGTAGGGGAGGATGCCCACCTTCTGAACAGGCCCACCTACTGAACACTATTAGTTCTGACGCCAGTAAAGGTGACAGCGCCAATATGTATAGTGTCGCAGTAACATCCCGTTGAATGTTCACTTTGGATATATCATTGAGTTGCCCCACGGCCGTTAAGAAATAAAATATTCAAATAAAATGAAGCTGAATAAAAATAGTTCATCTCTATTTAGTGAATTTTAAAAAAAAATTATTAAGAGTGGAATTAATAGTTTAATATTAATCTTTTGCAATTCGACGAGCACTCGAACTTTTAACGTTTATCTTTTGTATTGATTTGATCTTTTCGTGATTTTCGTTCACGTTCAGATAAAATTTCAGAATGCCTTCGCTGAAAAAAAGTGAAAATCAGAATGAATATAGCTCCTAATGCAATGGCTGCAGCCATCATAAAATTAAAAATCGACTTTAAATGACTCTTCCTTGATAAATGTCTGGCACGCTTCCTTGATGATTCAGCATGTGAACTTCTCAATATGCTGGGCTCATTTGTAGGTGGATTTTGGGGAGACTCTCGGTGCAGTTACAAGTTCAGTTCCAACTTTAATTAAAAACAAGTGACGACGGAAATTCTCCTTCGAATAGTTCCAATATGGATTCATATTGGTAAATATAACGTTCGCATTCAGAGCAGATATGTCGATCATATTACAGAAAAATGTGACCATCTGGCCATCTGTTCACCTTTTGTTTGCACCTACATGTAGCAACCATTTCGTCGATAGTATCAACACCCCCTTCCATGCTTTTATAAAAGTTGATAATTTGAGGTTTTTTTTTAGTCAATTTCAATCTGTTTGGAGGTATGCATGGTGTTGAGCAAAGTGGCAAAACGCTGTTTTTTCGAAACGTATGATACAAGTGAAGCTCGAAACTCATGATCAAATACAAATTCCGTGTGATATTGAGGATGCTGCATCATGGTAAGCAATAAAGGGCGAAGCTCCTTCCGGTTTTTATGAATCGAGCCAACAATTGTCATTTGGTGTAGTTTCAATGAAAAAGTCAATTGACGAGACGTAAAAAAGTTGTCACATGTGACATTTCGGCCATTGAGACCTTCAGTAAATTGTAATACCACACTTCCACCTTGGGTTAAGATGACTGAAAAAAAAGTGACTGAAAATTTCAAATTAAAAAATAAAATATATATAATTTTTCATAAAAATATTACAAAAAAAAAGTGCACCACTTGAATGACCCATTCAAGGTCTTCAAAATATATTTAAGTTTTTGTTTTCGGTTCGACTTATGGTTTCGAAGACACAGCTATTGAAATACATGCACAAATTGTATTTTTAGTTTTGTTTTTCAGTGTACATATAAAAAAAAAAATAAAAAATTTCGCAAAAAAAAAATTTCAGTTATTTTTATGAGCACAACTAACCTAGAAAGTTTCAATAAATCGAAAACACAAAGATTCGATTTTGCTCAAAATTTGACGAATTGATTTGGAATCATCGATATACTTCTGAAAGTTATGACAATATTGAATAAAATTAATATTTTAAAGGTATTTTCGTCATGTCCCACCCGTTAAGTCTCACTCGTAACGCCAAAAATATGTTTGCAATAATAAAAATAATAAAAAAAAAATTTATTTAAAAAAAAAACAATGCAGATGTGTTCATTATTATTTTGACTTTTCAACTAAATACATTTTTTTCCCAAAAACATGCGAGAACTCACAGAAATTTAATCATCTTTGAATGAATCTCTTAAATTATGTATATATTGTGCGGTTGCACCCGTAGCACTATAAAAATGGAACATTATTTTCTATTAAGGTAGTAAGTAGTCTGGTAACTTGGGTTCAAAAAATCGAAAATTTTTTGCTTAATTTGAAAGTACAATGTCTTGAGAATATACTGTGAAAATTTCAGACAGAAATTCGAAATATTTCGGGAGTTATAACGAGTTTCCTAGAGCGTCTCGGAGTCCAATCTTTAATGTTGTTGAACTTTAAACTCGTTTTTCTCAAAACATTGTTTTTCTGGTCGGCCCGGGTTCTAACTTTTTTTCTACTGAACCGATTGCTTTCAAATTTTAACAGGCTGTTCTACACACTTATAGTTCTCGTCGGTACTAACGAGAATTTTTTTCACCTCTCATTTTTTATTTAACAACCATTTCTTTACTAAAATAAAAGGACTTTTTTTCAAAGTCCGCCATTTTGTTATTTACCCTTGAAATTTATCTTCAGTAGTTCCGACCAGAATGACATGTCCACTGATTAAGCATAATCAAGAATATTTGATTTCAGATAACATCAAGAGCCAAAATCACCCGGGCCACCCACGTGGATTTTTTTTGAGGTTCCAACTTCGAGTGACAATAATAATAGTAATAAACTATTAAAGTTTTTAAAATAATTTTTTTTTTATATTTTCAACATGTAAATAAAAACACTCTAAATATTCAAGATAATTCATTTTTATTTTCCTATATAAAAACCACCCTCCAAAGAAGTCATGAAAATAGGCATAAGTTACCAGACTACTTACTACCTTAATAGTGTGATATTTTTTTTTTTTTTTTTTTTTTTTTTTTTTGTGATATTAATACATGCTTTGGTATATTTCTGTGAGTTCAACAAAATACTTCAAATTCATTTAAAAAAAAAAAAAAATAAATAACTGGCCATTTCAGCCCTTGAAAGCACTTAGAGCTAGCTTCTTATGATCAATTGTGTTGTGCGTGTTTTTGTACACAATTGGCCGAGAACCGGACCTACAGGTTTAACGCCGACTCCGAACGACGATGAACGGAATGTTCTTGTTCTCAAGAAGCTTTACATGGCATTTTGATTACTCTCTGAGGTTTGCCATTGTCTACAGAGAGGTGGCGGCCGTACAGAAAAATTATTTTGTGTCAAATAATTTTCTGTCGCTGCTGGGGTTCGAACCCGGGTCTCCAGGTTCGTTGACATAGAGGCCATGCACTTTAACCAACTAATCCACGGATGCCACTCATTCAAATTCATTTTAGTGAACAAATTATTCACACTTAAAGAGTTTAATAGTCCCACCTCGAACATATGGAATGACCGTGCAATAATACATTTTTGGCTATACGATTAAACCCATACTAATGAAATTTTATATGAAGATTCTTCTGACCTCGAAATAGAACATAGGCCGCTAAAGTTTCAAACAACTTCCATAAGAGGGCGCTTTTATGTATAGGGTCTTTCAACAAAAGGTATATTTTTTTTGCATTAGAAATTGCCCCGTTGAATTGTTCATAGAATTTTGGTTTGAGTGTAGACAAACAACAACAACAAAAACTAATAAAGATAATTGAAATGAAAGCTTTTGTTCATGCATTGAATTTATATTCAAAAGATAAACATTTTGCTTACATGTATCTGCAACTGACAATTTATTTAGATAAGTTATCTTAAGACTCAAATAGACCGACAGATTAATATCACCATCTGAAATCAAAATATATAAACAAATCATGAGTTTATTCTTCAACACATATTACACACATATGAAGTTTTTATCCCTATTTATTTGTGCCTATTCTTAAAGAAAGCTTTTCTTCAACAAAGCCACAAGTATTTATTTTTCTATATTTTCTCTTCAAAACTTTAAGTTTTCAATTACGATAGAGTATAAAATATAGTAATATCCTGAAATTGTTAAAACATTTAACATATGCACATAACTTGAACTTTATATAGAAAATAATAAGAAGTTTCTAAAGAAAACTATTACGAAGATTGATTTTTTTTTCTCTTTTCAATTTATACAGAAAATTTTCCCCATTGTTCTAGCTCTAAAAGAACACTACACTTTATATCACTTAGCTTATCCTGTATTTGCATGGCATTGTGCAAAGTGTGAGTGGGTTGTTTGTGAGGCTTAGTTGATGTGTGCTTGTGTGGTGTTAAAGAAAAATCCTTGAGTGACTGCCTGTGTGTTTGTGTGTGTTTTATGTCGTTTGTTGTTTAAAGAAAATGTCACATTCATAAAGTGAGCGGCTTGCCACATCATCAACGGCAGCCGCAGCACAAATTTGTGTTACATAAAGTTCTTCCTCTTCCAGCTCAGTGAGCGACGACGTTTCACTGCCTCCAACATCAACAAAAAACATCTTCATCTTCATCAGTTTGAAAGTGAGTAGCAGGAAAATTTGCATTAGTTTGTAAAACATTTTAAAAAGCTGAAATAATGCCATTTAATTGATGTGGCTCATATGTTTTGCTCGAATTTGGCTTAACTGAGCTGAAGAGGTTTTGT
Organism: Pherbina coryleti; assembly: GCA_943735915.1. Lineage (NCBI taxonomy): Eukaryota > Metazoa > Arthropoda > Insecta > Diptera > Sciomyzidae > Pherbina > Pherbina coryleti. The sequence goes on along the minus strand of OX030951.1, from coordinate 128,381,439 downwards.
GATGAACTAGTCATATATGTTAATTTCCAGTTGCTTCAATAATAACTTAAAATATTTTATTTAACATGAAGAAGTCAAAGAGTCAGAAACACAAGGAATTTACAATATATTCTTTGCCACTTTTTATAAATCTTACTCATACTCTAAGTCAAAGTCTGAGTCGAATTCTAATTCTAATTCTAAGTTTAAGTTTGAGTTTAAGTTTAAGTCTAAGTCTAAGTCTAAGTCTAAGTCTAAGTCTAAGTCTAAGTCTAAGTCTAAGTCTAAGTCTAAGTCTAAGTCTAAGTCTAAGTCTAAGTCTAAGTCTAAGTCTAAGTCTAAGTCTAAGTCTAAGTCTAAGTCTAAGTCTAAGTCTAAGTCTAAGTCTAAGTCTAAGTCTAAGTCTAAGTCTAAGTCTAAGTATAAGTCTAAGTCTAAGTCTAAGTCTAAGTCTAATTCTAAGTCTAAGTCTAAGTCTAAGTCTAAGTCTAAGTCTAAGTCTAAGTCTAAGTCTAAGTCTAAGTCTAAGTCTAAGTCTTATTCTAATTCTAATTATAATTCTAATTCTTAGTCTAAGTCTAAGTCTAAGTCTAAGTCTAAGTCTAAGTCTAAGTCTAAGTCTAAGTCTAAGTCTAAGTCTAAGTCTAAGTCTAAGTCTAAGTCTAAGTCTAAGTCTAAGACTTAGTCTAAGTCTAAGTCTAAGTCTAAGTCTAAGTCTAAGTCTAAGTCTTAGTCTAAGTCTAAGTCTAAGTCTAAGTCTAAGTCTAAGTCTAAGTCTAAGTCTTATTCTAATTCTAATTATAATTCTAATTCTTAGTCTAAGTCCAAGTCTAAGTCTAAGTCTAAGTCTAAGTCTAAGTCTAAGTCTAAGTCTAAGTCTAAGTCTAAGTCTAAGTCTAAGTCTAAGTCTAAGACTTAGTCTAAGTCTAAGTCTAAGTCTAAGTCTAAGTCTAAGTCTAAGTCTAAGTCTAAGTCTAAGTCTAAGTCTAAGTCTAAGTCTAAGTCTAAGTCTAAGTCTAAGTCTAAGTCTAAGTCTAAGTCTAAGTCTAAGTCTAAGTCTAAGTCTAAGTCTAAGTCTAAGTCTAAGTCTAAGCCTAAGTCTAAGTCTAAGTCTAAGTCTAAGTCTAAGTCTTAGTCTAAGTCTAAGTCTAAGTCTAAGTCTAAGTCTTTTTTTTATTTTTTTTTCTCCTATGAGGTGAAAGCATCAGAAGCCGAAGTGCGGGACTTTAATCCGCTAAAACACCTCCCCAACTGGTCCCGTTTATCCCCCCGGAACAACCATAAAGTATTTCACCAGGAGGCGGAACATTTTCGCTCTCGTATCGTCAGTATTTTCCTATTTTCTCTTTTTCGTGAAGGAAAATGTGTGAAAATTCACGAGTCATGGTACGCTTTCTTTCAGCTTCGAGACGCCGTAATTTATGTTGGACGGCGTCTTTTACATTGGTGGCTATGTGCCATACTTCGTGCGATCTTGTTATTAACTCAATGCAGTTTTCTGGGTCTAGTGTAGCACCTACATGCCGTCGGGTGATTTGTCTCTTTACTTCAAATCTTGGGCAATCAAAGTAGACGTGTTTTGCATCTTCTTTAACGTCGCTGCACTCTGGGCAGTTAGGAGAATAATCATGGCCAAAGCGATAGAGGTAGTCACGATATCCACCATGCCCAGTGAGAAACTGTATTGTGTTGTAGTTTGGCTCTCCATGCTGGCGATATTGCCATGAATCTATTTTTGGAATAAGCCTGTGCGTCCACCTTCCTTTTTGTGAAGCATTCCATCGGTCTTGCCACTTAACCATGGAACGCTCTATCTCTCTCTCTCTTTGTTTGATGATCCTAGTGACTACTATGTCTCTATTTTTTAATTCGTAAAGGCATCTGGCCTCGTCCGCCAAAATGTCGATTGGAATCATTCTTGCAATTACACACGCTGCTTCGTCAGATGTCGTTCTGTATGCGCTTATGACTCTCAAAGCGCACATTCGGTAAATTTTTACAAGTTGCCTCCGCGTGGCGTTTCTTTTGACTGCATCAGCCCATATATGCGAGCCATATAATAATACTGAGTTAATTACTTTTGCCAAAAGGAGTCGCCAACTGCTCCTCGGTCCTCCGATGTTTGGTAACATTTTGGATAGCGCGCTGTATGTGTTTGACGCCTTCTTGCAGGCATATTCCGTGTGTGACCGAAAGTTCAGCCTTTCGTCAATCATAACACCAATATATCGTATGGCTTCCTTCGATGAAATTTCATGGTCACCAACTTTGATTTTAACTGTCTTCCTAATTTTTCGGCTGCTTATAAGGACTGTTTCTGTCTTGTGCTCGGCCAAAGAAAGGCCCACAGATTTTATCCACCGATTAATCAAGCTTATGGTTTCGTTGGCTATCATTTCCACCTCATCCAAGAACTTTCCGATCACGACAATTGCAATATCATCAGCAAATCCGATGACTTTTGCTTCTTCAGGAATTTTTTGTTTGAGTATGCCATCATCATAATATTCCAGAGTATTGATCCTAGAACGGAGCCTTGTGGAACACCTGCTGTTACTGCATATTCTTTGTTAACTTCTTCACTACTTTACTCAAGTATTCTTTGCTCAAAGTAGCTCACAATTACCTTTCTGAGGTAGCCGGAACTTTTAGTTTTTCGAGCCCCTTGAAAATATGGCTCCAGTTAGCGGTATTAAAGGCGTTTTTCACGTCTAGTTTTACAAGTAGGCAATACTTTTTTGAGCCTCCTTTCCATTTTTTCCCTTGTATGGCTTTTTTGGCCAAGGATACTACTTTGTTAATGGCATCTATGGTCGATCGTGCCTTGCGGAACCCGTATTGGTATTCCGACAAACCGTTACTACCTTCTGTGAATGGTTGCAGTATTTTTTGGATCGTTCGCTCCAGCAGTTTTCCCATGGTGTCTAGCAGGCATATATGGGCGGTTCGCCTGGTGTTTTGTCCGGCTTTGGCAGAAGAACCAGCTTCTGTCTCTTCCATCTGCTAGGAAAAACCCCTTCAGTTAAGCAGGACTGAAGTACGCCGACGAACATGTTCGGGTTGCATTTGACAGCTACTTTCAATTTGCTTGTTTGGTATTCCATCTGGCCCGGGTGCTTTGTTGTCTCCTATCCTCTTTTGATATTCGACAACTTCCTCGGCTGTGATTGGTGCAATGGGAGTTGGTTCCAGTTGTTGCTCTGCATCTCTGATGATAGTTCGGTGCTTCGGAATCAGTGTAGACAATATTTTCAGTAATAGCTCCGGGCATGTTTCTTGCGGAGTTTTTGAGTAACTCTTACTCCAACTCTCACTCTAACTCTAACTTTAACTTTAACTTTAACTTTAACTCTAACTCTAACTCTAACTCCAACTCTAACTCTAACTCTAACTCTAACTCTAACTCTAACTCTAACTCTAACTCTAACTCTAACTCTAACTCTAACTCTAACTCTAACTCTAACTCTAACTCTAACTCTAACTCTAACTCTAACTCTAACTCTAACTCTAACTCTAACTCTAACTCTAACTCTAACTCTAACTCTAACTCTAACTCTAACTCTAACTCTAACTCTAACTCTAACTCTAACTCTAACTCTAACTCTAACTCTAACTCTAACTCTAACTCTAACTCTAACTCTAACTCTAACTCTAACTCTAACTCTAACTCTAACTCTAACTCTAACTCTAACTCTAACTCTAACTCTAACTCTAACTCTAACTCTAACTCTAACTCTAACTCTAACTCTAACTCTAACTCTAACTCTAACTCTAACTCTAACTCTAACTCTAACTCTAACTCTAACTCTAACTCTAACTCTAACTCTAACTCTAACTCTAACTCTAACTCTTCCTCTAACTCTAACTCTGTCACTCTAATTTCAACTTTACTTCTTAATTATCGTTACCTTTCATATTTAATTGCTTATTGCTGATGAAGTCTATTAAGAGAAAATGTTATGATTTCATTTAACGAAATCCTTACAAATAATTGTTTGATTAAATTGCTTTTGATTAAATCTCAGTTTATTAACGGTACGTTCTATAGAATATTTTTGGTGAAAAGAAATAATTACAACTGCTTAATTAACTACTTGTACGACAGCAGTCATACTCGCACACTCCCATTCACAATAGGTAGGATAACCAGAAATTCAATTCAGAGTTGCCATACATTTGTGAAAGTTTATTTTCCGAACTCTTGTTATAAAGAGCATATGTTTTGTTAATCTACTTTTATAACTAAGTTTGAAAAAAGTGAAAAGGAAGTTTTGAAAAGATAAAACTTTAGACTTTAAAAGAATTATTTTCCTTAAAAACCTTCAAAATTCCTTAAAAAATATAATTCTTCCTCCGAGATTAAAAACCCTCACAATGCCTCAAAAACATAATTCTTCATCTGAGATTAAAAAAGCCTCATAGTGACGTAATTAATGTCAATCTGGCAACGTTGTTCATAGCTAAACAACATCACCCACTTGTGTCAATCGCTGCTGCTGCTGTTGCTGCCACCTTTCAATGTCACTCCTCTCTCCAAACAACGCCTCCCAAAGCTTAATGAATTCAATTGCGAACAAAGTTGAGTGTAATTGCAGTGTTGAAACCAGCAAATATTTTGGTATGTGTGACATGTTTTTATGTTTTTTTTGAATGTGTTTCGTTTAAGTGTCCTTCCACACATACAAACATACGTTGTGGAAGTATTTGTTATTACAGCAATTACAGAACATTCTGCTTTACTTTTACTTTTACTTTTAATAGATTTTGTTTTTATTTTTCTTTCTTCTTTTTGTATGTACTTTGTTTATCTGAGAGCATGAAACTTTTTCTGTTAAATTTTTTTTTTTTTTTAATATCGTGCTTATTATATTTCTGTGTTTGTAGTTGTATTTATGCTTGCATAATGTGTCTTGCCTTTGTAGCCAGCTAGGAAGCTCTAGCAAATTACATCAATGTTGGTCGAGTTGCTGGCGGCACGCTATTTTACTAACGGTATTTAAGCTGAGATGTCAACGTAAAGTGAAGCCAACATTTTTAAACCTGTTTGCTGACAAATATTGTCGTTATCTTAAGTACGTATGTCATCAACAAATATTGCTGAGTTATTTGTTTAGGTGAGTAGCTCGTAGATGTGACATATGCCAGATCCTTAAATCAATTTATTTTAAGCATCAAAACTTCAGAAAAGATTGTATATGTGTGGCAGGATTTATTTAAAGCACATGAAAGTGGTAGATTTTATTTTTAAATGTTGCTCAGAGGAGTAGTTGTTTATTCAACAAAAAAACAAAAAAAAAAAAAATACAAAAAACAAAAAATTTACGGGAACCACAAGAACTATTATATATTTTTATGTTTATGTAGAATAAAAACTCAGTAGCTCACAGCTTATTTCAACCAGCACACTAAGGGAAATAACGCGTATTAACTTTATCCACGGCTGTGTATAAATTTTATTTTAATATTTACGTGGATAAATCAAATATTTTCCTTACAACACGTTTTTCCCCGTATTTATATTTTATTCATACCACACACCTACACACATATTCCATACAGCTGAAATAGCCGACAAGCAGCAACAGCATCGCACTCTGTTCCTACAGTTTATTTCTTGCAGTTGCAGGTTTCTTATAGTTCTCGTTTAGTTTTTGTTGCAAGGGTTCTATAGCCTGGATGTTTGGCCAAGATGATTTGTGAGTGCGATGGGCGATCGCGTGATGAAATTATGTAGGGTGGAGTGACAACTCAATATTTTCTCACAAATGTCTTGCACCGATTGTCATTTACCTGCATATTTTTTTTTTCTTATTTCTATCTTACTTTTTCTTTCTCTAGTTTATACTATATTTGAGATTTCATGCCATAGAGAACGAAAAAAGTAAAAAAGATAATAAATAACAAAGGCAAATGGCATTTGATGGACGCAGCTCGTGAGAAAAAAGCCAATTGTCAAGACTACCTTGTATCATGGTTGGTGCAATATGAAGAAAATAATACTATAAAACCATTAATAACATATTGAATTTTAATATGTTGTTTTTTAAATTCAATATTTTTATATAAATTTTTTTTTAATGCGATAGTTTTATTTTATAATAGTAAACATTTGAAATATATTTTAAAAAAAATTCGTGCATAATTTTAGTATATTTTTTATTAATTCTGTTTAAATATTTAAATATTTTATTTAATTAAAAAATTGTTTAAAAAAATTTTATATATTTACGTAGTCGATTTATGCAAATGCGTTATTGGTGCAAAATTGACTCGCTTTTTGAATAAATTAAAAAAGTTTTTGTATAAATTTAATATTTTTTCTCTTAGTGTAGTAGGTCTAACAAACAAAAGGTATTTTTAAGCAACCCTGGTGACCGACACGACCTACACCGCTATTCTGGCGTTGAAGTGACTGTGACAAAATCGTGACAAAGTGTGCTGAATGACTATTGTTAGATTCTTCTATTCGAGCAGATAAGTGACTGGCAAAAAAACTACATTTGTCATTGCCAGCTGTCATCACCTACGGAGCAGGTGACAAGCTAATTTTTCAAAACTTTTTCTTTAGCTTTCGGTGTATTATAAAATATTAAGAATTATAATTGTTTAATTGTGCGAAAAAAATCATAAAAATAAATAAATCAAAAATGGCAGCAGAATTTATTATAATATATTCATCAATTCATAATAATTTATTATAAAGGCGAATGCTGCTGAAGCATTTGCGCGATGCCACTAATTCATTTTCTCTGCAGGAATCGGTGTTTATGCAAACATTCCGGATGCCAAGAAGCCTTTGTTGGGAATTTATTAACAATCATGAATTTTTACAAGCCTGCAGCTTGAGATGCTCCTTGCAGAATTGAACATAGAACTGCAGTTGTTCTGCAATGTACATTCGAACTATTTACTCCTGAATTATAATAAAATGTTTAAAATATGCAAAAATTAATAAAATTATTAACTTACATTTTTTCGTTAAAATATTCTATTTGTCTTCAGTTTAAATTTATCACAATAAATAATTTAAAACATGTCAATAAAGTCAAAGAGCTTTTCACCATCATTCCGGGAGTTTCAAAAAATTTCTCCGTGTCACCTTTGGTGCAGAATAAAATAACACGAATGAATACCAAGTGTATAACACGGTCGGTGACAAAATTTCCATGACAGTCTATTACAGTGGTGATCAACGTAAGGTTTAAACAACAATAAAGAGGGCTTTTCGAGTGCACAGCCTTACACTGAAACAAGAAGTTGTTAAAAGCTTTCACAACATTTGGTGCAAGGAACTCTTGTCGAGTGTTGGATTTTCAATATAATCATTTCTTTTTTATTTTTGCGTTTGTTTTTTGCTATTTTAACATAGAAAACATCAAGCAAAAATGTCTAAATGTTTTTCCTGAAACATTGCAATACATTTACGTATATTCATAAATAAAACAGCGAGCAACATCCTCACTGACTTGAAATTTAAAGCACAGCAGAAAAAACAAACTTTTACGCAGTGTACAAACACAGCGAGCCGATTGCTACTTCGTGTTCAAAAGCTCAACAACACACGATGCCCGCGGGCTATGGGAAACCATGTAGTGAGCACCACTGGTCTATTGTCACTTCAACACCAGAATAGGTGTGCTAGTATGGAGTTGTAACAGGCAACAGAGCACAGTCTTTTTCTTTAATTATCGATCCGCGTATGCTATTGGCATTAACGCATTGGCGATGACAACAACATAATTTTTATTTAGAAGAATTTTATAGTTATGTCGCAACGACGTTACTTTTTTGCAACAAAGTTGTTGTCGTTGGCTAATAGCCTGAATACATTGGCGATGACAGCAACATAACGACATCTATCAATTTTTTTTACATACATACATATATACATAGCTTATGGAGAAGAATTTTGTGGTAATGTCGCAACGACATGACTTTATTGCAATAATTTTGCTATCGTTAGGTTAGATCTATTTCCAATTTGTTGAGTGACATATATGAAATTTCTCAGGGCTGGTTTACATCTTTATAGCAATTTCTCTTGTTGCTAACTCGGTTAAAATAATTAAGAAGCCATTGCACATTGGGCCAGAAATTTCAATAAGTGGCCAAAAGTAAAATATTTTCTGTATACAAATGATTCTTACAATAGATAACGGGACACATTAAGGTACCCTGAGACGAAATATTATTAATATAAAATTAAAAATTACAATTTGGGAGGCATTTTAAGTCAAAAATTGCAATTTTTTATTTACATCTAAAATTTGAAATCATCAACAGTATAACTATTTCTCAAACTTCTTTAAAATTTTGACCACTTTTTTTAACACATTGAATACAATATTGAAAAAATATACATATATATGGGTAATTCCATGAAATTTCGCCAAATCAGCGTCACCACGGGTCTCCGGAATCGCTGCGCCAGGTTGATCATCGACAGTTGGCATGAATACTAGATGATTTTCATAGATTTCAAATTTCGGAACCACCGCCCCTGCTCTACGGTACACTAGCAAAGCTCAAAAAACAACTGCTTTAGGCCATGTGTTAAAAAAATCATATCTCGGCGTAGAAATAAGATTTCAAACTTGTTCTTACGCCATTCTCTTTGTAATAATACGTACTTTTTAGTAAAAAATTGCAAAACCCAAAGTAACGGACTATCAATGTATTATTCATTGATATATGCATACGTATTTAAGCCTTTTTACAACATTTTCTTGGGCTTATAGCTTTGACGAACGATAATATTTTCTAACTTCCAGGGTTGCATTTTGTTTGTTTACTCAATTTCCAACATTTTGCGACCCAGAACGATCAGTTTTGACCATTTGTTGCCTAGTTATAGCGCTTTGAAGTTTGCATTTTTCTTCATTTTAGCCATTTTAGCCATTTTTACCTGCTTATATCTCGCTTCTACCTTGATTTTTTTTCAATTGATTCCCACCAAAATTTAGTTTCAAACACGCAAAGTATGATCCAATAGGTCCGGGTGTGTTATTTCGATATATTACATGCTAATGAGGCCAGGGAAATCTGCGCAAATCGAGTACATTTTTATACCCCTATGTTTAAAAACGCAAACGGGGTATATTAATTTTGTCACTCCGTTTGTAACGCCCATAAAGAGGCGTGGTAGGTATATAAAATATATTTATTCTTGATCAGCATCACCACCCGAGTCGATTTAGCCATGTCCGTCTGTCTGTCCGTCTGTCGTCACGATTACAGCCGTAATTTTCAAGCTATCATCACGAAACTCGATATTTAAGCTTTTATTTAAAAAATAAAGGTCAAGTTCGAAAATGAGCCAAATCGGATCATAACCACGCCTACCTCCCATACAAAGTGACTTTATCAAAACGGTAAAATCTCTTAGAATTCCACAAAAATTAATATATGAAATTTTGCGTATGAGCTTTGATATATAATATACACTCTGAGTATGAAATTCAACTAAATCAGGTGAAAACCACGCCTACCTCCCATACAAAGTGACTTTACCTGACTTTATGTTGATAACATATTTTTAAATTGATAACGAAAATGAAAATTGAAATTTTCTACATTAAAATTCATTATTTGATGTCTGATTGATGACTGAGACAAAAATTTTCAAAATGTCCATAAACCATAAATGTTTTTATATGATCTGCACGATCTTAGAGTCTTTCTCATCAGACAAGACTTTTTCCATAATAGAATCTATACTTACAGGTTTAAAATAATGATACTTTCGACATCAGACGTCAGAAAACGTATCAGTTAATTTTTACATTTACAATCTGATCTACTCCTACTAACGTGCACATGCCAATTTCCGTACGATGTGTAGAAATTTCATATTACATATAGATATTAAAGAGTCAATGTGCATTCTATTCAACGTTGTGATCGACAATTTTACCTCACCAGGACCCGAGAGAATATTATATCCGCAACACAAAAATAAACTAGTAAGAAATGATCTTCGACTGGGTCGAAGCTAAAATACTCCCACGTCCGAACCAAAGTATATTCAAAGTCTTAAGCAGTCAAAAAAATGTTTATTTGTAAAAACATTTTCGTCATAGTTTTAAGAGAAAATATTCTCTTTTGTTTTTTGATAAAGTCGCTTTGTATGGGAGGTGGGTGTGGTTTTCACTCAATTTGGTTGAATTTCATACACAAAGTACAAGTTATATATCAAAGTTCATATGCAAAAGTTCAAGTTCATATATTAAGTTTTGGAGAATTTAAAGAAATTTTACATTTTTGGTAAAGTCACTTTGTATGGGAGGTAGGCGTGGTTTTCACCTGATTTAGTTGAATTTCATACTCAGAGTGTATATTATATATCAAAGCTCATACGCAAAATTTCATATATTAATTTTTGTGGAATTCTAAGAGATTTTACCGTTTTGATAAAGTCACTTTGTATGGGAGGTAGGCGTGGTTATGATCCGATTTGGCTCATTTTCGAACTTGACCTTTATTTTTTAAATAAAAGCTTAAATATCGAGTTTCGTGATGATAGCTTGAAAATTACGGCTGTAATCGTGACGACAGACGGACAGACAGACGGACATGGCTAAATCGACTCGGGTGGTGATGCTGATCAAGAATAAATATATTTTATATACCTACCACGCCTCTTTATGGGCGTTACAAACGGAGTGACAAAATTAATATACCCCGTTTGCGTTTTTAAACATAGGGGTATAAAAATGTACTCGATTTGCGCAGATTTCCCTGGCCTCATTAGCATGTAATATATCGAAATAACACACCCGGACCTATTGGATCATACTTTGCGTGTTTGAAACTAAATTTTGGTGGGAATCAATTGAAAAAAAATCAAGGTAGAAGCGAGATATAAGCAGGTAAAAATGGCTAAAATGGCTAAAATGAAGAAAAATGCAAACTTCAAAGCGCTATAACTAGGCAACAAATGGTCAAAACTGATCGTTCTGGGTCGCAAAATGTTGGAAATTGAGTAAACAAACAAAATGCAACCCTGGAAGTTAGAAAATATTATCGTTCGTCAAAGTTATAAACCCAATGCTGTAAAAATGCTGTAAAAAGGCTTAAATACGTATGCATATATCAATGAATAATACATTGATAGTCCGTTACTTTGGGTTTTGCAATTTTTTACTAAAAAGTACGTATTATTACAAAGAGAATGGCGTAAGAACAAGTTTGAAATCTTATTTCTACGCCGAGATATGATTTTTTTAACACATGGCCTAAAACAGTTGTTTTTTGAGCTTTGCTAGTGTACCGTAGAGCAGGGGCGGTGGTTCCGAAATTTGAAATCTATGAAAATCATCTAGTATTCATGCCAACTGTCGATGATCAACCTGGCGCAGCAATTCCGGAGACCCGTGGTGACGCTGATTTGGCGAAATTTCATGGAATTACCCATATATATACATTTTCTTTTGTTTTTAATCCTTTTTTTCATACACTAAATACAAAAAAATGAAGTTAAAAAAAAAACAACGCGGTGCCTAAAGAAGATGCCCTTAGATTCCTCTCGTAATTGAAATAATTTACATACTTTTACTTTCTTTAAGATATTTACTTGAAGAGGAATATGCACACTTTTGCACGTTTTAATTTACTTTTGAAAAATTTATAAAAAACTAACGTCGCACAATGTAACGAGTTCTATGGGATGGCGGACAACAATAGAAGGAATCATCGTAGGTACATACATGAAATTAAGCATGTGTCATTATTTCATAAATATATAACGCCACACAAATTATTATCAATATCACCCACGCCCTTCGCCCACCTCCCATACAAAAATTAGATTAAAAGAACAATATCTGCAGTTGTAGAAAGTGTAGAGAACAAAAATAGCTTGAATTTCATTAAATAGAAGAAATACTTTGGGAATCTGTTTAGAAAGTGTTGTTTTAAAACATACTCAAAAGTAAAGAAAACCAAAATCGCCTTTTTTCTTTAATTGCGTTTAAAACTTATGAAAAATTTGTTATTTTCCCATATAAATTTGCTCATTTTCGCCAAAACATGCTATAGGGAAAGCGTCATAAAATCCGGAATTTTGATTTTATGTGATAGATCTTCCGGAAATGTGCTTAGAAAGACTTGTTATAAAACATAATAAAAAACAAAACAAAACTGAGAAAATATTTTACTTGAGCACTTGAAGAAATCATTTTGAATAAAATTAGCTGCAAAAAAATCAATATTTTTTTTCTAACTGAAAACATTTTCATAGTTATGGTCTACATTTTTTTTTGAGTGCAATGAAAAAAACTAAGCGATACAACCCTCATGCTTGAAGTGCCAGAGCGAACTAGGGTGATTTTTTGTATGATTTTTATTTTCATAACATATTTATTGTTCTAAAAGTGTTATTTTCTTAAACCTTGTATATTTATTTTTAGTTCACACATCACATGTCAGATTCGGTAAAAGCAACGCATTGATTTGTCTCGTATCCCGCCTTTTTTAACCGACTTCAAAAAGGAGGAGGTTCTCAAGTTCATTGGTTTGTCCGTTTTTTTTTTTTTTTTTTTTTAAATGTATGTACATCGATAACTCCTACAGCTCTTCCCCGATTTCCGTAATTTTTTGTCAACAGATAGATACCATGAATGCGGAGGTCCTTTTTTTAAAAAAGTGGGTGATATTCGACAAAGGGGCGTGTCAATATAAGAAAAACACTGTATTTCAGTTAATATTGACGCTAGGCTACTGAAATTTACAGTAAAAATACTGGGGTAGGCAAAATTATTACAAATTACGGTCAATAAAGTGGGCGTTATATGACAAAGGGGTGTGGTCATATCAAAAAAATACTGTATCTCAAATAGTATTGCCACTAGGCTGCTGAAATTTAGTACAGGGGTAGACACAATTTTTAAAAATTTCTGTAAAGAAAGTTGGCGTTATTCGACAAAGGGGTGTGGCAATATTAGAAACACACTATATATCGAATAATATTGACATCAGGGTACTGAAATTTAGTACAGGGGTAGACACAATTTTTAAAAATTACTGTAAATAAAGTGGGCGTTATTCGACAAATGGGTGTGGCAATATTAGAAACATGCTATATATCAAATAATATTGACACTAGGTTGCTGAAATTTAGTACATGGGTAGGTTTACTAAAATTACGGCCAAAAAAGTGGGCGTTATTCAATAAAGGGGCGTGTCAAAATTATAAAAATACTATATCTTAGTTAATATTGACACTAGCGTACTAATATTTGGTATGCAGGTAGGTGGGTAGGTAGAATCATTAAAAAAGTGAGCGGGTTTGTACACAGGGTGTGGCACTTTAAGGAAAGTACTATATTACGGTTAATATTGATACTTGGAAACTGAAATTTGGCACAGGGCTAGGTAGAATTATTATAAGGTATGGTAAATACAGTGGGCGGGTTAAGATAAAGGGTGTGGCACTAAAAATTTCAAAGAAGCAGAAATGAAAAATACCTAACAAGCTTTCAGGAATTAACAAAACAAATTTTTTAAGAACAAAGTTTCATGTTTGAAATTTTCCCCAAGAATAACTATTACATAAAACATTTCATATTCTCTAAAAAGGAAGAAATAAAAACTTTTTAACATAAAAAAACCGACCTCAAAATCACTACAAAGTAAAAAATAATTTTAAATAACTTTTCCCATTCATATCTTGGTCATATTTTAAAAGCTATTTGTATGTATTATAATATTGGATATCTTATCATTTTAATTTTTTAAAATTATTTTTTACTTTGTAGTGATTTTGAGGTCGGTTTTTTTTTTGTTAAAAAGTTTTTTTAATACCACAGAATAAATAATAACCAAACTAAAGTTTTTATTAAATAGTGCTACGTTCCATTGTTGGATCCTACTCACTTTTTCTAAAATTCTCGGAAACGATTATACCCACCCCTATACCCAATTTTATTACCCTAGTCCCAACACTAACTGAGATACGCCATTTTACTAATAGTGACACGCCCCTTTGTTAAATCCAGTCCAAATTTTCATCATGTTCAGGAAAAGATCCCAAAAAACAATGTACCGAATTTTAATAACCTAGTCCCACTACTAGACGATAAACAGTATTTTATTGATATTGCCACGCCCCATTGTTGATTCCCGCTCACTTTTTTCCCGTCGCTATGATATGAGTTTTGGCCACTTTTTCAAATTTCTGGCCCAATGTGCATTGGTATGACTACATTTTTCCTTTAATGAAGTCTCGTAATGATTTGCTTGCATGCAACATTTTTTTTTGCTTGCTTATTTTTACATCCCCTATCGTTTTAAAGTTTAAAATAATTTATCATTTGCTGTCTAACTTGTACATACATATATGATGATCCACTGTGCGAAGTAAGGCGTAAAAATGTGATGTCAAAATCAATAATTATGAAAAGTGAAAAATATTAAGCAATGCTCAACAATTATTAGATATAAGAAAAGCCGCGGTAAATTGTTTTGGAAACCTGATAACAATCCTAATAAAATTAATTATTTTCAATGATTTCAATTTAGTAAACACTTCTCGACTTTATATTTTAAAAATATCCTTGAGCGATAACCAAGTTTGTATGAAGCAAAAATATTTCTGGGTGTGAGTGTGTCTATAATACACATACGAGTGTATTTTAATTTAAAAACATATTGAAATACTTCACGTTTGCTAACAAAACGTATTGACGCGTCCTTATAAAGTTAAGATACACATTTATTGAACAGCAAATCAAACGATATAATCGTGAATATCTTTATTTATGTGATGAAAAAAACAAAAATAATAATTTATTCACCTTACTTTCATTGACCTATTAAAAGAAGAGCCACACAAGTCAAAATTCCAACACATATCAAGCTGTACGTTTTTCCTGCATGCTTTTGTGCAGCTTTATAAATCGGATAATCATATAAATCAACGGAAGTAGCGCAGAAAAATTAAGTTGGCCACACGTGCTTGGCATGTCTTATGTTTCTTCGAGGTGCTTTTCTCGAGATTGCGGTAAAGAATTTTCAAAAAGAAGTAGAATTTCAAAGAAAAAATTGAAACATTTTATCATGATTTTTTGAGAGCTTGGGAGGTAAGGAGCAAAAGTTATAAAAAAATCACATGCAATTCATTTTAATATTCTAAAATTAAATAAAATTAAATCATGTGGCAGCACTAATTTTGCCCTCACGCAGCTTTTATATGCATACAAATAAAAATGATTGCATACTTTCGGGGCGCAAATATTAACCCTGCTTTGTGAAATGCATAACTTTGCTTCTGGCATATTTGCATGTACATTTGTCATAAATATTGCTGATATGAATGCATATTTCATTTGCTTACCACATGATTTCATTTTGACAAGCACTTGAATTTAACTGCACTACATTGAATGTCATTGATTATGAAAAAAAATTAACCAGTAGTATTAAAATGCATTTAAATATAACGACAACTTAACGTAATTTTTTTCATTTAAAATTTTTTCGCTAATTAATATAGTGCGCGATAATCACAGGATGTTGTAGGCAAAATTATTTAATAAATCTCTATGAATATATCTTCATGTAGTTTTGTATGTTTGCTTGTGTATAAAATCAAAGTCATTGAAATTATTGAGCACTATGTGTTGACATTTATACAGTTGGTAGTTCACGTTATATTCCGCATCAATATTTATGTGTGTCAATATGACTGTTATGAATAACTTTCCACATTTTCAATGACTTCTGCACTGATTTTCATATTTTCATTAAATGCGCTCAAAATGACAGTTTTGCTGTTGTTGTTATTAATTCAAAATTGGCAGTTTTAATTATTCTAAAATACTTACTTTCACGGAAAATCCAACATCGTCATTATATATATTAAGTGCCCATATGAGTGATTTAAATTCCCTAGCATATTTTTTGGCCAATCAAATATAGGTCTTACATGGAACCAGAATTGAAAGACGTAGTATTTCATATATTATTTCCATATGTTCACTTTTTTATTCAATAAAAATTTCAAGGACAACCAAACAATTGTTCCTATTATACAAACAACAAATTTTACACCCCTTTGTTGATACACACCACATACCTACATAGCAAATATCCACTCTTCGCAGGCTTTGCAATAAAATTGAGAGAATTGCTCTTTTTACTTTTTTAACTTTGGTTTATTCTAAAGTAAATATCGAAATTTTTCAATATTTGCACTAAACGGTATTTTTTTAGAGGTTTAAGCTTCTAAGTCCAAATTTTAACAATTTTTTCAATCCTTAGAGACCATTGGGCCTATTCGTCGAAATCTGTTATTCTGTTACACATTTTCTGTTATCAATCGTAACAGATGCCGATCATAAAAGATCTGTTAAAATTGGTATTCAGTATTTCGAACTTTTATGGCACCCTGTTATCAATCTTCGAAATTAAAAATCTATTACAATTCCGTTATCTTCTGTTATAAAACAGCTGATTGTTGTATATTTATTCATAGTAAACAAAATACAGAGCGAAAAAGATAAGTTAAGGGTGGTTTTAGGCAAAAACTAATTTTTATGATAATTTAACATCTTCAGTATATTTCAGTCGTCTTTGAATTCGCTGCTGATACTCCAACGTTCATACTCCAAAATGATACGTTGGAGTATCAATGATGATACTCCAAAAAAAAGACAAGTTAACAAAATGTTTGATCTTTTTGAGTTATTCATTTTGGTACCGACGCTGCCGGCCCTCTGCTATTCATCTTGCATTTGCTCTCCTATGGTTGGTGTACTCGAGGGTTTCGTTATGGAGTTAGCCGATTGTGTACTACATCTACTAGGTCAAGTTGTACCAACTGATCCAGCTGTGGGCCTCAAAGATGTTGCCACTGTCTTCATGGTTCGTTCAATGCCACGTAAGGAGGGTATGGAACGCAAGGATTTGCTCTCGGTGAATGTGAACATTTTTAAGGTGCAGCGCCATGCGTTGGATCAACAGGCACGCAAGGATGTTAAGGTGTTGGTCATGGGTAGTCCAGCCAACACCAATGCTCTGGTCTGTTTCACCGCTATGACACGTTTGGATCAAAATCGTGCCACTGCATAGATTGCTGTAAAGTTGTCTGCGCCCATTATCGCAGTCCAAAATGTCATCATTTGGGTCAATAATATTTCGACTCAATTTCCTGATGCTAGAAATGCAACAGTGTGCAAAAAATCAGTCTGGGATGCCGAATTGCTGCAGGGAGATTTTTATGAGTCTAAGCTCGATATAACAGCCAACGAATTAGTTGAGAGTTGAAACAAGTTTAAGAATAAAATTTTATTGAACTTAAATATTTAAAAATAGTAAGAAATGATCCTTGACTGGGCCAAAGTATATTCAAAGTCTTTAGCAGCCAATAAAATGTTCATTTGTAAAACCATTTTCGCCATAGTTTTAATAGAAAATATTCGCTTTTGTTTTTTGATAAAGTTACTTTGAATGGGAGGTACAAAGTAAGTAACAAAGTACAAGTTATATATAAAAGTTCATATGCAAAATTGCAAATTGAGTGCATATTAATAAAAATAAAAGCTTAAATATCGAATTTCGTGATGATAGCTTAAAGGTTACGGCTGTAATAGTGATCACAGACTTTGGATGTTCCACAATTGGTTCCAATTTGTTCATGGGCAGTCGAGCATTCACCTTGTCCAGTCGAAATAGCTCCACGAAGCGCACATCAGGAAGCTCGAATGGTTTGCTTTTAAGCCGCAACTCTAGCAGAGTTGCTCGATGGTTTCTTCTAAAAAACATTAAATTTAACACAAACATATGCATATATTAAAACTTAACAATTAGTTTACTTACATTTTTTTACCTTTTTTCGGCATTTCTTATTGATATTCTAAAATAAATATACATTTCAGAAATTTAATGTCCCTTTAAAATAAATTTGTTATCATAAAAGACTCAAAAATCTTTCTGTTATTCTGTTATGGTTTTTAACAGATTTCATAACAGATTTTGTCGCGCTGAATACCAATTATAGAATTTGGAATAGATTTTTTGGCAGTTCGAAAATCTGTTATGATTTATAACAGATTTCATAACATATTTTGTCATGCAGAATAAGAATTTAGAACGCATAGCAGATTTTTTGACAGCTGAAAAATTTGTATGGGAAATCATAACAGAATAACAGAATTTTTTCATAAAAGATTGCGCAGAATAGGCCCACATATCTCGACAATGGTTCGAATAATTTCATGTTACTAGATATCCATAATCGCTGGTTTTTTCGCATAAGCCAATAACTCACATAACTCCAGAGAAAGTAATTCAAAGGCGTTAAATCGTGTTTGTAAGCGTTAATGGAAGCATTGTTTCTTTTATATTCTAGCATGGTAAAAACTTTGGCGCTTATCAGTAGGTACAATATAAATTTCTTAAGTTGTAACCAGTGTTGCCGCGACGGTTCTAAAAAAAGTATCCATATAAAGGTCAAAAATGTATCCAAATGTATCCACCTAAAAAAAGCAGGTATCTAGTAACCTTGATTCAATTCCATCTGACACAGAAAGTTTTTTCAATATAATTAATTTTTCTGTTAGGTCGTCACCTCTCTGCAGACAATAGCAAACCTCAGAGAGTAAATAATGCCATGTAAAGCTTGTTGAGAACATGCACATAAGCCGTTGGGAGTCGGCATATAAGTAGTAGGTCCAGTTCTCGATCAATTGTGTACAAACATTTATTAACACGCACAACACAAATTGATCATAAGAAGTTCGGTCAAAGTCCTTTCAAGGGCTTAAATGGCCAATTTATTTTTTATTTTATTATCCAAGTAAAAAAAAAAAAAAACGATAATGTATTCATATTTTAAACACAAAAAAGTAGTTTTGAACTTTTTAAAAAGTTAACTTTTTTTTAAGCTTTAATAACAATTTTATTTATTTAATTTTAAGACTAATGTAATTGTAACAATAAAACATGTATATAAAATAATAAAAAAAAATATTAAAAATAAACTTAAATTTTAGTACTTTTATGGAAGACATTTACATAAAATAATAAATAATCATATAAAAAAAGAACAGTGAATGACAGTAAAGCCAAGCTGCCACCTTTTATGTTTATATGCTTTAATATTTATTTTTTTTACTTTTGGCAAACAAAAACATATTTTCATATTAAAAAAGATTTTTCAAAAAAGTATCCTAATTTAAACTAAGGCTAAAAAAAGTATCCATCAATTTTTTAACGAAAAAAGTCTTCAAATGGATCCATTTTGATCCAAACGGCAGCACTGGTTGTAACCCTGGTTAAGCCAAAGATTGTAAATGTGTCTTCATGTATTTGTAAAGAATTTCATCAAATGTAAGTCCTTGCAATTTATGAACTACCAATGAGTTGGCTGGTTTATGTGGAGACTTAGATGAACTAAGAGGACTTAGAAGAACTGTTATAATACTATATATTATACATAACAACAGTTATAATAACTGAGATTAGGCGTTTGAAACAGAGATTTGCACAAGCCCAATCGTCATTTTTTGCCACTCGAATAACAATCGTCGTCAGCCACAATCGCACATAAAAATTAATGCACGCATACCGCTCGAGTTCGTAAACAACGATTGGTGCTAAGCACAGTTTGTAACGATTGCGAATACATACAAAGGCACCATCCAGACAATGCAGACATTCGGATGCTTCGCTTAACACTCGAGTGCATGTTACTGCAGCGATTGCCATCGCCTAACTCTTTCCACTCCGCAACAATACAGTGTGTGTGTGTTGTTGTTTATTCTTGTCGTTGTTGGTAAATATAGCGCTTGTTACGCTGAAGGCTTCTTGTTGGTATTTTGTTTTATTTCGTCACCGAATGCTTTTTTATGTTAATAATTCCTTATTGTACTACGCATTCAACGATTTGTTGTTGTTGTTGGTTTTTTGTTGTAATTGTTGTTGCACTCTTCAAAAATCACTCTTCGGCAATCCCTAGTTTATAACATTGTTTGTCATCCCAAAGCCATGCGTGTACGGCACAAATAGTTTTTTTTTCACATGAGATTTTTTCGTATACAAAAAAATCAAGACTGCAGACTGCGTGTTTTCTCCGTGGTACGAATGGACATAAAAGCATGAATTTTCGTTGCTTTTGCCGAATGTTGCTCATGTCTCGCTTCGTTGGGTATTCTTGATTCGTAGGCAATCGTAATCGCGACCAATCGTACTCTATGGTATTCGTATCCGCAGCGATTGGTGCATGTATTCGCGCATTAATTTCAATGCAGAAGGCACATTCAGTGCTCGTGTATTGAGGATATATTCGAAACGCCATTTGAATGCAATCAAGCTGTTCTCTGGTTTGAAAATGTGAACAACTTCCAATAAACTCATTATTTACTATTCTACCACCGTTGAAAAGTTTCATTAGGCACAAGCATGATAGAATAAAGAAGGTATTTGCAAGGGAGAAAGTGTGAACTGTCAAATCAGAACTGTCAAATCGAAATTATTTCCATTTGAATAATTTTATTGTTACTTTTGCTCTCTTTTGCTATTTTGACAGATATGGTATACAAAAAAAGAGCACAAGCAGCCCTGTACCTACCTTTTTTATTCTACCATGGAGACAAGGCGAACCTCGCTACATATGAGTAATTCACCACAACTACCCCTTCCCTCCAGGAGCGGTTCGAACTATACTTTTGAAATCTACTGAACTCCCTGATTATGGAAAATTTCAATCAGGTGCGTTCGATTCGCCAGCCTATACTCAATTAATGTCGCTTATTTCAAAACTTGTATGGGAAAACAACAATAGCTAGTTGAGAATAGAGTAGGTGAATTACCGGTTGAGTGACGTTGCGTTACCAAGTTCTTATTTTTTAGTTGGTTTGTGTACGGGATAAGGTAAAATGTATTAGATTCTGTCAAAATGTGACGCAAGCACAAAAAAATTATTTTATTTTCTTTAAGGGGGGAGATACCTTTATAGTTTCGGGAAAATGCAAAATTTCGAATGTATAACATATTAGAAATATACTGCCAAAAAGAAAAAGCGAAATATTGAATATTACCGAAGTTATGGTCAAAAACGTGTGAGTCCGTAACCGTTACTTTTCAGGTAGTCGGAGCGCTTGACGCAGAGCAATGCTTCTTTCACAATAAATTTTAAGTTATTTTGTTCTAAAGTTTATTTATTAGAAATATGCATGGGTGACCATACCCAGAATGCCAACGAAAATCTGAACGCGATAGTTTGGCGAATATGTCCGAAACACCTCAAATCCGGGCTAAAAATTGTTGAAATTGCAGCTTACATTGCATCTCCATTCTGAAGCTTATGAACGAGCTGGGTATAATTATTGGCACCTATTGCAAAGTTTTCGCTGAAAACACTGATAAGGCACGAGTAACGAAGCAGAACCAAAAAAGTCTCTTCGAGACAAAAGCAGCTCTTACAGCTCGAAAACAGCAGCATCTCTAAGATAACCAGCTTTTCGAGGAGGCCGAAGGTCTATTGTATGGACCCAGAATTACAGATTCAGCCGTAAATCACTTAAACTTATAGTTTCACCGTATCGAGGCTTTAAACGTTTTTATCGAAGCTTTAAAGGATTATCTTGAAAATACTTTTTTGAAAAACTCTCAGGCTGTTACTCGAAAAGTTATTCACCAATCTGGCTGAAATTTTTACAGGTTTCTCTTTACAGTAGTACTGGAAGGATGTGCCTACAAATTTTAAAGATATTGTGTGAATAAATAATTTTGTGTGGGTAAAAACTGTTGAAAAAGAATCTGCTTCTTTTTCATTAAAACTTTTTCGTTATTTTACAGGTTTATCCTTTCCTTTAATACAGTGATCATTTAAGCCTATGCCCGCGGGCATTTGAGCTTTTGTGCTTAAAAGCTTTCTGTATACATATTAACTCACGGACGAGCACTGAACTGCGTCAGTATCTATTGAAATTTCATGCAGAATAGACCTGCGGCACATGCATGCTTGTTAGATTATTTTTTTTTGCTGCGCATACGCAACTTATGCTACACTCATAAAAAAATCAGTTTTTTCATTCTATGCAAAATGTCTCTACTTGAATGGGAGTTGCAATTCTTTTTTGCAGAACATATTTTTTCTGAACTTCAATGCATGGTTTAATTAAATCAAAAACGAAAAGAAACCTAAAGAATTAAAAAAAAACACAAAAGGAAAAAAAAGACACAGTTTCGTATAGTAGAATTGACACTTGTAAATAAAAATTGAATTTTAAAAATTGAAATTATATTATGAAGTTAACCTTTACTATTTTAAAGTTTTCTCCTTTTTTGTAACAGTGCATAAACAGTGCATAAAATCATGTCAAATCTTCGATATGAATTATGTTATTATGAACAGTAGTAAGCATACGTAAAACGCAAAATTTTTTAAAAACATTTCCCCCTCACGCCTCTCCCATAGATTTGTAATACACCAGATGAAAATTTTTCCGGCGCCACTGAATAATCAAACAAGCGAACCATCGTCTTGCATGAAAGCTGGACTGAGACTCAAGTAGTATTTTTTTTTCAGTGCAAAGCTTTCAATGAGCTTTTATACATAAACAAAGTATGCTTGTATAGAGTTTGATGACCACTGCTTTAATATATCAATAATCGAAGAAAAAACCTTCTTTTGTTTCAGGTAAGTGTACAAATTTTGACGCCCGAGAAGATACTCTGCAGAGCCGCCATTTTGTAGATGTACTAAAAGTGTAAAAAAAGTAATTCTATCAAATTTGCCTACAAATTGATGTGAGACTAAATAAAGGGTGATTTTTTTGAGGTTATGATTTTCATGCATTAGTATTTGACAGATCACGTGGGATTTCAGACATGGTGTCAAAGAGAAAGATGCTCAGTATGCTTTGACATTTCATCATGAATAGACTTACTAACGAGCAACGCTTGCAAATCATTGAATTTTATTACCAAAATCAGTGTTCGGTTCGAAATGTGTTTCGCGCTTTACGTCCGATTTATGGTCTACATAATCGACCAAGTGAGCAAACAATTAATGCGATTGTGACCAAGTTTCGCACTCAGTTTACTTTATTGGACATTAAACCAACCACACGAATGCGTACAGTGCGTACAGAAGAGAATATTGCGTCTGTTTCTGAGAGTGTTGCTGAAGACCGTGAAATGTCGATTCGTCGCCGTTCGCAGCAATTGGGTTTGTGTTATTCGACCACATGGAAGGTTTTACGCAAAGATCTTGGTGTAAAACCGTATAAAATACAGCTCGTGCAAGAACTGAAGCCGAACGATCTGCCACAACGTCGAATTTTCAGTGAATGGGCCCTAGAAAAGTTGGCAGAAAATCCGCTTTTTAATCGACAAATTTTGTTCAGCGATGAGGCTCATTTCTGGTTGAATGGCTACGTAAATAAGCAAAATTGCCGCATTTGGAGTGAAGAGCAACCAGAAGCCGTTCAAGAACATCCCGAAAAATGCACTGTTTGGTGTGGTTTGTACGCTGGTGGAATCATTGGACCGTATTTTTTCAAAGATGCTGTTGGACGCAACGTTACGGTGAATGGTGATCGCTATCGTTCGATGCTAACAAACTTTTTGTTGCCAAAAATGGAAGAACTGAACTTGGTTGACATGTGGTTTCAACAAGATGGCGCTACATGCCACACATCTCGCGATTCTATGGCCATTTTGAGGGAAAACTTCGGAGAACAATTAATCTCAAGAAATGGACCGGTAAGTTGGCCACCAAGATCATGCGATTTGACGCCTTTAGACTATTTTTTGTGGGGCTACGTCAAGTCTAAAGTCTACAGAAATAAGCCAGCAGCTATTCCAGCTTTGGAAGACAACATTTCCGAAGAAATTCGGGCTATTCCGGCCGAAATGCTCGAAAAAGTTGCCCAAAATTGGACTTTCCGAATGGACCACCTAAGACGCAGCCGCGGTCAACATTTAAATGAAATTATCTTCAAAAAGTAAATGTCATGGACCAATCTAACGTTTCAAATAAAGAACCGATGAGATTTTGCAAATTTTATGCGTTTTTTTTAAAAAAAAAGTTATCAGGCACTTAAAAAATCACTCTTTATAATAAAAAAAATTTCAGGAATTCTTCAGTTTATCATCTTTTAATAGGATATTATAATGAAAATATGTAGTTTGAATGATACATCGTTGTAAAGCTCTATTTTTTATACATAGGTACATAATACAAAATTGAGTTTTTGTAATTTTAAGTAGTATTACCATAGGTGTATAGGACTATACCCACCATAATAGGTTTTTGACCAGAAATTTAGATTTTTAGTTTTAATTCGAAAATTCGTATTATTCGAGACTAGGTCTTATGCCAAGTTTTTGATTTTTTCCATTTTGTTACGTCTTGACTCACATGCGGCTTAACATATGAGTCAATTCAGCATAATATTTATAAAAGTTACATAAGTAGTAAAATACTCTGCTGCACTTAATTATCAGAATAATTTGTCTGATCTCCGTTATTGTTAGTCAAACATCTACATTGAGGAAGCTTTTGATAGCCTCATTTCAAAAATAATCTTATAATCGAGTTACTTCAATTAATTAAATGCATACGTCTTTGAATATGCTCAGATCTTAATTGAAATTTCCATAAATAGCTGGTCAACAATGGATGTTATTTACACTGAGTGCTTTTTTATAAAGATCTTTTTTTTTACATAAACATAAACATTAAGTTGACAGTTACAGTTAAAGAGAAATTAACCCTTAAATGCATAGTGTGTCATATATGGCACAACTAAAAAATGTATCCCTATGTCTGAACGAGAGTAATTTTGGGAAAAATAATAAAACTTTTGGGTCACGCAGACTTAAAGCTTTCGTTCTCTTCAAATGGTTATACTTACTGAATTCAGCTGACTGAATTATTTGGAGCAAAAGTGAATGAATGTTGAATGCAAAATAGAAAAAGGAAATGCACTTAAGGGTTTAGAAATGTTTGATTAATTATTTATTAATAAAGTTTTCCAAAAAATCTTTTATTTTTTTTTACCATAAAAAATTTTTTATTTATTAAATTTTTGTTACAACTGAAACAACAATTTTTTTGCAAAAATATATTCTCTAAGTTACTTGCTTCTGATATGATTATTTTGTTAGAGAACAGGCCCATTTACTCAAGAACAGATGAGATCGTTGTCAATTTTGTCAGAGAGAAAGAAATTAGGCCAATTTAATTTCGAATAACATATGACTCAATGTTTTATATTCAGATTTTATGCTGTGTTTTTGAAATCATAAAACAAACATATGTATATATATGTTGTTTTTTATCTAAATAACAACACATCTCATCTCCAAAATTTCTTTCAACAGAGCAAAAAGAACGCAATACCCTACCCCAAATATTGTGTGTAGTTTGCTGCTAGCTTCCAATCAAAACATATTGACATAACCCCACAATACAGCCTGTACTTCAAGGTCATTTAAAACTAGAACATTGTCTGTCTAGCTGCGTATTGATCTTTCGCCGATATTTCAGTCTTGTTGGAAAATTTAGATATGATTAAAAGATCTATTCGCTCTCGCAAGAGCTGCGTAAATAAATCTCAGTTGACCCAAATTTCATTCGACTCACTCACTCACTGTCCGTGTGTATCTCTATCTATGAGCTAATCTCTCTGGGCGTACGCACTTTAAAATAAGTGCTTTTCCGAAATGTTTTGCATAATTTGTGCCGGTCTTTTGAATGCTCAGATCGTTAGTTGTTCGCATACGTTGTTTGAGTTTGTAACATGACGGAACGCAAAACGGTGAAAAATTAATAACAAACAATTCCAAGAAAAATCTAGAACTTTTCAAAATTTACAAATCGTTCTATATGTCTGCCGGTTAGTATCTAAGCGCTGAAATATATCGAATGCTCATCTGTAAGATTTCACATCTACAAGTTCCTTTATAGCGCCTTGCAAACGAAACACGTATCTGTGAGTTTGTTTATGTCTATTTTATTGACATAGCGCAAAATAAACAAATAAATATTTGAAAATTGCTGCAGTGTATGTAGGAGATAGCCCGCTGACCCTGTCGGCTCTTAAAAAGAAAGTTGCGATAACAATAACAAAAACAACGAGAACAACAAAGTTATTTCGAAACCTATTTCAAAATCGCAAACCAAAACAAAATCAAAAATAAAACAAACATTTGAGGTGAAGAAGCTAAAAAAACAAAATAAAAAAAACAAAAACTAAAAAAGTTAACCTTTACTATTTTAAAGTTTTCTCCTTTTTTGTAACAGTGCATAAACAGTGCATAAAATCATGTCAAATCTTCGATATGAATTATGTTATTATGAACAGTAGTAAGCATACGTAAAACGCAAAATTTTTTAAAAACATTTCCCCCTCACGCCTCTCCCATAGATTTGTAATACACCAGATGAAAATTTTTCCGGCGCCACTGAATAATCAAACAAGCGAACCATCGTCTTGCATGAAAGCTGGACTGAGACTCAAGTAGTATTTTTTTTTCAGTGCAAAGCTTTCAATGAGCTTTTATACATAAACAAAGTATGCTTGTATAGAGTTTGATGACCACTGCTTTAATATATCAATAATCGAAGAAAAAACCTTCTTTTGTTTCAGGTAAGTGTACAAATTTTGACGCCCGAGAAGATACTCTGCAGAGCCGCCATTTTGTAGATGTACTAAAAGTGTAAAAAAAGTAATTCTATCAAATTTGCCTACAAATTGATGTGAGACTAAATAAAGGGTGATTTTTTTGAGGTTATGATTTTCATGCATTAGTATTTGACAGATCACGTGGGATTTCAGACATGGTGTCAAAGAGAAAGATGCTCAGTATGCTTTGACATTTCATCATGAATAGACTTACTAACGAGCAACGCTTGCAAATCATTGAATTTTATTACCAAAATCAGTGTTCGGTTCGAAATGTGTTTCGCGCTTTACGTCCGATTTATGGTCTACATAATCGACCAAGTGAGCAAACAATTAATGCGATTGTGACCAAGTTTCGCACTCAGTTTACTTTATTGGACATTAAACCAACCACACGAATGCGTACAGTGCGTACAGAAGAGAATATTGCGTCTGTTTCTGAGAGTGTTGCTGAAGACCGTGAAATGTCGATTCGTCGCCGTTCGCAGCAATTGGGTTTGTGTTATTCGACCACATGGAAGGTTTTACGCAAAGATCTTGGTGTAAAACCGTATAAAATACAGCTC
Source organism: Pherbina coryleti (assembly GCA_943735915.1). NCBI lineage: Eukaryota > Metazoa > Arthropoda > Insecta > Diptera > Sciomyzidae > Pherbina > Pherbina coryleti. The sequence goes on along the minus strand of OX030951.1, from coordinate 128,354,261 downwards.
GTGCAAGAACTGAAGCCGAACGATCTGCCACAACGTCGAATTTTCAGTGAATGGGCCCTAGAAAAGTTGGCAGAAAATCCGCTTTTTAATCGACAAATTTTGTTCAGCGATGAGGCTCATTTCTGGTTGAATGGCTACGTAAATAAGCAAAATTGCCGCATTTGGAGTGAAGAGCAACCAGAAGCCGTTCAAGAACATCCCGAAAAATGCACTGTTTGGTGTGGTTTGTACGCTGGTGGAATCATTGGACCGTATTTTTTCAAAGATGCTGTTGGACGCAACGTTACGGTGAATGGTGATCGCTATCGTTCGATGCTAACAAACTTTTTGTTGCCAAAAATGGAAGAACTGAACTTGGTTGACATGTGGTTTCAACAAGATGGCGCTACATGCCACACATCTCGCGATTCTATGGCCATTTTGAGGGAAAACTTCGGAGAACAATTAATCTCAAGAAATGGACCGGTAAGTTGGCCACCAAGATCATGCGATTTGACGCCTTTAGACTATTTTTTGTGGGGCTACGTCAAGTCTAAAGTCTACAGAAATAAGCCAGCAGCTATTCCAGCTTTGGAAGACAACATTTCCGAAGAAATTCGGGCTATTCCGGCCGAAATGCTCGAAAAAGTTGCCCAAAATTGGACTTTCCGAATGGACCACCTAAGACGCAGCCGCGGTCAACATTTAAATGAAATTATCTTCAAAAAGTAAATGTCATGGACCAATCTAACGTTTCAAATAAAGAACCGATGAGATTTTGCAAATTTTATGCGTTTTTTTTAAAAAAAAAGTTATCAGGCACTTAAAAAATCACTCTTTATAATAAAAAAAATTTCAGGAATTCTTCAGTTTATCATCTTTTAATAGGATATTATAATGAAAATATGTAGTTTGAATGATACATCGTTGTAAAGCTCTATTTTTTATACATAGGTACATAATACAAAATTGAGTTTTTGTAATTTTAAGTAGTATTACCATAGGTGTATAGGACTATACCCACCATAATAGGTTTTTGACCAGAAATTTAGATTTTTAGTTTTAATTCGAAAATTCGTATTATTCGAGACTAGGTCTTATGCCAAGTTTTTGATTTTTTCCATTTTGTTACGTCTTGACTCACATGCGGCTTAACATATGAGTCAATTCAGCATAATATTTATAAAAGTTACATAAGTAGTAAAATACTCTGCTGCACTTAATTATCAGAATAATTTGTCTGATCTCCGTTATTGTTAGTCAAACATCTACATTGAGGAAGCTTTTGATAGCCTCATTTCAAAAATAATCTTATAATCGAGTTACTTCAATTAATTAAATGCATACGTCTTTGAATATGCTCAGATCTTAATTGAAATTTCCATAAATAGCTGGTCAACAATGGATGTTATTTACACTGAGTGCTTTTTTATAAAGATCTTTTTTTTTACATAAACATAAACATTAAGTTGACAGTTACAGTTAAAGAGAAATTAACCCTTAAATGCATAGTGTGTCATATATGGCACAACTAAAAAATGTATCCCTATGTCTGAACGAGAGTAATTTTGGGAAAAATAATAAAACTTTTGGGTCACGCAGACTTAAAGCTTTCGTTCTCTTCAAATGGTTATACTTACTGAATTCAGCTGACTGAATTATTTGGAGCAAAAGTGAATGAATGTTGAATGCAAAATAGAAAAAGGAAATGCACTTAAGGGTTTAGAAATGTTTGATTAATTATTTATTAATAAAGTTTTCCAAAAAATCTTTTATTTTTTTTTACCATAAAAAATTTTTTATTTATTAAATTTTTGTTACAACTGAAACAACAATTTTTTTGCAAAAATATATTCTCTAAGTTACTTGCTTCTGATATGATTATTTTGTTAGAGAACAGGCCCATTTACTCAAGAACAGATGAGATCGTTGTCAATTTTGTCAGAGAGAAAGAAATTAGGCCAATTTAATTTCGAATAACATATGACTCAATGTTTTATATTCAGATTTTATGCTGTGTTTTTGAAATCATAAAACAAACATATGTATATATATGTTGTTTTTTATCTAAATAACAACACATCTCATCTCCAAAATTTCTTTCAACAGAGCAAAAAGAACGCAATACCCTACCCCAAATATTGTGTGTAGTTTGCTGCTAGCTTCCAATCAAAACATATTGACATAACCCCACAATACAGCCTGTACTTCAAGGTCATTTAAAACTAGAACATTGTCTGTCTAGCTGCGTATTGATCTTTCGCCGATATTTCAGTCTTGTTGGAAAATTTAGATATGATTAAAAGATCTATTCGCTCTCGCAAGAGCTGCGTAAATAAATCTCAGTTGACCCAAATTTCATTCGACTCACTCACTCACTGTCCGTGTGTATCTCTATCTATGAGCTAATCTCTCTGGGCGTACGCACTTTAAAATAAGTGCTTTTCCGAAATGTTTTGCATAATTTGTGCCGGTCTTTTGAATGCTCAGATCGTTAGTTGTTCGCATACGTTGTTTGAGTTTGTAACGTGACGGAACGCAAAACGGTGAAAAATTAATAACAAACAATTCCAAGAAAAATCTAGAACTTTTCAAAATTTACAAATCGTTCTATATGTCTGCCGGTTAGTATCTAAGCGCTGAAATATATCGAATGCTCATCTGTAAGATTTCACATCTACAAGTTCCTTTATAGCGCCTTGCAAACGAAACACGTATCTGTGAGTTTGTTTATGTCTATTTTATTGACATAGCGCAAAATAAACAAATAAATATTTAAAAATTGCTGCAGTGTATGTAGGAGATAGCCCGCTGACCCTGTCGGCTCTTAAAAAGAAAGTTGCGATAACAATAACAAAAACAACGAGAACAACAAAGTTATTTCGAAACCTATTTCAAAATCGCAAACCAAAACAAAATCAAAAATAAAACAAACATTTGAGGTGAAGAAGCTAAAAAAACAAAATAAAAAAAACAAAAACTAAAAAAAAAATTAAGAGATTCAGCAAAAATTCAGCATCACAATCTTAGCAGATATACATCGCTTTCCCGTATCAGTGCAGTACCGTCCTCTGTAGCATTAAAATGCGCGGTTTCCAAAGTGTTTTGTTGCTGTTATTTTCATTCAGTTTTTCAACCATTTTACTTCTTGCTCTAGTGCTTACAACCTGTCAAGGTTATTCTGGAAAAATACCCGCTGATCCAGGTGAGTGTGTGCCGTTTTTTTTTTAGAAATGAGTCATATCCACTTTATGTTTGTAAATATTTTTAGAAAATCCCGGTAAATGTGTCTATCATGAAGAAATCCTGAAACTAGGTCCAAATCCAGGGTCAGGGCCATGCCAGCGTTTGACCTGTCTGGAAGATGGTTCCATTCAAATCGATGGGTAAGCATAGCTACGGCCTTATATACTCGGCCTTATATCACTCATTTTATTTGAGCTTATATATCGTTTCTATACAAAATTTTAAAGAATGAGCGCTAGATTTTATTCAAGAAATTTCCAAAAAACCAGATACTCAAGGTGGATAATGCTGACAAAAGTGATATGTTTACTTTCGCTCTAAAAAAACTTTTTTTATTATTTCTTCTATTTCCTGGATACTTTTGAAAACTTTCAAATTTGTATTGTTTTGTCGGAAAAGTGGCCGAGTGCGTTAAAAAGTGCGTGGGCCATTCAATGCCAGGTTCGAATCCCTACTGAAGCATTGAAATTAATTTTTTTCTAACCGTCACCTCTCTGCAACTCTGCCTATTCTCACGAGCAGCCTGTCCAAAGCTAGGATAAAGGAGGATGGTTGCACATATAAGGAGGTTTCTAATACTTTTGACTTTTATATCTGTGTAAAAATTAAAAGGCCCACTTTGAGCCTGTGTGACGTCCGTGGCGTAGTTGGTTAAAGTGCGTGGCCTCTATGTCAACAAACCTGGAGACCCGGGTTCGAGCCCCAGCAGCGACAGAAAATTATTTGAATTGAAATAATTTTTCTGTGCGGCCGCCACCTCTCTGCAGACAATGGCAAACCTCAGAGAGTAATCAAAATGCCATGTAAAGCTTCTTGAGAACGAGAACATTCCGTTCATCGCCGTTCGGAGTCGGCGTTAAACATGTAGGTCCGGTTCTCGGTCAATTGTGTACAAACTTAATAACACGCACAACACAATTGATCATAAGTAGCTAGGTCAAAGTCCTTTCAAGGGCTGAAATGGCCAGTTATTTATTTATTTTTATTTTACTTTGAGTCTGCTGTGTCTCAGCTTAAACTTGGAGTAGGTTGAACTCTTGCATATAGATATAGTAGTCTTTATACCTCTGAATGCAGTAGTAAAAGCAACAAAATACTTTTTTAGCTCGGGAATAGTCGTCCACATAGAGTAGCCGTTGATTTATCATTAAGCTCAGTTGGTGTTTTAAAAACACTGTGGAAATGCCATTATCTTCGGATATTGGTGAAAATAGAAACGTCACTCTAGTTTTCACATTAATTTGTGCTAACGACAATACGTTTGTTTTAACGAAAATACGTTACGTAGGAGGAGCAGTATATTGACAGTACGTTGTACTCAGGGCCAGATTAAGGTCGGTGGGGGCCCTGAGGCCAGTTATTGGTGGGGCCCCTAACAATATATGTAAAAAGTTAGTTGCACAAAAACGTATGCAGAGTCATTATCTTGCCTTCAATTAGATAATTTTTATTATGTTTAAAATATTGAATTCGAAAAGTCGTTATTTGTAGTATCAATATCGTTAATGAAAATCATCAGAATCAGATAATCAGAGTGGTTATTATTTAGAAGTTTTACGAGATTTAATCGAAGTAAAAACTTCGATAACATTTTGGAAAGATAAATCACGAACAATGTCCATTTCTGTGCACAGAATCATGAGGTTGGTTAGACGTTTCTGTCCCATACTCGTACCCAATCTATTTTTGTGCAGTTTCATTTTGGAGAATGATCTATTTCCACTGCAATTGGTTACCATAATGGACAAGTAAATGCGAAGAACTATTCAGCATTAACAAAAGTTGAGCGAAGATTGTTCTCCATTATTATGCGATAAAGAAATTGTGCTCCCGCTTTTGCGTTTAACTTTTCAGTTGTAATCGTTTGAAGATCATCAAAGAATTCGAACCTTTCGCAAACAACTTCACATGTGATTCTTTTTGATAAAGACGTGGTCAGCGAGTCAACAACGGGAGGAAAAGCTTCAACGCGGAATTTATCTCTTGGTGATAGCGGGACACACGACGTTTTTTTAATGTGACGCAATTTCTATTCAACTCGCTCTGTATTAATTCCCGTTATGTTCCACACTTGTGATATGCTCTGTTGTTTATCAATAAGATGCTAATTCAAAACGGTATTTTCTGCATTTTGATAAATAAGACAACTTTTCTGGAATCCTCCTCAAATTTTCTTTTCCGATTCATTAAAATATTAAGAAATATTATTTTTCAAGAAATGTTTATAAATAACTCAACGAAAATTATCTGTAACAAAGTAAAAAAAGCGGCCAATAAACCTGAAATTTTCATAAATGAAATAGGTTTGTTTTTTTAGAAAAATTAGGACGAAATAAAATGTGTTACTACCAGACCATTTGATTTAAACGTAATACATTTTCTTAATTTAAAAATTTCATAAAATTTTTATCTTAATAATAACAAAAATAGCCTTTCGTGTTCGTATGCAAGTATGCAACATAATATGAGCTAGCTGAGCTGGTTTTATAACGACATATACAGTACAATATACACCAAGAATCCACACAATATTCTTTCTATAATAATTCTATTGAGTAGTCGATTCGACATTGGTTTCTATTTTAATTTTTTCCCCATTTTTAATACGGATGGTGGGTCCCCCAAGTGGTGGGGGCCTGAGACCAGTGGCCTCACTGGCCTCCAGGTTAATCTGACCCTGATTGTACTGGCTAAAGAGGTACATTTTTATTTTGCCAAGCCATAAACAATTAAGTGACAAGATGTCACAGTCAAATGTTAGTGTTCAAAGAATACTTGCTGATATGTTGGTGATGTTGATGTGTTTATTCATTGTGTAACCTTTTGTCAGATCGACTGTTGTGGGCTGGCCCTTTGTGGAGGATCGTACTGGCTGTGGTATTTCAACGTCGCGAACATGGCCTATGGTGGCCAGGCGTGGAGTTACGTCTGTTAACAACCGGGTGGCAATGCCCATAAATTGCCAGAGAATTTAAATGTATCTCGTGTTAAACCCATAATTGTAGATGGTGATAACACTAGCCGCCCATGATTCGTACTGTTGCGTTCCAATACTGGTAACTATCCGTTCAGTATATTTATTTAAGTATGGTGTGTATCCGGTATTGAAACTACTTTAATGGGGCGTTGATCGCGTCTGAAGTTATGGAAGTGACACACAGGAAATTAATTTTCTGGGTGTCATTTCAATGTACCACGACCCATTGTGTGACACACCGTAGAATTAAGCCCTTACGGCAGGTGTCTACGTAAAACACTAAAGGATTTCTGTCACCTCTCTGCAGACAATGGAAAACCTCAGAGAATAAATAATGCCATGCAAAGCGTCTTGAGAAAAGGCATATTAGTCGTGCGGAGTCGGCAAAAAATTAATATGATTTTTTGAGCACTCATTTTGAGCAAACATGGAACTGATAGGTCATCCGCCTTACAGTTTCGACTTGGCACGCCATGACATCTTTTTTTTTTACCTCACATTAAAAAATAAATGCATGGTGAAAGTTTTTCTACAACCGAACCGGTCATTGAGGCCTTCAAAAACCTGGTTTCGGAGGAACCAACTTCAGAGTCCAAAAACTGTTCGGAAATTGGTTCAGCTTGGAGAATACTTTGAAATACAATAAAAGCATTTTCACTGATTATACAATGCTTTTTCCATTATTAGGTGTAAGACTTAAAAGGCAACGCTCGAATCGGTGCGAATACCAGCCAGACCTCTGGCCTATGCTCTTATCGTTCACCTTCGAGAATACTTTGAAAAACAATAAAAGCATTTTCACTTATGTACCACCGTTTTTTATTGTTAGGCGCAAGACTTAAAAGACAATCCCCGATTTGGTTCGAACCTCAGCTAGGCCTCTGGTCTACGCTCTTACCTTCATCTTGGAGAATACTTTGAATAACAATAAAAGCATTTTCACCTATTAACCATAAATTTTTCAAAGTTAGGAGTATGACTTCTGTGGCGTAGTTGGTTAAAGTGCGTGACCTCTATGTCAACGAACCTGGAGACCCGGGTTCGAACCCCAACAGCGACAGAACATTATTTGAATTAAAATAATTTTTCTGTACGGTCGCCACCTCTCTGCTGGCAATGGCAAACCTCAGAGAGTAATCAAAATGCCATGTAAAGCTTCTTGAAAACAAGAACATTCCGTTCACCGCCGTTCGGAAGTGGCGTTAAACCTGTAGGTTCGGTTCTCGGTCAATTGTGTACAAATTTAATAACACCCACAACACAATTGATCATAAGAAACTAGATGTAGCGGCCAACGAAACAGTCTGTCTAGTCTGCTGTATGATTTGCTCTATACAGAGCCGTTGTTGTTGTTAGTTATTTTCCTTATTAACATACTTGGCCTTAAACTCAATTAATTGTTGAAAAATTTGTTGTTTGTTTGAAAAATGTATGGTTAATCAGTGAAAATGCTTTTATTGTTATTCAAATGATTCTCCAATATAATTGAATGAAAAGGTCGCATTAAATTAAATTCAAATAAATTATTTTTATTTTAAATGAAACAACTCTTCAACGAAATGAAATATGTCATCGATTTTTATCGTTAACGACCATTGGTTCATAGAGGTCCTGTCAGATTTAGTGGTCGCATGGATAGTCGAAGTGGACTATTTGTTTTTTTTTTTCTTTTTTTTTTTTTTAGAAAGTGGAAGGTTGCCTGCAACTTTTTCAAAAATTATATACCAGTAGCTTCTCCCACCCCCAAAATATTGCAGCAAGAAGAAGGAGGAGAAAAAGTAAAGATTTTTGGACTTGGTGTGGTCTTTCTGAAAGTATAAAATTTATAACTTTCTGAAAGCCACATTCACTCCCTTTGAAATGAAACCTTGTAAAAAAAATCGATTGAATAGTTGTTTCAGGAAAAATTCGAAGGTAAAAGGTCACCGGTGTCCCAGCGGTTATCGAAGGGTTAAAAATACTTGTCAGATCAATCCCTGGCAAATATTATTGGGTTCAATCTTTTTCATTTAAATGCTATCGTTTTAAAATTACTCAAACCATGCCTTTTTTTAAAGAATTTCTCATTTCCCGTCTTACTAAAAAAAGTCTGGTAACTCAGATAAGTATATCAGATAAGTATGTCCGATAAGGCTTCAACTCAGATATATCTAGAAGACTTTCAAGTATATTTTGGCATTTGAAGTATATTCAATGACACTTACCTAAATTTAATGAGCGTTTTGTTTTTCTTTCCTTTGACAGTTGCGGTAAGCTGCGCATTGAAAACTGCAACCGTGGTGAACGAATGAACTCGGACAAGCCCTATCCGGAGTGCTGTAAGCTTAAATACAAATGCAAGCGTCCCGATGGCTCGTCATACTACATAACACGGGATGTAGCTGAAGAGATGAGCAAATTGCAAAATTCAACGTAGTCAGAACCAACGAAAGCCGTAAAAAAATGGAAGCCAGTCCTGTAACAAAACTAATTGTAGAAGATTTAGTTTTAAGTTTTCCTTAAATTTCTATTCTAACTTTATTTATATAAAACTAGCTACTTTATTTTTGTAATAAACAAACAAACTAAACCAAACTACCAAAAGTTTCCAAAGGATTAACCCGTTGGCACCCGCATTTAAGCGCTAATTATAAATGTCATTTTAGCCGTAAATATAATTAGTGAAAACTTCTTAAGAAACAACAATAAGAAAAGCGAAATTTTACACAAACTCTGCGACAAACAAGGGGGGGTGGGGCGGCGAAAATGGTGCATGTTGAAGAAAACTTTTGGAAAAAATTGTGTGCGCTCTGACACCTTTTGTAAATGGCGTATGAATTAAGTTAGAATTAATGACAGCGCGGCGGCGGCAGATTCTGTTTTTTCATTCCAATTCTTAACTGTTTTTGCTGTCATCATTTATTTGCCAGCATTCCAGGAGTTGCTAGGATTACCTCAGTATCGGTTGGGATTTAAAGTTAAATGCAGAGCAATTAGTAGAGGAAAGCTCAAATGCAGATCTATTGTGCTGTGAATGAGCTTAAAGAGCTTTTGAAAGATTTGACAGATGAATAGATTTAAGCGGATTGTGTCACTTAAACTGATTGAAGAAGAGAGGCAGCGACAGAGACAGGAAATAAATTTCTGCCGCATAGTAAAAAGTTATCAAGAGTAGCATTAAGCTTTAAAAATGGGCTGAAATAAAAGTTTTATCTTATTTTGCTATAACTTTAAGTTTCCAGCGATTGAATGAATTCAGCGAATGTCTTGAACAATGGCAACTTTTTCAGGGTTCATGCATGAGGTCGCAAATCTTTAACAGTCTGCACAAGATACACGTTTCTCTGCGACAGCAAATTGATTGAAAATGAGTTTAAGTTCGAGTCAACCTAAGATTTAGATTGTCGTCGGTGAAAAGGATGTTAAGAAATTAAGGAGGGATATTTTGAAGTTGAAAGGCGGTGAAATTTATTTCTTTCAATTAATTTTATGGAGAAATAGCTTGTAATGTGGAATTTTCGGGTTTTTTAAATTAAGAAAATATTAGTTTTTAAAACTAATTAGATTTTAACATCAAGCATATTTTCTTTACTGCCTTTAACTCATTCAGGCACATGGTAGCAACATTTTCAAAGGCACAAAAATACACAAAAATAGAGCAGTTTTTAAAAGATATTTTTATGTAAAATCCCGAGCCCATACCATACAATGTCCCTTGTTTGGATTTATATAAAAGGACTTGGTTGTATACATACGCAGACATAGGTGACAATATGAGAAGAAGTGAGTGCAAAATATGTCAGACTGCTCTATGATTAAATAAACTAGAAATAAATAATTTATGATTAATAAATATTAAAATAGATTAAAAATTAAGCGTCATATGTATGTGTTCTTTTTTATTTTTGTTTTTTTTTTTTTTTTTTTTTTTTGAAGTGAAACTTCTTTACTCCCGCGATGGGGAGCAAAACCGATGAATCAATTCGCCGATGAAACGCTTCGGCGTGTTTTAAACATAGTGTCACGCAAAATTAAATAATTATAATATTGTATGGACACAAAAGCTTTTCAACTGCATGGTTCATACATCGAGTAATTATAATATTGCCATAAAAATTCGAAGCATATGGAGCATGTCTTTGATATTCATATTGAAAACAGAGATGTAATGTACAACATTTTAAAGTACGTGAGGATGCCCACCTGCTGAACAGTCCCGATTACTGAACACTGTAAGTTCTGACGTCTGTATAAGTGACAGCGCCAATATGTATAGTGTCGCAGGAACATCTCATTGAATGTTCACTTTTGATAAATCATTGAGTTGAATGCGCGTGCTGCTTTAACCCCAAGGCCGTTGAGAAATAAAATATTCGAATAAAATAAAGCTGAACAAAAATAGTTCATCTCTATTAAGAGAACTTTCAAGTGTTTTTTCTCGATAAAAAAATGTGATTATGAGTGGAATTCATATTTTAATATTTATTTCTTACAATTCGATAAGCACTTGAACAATATTGTGAAATGGGAAAAAAATATTTTGCATGATATCATGAAAGCGTCACTGCCCACCTACTGAACAAAACGTCGGCCCACCTACTGAACAGATTTTCAGACATCGTGCAAGCATAAAATTGTCATTTATACGGTTGCAAATGGTGATTGCAAATCTTAAAGTTTTTCTTTTGCAATTGATATTTTTGTGATTTTAGTCTACATTCAGATAAAACTTCAGAATGCCGTCGCCGAAAAAAAATTAAAAACAGAACGAATATAGATCCTATAGATCGTTATAGTAAAAATGGACTCTAAACCACTGTGTTCTTAAAAGTTTTGTGAGCCACAGTCAGGGGCTGAACTATCGGAGGGATAAGGGGATAGGCTACCCCTCTTACTTTTCTAGAGTCGGCCTAATTGTTATTTTTTACTGAAAATTGTTTAAAATATTGATTTTAATTTACAATTATTATGAACGCATCAAAGTCAGTCGTACCTTTTATTGCAATTTTCATAACAAAAACCAACTTTAGTCGGCTATTTCATTTAAAGTCATACCCAAAACTATCTTTAGTCGGCCAATTCACTTTCACAACCTGCTATCCCCCAATTAAAAAGGGCTGGGTACGCACCTGGTCTCTGTGAACCATTGAAAGGATAAACTTTTCATAATCACTCAAAAACTTCGTTTTCTAATTTTTACAGCAGTTTATTTTAGGTGTTCAGTAGCTGGGCCTTTTTTTCAGGGGTCGATTTTCGGATCGACTGACAAAATTGTATTTTTCGGAAACCAAGGGAGGGCTGAAGACTCCCTTAAAGGTCCCCTGTTCAGGTGTAGGGAATAAATATGCGAAAATCATAAAATTTGTATGGGAGCCCCTCTAAGGAGAGGTCGGAGGGAATAGGTCTCCGAGAAAAAAATGTTTTTTTTTGCAAAAATAATGGGGGTCGGTCATACATATCAACCCCCTCCGGCCCACCCTTAAAGCCCCCTATTGTAGGGAATAAAAATTGACGTGTGCCAGCAACAAAGCTGTGTGGCAATTTACTGTATATTGATAATATACCAGGTGACCACCAAAATGAGTGGTCGAAAAATCGATCATTGGCTGGAAACGATATATTATCTTCATATATATATTACATTATGTATGATGTACTCATACTTCGATCGATGAACAAATGGTGCCATACTTTGGCAGACATTCATGTAAAATGTTTATTCGTGCCAAATCAATACGTTTTGGTTTCAAGTATTGGTGTTTGGGGCAATTGTGCCTCTTTTCGGCAATTCCATATAGTGGAGCGTCAGTCGCACACGACAAAACAATCGGACTTGGTGCACAAGTTGTATTGGAGCTACTTCGTTATGTAGAAAATCCCGAAAAGCATCGAATCTACCTCGATAAATTTTTTACGTCCTATTATTTGCTGTGTCTGTTGAAACGCCAATTTTTTGTTTAGGGTTCCATTCGTTAAAATCGTATGATCGGTGACGTAATGAAAAACTGAACAATAATGAAAAACTTCCATTATTGATTCGATAAAACGAATGAAATTAGTTCGATGGGCCGACAATGTAGACTATGAAAGTTTGGAGCCCATGAAACGCGCCCGCCGTTACGATCGTAAGACTAAGAAAACGGACACAGTGCCACAACCACATTTGATCAACACCTATAATTGGTACATAGGTGGCGTCGATTTGCATCAGAGATCTGCAATGAGTACTAATGAAATTATTATACTTAAGTCATGAGCCATGACTATTACTGCATGTGTGTACTTATACCAACTCAACTAAATACTTTGACTCATTCCCACCAAAAGCCAAAAATACTCATAGTACTTCTACACACATGTGTATCGACAAATTATTACTCTATTGATTCTGGGTTAATGATCTTATGTGAGATCTCATGATCATGATCTCACTCGTTCATGTGAGAGGAAAATAAGTATGAGTGAGTTGAGTATTATTTGTGTTTTGCCTTTGCTTATTCTTTTTGTTGATTTGTTAACTTTTTCGTGTGAGAAAATGAATGAGTTGAGTATTATTTTGCAAATTATGAAAAAAACAAATGAACGGCGTCATAAGGTCTCTTAGAGAATCTCTTGTATAAATCTTAATGTACCTACCAAATACAATAGCAAAAGCAAAACTAAGAATAAAAATAAAAAATAAACAAGAATTAGGACACGAGTTTAGATAGGGATTAGAACAAGGATTAGGATTAAAAAATGATGAGGATAAGGATTTGGACAAAGATTAGGACCAGGAATAAGACAAGAAGTAGGACAAAAATTTGGACAAAGATAATACCATGGAATTGAACAAGATTTAGTTTAGACAAGGATTGGGCAAAGTATAAAAACAAAGATCTAGACACACCAAAAACAATATTTAGGACAAGATAAGGAAAATAACAAAGATCAGAACAAATATTTGGACACACTAAGAAGACGATTTAGGACAAAGGTTATGAAAAGTGGTACAAGTGTAAAGTTAGACAGGGGTCCGAACAAGGGTAAGGTAATTAATTTGGCCAATAAATAAATCAAGAGTTTGAATAAAGATAAGGATAAGGACAAGTTTGAGATCAAGTAAAAGGTCAACGCGTCAAACCTACGGGTGTGTCAACGATATAGACAACCTTTTTTTTAATCTTAACCTTATCCTTATGCAAGTCTATGTTCCAATTTTTAATGACTCTTGTATAAATCCTTCTTTAAATCCTTACCATTGTCCTAGTGGTTGTCCAAAGCCTTGTCAAAGTTGCCCAAAGCCTTGTCTAATCTTTGCTTTTGCTTCTGCTCTTGCTTTTGCTTTGGCTCTTAATTTTGCTTTTGCCTTTGCCTTTGCCTTTACCTTTGCCTTTGCCTTTGCCTTTGCCTTTGCCTTTGCCTTTGCCTTTGCCTTTGCCTTTGCCTTTGCCTTTGCCTTTGCCTTTGCCTTTGCCTTTGCCTTTGCCCTTGCCTTTGCCTTTGCCTTTGCCTTTGCCTTTGCCTTTGCCTTTGCCTTTGCCTTTGCCTTTGCCTTTGCCTTTGCCTTTGCCTTTGCCTTTGCCTTTGCCTTTGCCTTTGCCTTTGCCTTTGCCTTTGCCTTTGCCTTTGCCTTTGCCTTTGCCTTTGCCTTTGCCTTTGCCTTTGCTTTTGCTTCTGCTTTTACTTTTACTTTTGCTTTTGCTTTGCTTTTGTTTGTGCTTTTGCTTCCCTTTTGTTTTTGCTTTATCTTTCGTTTGTCTTTAGTTTCGCTTTTGGTTTTGTTATTGCTTTTGCTTTTAATTTTGCTTTTGATTTTGTTTTGCTTTTGTTTTTGATTCTCTTTTGCTTTTAATTTTTCTTTTGTTTTGCTTTTGCTTTTGTTTTTCTTTTGCTTTTGCTTTTGCTTTTGCTTTTGCTTTTGCTTTTGCTTTTGCTTTTGCTTTTGCTTTTGCTTTTGCTTTTACTTTTCCTTTTGCTTTTGCTTTTCCTTTTGCTTTTCGTTCGCTTTTGCTTTTATTTTGGTTTTGCTTTTGCTCTGTAAATGTTTTTTGTAACAGCTTCATTGCAACGTCCGATGTATGACACTTTGTGCTGTCTTGTTAGAACCACTTTTCGTCCAGGGACGTGTTATCTAATTTAGGGCTTAAAAAAATCAGTCATCATGACCCGATTCCTTATATAATTGATACTTACCATCTGGCCTATCTCGTTTCAAGTGTCAAGGCCCAAGACACCGCTTGACCGAAATCTTTAGCGTTTAGCTTCTCCGAATGCAATTGATACTATTCGGAATGCTCTGGAATAATGCCTCCCCAAATACATTAATTTTTCTTACTCACGAACCCGTTCGACCAAATATGTGCTTCTTGATTGAATAAAATTTTCTCGTCAAAATGAAGTTTCATTTCGAACTCCTCCAGAGACAAATTAAACAAAATGACGAGCTAGGTATTGGGGCTTGAAGTCTTGGGCTTGATGTCATGGGGCTTGAGTTCTTGTGTTAATTGGATTGTGTCATACGTTTGGGTCTTGCATAAGTCATTTCGCAAAATTGTTCATGTTGACCAACTCAGGTTTATGTTTTCAGCTAAGCAGCAGCAATATTCTTGCTTGACCGCACAATCCGGTATCTTACAGGGACTGCTCGATCAGCAGTCGAACCGTTTTGCTCGATTTTCGTCATAACTTGTTTAATCCCCACTCGATTGAACGATAATTTCTGCCGTAATTATATCGTAGCTTGAGAAAGTTTGACACTTAATTTAAGAGTGAATATTACACGGGCATACAAAACAAAAATTCTAAGCCCTTACTTTAGACCCTGGTATTTTCATCAATTTTCACCAACTGAATCTGAATTTCGTTTTTTGGAGCTTATTTGAGACAATATATGGAGGATTTTTTTAAAAAAACCTCATTTTAATGAAATTCTGAGGTCAATACAAAAGTCAATTTAGGTCCAGATACCTGAGTCTGACCTTTGGGTATTGATGTTTTGTTTTTTTTTTTAAACCTGTGTTAATAAGCCACTTAAAGATGTCCACTTTTCAATTCTCTTTTTACTCAAAAAGTTTCACTTTTTCTGTGCATTGCGTCCACTCACACACTTTTTTTTTAACTCGTCCATATATCGAATATCTTCCTTTGTTGTAAGGAATAGTTACATGATAACAGGTTCTAGAAATGATTAATAACCCCAATGTTAAGTTATTGGCAATTTAGTACAAACATCTTTTACGCTAAGCTAGCAAACCGGATGTAAGGAGTACAAATAGAACCGGAAGCTATCTCCAGGCTATGATTAATCATAATATATGCCGGAAATTTGTAAACAAAACGATGATTTTAGGGCTTAATATGTGGAAATAGATGAGTGTTAGTCAATTAGGTGTGAGTGCGTGTGTGTGTGTAAGAGCGTTTCACTCAGCTACATATGTACGTTGAAATAAACAATAGCATGCGACCGTATGTAAGCATGTTCATCAGCCATCTACCTGAGGCTTTGGTAAACTGAGCTCAATAGAATGTCTCCAAGCAATACACTAGCATCACCAGCACAAGCAGCACCAACACCACTAGAGACGTGCTAACAGTTTATGGTATCTTCGAATGGGAGTTGTGGGCAACCAGATACATTGTGTGAACTGCTGTGGGTTGCTGCTGGAAAATGTCTTCATACATTGGCTGCGTATTGCTGGCACATTAAGAATTTGCGGGCTGAATTGTGTAAATGCCAGCTAATGAGTGCGTTTTAATGCCCACCCAACAACGAGATTTCCTTCCTTTGCTCTATAGATAACAATTACAAGACAGAGGAAACAACAAGCCTCCCACTGCTGTTGTGACCCATACAACCATCTATCCATCCATCCATCCATCTATCTATTCATCCAGCCATCAACAAAGCCGATTCATTCAAAGTCAAGATGGAAGCAACACAATTGATTGAAATTAGATGGCATTTTCATAACAGTACTTTGTACACTTTACCCGGATTCCATTAAAAGTGCAGGAAGTTCGCTCCTTATTTTCTTGTTTTCTTAGTTTTTTTCTTTTTTTTATGTGTTGTTGTTGATCTGCTTTTCTTGGTGTCCTTGTTCGAAACCGATTAAGCGTAAAATTGTTGGATTCAATGGAATTACATGTCAGTATCTGAGGGAAAGAGATCGTGTGTGTGCGGCTATGTTAGAGGGTGCATTACACACATATGTATGTATTTCTATGGAAGCCAATCGCTGTTGACGTGTTCAATTATGACTGAAGTCGAATTTATTGCGATTTGCGTGATTTCTTCGGTATTTGTGTTTGTTTTTGACAGGTAGCACGCTCTGACCGAAAATAGGAAGACGAAGTAAATTTGAAAGAGCATAAGAAGCAGAGCAGAGCTAGTGGTTTAATTAAAACTTTCGACTCAATTTTGACTCTAGATGGAAAGCTTTTTTTAATCAAAATCAATATCAAAATCAAAATCAAAATCAAAATCAAAATCAAAATCAAAATCAAAATCAAAATCAAAATCAAAATCAAAATCAAAATCAAAATCAAAATCAAAATCAAAATCAAAATCAAACTCAAAATCAAAATCAAAATCAAAATCAAAATCAAAATCAAAATCAAAATCAAAATCAAAATCAAAATCAAAATCAAAATCAAAATCAAAATCAAAATCAAAATCAAAATCAAAATCAAAATCAAAATCAATATCAAAATCAAAATCAAAATCAAAATCAAAATCAAAATCAAAATCAAAATCAAAATCAAAATCAAAATCAAAATCAAATCAAAATCAAAATCAAAATCAAAATCAAAATCAAAATCAAAATCAAAATCAAAATCAAAATCAAAATCAAAATCAAAATCAAAATCAAAATCAAAATCAAAATCAAAATCAAATCAAAATCAAAATCAAAATCAAAATCAAAATCGAAATCAATATCAAAATCAAAATCAAAAAAGGATAAGGATAAGGATAAGGATAAGGATAAGGATAAGGATAAGGATAAGGATAAGGATAAGGATAGGGATAAGGATAAGGATAAGGATAAGGATAAGGATAAGGATAAGGATAAGGATAAGGATAAGTATAAGGATAAGGATAAGGATAAGGATAAGGATAAGGATAAGGATAAGGATAAGGATAAGGATAAGGCTTAGGATAAGGATAAGGATAAGGATAAGGATAAGAATAAGGATAAGGATAAGGATAAGAATAAGGAAAAGGACAAGGATAAGGATATTCAGATATGGACTAAAAAAAACTTTTAGGACAACGATTAGTACAAATTTTTTGGACAATAAGTATAAAGTTGAGGACAAGTTTCGGGTCGAGGAAAATGGATACGGATAAGAATAAGGACAAGGATAAAAATACTCATACGTATTTATTTCAAAAGACCTACGGGTGTGTCCATGACACAGCCAAATGCATTATTTGTACTAAATTTTAAGAATTTATATTTCTTAAGGTCTCGCTTTCACTTATTCAACTATCCGCTCAATCTCCTTCCTTCACGAATCTGATTCAGCTAATTTTATTTCAATTTTGTAGTCACTTGGTATTTATTTTACTCGAAAAGTGTTAGCTCTTAAAAATCCTATATTTTTTTCCTTGCTTCTTCAAATGTTTACCCAGAGTATTAACTTCAAAGCATCAGCAATAAATTGAAAAATATGTGGCCATAAGCTCACGTGAATTTATTCATTCCACAGTTTCTTTGCAAATCAGTTGCTCAAATTTATGGAACTGTTACCCTTATTTTTTTATTTATTTTTATTTTTTTTTTTATTAAGTCATGGATTTTAACTTGGATCAACATTTGAATTTTCATTTTATTAACATCCTTAGCACATTCCTTCGCATATTCTTTCATATAAACAACAATAACAACAACAGCAATGCATAACACATGCTTAAATAAAATATCAAACACTCAACACCTTACAAATCAACTTCAGGGCTTGAAGCATCGCATCAGGTTTGCTCCTTGAACCGCTCCTTGAACCGAATCAGCCAAGCTACACCTAATACCAAGTTTATTCTGCTCTTCCACTCATCTTATAAATGATTATCCCATTTAAATATGTATGTCTGTGTACTTCTTGAGCGTGTTTGTAAATGGGTAACTTCCAAAGTTTGCACGCAAATAAAAACACATAACTTTTGAATGCGTTGAAATATAAAGCTTATTGGCAGCGCACTGAAAAAAATAATGTATTTAATTCAACTAAAGTCTAAGGCGAATTTAGCTCACAAAATATAAGAAAATAGAAAATATTATTATTTAAAAAGATTGAATATTATATTAAATAATATTAAATTATGTAACAGATGTTTTTTTTAGGGGTAGAAAATTTCCTAGAGGGATACTTGTCAAACCAGTTGTCAAAGTAAACTCGTGTTTTTGACATTTGTGTTCAGTGTACTTTTGCCAAATTCCATTTGCAAAGACTTACACCGGAACAACGTTTGTTGACTTACACCGGAACGCGTTCTGTGCGGCAAACTTGCAGAGCACTTCATACAGTACGGTGCGCATAAAAATCCATCGTCTATTTAAGCAAAATTGTTGTATTTGTAGCGAGAACAATCTTGAAGAGTCTCTCCAGCCTCCCTTACATTCAGAAAAAGTTACTATCTAGGTTTGGTTTGCATGGTTGGCATTGGTCTATACTTTTTTAAAACTGAAGATGGAGCCAACGTTACCGTCAATGGTGAGCGCTAGAGGCCAATGATTCACGGCCTTTTCGTTCCCCACGTAAATATCAATCATCTAAGTGCTTAATGGTGGCAGCAGGATGGTGCAACAAGCCATACAGCACGTGAAACTATCACTTTATTGGGGTGATCTTTTGGTGACTGAATCATATCAAGAAATGGGCCTGTCAATTGGCCACCTTGGTCATGTGTTTAGAATCCGTTAGACTACTTTTTGTGAGAATACGTAAAATCACTGATCTATGTTGATAAATCATTCGGCGCGTATTTGGCGAGATAAGTATACGGTTTTCATAAGAACCAGTCGCGGTGGCCATATGGCCGAAATTGTTTTCAAACACTAAGTGCCATACAATTTACGAATTAATAAAATCAAAATATTGGCCATTTCATTAATTTTTCTGTGTTTTATTTGAAAGAAAATTACTATGCCTCTAAAAAAACCCTTTATTTCTAGTTTTGCGGTTTTTAAATAAAATATGTTAGGTGCTGTACTAAAAACAAAAAAAAAAATTATACTTTGGCTAAGACCTATAAGAGTTGACCATCAAAGTGACAAGTAATTTGAAGAACTGACGAGTTCAAATTCGATTATTTGGACCGGATGGTCGGACCATGGTGCGGCGCAGAAAAGGCGAATGCTATTTCGACAAATCTGTTTAACCAACAGTGAAGTATTCTCCCTGCTAAATGGTATAGGGAGCTATAACAAAGTTCGGAATTGGCAAAATTTTGTTTTTAAATTAATTTGGAGCCAAAAACCCAAATACATTGAAATTATTGACGACGGTGTTCTTTCAACATTACAATATGTAGAAAATGTAGTTTTCAGGATGATTCGGATCTATGTCATATGTCATGGTGCCAAATTGGTAAGTAAAGCAATGTCTGTAATAAATTTGATATTATTTTTTATAAACTTAAAAACATTTTTACGATTTTATGTACAAAAACACAATGATTCACTGGATATTACATAACTTTATTGAGAACTGTTGACACATAATGGGTCAAAAAATAAGAGAAAAAGGCTAATTTCTCTAAAAGATATGAAAAATGTGATAAAAGACGTCTGGCATAATGACATTACAAAAAATTATTTGGAGAATCTGTGTGGTTCAATGCCAAGAGGGATCCATGACGTCATTACTAATAGAGGCGGCTCACAGTGCAGCTTCTCACACTGAAAAAAAAAGCAAAACTATTAATAAATATTAATATATATAAATAATAGCAAAAATATTATTAATGCTGACATTGTTAATAAAAGATAATTGAATTTTGGGTATTTTTTACAAAATTTTTCATAGAAGAGACTGATATAACCCATTTTAGTTTTTTTTCTTCACCAGTACCTGATACCCTCCAGCCGGATGTTATGACTTTTAAAGAACTGCACAGTGTGAAGTCAACGAAGAATATCCAAAGTTCTGATAATGAATTCAAAACTGAAAATCATAACAAATCCGATATATCGAACCATATGACTAGACTGTAATCCGTCAGTAAACTTACCGATCGTAAAACTTGGCGTTTTACCCTTTTAGCACGAATTATTAATTTACTAAAACAAATAAATAACTGACTTCTTCACTTCCTTATTAAAAAAAACAAAAACAGTGTTTTTACATTTCGTTGGATAAATATAGTTTATATATAATTTTATTTTTTAATTTACTTAACTGAGTGTACAGCTTTGTATTGAAAATTTTCTAACTCTCGCAACTACTCTCAAATAAATTTGGGCTCATCTTCAAAGTGAAAGTTTGAAGTTATCGGACCCGAGGAAGAGATTTCGAGGAATCAGGATTAATCCGAAAAGTAATAGCTCAATAAAAATAATGATTACAAAAAACTTGAAACAAGACGCAACTTAAGGAACCCGTATTTTACTAACCGTATTTTACCACCAACACAATTGGAAAAAATGTCTATTTTAAAAGCAAAGTGTCTTTATTCTAAAAAAAACAAATAAGTTTGAGTTAATTCCATTCTTAAATAAAAGACTCTACAATCATTTGTACACAGCAGTGTAAACAACATTATAAAAACAAAAAAAAAAAAAAACAAAAAACGGTATAAGAAGCTCAACTTCGGATGACCATAGAGACCAATCCTTAGGATTATATTACCTGCAACGTGTGTTTTTCGCATGTTCATTTATTTATTTATTTCATCAAGCAGAGACTTCAACTCTTACAGACTACTTAACTTTTCTTATAATTAGGAATAGGCTTTAGTTAAAAATTTATAAGAATAAAATACAGTGAGTATATTTACAATAAATGAGATCAGCTGTGATGCGAAAATATAAAGGATAGAATATAACTTGTAACTTATGATAACAGTTTTATAAATAATTACAATAAGCAATAAGGTCGAAGAGAGCGGATTACGCATCCAGCTCATGAGGACATTGTATAGGCCACTTTTGAAGCATTCACGAGACCCCGCCATAAATATATCAATTAAGGGAAGAATTTTGTTAGTAGCTCTAATGCAGCGGAAAAGAGGTTCATTTTGCCCATATACCGTTCTGTGAAGAGTTCCATGGAAATGGAACCGACCCCAAAGCCGTCTCGATATGAAATGTAATCATACCCAACATAATTGGGCAATCAATTTTGTGATGAAGGATATCTCTAAGAAAAATGATTGATGACTCTCTACTTCTGCAACTCAGAGAACCTAATCCAATGAGGGCACACCTGGTTCTATATGGAGGGGGCACAGGTAGGTTCCAGTTTAATTGGTAAAACATGATTATTGTGAATTTTCTCTGAATTTTTTGGATTCTTACAGAATGCAGGGAAAAGTAATCAAGGTAAGGCCTAACCAGCGATACATATAAAGATTTTAGGGTGTACACTGTACAGGTATTTAAAACTCTTTGCTATTGCGCATTAGAAAACCGAGCATACACTGAAAAAAAGTTAGCTTAAAATTGAACACAAGGTGTTCACAAAATGTGTTGTTAATTTGACTTTTTTTTCATGTTTTTGTATATAAATTTTTAAATACATTTGCTCTTACTTTGACGAAATTTGCTGCAAGCTATTTTTTAAACACTAATATCGTCAAATTAATAACAATTGTCGTCAATTTTAAAACATTTTTTTTTCAGTGTAGCATTTGCTTTATTAACAATGAAGTCGATATGATCTTTAAAGTTGAGTCGGGAGTCAAGAATTATTCCAAGGTCTTTTTTAGAAAAAATTGTTTCAAGTGGTAGAGAACTAACCACTTATTGGTGTTGGATATATCCAGATAACAAGAACTAGCAAAAATAAGTAAGCCTCATAACTTCGGAAAAACCCTGAAAGCGAGGGTTTTGTCCATATTTCTCCCATGAATAAATTTTTTTATTTACATTTTAAATAAATAACTAATGGTATCATATTAAAGGCTCCACATTCACTAAAATAGATCAAAAACGATTTTTTTTTTTAAATAACACTACTCAACAAGGTTTTCCACAACGAACTGCGATAACATTTTCTATAGTAAAATTTTCCATAGAATCCGAATATCATAATGATTTTTTTCGATTGGCCCCAATTTTTTATTAAAATGGAAAAATTAAAAAAATCCATTATTGGGAACACATACTTCACATAAATGCTTGTAAAAACATACATGTACGGTCAATGAATGAATTTAAATGCATATTATAGAGGAGAGTCAGATGAAAATTTTAAGGTGTAATATTTGCCAATAGCATCAGTCATATGGCTGTTATGATCGCAAACAGGTATAAAAAAATCACTTTTTTCGTTTTTTTATAAACATATTTTATGTTTGAAGCCCTATATCTCGAAATAATTATATCGGAGGGAAAAAGTTAGCCCTCTTATGTGATAGAGAATTTTATTACAAAACTTTCAAGTACATATATGTCTAAAGAAAAGTCATAATTCACTAACTTTTATAACATCAATGCAAAAACCATTTTTTGTTAAAAAAATATTTTGTTGCAGTTAAATTAAGAAATGCATACATAAAATGATTTGTTTTTCATCAATAGGTTAAAAATGACTTGAAATTTTAACCACACATTCTTGAGACTTAAAGATTTAAGAAAATGCAAGAAAAAACTAAACGCAAAAAAGTTCTGGGTGGATAATCCCCCTTAAATAGAATTTATCAACGAAAAAAAAGTTACTGAAATAACTTCAAAAATAACGGAATTATTTGCATCGAAAGTAAAAAGTACGAATTACTCATAATTTTTTGTCGTTTTAAGGAAACGATGTTATTTTCAAAAGACGTTTTACTTAGAATTTTTGTAAAAAAAAGAAGAATTTTTCTTATATAATTAATTGGACGCACATTTTCGCTAAACTAAGATACAAAAACCGAACCTAAGATGCAAATAATAAGTGTGCCTTATTTGAGCGATATCTGTCCAGTCGATGAAACTTGTATTCGGGTCAAACAAAACGAAAATGATTTTTATTAATAAAGATAATTTCATTGTTTCCTTTAAAAAAACAAAAAACCATTTGTAAAATGTTTATGAAATTCTAAACTAATTTTCTTGTCATACAAAAACTTTTGGATATTTCAAATTTGGATATTCTATTATTTTTTCAACTTCAGTACTTTAAAAAAAAAAAAAGAACGTACGTAAAACTTTTATCTCAAATCAAAGCGTCTGTGAACTTTATTGATTATTCTTGGCTCACTCAAGAATAATGTACATCCAGTTTTATGCAAAAAACTACCTCTTGATTACTAACAAAACTGTTCTCATCTTGATAGCACAAAAAGTTGTATTCACCCAAAACCCGCTAAGAGAATAATATAATGCAGAGAGTAAAAATATTAAAACAAAATCTTCTCAAAGAATGTTGCGCGTGCGCTATAAGAACAAAATAAAGAAGAGTCGCAAGCAATTGCGTCAACAGCTGTTAGCCGTTTGACCCACTTACCATTATGTAGCTTACAACAAAGAATACCTGCTTTAAATGGCTGGTTTTTCGCCAGCAAACTTGCTTTAACAAAGTCACTACTATTGAAGTTCAATGCGAAGGCCAAAGAAATTAGTTGTCTTCAGAGTGGCTTTCAAGTAACACAAGCTTCAAACAGTGTCTATACAAAAGCCAACAGACAGTGAAACTAAGAAAAGAGCAAATAAATAAAATAACGGTGCGTGTTGTATTGTATTTTATGGAAAAGTATTTAAATAGTGAATAACTAATTTATATGCGCTACACAAGAAGATGCTTAAAAAAGCACGGCAGTGAAAATGAAACAGTGGCTGTCATGTTTAAAACGTGAACATATTCAACGAAATATATTGCAATTGTTTTAAAAAAATTTAACTGATTCAAACAAACTTAATTATTGAAAAATTACACAAAATATTCCCTTAAAATGTGAAAGAGAAATACGATTAACACTTTGTTTGACACGTTCATGCCTCATGAGTCCAGCCAGACCCAACATAATTTTGTTTAAATTTCAAATATTGAGTTTTTGGTAATGCATCGGCACGTATTTATATATCAGTTGGATATATATTGTAAATATTATGTGTTTTTTTTTTTTTTGTTCTGAGCGGTTTACGCATGTGTTGAACTACATATATACCTGCGAAGGTAAAATATTGAGAAATAATTATTGGAATTTGAAAAAAAAATACTTGATATTTTGTGTTTTTTGAAAATACATATAAACATAAATGTTAATTCTTCTTATTTTATGATGGAATATGATCAAAGTACTTTTCCTGATCCTCAACACCTGTCATAGTTTCTACGGCATGCATGGATCAGAAACATTTTTCGATTTTGGTACAAAATTTAACTCACCTAAAATATGTAGTTGTAGCTTATAAGTTACCAACATCGGGTTGAACGTGTTAATTGTTGATGATTTCTTTACCCTAGTTTACTAAAAGGTGCCCGTCTTCATGAATGCCTTCGATTGTTGTTCATCTAATGAGAAGCGGTAGCTCTCTTAACATTTTTTTCTTTTTCTTTTTCTTTAGTATCTATGAATCATCAACAGAAACGTGATGTTTAAAATTTAAAAGAAAATTATGAGTATCGAAAACAATAGCAGCAATACGCAGTAACAAATACAACCATTAAGAAAACAATCAAAATAGTAAATCAACAACCAACAAATAAATATTTCTTCAAAATAAGTACATACTCAAAGTTGTCAGCTACTCGTACCTCTCTTAATTGTGCTGTAAAGACAACATAAAACGTCAACAACATGTCAAGTGAAAGCACTGTCAGTGCAGCCAGTAATACACCATCATTTTTTTTATGTATTCAAGAGATTTAATTAACTTTATAAGAGCATAAAGCGGCTTAATTATTATGAAATTTTATCAAAATATTAGGAGAAATTTCTCTGAATCAATCTGCAAATTATATGGCTTCTGTTCTCGGGGGTGGCAACTCTGTATGACTATTTCTTGTTTTTTATAAGGCACGCATTGTGCACCATAGCACAATCAAGTCGACTGATATTATGTCAAAATTCTATGAAAGGATGTTATTCACTGGCATGCACTAGGCAACTCACACACACAAACATATTTGAGTTAGTACGGGGGCAATTTAAGAAGTAACTTCGCAATTTCCTGCGAAGTAACTTTAACCATTGCATCACTGGTCCTGTCAACTACCATCTGTTAATAGACAGATCTAATTGCCCAAAAGAGGTCATTACGCCAGAAATCGTCTATAAAATCCATGAAATTATATTGGATGATCGGATAATGAAATGCGTGGAGTGGCTGAGGCTATTGACATCTCAACTTAGGACATTTGAACATGATAAAGCCATCCGCACGTTGTGAGCCGCAATTGCCATAAGCACTCGACCATAAGCGCATCCGTGTAACCACTTCAAAGGAATTCACTTGGGCGGTGTTGAACTGTAATCCGAAGGTTTTTTGTGCCGTTTTGTAACCGTAGATGAAACATAGATACATTACAATACACCAGAGACCAAGCAACAGTCAAAATAGTGAACTTCTTCGGGTTGACGTGCACCAGAGAAGGCCAAGTTTGATCTGTGACAGTTTTTTTGGTATGCATGTGGAGTAAAGTGGGTCACAAAAAAAAATTTCAAAATACCGTCCCTCATTTGAAAGCTTGTGTTAAGGGGATTTTAGTAGCATGTACATTTTTGTTTTAGGTGGACCCAAAATTTGCCCCAAATGGTAATTTTTGTATAACTTCATCAGTTTTAAATCGATCGTAAAACAAGTATGTCGTTAGATAGATCTCATTAAGAACAACAGTTCGTATTCACAACATTTTTACCTCCGATTCCATCTTTGACTAGATATTTCAAATTTTCGTCTAATTGCCTCAGTAACCACAAAAATTCAATTCTTGTTTTTAAGAAAATGAAAGTTCCTAAAAAAATCACTAAACTCTACTGAGGAAATAAGACGAAAAATTGAAATATCTAGTCAAAGATGGCATCAGAGGTAAAAATGTTTTTAAGACGAATTGTTGTTCTTATTGATATCTATCCAACGACATATTTTTTTTACGATCGGTTAAAAACTGATGAAGTTAGACAAAAAAAAAATATTTGGGGCAGATTTTTGTTTTACCTAAAAAAAAATTTGTATGCTACTAAAACCCCCGTAACATAAACTTTCAAATGAGGGGCGGTCTTTTGAAATATTTTTTTTCCATATGGGGTGACCCACCTTAATGTGGAGTCAATCCTATCGATTACATTAAAAAGGGTAAAACGATCACCAGCGAATATTATTTAAAGCTGTTGGATATATTTGACATTGATTTGAATTGTTCTTCCACCATGACAACACACCGGCGCACACGTCTATAGTCGCCATGACGAAAGTCCATAAATCGGGCCACGAACTGCCCGATTTTCTTGAAAAATAGCTCGGCGGTCGAGATCTGAAAAGGATATTTGGGTCGAATGCAGATATCATCACTGAAACAAACGTTTGTTTTGAGGGACTTGATAAAACCTATTATTTGGAAGGAATAAAAACAAAACACAAAAACTCTGGACTAAATGTATCGATCTAAAAGGAGAAATAGGTTATGTTGAGAAATAAAACGCTTTTTTACCTAAAAAAATAAAAAAAATACCTTTTGTTCAAAAAGTCACTGACTTATCAAATTGCCCTCGTACATCCCAGCAAACATTCTGAAGGCTGTATTCATAAGAAGTAATAAACCACTTATATGCACTTTGTAAGATAAATATTGAAAACGCTCAATAATGATAAAAACCTATTTTAAGGGCTTATAAATGGGAGCAGTTTGAAAATAGTTGAAAACTTCTATAAACCCTAGATAATATAATAATAAACTGGCCATTTCAGACCTTGAAAGGCTTTTGACCGAACTTCTTAGGGTCAAAATGTGTTCTGCGTGTTACTAGTTTTATGCCAACTCCGAGCGGCAAATGTGCATGTTTTCAAGAAGCTTTACAAGGCGTTATTTACTCCCTGAGGTTTGCCATTGTCTGCAGACAACCGAACAGAAAAATTAATTCAATTGAAAAAAACTTTCTGTGTCAGATGGAAATTAAACCAGGGTTCTCTGGAGTATCTACCACGTATTTAGTCACACACTCTACGCCATGACCGCCACATAAACCCTTGATAAAGCAAGTTTAAATGTTCTCATTTGAGAACAGACATTGTCAAAAATATTTTAAAATTCCATATTTCTAAAACACAATGTCAGAAAATATTTAAAATGAGATATAATATACATGATATAATTAAAAAATGTCTGAAACTTTTTGTAAAACTATATGAAGCAATTTATAAATTAATTACACCCCTCTGATCCCAATATTGTCAAAAATTTAAAATAATTTCAAAATTTTGCAAAATATGTTAAAACATTTGAAAATAATCCCTTTTCAGTAACATTTGATACAATCCTAGCAAACCAAAAGTATGGTCTTTGAATTCATTTATAAGTCCAAATAACAACCCGACCTAACAAAGAAAACACAAAGAAAATTGGGTAAAAATATCTCTATTTCTGTACATACACAGACTCCTCTTAGCTCGATATTCTCACCTACAGTCTGTTAAGAAGAGCGTGAACGGCATAATTTATCTAAAAATTTATTTAAGAAAATTTTTCTTTACATACATACATTCATTATACATGTTCCGAAGCACGACGCAATCATATTAATAAGATGTCCAATCACCACCAGCGTTAATAATCGGTTGACATCTCCGCAGCATACTTTTCACTAAATTGTTGGCATATTCGACAGGAAGAGCTCTCCAAATGCGTAGAATTTCTCAGGAAAGCTGTTTTAAAGAATGTGGGTGGTGGGTTTCCCTCGAAGCTTCTACTTGATGTAGCTCCAGACGTTTTCGATGTGATTAGTATCAGGCGATTGTCCAGGCCAATCTAATGCGACGATGCTTTTTTCGAGTTTCCAGTCGGTACAGAGATGGCTGCGGAGTTTGGGGTCATTGACCTACTGCAGAATTCAGTCTTCGTTTTTTATTATAAATTGCCATTTGGCAGTCGGTAATAAAGCCCTCTCATAAATTTTGACCATTCTGGCAGCCTTAAGGTTCTCGGTAAAGAGGTGCAAAGTGAGAAGCATTCCCAAAGATGAATTTTATTGGGATGTTAAACGGTGCGCTGGACAAAATTATTTGACGACGAAGACCAAGCCCGCGATACGATCGAATAACCCCAAACAGAAGATTCGTCGAAGAAGAGTACGTTACTCAAATCGAAATCAATGTTTTCTGTTACCCAAGCCATTTTTTTAATAACGTGTTTTTCGGACAGTGGTTTCTTCATTGTGCTTCGCCATTTCAAATTATTTGCACTCCAATGGTTACGAATAGTTACGTGTGATATATTTAGACCTTTTTGCCTCAATTTCGCTTGCCCTTGACGCAAGCTTAAGCCAGGATTCCGCGAAAACAAACTCACTATACTTTTTTCACCCTTTTTGGTCACGTTCCCAGTTGAGCCACGATCGGGAAGGCCATCGACATTTTTTTAGATTCCTTAAAGCATTGCACCCACTTCTGGACAAAAGCCTTTGACTTTTTCAAAAACTTTGCACCTGCTCCTAGGACATTTTTAGACCTTTTGGATGGTTTCAGAGGAAAACTGCCTCGAAGCATTATACGTATGCAGCACTCATTATACCTAACACACTTTTCTGACAAAGTTTCGACCATCAATTTCATTTTTTTACTAGTGCGTCAAGGGCAGAGGTTATATCTACTTTACCGATTTACCGACTCTTCTCTACCGACTGC
The DNA here is from genome assembly GCA_943735915.1 of Pherbina coryleti. Lineage (NCBI taxonomy): Eukaryota > Metazoa > Arthropoda > Insecta > Diptera > Sciomyzidae > Pherbina > Pherbina coryleti. The sequence goes on along the minus strand of OX030951.1, from coordinate 128,325,116 downwards.
GAATAATGCCGTACGCTCTTACTTAACACACTGTATGTTCATTAGATGGGTTTTGGGTTGCATACAGTTTCTTAACATATTCCAGAACCTCCCTGCAAGCTCAAATTCTGAATCCTGAATGTAATATAAGCACGTGACGCGAAAAAAAAATCAGAAAATTCGCAAACTGGATTGGCGCCACTAAAAAACGTGAATTTAAAGAAGGATAAAATGTATGTTTCAAATCGGGTTTCCTATTTTAATTCAAGCCTTACACAAATATTTGACCATAACATATCCTAATATAAAATCGTCCGCTTAACTCAAAAATGCCATCAGATTTAAAAAATTAAAAATTAAAAATTAGTCCGTGACCCAAAATTGGCCTACTTTATTAAGAATTTCCTAATTTTTTCCTTCGATTTTGAAAAAGAAGCTTTACCCTCACTAAGGTCGCTGACTTAGTCTTTTCCAAAGACCCATTAGTCTTTCTTCTTTCTTACTGAAAACATTAGAGAGTATTCTGGATCAACACATAAGATCGCTCCTTAATGACCGAAACCTGTGTAGCAAACAATACGCCTACCTTAAAGGTAAGTCGGTGGAAACAGCGCTACACGAGGTAGTCTCGGTAATTGAGAGAAACCTCCACTTCAAAGATTACACCATAGCTGCTTTTCTTGATATCGAAGGGGCTTTCAACAATGTAAACACAGATTCAATAAGGGCAGCTCTTGAAAATCTACAAGTGGAAGAAAAGAAAACCAAGTGGATTGTTGAAATGCTGAAAAGCAGAATCATCAACACACAAATCGGAAACAGTAAAGCAAGGAAAACAACTTCAATAGGAACACCTCAAGGGGGAGTCATATCTCCCATGCTTTGGATCCTAGTTGTAAACGAACTGCTGACTACTCTCAGCGAAAAAGGCTTTAAAGTGACAGCATATGCTGACGATGTCGTACTGCTGGTGGGAGGGAAGCATCTTTCAACCATCAGCAACATGATGGAAACAGCACTTAAAGAAACTGTCTCGTGGGCAGTACCAAACGGACTAGGGGTCAATCCCGATAAGACCGAACTGGTGCTATTCACAAAAAGAAACAAGATTGAGAATTTCTGCCTCCCAAAAATAAATGGCAGAACCCTGCAGCTATCCAATAAAGCAAAATATCTCGGAGTAATCCTTGACTCAAAGCTTACTTGGAAAAGCAACACTGATGAAAGAATAAAGAAAGCAAGCAGTGCCTTCTACGCTTGCAAGAAAACCTTCGGTACCAATAGGGGGATGAAACCCAATGTCATCCATTGGATGTACACGGCTATCGTCAGGTCCATACTAACCTACGGCTCGATTGTATGGTGGAAGGTCACTGAGAAGACAAGCTACCTCAACTCTCTCTCTAGAGTACAGAGACTGGCCTGTCTAGGAATAACAGGTGCACAACGATCAACGCCTCAGGCAGGCCTGGAGGTCATATTGAACCTTCTTCCCCTGGACGAGTACATGAAATCCACTGCAACCAAAGCGGCGTTTCGACTTAAGGAAGCTAAGTCGAACGCTAATGGACATGCCTCTATACTCACAAAGTATAGTCCTGAGGATCTCGCCACCACCTCGGATTACATCACCCCGAAAATAGAGTTTCTACAGAACATGTCATTCTCCTTTCCAAAAAGAGAAGAATGGGATTCGAACCACCCTTTCAGTGAACACGACATCCAGATCTTCACTGATAGATCCAAAATGGAGAATGGCACGGGGGCCGGAGTCTACTGCAGTGCACTACAATTATCCTTGTCATACAGACTACCAGATTACTGTAGTGTCTTTCAAGCAGAAATTTTTGCGATCGAAAAAGCGGCTACGACAATCCTAACAAAGAACATCAATCCATCAAGGATAACAATCTTTGTGGACAGTCAAGCTTCAATAAAAGCACTCCGCAGCGTAACAACCAATTCGAAATCTGTACTGAGCTGCCGACAAGCTCTCATCAGAATGAGTCCTCCCCACAAGATTAATATCTGCTGGGTCCCCGGTCATCGTGACATAGAGGGAAACGAAATAGTGGACAGATTGGCAAGAGAGGGCTCAGAACTGGAAAGAAGTTCTGCGATCGGGTCGATTATGGCTCCAATCGGAGAATTCAAGAAGAGAATAAATGACAAAGCCAGAAATAACACAAACAACTCCTGGTCAAACAGGGACGAATGTGTTATCTCTCGCCACCTATGGCCTAAACTCTGCGAAAAAAGGACCCAATCCCTACTTTCAATGAGTAAAAATGAAACTCGCATCCTAGTAGGAGTTTTCACGGGGCACTGTTGTATAGGCACAATGGCCTCGAGACTGGGAATTCCGCACCCAGACTTCTGCAGAAGCTGTGGAGATGTCGAGGAAACAGAAACCATCAAACATCTGCTTTGCGAGTGTCCTTACATCCAACAACGCCGACTTCGCCACATGGAAAGCAGAGTGTACGGAGAACTGCAGGAGCTCGTGGATGTACCACTGATGGATCTTTTCAGATTTATACGGAGCCCCAGTTGGTATAAACCTCGCTCCAGTGACTAGCAAGACTTAGTTGATTTTGCCATATTAGGACCACAGATATAGGGAACCACAATGGACCAATATGCCCCCGTGTAGGCAACGTAAAGTTGCCCCTCCCTTTTAACATAACCTAACCTAAGGTCGCTGCAACTTTCTCAGATGTAAATGCTGGGATGGGATGGGATTTAGATGGGAGCTAAATCTGGTGAATAGGGTGCGTGAGGTAGCAATAATCTAGGGATTTTAACCATCGCGAAAACGGATGTGTGAACTGGTGCATTATCTTAAAGAAACAAACCTATATTTTTTGTCAGATGCTGCCGTTTTTTCTTAACTGTTTTACTCAAACGCTGCAATAAGTTGGTACAACTGGTTTTTTCTTTCTGAAAATAATCAATGAAAATTATCCCACGTGAATCACAAAAAACTGACGCTTGCCTTCGTCTTCTTTTCCCTATCAGTCCATTGTTTTGACAATGTTTCAGCCATGGTTATGCATCGACACAATACTCTGCTTGATTGCTGTGAAACTTCGCCAAACATTCGATTGAAACAGCCTTACGTCGCGGATTTTGTTCCATTGTTAGTAATAGCGTTACCCATGTTTCGGACAGCTTTCTTATGGCAAAATTTTCATTTATTAAGCGGTGTACAGCACTTTTTGATGTGTACCATTTTGTGGATTTTCTTCACCATTTCTGCCGTGGTCTCCTCATTAAGTCCACCGCTGCGATGTTCGTTTTGGCAGCTCGTACGACCTCGTTTAAACTCTGCCACCCATTATTTTACTATTGTTAATGAAGAGTAGATTCCCCTAGATCGAAATCTCGCTCCGCTTTGATATTGGTTCGACTGAAGCCATTCAAATGGAAGTATTATGTCGCATAACCAATTTTTTCCATGTTTGCAAATTCACTGAGAGCGTTGGCTGCCAAACAAATTCTGAACAACATACCGTTGTCAACCTTTCAACTGAAGGCGGTATTCTAGTCTAGAAGCCCAAATTTCGAGCGTTTTTTGAGGATTCATAAAAAAAAACATTTGATATTTTTGGTATCCATTTTTTTATGGCTTATTAATTCGGTGGGATGACATAACGTCCAAGGACATAAGGTCCATGTTCATTATGTCCACTCTAAACGGTCATAATGTCCGTGGACTTTATGTCTCTTTTGAAACAGACATAATGCCCATTGACCTTATATCTTTTTCGGGATGGACATTATGACCGTTCTGTTCGGTCATCAATAAGCAATCGCCCAACGTTAATTTTTGGGCGATTGGTCATTTCGACTAAATTGCGATCATTCACAATTGCGATCATTCACAATTTAGAACAGAATTAACAGATTTCCATGAAGTTGTTTTTGTAGCTATTTTGCTTTGCTTAACTTGTGATAAAAACAATTGTTAAGAAAGTTAACGGTTAAATGTCCATGGACCTTATGTCGGTGGACGTTATGTCATCCCACCAATTTATTCATATTTCAAGAGTACATAAAAAAATTAAAAAAAATATTTAAATTTCAGCAAGTTATGCGTCGTTGAAGAAGAGGGGGGGGGGTAAGGCGTGTCCCGTTCGTCATGATATCTTCCCTCCTGGTAACCTGAAAAATAAAATAATCGATAATTTTTAATCAGTATTAGTCCCAGTATCGTATGAACCAGCAAAAATGAGAAAAGTGAATTTTTCGCAAAATGGTGGCTACTCAAAAATTGAGATCGATTTTCTCACTAATTTTTTAACTTTTCCGAATTTTTTAAAAATAAAAATTTCTAGTTTTTATTGGTTCATACGATAGAGGAGTATATAAAGAATATTCTTGCCAAATTTCAAGTTCATCGGGCGACTAGAAGTTGAGTGAGATATTATGTCAACCGAATCGAAAAAGTAGTTTCGAGAAAAACGAATTTAAAGATTTGAGTTTCATCTGAAGCAGTTTTGTTGCTATGTCATTAAGATAACTATAAATATTTATATAATTGAAATTTAAAAAATTTCTTTGAAGGACATATTCTTAAACGTCTAATCTTCGAAAATATGAAAAAAAAACAAAAACTGGTTTTTTAAAAATTCTACTCTAGAATACCCCTTTAAGCTTTATAAGGTTGGTACTTTCTATCATAGGCATTCCTTTCAAACAACACTCACCATCTTTACGTCAGGTCGGGCGCTTCTTGGACTACTCTCATATCTTAGATTATTTTATATCAGAATCATAAGTTCTTGAATTCTTTTTTTTTTTTCTTTTGTTGTTGTTGCTACTGTTTAGTTTTTGGCAATTTTTCTATCGGATCCGTTTTTAAAAAATTATTTCAATAAAAACGAAATTCACAAAACTTGTCAAAGATTCAAAGAACCGGAAGCACACTAAGTGGATAAAGCAAGACAAGCGGATAATCTTAGCTAACACCCACGCTACACACACATAATACACACACTTGACACAAACTAGCACGTCGCACCTAAAGCCCTGCCAAAAAAAAAGAAAGAACTTTCTTACCATTTTGTTGGCTGTCGATAACGTAGCGAAGGCACGCGTGCAAAAGTTCTATTCTGTAAACAAACCTTTTCGACTTTAAAGAAGCAACAAAGTTTTGCACCAAAACTAATTTGTCAACAAAATAATGCTTTTTTTTTAAAAAAAATTTAAGTCTCTAATTTTTTTTTTTTTTTTTTCTTAGCAAAATCTGGCAACCCAATCTTAACGATAAAGTTTACAGCGTTGCCATATTTTCGCATAATTTGTCTTTCTAAGTTTTGCGCTAGTTTGTGACATTCTGCACGCTACAGCAATTATAGCGTCAGACTAAAATTTTTGTACATTTTACTTTTTTGCTTTTAGATTTTGTTTCTTTTATGGTTTCAAAGTTTTAATAAAATTTTCTGGTTTTTTCTGTATCTTTTCACTTTTCTTTTCAGCATTTTACTTGGCGCTTCAAGTTTTTCTGTAAAGCATTTTGTGGAGTCCTTTTGACGGCGCTAGTTTTTTGTTCTTGTCTAACTAACAATAAGTGGCAGAATGTCTTGGCCACATTTAATGCTTTTAGCCTTGATCTGCTTAACGACAATGTTGAGTCTAGCTGCAGGTAGCAAACGAAACTATGATGCAAAATATAGCAATTTAAATATACCACAATGGAAACAGCGGGTAAGTTTAACCAAGTTTTATGGCTAGTTTGGCGGTATTCTTTCAAAGGTAAAGGAATACAAGATACGGTTACAACTTAACTTGATAATATTAGATGAATTAGGGAAATACTTAAATTCCGTAATAATGACATAAAAAGAATCAGATATTTACATTTTTATGGTAGCAAACTGATTAACAATTATATAACAGAGCGATAACAGAACTCAAACGTAATGGGTTTTTTTTTAAATACTTACTTAAATTTAAAAAATAGGGGTTGACTGTATCGTGAATACACCCGTACGTTTTGACGTAACAAAGTATCTTTATTCTTGTCCTCATTTTTGTTGCTATTCTTTGCTTTGTTCCCAAACTTCTCATCCTTATTCTTATACTTTTATTTGTCATACTTCTTGTTCAAACTCTTGATTTAATCCATGACATACATTCTGACCTTATGCTTGATCGATCGTTATCCTAATCCTTGTCCTAACTCTATTCCCAAACTTTATAGTAAGTATCTACATGTAAGGGGTAGTTAAATTTTAAGGGCCGATGTTGATTTTGAATAAAAAACAAATTATTTAGGAAGTTATTTTCATTTCTTTTTATTATGATAATATTGGTATGGTTCAATTATGTAAGGAACAAAATATCGGCCAAATTGCCGCCGCGACCTCGGCGGCACACCTCCATCCGATGGTCCAAATTTTCGATGACGCTGAGACATAAGTGAGGTTCTATGCCGTTAATGTGCCGAATTATCTTATCTCTTAGCTCTTGAATTGTTGCTGGCTTATCGACGTACACCTTTTCTTTCAAATAACCCCAAAGAAAGAAGTCCGGTTTGGAAAACGGTGTCAAATCACATGATCTTGGCAACCAATTGACATCGCCACCACGTGAGATAACACCACCATTGAATTTGTTGCGCAAAAGACCCATTGTTTCGTTAGCTGTGTGGCAAGTGGCACCGTCCTGTTGAAACCACATATCGTCCACATCCATATCTTCCAATTCGGGCCATAAAAAGTTCGTTATCATCTTACGATAGCGAACACCATTCACAGTAACTGCCTAACCGGCCTCATTTTGGAAAAAATACGGCCCGATGATGCCACCAGCCCATAAACCGCACAAAACAGTCACTCTTTGTGGGTGCATTGGTTTTTCGACAATCACTCTTGGATTATCATTCGCCCAAATGCGGCAATTCTACTTATTGACGAATCCACTGAGGTGAAAATGTGCGTCATCACTGAAGATGATTTTCTTCGATATGCATTTTGATTTGAAAGCCCATTTTCATAATAAGCCCGAATAACTTTAACGCGTTGCTCGTTGTGTATCTTTCCATGGTTCAAATTGAGTTAGTCTGAAATTGAGAAATGTCAAATGAAATGCAGAAAAAAACTTGATGTTTAGGTGTGGTTCACATTCAACATCGGCCCTTAAAATTTAACCACCCTTTATTTCGGGAATATAAAGGGTGGGCCATTAGTGGTTTCTTTTTAAATCATAGCTTATTTTGACACTGACAGCTGTCTTCCGCTCGAAATCTTGTCATAAAGTCAGTATCATACCTTCGCGAAATGAAATGAGGCGCTTGAACAGCGTTGGGAAATATTGGAAACTTATTTCCAAAGTGAGTGCTGTGAAGCCCATAAAAAAAAAAAATAAAAAATAAATAACTGGCCATTTCAGCCCTTGAAAGGACTTTGACCTAGCTTCTTATGATCAATTGTGTTGTGCGTTTGATTAAGTTTGTACACAATTGACCGAGAACCGGACCTACATGCTTAACGCCGACTCCGAACGGCGATGAACGGAATGGAATGTTCTCGTTCTCAAGAAGCTTTACATGGCATTTTAATTACTCTCTGAGGTTTGCCATTGTCTGCAGAGAGGTGGCGGCCGTACAGAAAAATTATTTTAATTCAAATAATTTTCTGTCGCTGCTGGGGTTTGAACCTGGGTCTCCAAAGTTCGTTGACATAGCGGCCACGCACTTTAACCAACTACGCCACGGACGCCACATACAGTGCGAAGCCCATACAGTGCGTTATTTTCAAAGAAGTTTTATCCGAAATGAAGCACCCAAGTTTGTGTAAAAAGTTCATGAGACTGGTGTGCTAGTGGACAACACTCATGGTCCCCGTCGTCGTACAAACGACAATGTGGCTGCTGTAGCCGAGAGTGTGAGACTCAATTAACGAACATCAAACCGCCATCGATCTCATTAGCTCAACGTTTCACGCACTAGCCTGAGGAGAATTCTTCACAAAGATCTCGGATTATTCACTAACAGGATCCAATTGACTCAGCAATTGAAGGCGCACGACCATGCGCTTCGTTATCGCTTTGCAGTTTGGGCCATAGAGCAGCTTCAATTGGACAACGATTTTGGTTGAAAAATCATCTTTTCTGACGAGGCGCATTTTCATCTTGGCGGCTACGTTACCAAACAAAATTGCCGCATCTGAGGCTCGAAAAACCCGTACGTTATTGTCGAGAAGACAATGCATCCACAGAGAGTGACAGTTTGGTGCGGATTGTGGAGTGGTGGCATCATTGGACCATTTTTCTTCGAAAATGAGGCTAGGAACAACGTTTCCGTCAACGGTGGGCATTACAGAGCCATGATAACCGACATTTTTTTACTAAAATGATGGAGACATGAATTTGGAAGACCTCTGGTTCATTCAGGATGGCGCGCCATGCCACAATCGATATTTTGCGCGCTAAATTCCCAAATCGTATTATCAGCCGTCTCAACCAATTGCTCAATTCTCATGTCAATTGCCCACCTCGGAGCTGCGATTTGACCCCTTTGGATTTTTTTTGTGGGGAGCCGTTTTGTGGGGATGTTATACCAACAATCCGGAAACGATTCAAGCACTTAAGGACAATATCATCCAAGCAATCCATGAGCTACAGCCCGAAACCATCAACAAGATCTTGGAAAATTGGAGTGACAATATGCTTCTGCGAAGCCAGCTGCGGCAGCCACTTAAACGACGTTGTGTTCCATACTTAATGGGAAGGTTTAATCTTACTAAAAAAGCCGGAATACATGGAAAAAATTTAATTTTGTTCATTTCATTGCATTTAAAATAAAAAACCTGTATTTGGCCCATCCTGTATATAAAGACCGAATTTTTTTATTATTTTTCGAAATATTCTCCTTTATGATTAATACATTTTTGCATACCTCCGAACCATTTGTCATAACATTAACTACATTTCGCTTGAGACCCTCCAAAACATTGTTCTTTGACTCATCAAGGGATAATTCTGGTCTTGAAAATCTGGTCTTTCTGGTCTAAAAGTTGTTAACACAGTTTATCCTTAATATGCGTCGAATGACCCATTAATTCGATATTTTGAGAGCTCAAAAACGCCTTTTCCTCGCATTGTCTTGATGAAGAAGAATTTTTCGGTGCTTGTTTGTTTTCCTTAATTCACGGAATATTTCGTTTTTTTCTTCATATCACCAGTGGTACCGTGGCAAAAATTGAATTAAAATTGTTGTCTTTTTTCGCAATAAAAAAAATCGGTTTTTATACAGAGTTTTCCAATAAGAGGTGTTATTGTGAATCGCCCGCTATTGTGAATCGCTCACTTTTAAAGCTTTTATTCTTTGACATTTGACGAGAAGAAACTACGCCATTACTAAAAATGGAACGACACAACGCTTCAACAACGCATTGAAATTATTAAAATTCACTACAAAAATGGTGAAAATCTTGCAGTCACAGTTCGCAAAACTTAAGCATTTTTTGGTCGTCGTGAAGCACCTTGTCGGACCGCAATACAGCAAAATTGTCGCATCTGGGGCTCGGAAAACCCAAGAGTTATTGTTGAGAAGCCTCTCCATCCACAGCGTGTGACTGTTTGGTGCGGTTTACGGTCCGGCGGGGTCATTGGACCTTAATTTTTCGAAAATGAGGTTGGATCAGCAGTTACGGTGAATGGATTGCGCTATCGAGAAATGATTAATGATTTTTTATGGTCGGAGTTGGATGGTATTGATCTGGACAACGTTTACTTTCAACAAGACGGTGCTACGTGCCACACAAGCAACGAAACCATTGATCTTTTACGGGAAAAGTTTCCGGACCGTGTTATCTCTCGAAGAGGTGATCACAATTGGCCACCGAGATCTTGTGATTTAACCCCTTGCGACTTCTTCCTTTAGGGCCACGTGAAAGATAAGGTCTACGCCAACAGCCCAGAATCGATTGAAGACCTCAAAGATGGAATTCGTGAGGCTATCGAGGATATAGGGTAGTCACTTTGCGATTTGGTTATGGAAAATTTCATGAAAAAGATATTGTCCTGTAAGCGTGGTCGTGGTGGCCATTTGGCTGATGTTGTTTTTTATTATTAACGGAATACCTTCCTCTTTATTATGAAATAAACATCCGATCATTTATCTCAAAAAATGGCATTTTTCTTTGAATACCAAAATAACACCTCTTATTGGAAAACCCTGTTTCCCGAAATATATGTAGGAACCCTCGTAAATCTTGCCCTTAGTGTATCCAAATACTTGTTCTATTAATTGTCCCATTTCTTGCATTAGTTCTTCCGAATCTTGCCTTTAATATTATTTTAGGTGAGTCTAAATTTTTGTCGTTATCCTTATCCCAATCCTTGTGATAGTCCTTTTCCCAATTCTTGTTTGAATTCTTGTCCTTATTCTTATTCAATTCCATTTTACGACGAAACCAATATCACTGTCACTCTCGTACACTAAATTGTGTGAATTTTCATGAGAGCCATATACGGGCTAAGACTATTTAATTTGAAAGGTAAGTCTGAAAATATCATTGCAATACTTGAAATCATTTTTAAATGAAGACAAATGTCACGACGTTTTGTACCAAAGACCATCTCCGATCAAATTTTATACAGAGCTACAGGTTAAAACTTTGTATGTTTTCAACAACGCTATTACTCGTAAGTCCCTTTAAAGGTACTATAAAGCTATTACCAAACAACCTGTATTACTCGATACTTCGAATATTACCTTTATTTCTAACGAAATACATTTTTTTTTTCTTAACAGGCCTGTGAAAAACCGAAGCAGAATCAAGCAAATGCACACTATATCTGCGATGACAAGGGCGACGTTAAATGTATGCCCGGCTGGCAAGGAGACCTCTGTCAGGTGCCAATGTGTCGCAGAGGCTGCGATCCCATGAATGGTGAGTTTAAGAATTCAACTTGAGTTTTTTTTTAATTTATCCGTGGTTTACTCTATTTAATATCCCATCCATTTAATTCCTGCAAATAGGTTACTGCCAGCGCCCTGGTGAATGTCGCTGTCGCATCGGTTACACTGGTGAACACTGCGAAAAGTGTATGACACTGCCCGGTTGTCAGCACGGTACTTGCAATAAGCCCTTCGAGTGCCTCTGCAAGCCTGGCTGGGATGGTCTCTTCTGCACAGAACGTAAGTAAGCATTTTTTAATAAAATTCAATGTATTTCTCTCTTATGTTTGTCTATAATTATTTTATGTGAGTATCCTTGTCGAAATTAATATTTTTATGTGGTTTTGTTGATTGCAGCCACATGTCGCCAGGGTTGCCACAGCACGCGCGGCTATTGTGAGGTGCCGGGTGAGTGTCGCTGTCGAATTGGCTGGTCTGGTCGTACATGTAGCGATTGTGCTGTGCTACCCGGTTGCCAGCATGGCACCTGCAAGAAGCCACTAGACTGCCAGTGTTTACCTGGCTATACGGGGCTGCTGTGTCAAACACGTAAGCGTTTTTTGAAATTTCTTTGAACATACTCGAATATATTTTTTTTTATTTATTTTTATCGATGAATGAAAAGTTAAATTAAAGTATATTTTAATTATTCCAATTTTGCTCACTTAATTATGTTTATTTTAAACATTTTTCAATTCTGTTGCAGCAATGTGTAAATCGGACTGTAGCAAGCAGCATGGTTATTGCCGCAAGCCGGACGAGTGTCGGTAAGTGGTTTCCGTATCCGTTTTAATATCCCCTAGCGTTACCGCCACAACATTGTTTACATTGGCAAACTCAACTAGCTGTGGTGAAATTGGTGCCAGTTGACCGTAAATGCCATAAAAATAACTGCAATATAACACTATGTGTGGAGTGCGGCCGCATTTTGTGTTTGCAGTGTGTGCAGAGTTGCCAAGTCATTATGTATGATCAAAAAATAAATCAATCTTTAATAATAGGCGGATTTGTTACGTATCTTATAAGATAAGGTAGATTTTGAGAAACTGAGGCCGCCAGATTTTTTAAGCAACAATTTAAACTGATTGAATGTTTGAGAGTGACAGCTTTACACCCATTTTATAAGTAATAAAAACAATTAAACATTAGTGATAAATTGAAGACAATTTGTTAAAAAATTACATTGAATGAATGATTAATACATGAAATATGTATGGATGTTAATATGTACAAAAGGGTCTTACCTTCAAATTCAAACTTTAACACTTTGAACTTTTTTTCAACAAATTCAACTTTTTACTTTTCAAATTCAACTTTTTAAAAGTAAAAACACACACTTTTTAAAATTCAAGAACTTTCTTCTCTTTGAATTCAACTTTTACAAATAAAATGTGATTTTTTACACTTTTAATAATAAATAAAAAAAAATATTTTATTTTCTGCTTGAACTAAAAATATTATCCTTGAATAAAATTGTAACTAAAAACAGAAGTTTACAGTAAAAAGCTGTTATTATTGTGACATTAATTTGTGGTTGAGGAGACTCATAAGACAAAAGTAGTCTAACCCAATTTTTCTATCAGTCGTTTTTTGAGATATTGTTTTTTAAACTTTCTTTCAGACCAGTTTGATCCGTATGTGCACTGAAAAAAAAAAGTTAGCTTAAAATTAAACACAATGTGTTCACAAAATGTGTTGTTAATTTGACTTTTTTTTCATATGTTTTTCAAAATTTTTAAATACATTTGCTCTTACTTTGACGAAATTTGTTGCAAGCTATTTTTTAAACACAAATATCGTCAAATTAATAACAATTGTCGTCAATTTTAAAACATTTTTTTTTCAGTGTGTAGTATATCAATCCAAGGTTATTTTATTTCAATGCTCTTAGAATTAATCTTTGAAGAAATGCTTCAATTTATTTTATTTATTTTATTTAGAGTTAATTTGTTATCTTATTTCATATAGTTTGTTAATTTTTAAAGACAACATTTTTTTTAAATTTGGAAAGAATGGCTACATATTATGTGAAAAATCATTTTCAACGATTTTTCAATATTTTTCTGGACGTGTAGTATAACATAGGCTCATATTACACGGTGGCCGTTTGCCCGGCGTGCAATGAATCTTTTTTACTCTCTTCCACATTTTGCACGCTGGTATGTTACACGGCAGAAAAAGAACGGCAGACAGATTTTGACACTTCATTCAGTTTCATTACTTTTTCTCTATTTTTACAACTATTTTCTTCATACTGTTATAGTACAATAGTAGCACTTTTCTTCAAAAAATGTACTTTTTAGCTACTTAAACACCCAAATCTTTAATTTCACCACCCAGCAACACTGTTTTGCACGATGTACGCTGTATCGACACCGGGCTAGAATGAACATATTTTGCCCGCTGTTCCAAATGTTCATCCTCTCACACTCTCAATTGTTTTTGACAGCTTCACGTTGAAAGCAACAACAAAATCGATTGTACGCCGGGCAAACGGCCACAGTGTAATATGAGCCATATAATACCAATGTCATTTGATTTTACTGCTCTTAGAACACATTTTTTCAGAAATGCTTCAATTTATTTTGTTAAATTTCTCTCTCAAAATTAATATGTTCTTTTTTTTCATTATTACCCAGCAGTTATTTTGGAGTCAATTGAAAAAGTGAATCTAGCTCATTTCTAGCGCAGTTCGAAGTAGCTCTGAAAATATTTTCACAATTTCACAATTTTCACAAGCGAAAAATCCGACTTTCGTGCGTTTATAAAACATTGCTTTTGAATGGGAAAACACACCGTTCAAACAAAACAATGGCTTGACAAAAGTAATTCGGTCTCGGCTCATCGAAACAAATGGTGGTTTGCTGATTTTTAACGCGTCTACAGAAGTTCTGAACGTCAATAATGCTAAGCTTTCTCTCAAATGCATCAGTTTTTCCAGAGAATAAAAAAAAATTTCCAAAAAGTTTTGTTCGATTGTAAATTGAAGTTGCAAGAGATAATTGACACTTTAAAGATATCAGAAGGCAGTGTATTCACCGATTTGCATAAACTTCTCGAAAAAGTTGCATGCAAGAGCATGAAAAAGCTCTGTTCGAAGTGGGTACTAGCATGGTTGAATAAATAAGGTTGTCGCTTGGCTGAGAGCGAGTTCCCATAAATGTCATATCGAAGTTGACAGCTCATATAAAATCTGAAAGCGAAAATTGATAACATATTAAGCCAATGAAGTTTTTGTTGTTGCTTTTCATTGATTTTGACAATTATGGGTACTGAGAAGAGAGCACGATCAGCCCCGAGACAACCTTATTTATATAACCATGGCAATATTAACTCTCTGAGGTTTGCCATTGACTGCAGATCAATTAATTTTTGTAATTAAAATGTACGATACTTTTCTTTTTTTGTCTTTTGAGAAAAACTAAATAAAAATTGTATTTAAATCCAGGAATTATGAGTAATGGATTTGAAGTGTAAAAAGTTGAATTGAATGTGAAAACTAATTTCAGTTATAAGCCAGGTTTAAATATAACATTGGTAGACTTTTCTCGAAAAAAGTAATTCAACTTTTTAAGTGTTGAGCATAAAAAAATATTTTATGGGCATTTTTTCGAAATATGTATGTCACAACATACATAGTTAGGAAATAACCCTCAAGTTCTCTTTTTCTATCAGTACAAAATTTTATTCAAGAAAATAACTAACTTAATAAAAAATTTTAGGTTTTCACCAACCCATTGAACTTAAATTTTCACCTCACTTCATTTTTCTTCTTTTTTTGTGAAGAAAAAAAAATTTCCTGTGATTTCAAAAAGGTGAACCTAAAATTTGTGAAAATATTAATAAAAAAAAAATGAATAAAAAAACTATTACAGGGCAAGTGTGTACAATAGACCGTATCACCTTGTATGGAAAAAAGTAAACCCATTTTGACCCCGCCTCAATCATTAGACATTTAAAAGACATTTTCAAAAAAAAAATTTTTTTTTTTTTAATGGTCCCTATGGTGCTTTTTTCTTGTTTTCGTTATATCTTCTGTGTTTCTTGAACATTTCTAAAGTGTTATTTTTGGGATAAAATCGGTCGGAACTGCACCAAAAATAAATTTTATGGATATCATTTGTTTCCATGGTCTTAATGATTTTTTGTGAGCTTTAATTATTTGCTCTTTTTAGATTTTGTTAACATAATAGCAACTGAGATAAGGTGGGTGATAACTTAAAAAAAAAACAAGATTCGCGAAAACAAAATCAGAAAAAATTGCAAAAAAGCAATAAACACATATATGAAAAATCTTTGGGATCGGACAAGAAACACAGAAGATATAACGAAAACAAGAAAAAAACACCATAGGGACCATTTAAAAAAAAAAAAACATGTGTTTTTGAAAATGTCTTTTAAATGTCTAACGATTGAGGTGGGGTCAAATATAGGTTAGTTTTGGTGATATGGTCTAATGTACAAATAAAATATTCGAAAAATTTAGAAAGTTTCAGTGCCAAACAAAAAAATAAAAACAAATCGTGAAAACTTTGACTCAGTTTTTGGCAATGATAAGGAAGTACGGCATTTACCACCCTTATAACTTATGCGAAAGAGACGGCTATATACTTGAAGCTCTTGTTGAAGGGAGATACAAAGTCTCATGTACATATTTTAACACCGTCGGGGATATTTCGGATATTTTTTTCCCGATGTTCTTACAATAATAACTGGTTAAATGCGGAAAGATTAACTGGTAATTAACCGGGTAACAAACAGTAACCTTTTTTTACTGGGATACCAACCAAAATAAAATTCACTGTCATTATAAATGCACAAATTTTTGCCGATTTTACTGCTTTCAAGTAGCTGCAAGTTTTCTGTGCGCTCTAAACTGCCCAAAGTTTAAAATTCGCTTAGTCGCGAAAGGGTTCTCTTAATGAAGGTTGATTAATTCTCAAAGCTAGATGTTGGCAACTCTGCGCACTGCTGCCTTTGCGCTGCATCGCATTGCGTGTCTTATGTGCGCTTGTTGATGCATGCATTTACTATATGTATGTGAATATGTGTGTGCTCAAGTCATATCTGTGTAAGTTTTTGTGTGCTTTTGTTTTTCGCATAGCGTCGCACTTAATTAAATTTCCTTTTAATTGCGTCCCTTCTGTTTTTCCTTTCAGTTGCAAAATCGGTTGGCAGGGACCAAGGTGCGATGCGTGTCATCCGTATCCGGGCTGTGTGAATGGCGATTGTGAACAGCCCTGGGAGTGTAATTGCCGCCCCGGCTGGGGTGGCATGCTATGCGATGAAAGTGAGTATAAATTGGATGGGGAATAAAAGTTGGCGCAATATTTAATGTCAACGTAGTGTTAATTAGAAGGTAATTAAATAAGAGTTGGGTCAACAAGTAAAAATGTGTGCTAACTAAAAAGAAATAATTATGCTTGGTTTCTGTGTGTGTTAAGCACACACACACACATTTTAGATTTGGCACATTAACCTGTGATAGTAAATTCGAAAGAAAATTGGATTAATTTTTCATAATAAAAAAAAATAATAATAAATATCAAAGTGCAAAAAACATTTTATAACAAATTACACTGAACAATAAAATCAATTTTTTTTCCAAAATAACGAGGTTCCGACAACGGATTCTGGTAGAGGAGACAAAAAAAAAATCGGCGTTTTGAAACTTACGTATGAGTTTTATTAATTAATTTAAAATGTGTTTAAATAAGTATGAAATAAACCCTTCAACACATTTTAAGTCTTGACTTAGGTCTGGCGTTTAAGTTGTAATTTCAACTTTAGTTTATTCAGAGACTTATAGTAGAATTTTATAACAAATATTTTTGTGAAACATTTTAGCCCATTGTATTCTTGTTTTATGGGTTTTCTTTGGCCTTTATCATAAAAGGGTTAAAAAAGACCTATACAATGAAAAGTTAGAGGGTTAAAACGTTCCACAAAAGTATTCCTCGTAATATTTTTCATAAATCTTCTGAACACATCCTATACCCAAAATGTAAGAGTTTCCACCAAAAACAATATAGAAATTTGTTCTCTCGCCCAAAAATTGCTAGTAACTTTTTTTCAACGTCCAGGTTTGTGCTGCATATAATAGGACGGGTATGATTAGTGACTTATAGAGCGTGAGTTTTGTTCGTCGCGAGAGCGCTTTGCTTCTCAATTGCCTACTCAGCCCAAAGTTGGCTAGTGTTCGCAAGTGATACCTGTATCCTTCGTTTAACTCAATACTGACATCGTTGAAAGAAATTATGCTGGATCACAGGTAGACGAAGTCCTTAACAACCTCGAAGGAGATGTTGTCAACAGTGACGTGGTTTCCAAGACGCTGGGACTGTTTATTTGTTGACACTAGGTTCGTCTTATCTGCGTTCACTGCAAGACCCATTCGACTCGACTCTTTCGGTAATCTGGAGAATGCTGCACTGACATCGCGCTTATTATGGCAAATGATATCGATATCATTAGCCAACGCCAGCAGCATAAACTTTTGTAGAATATCGTGCCACTGCTTCTCAAATCAGCTGCTCAGATGATCTTCTCCATCATAGGGTTAAAAAAGTCGCACAATAAGTAATCACCTTGCCTGAAACCTCGTTTGGTATCAAATGGAGGACTAAGATCCTTCCCGATTTTAACTGTGCTGCTGGTGTAGCTAAGTGTCATTCTGCAAAGACAGATGAGCTTTGCAGGAATACCAAATTTAGACATGGTGGAGTAAAGATGATTCCTTATTGGACTGTCGAAGGCGGCTTTGTAATCGACAAAAAGATGGTATGTGTCGATTTGTTTTTCTAGGGTCTTCTCCAAGATTTGTCGTAGCGTCAATATCTGGTCTATGGTGGATTTTCCAGATCTGAAGCCACACTGATAAGGTCCAATCAGCTGGTTTAAGATGGGCTTCAGTCTTTTACACAATACGCTCGACAGGACCTTATATGCGATATTAAGACGGCTTATCCCACGGTAGTTAGCGCAAATTCTGAGATCGCCTTTCTTGTGGATTGGGCACAGCACACTGAGGTCGTTTGGAATGCATTCTTCCGACCATATTCTGCATAGGAGCTTATGAATGCATTTAAATAGAGCTTCACCTCCATTCTTGAAGAGCTCAGCAAGTAAGCCATCGACTCCTGCGGCTTTGTTGTTTTTAAGCCGAGCTATAGCTTTAAAGACTTCACTATGGTCGGGCAGCGGAACTTCAACGCTGTCATGCACAATTGGGATATCATTTCTATTGACGGGATTGTTGTCGTCGTCACCATTCAGAAGCCTAGAGAAGTGTTCCCTCCACATCATCAGTGTACTCTGGATATCTGTCACTAGATTACCATTTTCATCCTTGCAGGAAGAGGCCCCGGTCTTGAAACCATCGGCCAGGCGTCTTATTTTTTCGATAAATTTTCGGACCTCATTCCTGTCACCATGCATCTCAATTTTCTCGCACGCACACATTTCCGCTTCCCTTTTATTTCGCCTGAAAATGCGTCTCTCTTCCCTCCTCTTATCTTTGTATCGCTCTTTAGCAGCACGCGTTACAACCGACTGCAGGGTGGCTTTATAGGCCGCGTCTTTTTCTGCAGTGGCGTCGCGACACTCTTGGTCGTGCCACTGGTTTCGGCGAGGGCGGTGATATCCAATTACCTCTTCGGCAGCCGTACGCATAGAGTGGGAAATATGATTCCACTGCGCGCATATATCGCCCATCGGAGGAGTGCTTTCTTGAAGCAGGAGTGAGAGCCGAGTAGCGAAGTCTTCGGCCGTTCGTTTTGATTGCAGCTTTTCGACGTCTAGCTTTCTCTGTGCTGGATTGCGCGCATTCTTGGTTGCGCACAGACGTGTACGGATCTTGGCTGCGACAAGATAATGATCCGAGTCTATATGGCACCACGGATCGTGCGTACATCTAAAACACTGGAAGAGTACCGTCCGTCAATCAAAACGTGATCAATTTGGTCACGCGTCTTTTAATCAGGAGACAGTCAAGTTGCTTTATGAATATTGAGACCATATTTCGCGCTGCGGCAAAGTCAATCAGCCTCATACCGTTATCGGAGGTATTGTCGTGGAGGCTGAACTTTCCGACTGTTGGACCAAAGATGTTTTCTTTTCCCACCTTGGCGTTGAAGTCACCAAGCATGGTTTTTATGTCGTGGTGGGGGCTGCGCTCATAGACCTCTTAAGGCCGCTGTCTAAAAGCTGTCTTTGGTCTCATCATCCTTGTCTTCTGTCGGAGCGTACGCACAAATAAGGCTTATATTGAAGAATTTTGCCTTGAAACGGATTATGACAAGTCGCTTGTTCACAGGTGTGAATCGCAGGACATGACGCCGTAGTCTCTTGCCATCCACGAATTCGCATCCAAACTCGTGCTTCTCCACATGGCCGCTGTAGTAGATATCACAGGATGCTTGCCGTAAGCAACCCTGTCCCTTCCATCGCATTTCTTGTGATACAAGGATTTCAGTGATACAAGCCTTGTATCTTTCTAAGATATCTATCATTTGGATAGAGGCGCCATCCTAATTAAGGGTTCGGACGTTCCAAGTGCATATCCGTTAATCATTGTCAATTTTTCGTTTGCGCTAGTCGTTATCAGATTTGGGGATCTTTTTTATATTATTTCTTTTTCGTTTCATTGAAATTGTTTTTACGTGGTGGGCTTCAAACCCAACGCACAACCCTTTAAAGGCAGGTAGCCCGCCGCTCAGATTAGCCGTCAAACTAACGGTTGCCAGTTTGCCGTTTCTAGAGGACTCCACGTAGAGGTTTGAGTCGACTTGAGACGAGTTCGACATGTACAATGCTGGCCTCACCAGGTTGAGGCAGTCAGACACGTTGCCATGTAAAGATCGCCCCCCTGACCCTCACTCGTTGCCTTGTGAGGATCGTCCTCCACAGCTCTTCACACATCCTTTGTATCCGATATTTCGTATTTATTTGTAATCGATTAAAAAATTGAGTTATTTATAATTATTATTATTTAAATTTCTATTTTTCAGAACTCACATTCTGCGAGGAAAATCCAAACACATGCGAAAATGCAGGCAAATGCATTGCATTAACGAAGGAAGATGGCCAATATCGCTGTCACTGTCGTCAAGGTTATCTGGGAAAAAATTGTGAAATTCTTGATGAATATCTGATAACATCGACATCGGCGCCCAGAATAACAGCGCCACATGGCAATGATTACAATTATGCTGAGGCAACAACAAGTGCAACAACCACCAAAACAATAGACACACCAACATCAACTGTAACAACTTTGCAGGAGACAGCAACAAGTATTGGCAATAATTTGTCAACAACAACGTCAAGAACACTCGCAAAGCCAACCGCTGATTATTTAAATGAGACAGATGCTGTGTTGAAGCGAGAGGGAGAAGCTGACCCTGCAATAAATATAGCAACAACAACCATAACACCACCAACAAAAGCCACACATGTGTTGTCCTTGCTGCGACCTAATGGAGCGCAAGAAAAGTTCGCTCCGATTGGCACAGCGGGTGCGCGTTATCCAGATGAACCTTTGATTTTTCCCACAATGACAATAGAAACAACAACACCAGCAAAAACAACAGCTACAACAACACCAACAACAACAATAACAACAACAGCTACAACACCCATACTAACAACAACACCAGCATCGGCAGCTGAAAAAAATGTCACTTTAATCACCGCGACGCTACAGCCCAATAAAGTTAACTTAACGAAGCTGACAACTTCCTTTCCAGCTTCCGCTTCCGGTTTAGTTGGCAATGCGATGCGGTTGAATGAACCCAATAGAAAAGGTGTTGATAATGACGTAACAAATGTTGTTGCTGCTGCTGACACTGGTTTTAAGCAAGAAGTTGCTCAGACAGCCAATGGGAATGATATAGACAGCGGTGATAATGAAGGTGACGATGATGATGATGATGATGATGATGATGAAGGTGATGATGATGATGACGATGATGAGGAAGAAGATGAAGATGAGGAAGACGATGAAGATGAAGACAACGTTGATCAATTTATACCAAATCTATTCAATAATGAAACATAAGCTCTACCTCATTGAATAATTAGCCGATTTTAAACGCTACGTTTTATTTATGTCAAATTTTGACGTCAATGTGGAAAGTTTTTTTTTAATAAACAAACGTATTATATTTAATATTAATATTTATTTATTAGAAATAAGTGTTTTCAATAAAGGAACATTTTGTAAAATTTACCCTTAGTTTTTGAAGATATATCTCTTTTGGTTCAGTGACTGTAAAATTTGCATTTCATATTCAAACGGAAATGCGACAATAAAATTTGCAACGGAAATGAAACACCAGAACTTTGCGAAGTTGGTACAAGTATATTATGGACTTTCAAACGACGATGCAACGCATTGAATGAGCTCAAAATTTCTATGTTTAACAAAACTTGAGGAGCTATTCAGAGAGAAGAGTTGGTAAGCGACACTTCTATCCAGGCGGAAAGAACAAAATCTGAGAAAACATGAGAACAAGAAAAATTGAGATTCATAGCGATTGGAATAATGCTCGACAATTTTTCGAAAAATAAGACGCCTTTCTGATGATTTTATTACCGGGCAAGCCTTTAAACGGAAACGAAAACGTGAAACTAGTGTCAGATATCCGGATTGTATGTTGTTGTCACTGATGTTTTGAGATGAACATTTCTCTAGGATTCTAAATCGTGACGCTGATAAAAACCCCGCCAACAGAGATGATATCTTGGAAACTCCAGTTATATTTGAAAGAATTTAGATTCCGCTTCTCGGTTGTAATGAAGTCTTGACATCTACAGCTTGGCTTGAAAACAACAAAGCCCCGGATGTCGATGGTCTGGCCTCTAAAAAGCTCAATGGCTTCTATGCAGAATATTGTCGCAAGAATGCATTCCAAATGATTGGAACCTCAGTAACAGGTCATTCAATAAGTCCGTAGGATAAGTAAGAAAAATACAAAATTTTGATATAACTCGATTATATTATTCAACTTAGTTGCCTTCAAGAGCGATACAACGAGTATAGCGATTTTCCAATACCACTTTTCGATACCACTTTTATAGTACGAACCACTCTTTCTCGTCAAAATAGGCCTCAGTTTCAGGGATTACTTCATCATCGGACTTGAATTTCTTTCCAGCAAGCATTCTCTTGAGATCTGAAAATAGGAAAAAGTCGCTGGGGGCTAAATCTGGAGAATACGGTTGGTGGGTAAGCAATTCGAAGCCCAATTTATTAAATTTTGACATAGTTTTCATCGATTTTTGTCACGGTGCATTGTCTTGGTGATACAACACTTTTTTTCTTTTGCAAATTCTTTGCGATTTCAGCCTTCAATCGATCCAAAAGTGCACAGTAATAGGCGGTGTTGATGGTGAACATAAGCGATCTGTAGGCAAAATAATTGCTTTTTCCCTAAATTTCAAGTTTTCTACATTTGGCGACTTGATTTTTGCTGCCTATGATTCGCGCAAACTTGTTGCTTGCCTACCTCGACTTGCAGGGAGTTGAAAAATTAAAGGAACTTGAAACAGCAAATGAATCCATTCATGCAGATCTCTGGTATACATGCAAGACACAAGCACCTCTACAGGATGACACTGAGTAACACCAGCAGCGCAGTTAAAACCGGGAAGGACCGCACCCCTCCTTTCAATACTAAATATGGTTTCCGGCGTTGGTGATTCCTTATTGCGCATCTTTTCCAACCCAATGATGCAGCACACCATCGGAGCTCCTTATCTAAGATGGTTATGGTCTTCATTTCATAAATGTGGTTATGGTCTGGCATATGCTGATGGTATCGATATCATTGGCAATAATATCAACGCGAAATTGGTACAACATTCTCCAGAATGTAGAAGGAGTTGGGCCGAGTGGGTCTTGCAGTGTATTCCGATAAAACGAAATACCTTGTGTTTACATACAAACAACCCCAGCTTCTTGAAAACCACATCACTGATGACAACATCTCCTTCGAGGTGTTTGATCTATCCGGGGACTAGCATAAACTCCTCCAACAATGCAAACATTGATATCAAAGGAAGGTTAACTCTTGCGAATGGATGTTAGTTTTGGGCTCAGTAGACAATCGAAAGGAAGAGTCCCCTCACTCAACGAACAAAACTTACGCTCTATAAGTCGCTAATCATGCCAGTCCTGTTATATTCACCACAAACATGGAGGTCGAGCAGTTCTGATGAAACTACTTTGGTAGCTTTCTAGAGAAAGTTCCTTCGTATGTTCTTCAGTCCTAACGGCTTCAATGGCAAGTACCGAATTTAATAGAACCACAGCAGTTTGAGCTGTACACTAACATCGACTTAGACAAGCATAAAAAAATCGAGCGGCTACATCAAGTGGAGCGGATGAAATACGACCCTCTAATTAATTTTAAAATATTATATTCTATCCCTGGTGGCGGTCAACGCAGGAGCATTAAAACTTTATGGTTCATGTAAAGGGTGTTTTTGTTTTGCTATTTGTTTTTCAGTGTAAATTTGTTGACACCTCATGCGTGACTCCTTATATGTGGCAAAGCCAAAACTGATCAGTAAGGTTTGACATTTCACCATCAATAGACTAACAAACAAACAGCGCTTGCAAATCAATGAATTTAATAATCAAAATTTGTGCTTTCTGATAAAAAGAAATACATCTTTCTGATGTATTTCGCAAATTAAGTCCATTTTATGGTCGTCATAATCGACCATAAGAACAGGCTATTCAAGGTAATGCCACCAAATTTCGCACCAGTTTCACTTTCATCAATCCACCAACCCGTATGCGGAGAGTGCGTACCGAGGAGAATATGGCTGCTGTATCGGACAGTGTCAATGAAGATTGCAATATGTCAAGTCGTTGCCGTTCTCAACAATTGGGCTTGTGTTATTCGACTACCTGCAACATTTTACGTAAGGACCTCATTATGAAACCATACAAAATATAGCTGGTGCAAGATCTGGAGCCGGATGACTTACAACAATGTTGTTTGCTTGGTGAATGGGTCTTCGAAATGTTGGATGAAGATTCACTTTTTAATAAAAAAAATTGTCTTCAGTAACAAAGTTCATTTTTGGCTCAATGGGTACACCAACAAACAGAATTGCCGAATTTGATCTGAAGAACAGTCAGAGGCAGTTCAAGAGCTTTCAATGCACCCTGAAAAATTCACTGTTTGTGCGCCGGTGGCATCATTGGTTCGTTCTTTTTTAAAAATAATGAAAATCAGAACGTTACAGTCAATAAAGCAAGGTACAGTGCGATGATTTCGACTTTTCTTTTTGCCCAAAATTGAAGAATTTGACTTGGTTGACATGTGGTTTCAACAAGACGGTGCCACATGCCATACGGTACGCAATACCATGAACCTATTGAGATGCAAGTTTGGTGAGCAATGAATCTCCAATGCCCACCAACATCATGGGATTTGACCCCAATAGACTATTCTTTATGGGGCTAGACACAATTGCAGCCCTGGAAGACAACATTACAGATGCCATTGGTAAGATACTGGCCGAAATGCTGAAAAAAGTATGTCAATATCGGAGCGGGCACCATTTACATGAAATAATCTTTAAAAAGTAAATGGCAGGCATTGATGTATCGCTCCAAATAAATGTTTAATTCACTATTGCAAATTTTCAATTTGCAAAATCCAAACGCTTAACAAAATCATCCTTTATTTTTTAAACATTAGCCAAGACACATTTAAGGTGTTGGTAAATTGCTACTATCTTTGAACTGCTTTATCGAGGTTTGCTGTTGGTTGTTTTATGGTAATCTTTTGCATCTTTTAGACGTTTGGAATTTGGAATTAAAAAAAAAAATTTTGTTATAAATCCCAGGGCTGTTTAATTGAACCTTAAATTCTTTTTTAATTTTTTAATTTAATTTAATTTTGTTGGTATTGTACACTAAGACTTAGTCTTTTATAGTACATCATTTGAGAAACATTACATTAATAAGCTTAACTTAAGTAGCTAGCTTAAAACTACATTAATATAATTTAATTTATAATAACAGTATTTAATTAGAATGAATGAAATTTATAATTTAATTTAATTATGTTTCTGTAAATAAGAAAAAAAATAAGAAATAAGAAGAAGATAAGTATATAGAAAGAGAAAAGAAGACGATAGATAGAAAAAAGATTAAAAATTATAGATTAAGTTGCATGTCAAAATGATTATATATGCACGCTTAAAGCTGGTTCTTGATATATTTGTTTTAAGCAATTTGGAAGTGAATTCCAGAGCCTAATGGTGCTAATGAAAAAGTATCTGCTACTGTTCAAATAGTTGTACCTTGGAACGATTAGATTGGTGGATCGAGAAGATTGTAAGAATTGAAGTTTCTGGTATAAGTATGCAGGACTTTTACAATAAATAAGTTTATGTAAAAATATAATGTTTCGAATGTTTAAATAATTCATCAAACTGCAACTTAAAATGCCTCTACTTCTGACAGAAATATGGTCAAATCTTTCAACGTCATAAACATATCTAGCAGCATAGTTAAAGGCAACAAGAAGTTTATGTTGCGACTGCGAGTCCAGATAGCTATACACAACGTCTGAGAAAGATATATGTGGCATAATCAATTGAAGCACAAGTCTCCGACGGGTTTCAAGAGGAGTAAAGCGAGAAGAAGTACGTAAATATCGTAATGTCCCGTATATTTTCCCAACTACACTATTAATATGATCAGTACATGTTAGTTTGGAATTCAGAACAAAGCCAAGATTTTTTACTTTATTTACAAACTCCAACTGATCAGACCCAATGAATAACGGCGGGATATCTACAAAGCCAGAGTCACTTCGCGCAATCGGTAACACTTTTGACTTAAGGGGATTTATAAGAAGTGAGTTTGCAGTAGCCCAGCTGTTTAGCGAGAGTAAGTCTAAATTCAATCTATAGCTTAAATCTTCTAATAGACAAGATGGCCGAGAAATATAAATTTGAATGTCATCCGCGTACGCATGTATAAAGGAATGTTTACAAATTGAGAAAACATCATTAATAAAGATAAAAAATAAGAGAGGTCCTAAAATAGACCCCTGAGGAACTCCCGTTACTATAGTTTTCAGGTTTGAGAATGAATCACAGACTTTAACTCGTTGCGTTCTACCTTCAAGGTAATGGGAAACTAATTTAACTGCATTAGCGCCAAAATAAAAATAATGTTCAAGCTTACTGCAAAGCAAGGTATGATTAATAGAGTCAAAAGCTTTAGAAAAATCAATAAGGCAGAGAAGAGTTATAAAGTTTTGATCATATGCTATTCTAATATCATCAATTATTTTTAATACCGCCGTCGAACAGCTATGTCCAGCTCTGAAGCCAGACTGCAAGGGCGATAAAAGCTTATTATCATATAGAAATTCTGCGATTTGATCAGTCATAATTCTTTCAAGAACCTTACCCAACCTTAGAAAAGGAGAAGAATTAATTACTGTAAAAAAATTATTTTCTGTGGTTTTTTTTTATTTTTCAACATAATCTGCATTTAACTCCTTTCTTCTTAATTTTTCAAGCTTTCTCCAACTTTTTCTAAGACGACTAATTAGGTAAAAAAAATCGTTCGCTGTTAGTTAAAAAGTTTATCTAGTTTTATTGCAAAGTTCTAAAAGGTAACAAATACTTCAAAGTTCTAAATACTAATGAGATTTTTCAACAGCATATTTTCCTAAGCATAAATCTTTCGATCCAATGGCGAAACTTGACGCTGCTGCAATTGTCCACGCGCCATGCCGCACATAAAGTTCATTTTACAACAATCCGGATAGGGTTTGTGCAAGTTAATCGGATCGATGATGCGACAGTCAGTCATATCGAAATGGCCGCAGCTGATGGTAAAGTAAAATTTTATTAATTCACATATAAAAAAAATAAAATAAAGTACAAACCCCTGCACCAAAATCGAACCATCCACATTACAGCGCATATTTTGACAGCTAGATGGCATGTCATTGTCACCAGGTTTTAGGAATAAGCCATTGTAAATGCATGTGCCAGGCTGTCTAATTTCTGAGGGTGAGATTAAATGAAAGTTTGAGGGAAAATTTCGACACGATTTCATAAATTTCTTTTTTTTTTAATTTTATTTGCATTATGCACTGAACACATTGACGACTACACGACTTTACGAAGCGACGTGAAGAAAGAGTCAACAATCTGAAAATATCATACGATTGTTTCATTCACTTACACACAAACCCTTATAATTGTACTTTTGTCGCTCGTCAAATTAGAAATAATTATATACCGACGTCAGCAACATTTCTATTTTGCCGCGATATTTTCACCACATCCAACTCCATAAGAAAAGCATGTACAAAAATTTTGACAGATGTCGTAATGTCGTTGTCGTCGTCAATGAGTTCAGTGATTATGCTCAATGTTGCTGACGTCGGTATAGAATAATTTCTGATTTGACGAGCGACAACAGTGCAAATATAAGGGTTGTGTATGTGTAAATGAAACAATCGTATAATAGTTTCAGATTTTTCACTTTGCGTCGTAAAGTCGTGTAGTTGTCAATGTGTTCAGTGCATTACTCACGTGCTGGTATTAAAAAACTGTAGCCACAACAGCTGGCAGTCAGCGTTACCAGTAGAAGAAAATTCAGCAGGAATTTCATTATTTTGCACTTGAAGAGATTGGTCCACTTGCGGTCAAAGTCAAAAACGCTTTTATTATGAAACACTGCAATTCGTCCATATTTATACAGATTTATTTTGGAAGAGATGCAAATTAACTTTTATCAATTTTACATAGTATATTTCTACTGTAACTGCATGTGAAATAATCACATCCTGTTAAAGCTGATTTTTATCAACATAGGTTATATTATATTCTATTAAATTTTTTCGGATTTTTTTATTATTGCTGCTTTAAATATAAACAAATAATTTTTGTTTTCATTTATTATCATTTTTAGAGTTTCTTGAACTGTGGCAAAATTGCACAATGTTCCGAATAATTAATAAAAACCAATCATGGAATCAATTATGGAATCAAATATATGCCGGAAAGGTTTTGTTTTAATCAAAGCTCTGTTTATTATTTTGTGTTTTATTTTAAAAAATGAAGACATTAAGCCAAAAATGAAAAAAAAGCAAAGAATAAAAAGTTAGTTGCTTTTTTATTTCTGGCCTTATAATGAAAAAACAAATATGAATAATCAAAATTGGTTCTATTGTTTTTCAAAATATTCCCCATTAAGATCGATACACTTTTATATAACTTTGAACCAATTTTGGAAGCACAGTTTCTACTCCAATTCAGGTAACTCTAAAAATCAGGTGTGTTGAAAATCGTTGTTCAGGGCTATACGGAGGATCACCCATCAATTTGATTTTTTGGTTGGTCAAAAACGTCTTTGTTTGAACAGCTGTGTGAGAGCTTTCATTTTCATGCTGTTGTATTCTGCATTTGAGAAGTCAGTGACTTTTGAGAAACAGATGTAAGTCAGTGGCAATTCCAAAAGTCCGTGACTTGTAGAATTTCACGCTTATTATCTTTAAGTGCAACACTGATCCTGTCAACTACCATCTGTTAATAGACTACTGTCAAATTTAGAGCAAGCTGCGTCATTAAGTTTGCGTTTCATAGCCATTGAAAGCAAAAACCTCTTATTTCGACCAATTTCGACGAAAATGGAAAAAAATTAATTTCATGTACTCATCAAGCGTTACAAGGTGGGCCATCTAGTGGTTACTTTTTAAATCATATGGTATTTTTACACTGACAGCTATTTCCCGCTCGAAATCTTGACATTAAGTCAGTCTCATATGTACCTCCGCGGAAAGAAAAGAGTCGCTTTATGCTTGAACAACGTTGGGAAATATTGGAAACTTATTTTCAAAGTGAGTGCTGTGTAGCCAAAATGATTTTGGGCGAAAAATCATCTTTTCTGACGCATTTTTCAGGCGCATTTTCATCTCGGCGGCTACGTTAACGAACAAAATTGCCGCATCTGGGGCTCGGAAAACCCGCACGTTATTGTCGAGAAGCCAATGCATACACAGAGAGTGACAGTTTGGTGCGGATTGTGGAGTGGTAGCATCATTGGACCATTTTTCTTTGAAAATGAGGCTTGGAACAACGTTTCGGTCGACGGTGGGCGTTGCAGAGCCATGTTAACCGACTTTCTTTTTACTGAAATTGAAGACATAAATTTGGACGACCTCTGGTTCATGCAATATCAATATCCAATATCAATACCAAATTCCATGCAATATCAAATATCAATACCAAATTCCCAAATCGTGTTTTCAGCCGTCTTGGCGATGTCAATTGGCCGCCTCGGAGCTGCGATTTGACCCCTTTGGACTTTTTTGTGGGGAACCGTGAAGGATCGATGTTATGCCAACAATCCGGAAACGATTCAAGCACTTAAGGTTAATATCATCCAAGCAATCCGTAAGCTACAGTCCAAACCATCAACAAGGTCTTGGAAAATTGGAGTGACAGAATGCCTTACTGCAAAGCCAGTCGAGTCAGCCACTTGAACGACATTGTGTTCCATAATTAATGGGAATGTTTACTCTTACTAATAAAGCCATAATACATGGAAAAAATTGAATTTTGTTCAAGTTATTGCATTTTTTAATAAAAAAAACTTGTATTTGGCCCACCCTGTATTTTTTGAGCAAAACAACCATCACCGAAACTTAAATAAGGCTTGATAAATACAATGGGGAATCTGTACCATAAATTTCAATGGTTTAGAAGTGGTTTACTGAATTCCCTTATAGTCGTACCAGCACAAGTGGCACTGAAAGTTCAGGTCGGTCAAAAGAGGTCATCCAGAAATCGTCGATAAAATCCATGAAATAATTGTGGACGATCGAAAAATGAAAGTCCGTAAGGTTGCCGAGGCTGTAAGCATCTAAATTGAATGGGTACATTACATTCTACATCAATATTTGGACATGAAAAAGTTATCCGCACGATGGGTGCTGCGATTGCACACGCTCGACCATTAACGCAGCCGTGTGAACACCTCAAAGTAGTGTTGGGCGATGTTGAACTGCAATTTCAAGGAGTTTTTTCGGCGTTTCGTTACAGTAGACGAAACATGGATACATCATAACACACCTTATTCAAAAAGTCACTGTCTTATCAAATTGCTCACGTAATTCACATCATCTTTAAATTTTTCCGGTGACTTGTGACCGGCAACACATGACCGTGTACCAGAATTGATCGTTCTACTTTGCTCTAATGACACTGTCAACATATGTCCGGTAATCCCAAAGAAATAGCCAACCATTTGGATTTTTCAACAATATTCTTGATGATTTTTTTAAATTATTCTTATTTCAACCTTCTATCCCTCCCTCTTTCTCTCTCGAATTCTTCAATATTAAAAAAATGAGTTCGTTTTTACATAATACCTAAATTTTTTTATATAAATTCCTTTGAGACACAGACGTTTCAGAATATGTCCCAATAGTTTTAAACCTATATAGACCACCAGAGATAAAATTTCTTCTTGGCATGCGTGTACTCAATACAAAAGACATCTACCTACCCACAGCTACATAAAGCTATGTCATGTGATATGGAGTTCGTGTTGCCATATGTCCCGTATTTCAGGGAACGTCCCGTATTTTGCATGATTTTTTAAGTGTCCCGCCGGGACAATATTTTTCCCGTATTTTTGACATTTTTGTAAAATATCTTTTATTTCAAATACGCATTCACATGAACTAATGCATTCAGAAAAGAAGTCAAAGCCGACCATAATATGCATAGATGGGTGGGTGTTGATTTCGCATTAGGGGAAGTATTAATTACAGAACAAGTTACATAATGATTAGTTGGTAATGGGAGGTAGATCCCTGCTGAACTACAACACACAGAAATAAGGCATTATTTTAACATGGGCTTGTCATAGGCGGTAATGTGTTGTGCTTACAGGTATCATGGCTTAGGTTATTTATTTTCAAATCGTAAGCGAGCATATAAGGTTTTGACTTGATCGAAGCTATTGGGCTAGGTTCACGATCGTTGTTACGAGGCATTTTCTTTGACATTATTTATTTAAAAACTCTAAGTGAAGCCTTAACGACATGTGCTTACAAGATAGTTAGTTGTTGAGCTAGTTATGACAATTATGACTTCTTATTTCCCTACTGAGTAGGTAGTTGGTCAAACAAATGGTTATATCTCTCTAAACACTCTATATGTTTTCTTAGAAAAGAGAACTTTATATTGGCGATACTGTTCAGCAGGATGGTGGCACATGCAAACCAACGGAAAGAAACATTTGACGAGTGAACTCTGTGAACTGGCCGCCTCGTTCTTGCGATTCTTGGGATATGCTAAGGCGGTTGTCTACATCGAGAAATCAGAAACAATTAAGCTGACCTTCAAACGTTGTTACCGACGTATATCCTGAAAACTTAAACTCTAAATCACGCTACGTACTTGCCAGCTGCGTCGACCACATGCCCGTAATAATAATCAATCATTGATGTAAAAGAATTATCTTCAAAATAAAGTTTTTTTCGTGAATTAAAAAAAAATCCTGTGTTAAAATAAATTTAAAGTTCTCTCTGAAGCCCCTAAAAAAAACACCTTTTATATAAACGTTAAGCCATAACCATCTGTGGCAACATGTTGTAACTTCGAAAGTTTCGAAGTTGTCGAATTTATCGAAAGTCGGTATGTTTTAACACTTTCGACAGGCGATATTTGCGATAAAATATCACTTCGATTTGGTGGCGGTGAAGGAGAATCGAAACAAAAATAAATATATGTATTTATCTATTTAAACATGGTTTCTCTTATTAAATAACAGAAATGTTGAATTATGATTTTAAATTAGTTAAATAATAAAACTGTAGGCTTAAATAAAAGTATATATTTTAAGTTAAACTTAACAAATTACACCTATCCTCACTTCCAGAAATTCTTAAAAAAAAATAACATCAAAACAATTTGAGTGGTTGGTAGACTTTCTGGAGCGGCACCCTGATATGGCCAGCAAGGCATTTATGTGCACCAACAACAAGCAAACCATGCATAGTTTGTGGCAAGAATTAACTGTCACATGAAATGCAATCACATTAAATTAAATTCAATCGCACTTGAAGAATTCATAATAGAATAATATTTATTGAATTTTATTATCATTGAATTTTATTTGTTATAAAAAAGGCTTGCGTGCAACTGAAAAATGTTCGAACATAACTTCGAAACAAACCAAATCGCCTGTCGAACGAAAATGTTACAACATACTGCCTGATCGAAAACTTCGATTCGATGTTCGCTTCGATAGTGAAGTTACAACATGTCGCCACTGATATCATATGAATTTCGATTTCATAGATATAAAGAGTGATTTTTTAAGTGCCTGATAACTTTTTTTTTAAAAAAACGCATAAAATTTGCAAAATCTCATCGGTTCTTTATTTGAAACGTTAGATTGGTCCATGACATTTACTTTTTGAAGATAATTTCATTTAAATGTTGACCGCGGCTGCGTCTTAGGTGGTCCATTCGGAAAGTCCAATTTTGGGCAACTTTTTCGAGCATTTCGGCCGGAATAGCCCGAATTTCTTCGGAAATGTTGTCTTCCAAAGCTGGAATAGTTGCTGGCTTATTTCTGTAGACTTTAGACTTGACGTAGCCCCACAAAAAATAGTCTAAAGGCGTCAAATCGCATGATCTTGGTGGCCAACTTACCGGTCCATTTCTTGAGATTAATTGTTCTCCGAAGTTTTCCCTCAAAATGGCCATAGAATCGCGAGATGTGTGGCATGTAGCGCCATCTTGTTGAAACCACATGTCAACCAAGTTCAGTTCTTCCATTTTTGGCAACAAAAAGTTTGTTAGCATCGAACGATAGCGATCACCATTCACCGTAACGTTGCGTCCAACAGCATCTTTGAAAAAATACGGTCCAATGATTCCACCAGCGTACAAACCACACCAAACAGTGCATTTTTCGGGATGCATGGCCAGTTCTTGAACGGCTTCTGGTTGCTCTTCACTCCAAATGCGGCAATTTTGCTTATTTACGTAGCCATTCAACCAGAAATGAGCCTCATCGCTGAACAAAATTTGTCGATAAAAAAGCGGATTTTCTGCCAACTTTTCTAGGGCCCATTCACTGAAAATTCGACGTTGTGGCAGATCGTAAGTCTATTCATGATGAAATGTCAAAGCATACTGCGCATCTTTCTCTTTGACACCATGTCTGAAATCCCACGTGATCTGTCAAATACTAATGCATGAAAATCATAACCTCAAAAAAATCACCCTTTACAAGCAAACCATTTATAACACCATCAAGTGTAGTCTTGCCTTTGCTTAACCATTGTCGATAGAACAGTTTCTGGTCTTTCCATACTGAACTGGCAGATGGCAGCAACATCGCCAAAGATAAAATTTGCTGTCAGTTTGGTCAGCTGTCATTTTTCATTCCTGCTATTATTGTTGTTGCTGCACAAAATTTATAGAAGAAATTGAGAAAAGTGAGTTAATTTCGTAAATTAAAATCGTTCTATCAAAGATGTAGCCTACAGTCCTATCTCACAAATGTTGCCATGCATTCTTGAGCATTGCAGCTAACTATGAAAGCTTAATGCTTTTTAGCCAAGCCTAAAACTGTCGAATAAAATGCTGGCGTAAAACTGACCAACGATTGTGATGTAACCAATTATATGGAGTAAACTAAAGTGCTCCACACATTTTTCCATCTTTATTTTCCTGCTTTTCTTCATGTTGGGCGTAAAAATTTTCTCTTATTAATCAAATCTTTCATTCTTATAGCATGACTACCGTCTTACGTGTGGGCTTTGCTCGGTTGTGCGGCCGGAACGCAAAGCCGCTACTCTGCACACAGTCTGTGCTGCCCGCGGCACTATCGCAAAAATGCAACATTTCCGGTAGATTGATGCGTGGTGGCCCACGCGTGCCCTTAGCACCGCCCTATCCGTACATGGAGAAAGGTTACGGCGTTTTAAATGCTTTCTTCGACAAAACATCAAAACGTTTCGATGAAAATTCAAAAATGATTGTTGTTGAAGGTCCCATTGCTGCGGGCAAATCTAAGTTCGCTCAAGAGCTCGCTGAAGAGCTTGATATGCTGTACGTGCCCGAACCCAACTTGGATTTGTACTACATTAACCACTATGGCTATGATATGCGTCAATTGGATCCACAGCTGCCGGCGATTTGTCGCTCATTCGATGTGAAAAATTTCTGTCGTGATCCACACAACTTTCTGGTCGGGCAATTCCAGTTACGCATGTATTACTTGCGCTACGAAAAATACGTTGATGCATTGGCACATGTTTTGTCTACTGGCCAAGGTGTTGTGATGGAACGCAGCCCATATTCTGATATCGTCTTCCTAGAAGCGATGTACAAAAGCGGCTTTCTTTCATCCGGCGTGCGTTCAGTCTATCATGAAATATTGCAAAATACAATCGCCGAATTGATGCAACCACATTTAGTGATCTATCTGGATTGCCCCGTAGAAACGGTGAAGGTGAGTCCTTCATTGAATGCTTGATACGTGCTTGCAATTTAATACATTAACAATCTTAACAGAATCGCATCAAGGCGCGCAACATCGACTACGAGGTAAATTCGGAAGTCTTTAGCGACAAATACCTAAATGACATGGAGGAGCTGTATAAGCAGGGTGTCCTCAAAAAAATCAGCGCTCATGCCGAGATTCTCATTTACGATTGGACTGCCGGCGGTGAAACTGAGGTTGTCGTCGAAGATATCGAGCGCATTGATTTTGCCAAATTCGAGGAAGATCATCACAACAAAAAGATGAAGGATTGGCGTTTTCCGCTCGAAAGTAACTGGTGCGAGGCACGCATCAAGTACTGCAATGGTAAGCCAACAATAATGAACTACTTCAATGTGCCATGCTTCCATGTACCAGAGCTAGTGCGTGATGCTGAGAGCGGCAGAATTTGGCGTGATGTTTGGTTTAATGTGAGTTTTTGGCTTAATGAATTTTATGAATTATTTGTATTAAATGCTTTAATTGCTCTCTTTTTTTATTTATGCGTTAAGGCACCTGGCATGAAATATCGTCAAGGCTATAATGAAGATTTGGGTGATTCCGGCTTGCTGACCAAAACGAAAATAGGCCCACGCGAAAATTGGTATTGAAATCATTCACAAACAAATTGGTGTACAGTTAAATTATCTACCATTAACTAATGAATTGTAGCAGAAAATAAGCTAAAGCAGTGTGCAAAAGAAAAAATGTAATTGTAAATTTAAAATAAATTGAATGATTCGAAGCTCCTCAAGAATAAAACTAGAGAAATTCGACCAAAATTAATATGTTGACAGAATTATTAAGTGTCGGTCTAATTCTAGAATTAAGTGTCCAGAACCTCTTGGATATAAGGTGAGGTGAAAAATCTTTTGAATCATCGAACTTAATTGTTTGCTTTCAAAAGATAAGATAAAATTGTGGCTTATATTGTAAAAAAAGGAGAGAGTTTTTCCGGAACAATTTGTAAGTGGCCTTGAGAAAAAAAATGTAAGTATTTTGCTTATATGAAGGTATAAAAATGATATTAAATAATAAATTATAGTTTAAGGTCCAAAACAACAAATAAGTGGTAATTTGAAACTTTATTATCGTTGATGGAAGGCAATCTTGCTATTGCGCGCGATTTCTTTAAGGGAAGCAAGGAAAAGCTTGCTCGAATCTGGGAAAATGCTCAAACTAAACTGAACTCACTGGGATCACCAACAAAAACATAACTGACTGGACGAAAGTTTGTTGCCAAAAGTTAATATATTATTTAAATTTGTTTTAACTTAAGGTATGGACTGATCAAAAAAGATTTGTGCGTCCAAAAGCAGCGCTAAATATAATAATGCAAAAAAGGACCAATTTTCTCCTGCTGAAGAGGCCATCTATAATCTCATTTCCATAAAGGACAGCGTGGAAAGTACTGAGCTGAAAACATTTCTTCAGGCATCTTCTGTGCAAACAAAAGAACAAGGTTTAGAACCAGCTCCACTGTATTGCGAGCTTCTAAACTAATATGTACAAGGCTACGCTAGGGCGAAAAGGACATCATTTGTTGAGATTCATTCAAGTTTAGTTTTATTACTCACGGGAAAAAAATGTTCGAAATGCTTTTTAAGTATCAATAATCATGATCATCCTCGAAAACAATAAAAGCAAAACGTAGCTTATGTAAAGAGTCGATATTCTTGAATTTCAAAGAGGACCCTGTTAAAGATGAGAACGGTTTTAAGAATACTCAGGAGACAATAGCGCAAATCATAAAATGAAAAAACTGCATGCCATGAATTGCTTAGAAAAACTGCTCTTTTCAATGTTGTACCTAGATAGGAAGCCAAATTTTTTTATTTGTATTGAAAATTCATTAACACTTCACGTTTTATGGCATAACTTCTGAACCCTTCAAGAGCACACCTTCATTTTATATCGTTGGAAAAGTAATAAAACGTAAAAACAATGAAAATATCAAATTGAATATTTTTGGGAGATTTTAAAGAAGAAAAATAGCTGGCTTTAAATTCAAAAACAAAGAAGAATTGTAAACAATATGCAGGGTGAGTGGTATGCCCTTCAATTTGTGTCAAACTGGTGAATTATATGGGCCGTCTGTGCAACGAAACTCTAAAAAACCATGATACAACAACAGCAAAATATTTAAGTTAAACTAGTTTACGGTATAAAATTGGTAGATTTTAAGAAAAACAGAAAAAAATTATTCTTATGTTAGTTATAAGTCAGTTGGGCATTATTTGTATCCTCGTCATAGTGGGGGTTTGGGATATTTATCATCGTCTTACTCAGTTTTATTAGGTTTATTAAGGGAAGTTTTAACTAAAAGTGTGTAAAATGGAGGCATATTTAAGATGTTTTCCATAAAAGCTTACTATATGTGACCCGGTCTACGAAAAGGGACCTTCGGTGTAAAAACAAGTTTTCGAGAAAACAGCTATTTGTAAACGTTTAATTATTTTATTTAATCGAATCGCCAAAAAAGTGAAAAATGATATTTTCACACCGAAGGTCCCTTTTCGTAGACCGGGTCACATATATTAAAAAAAAAAATTAACATTTTACATCTTGACAAATTGACAATGCGGCCGAATATTATACCTGTCTCATTCAAGAGGCTGCGTATCTTTCTACACCAACAAACATACAGGTAAATGGCAATACTGTTAAATTATCTGCGGAGCTAAGGGAACTTATACGAAACAAAAGAGTTTTGCGCAGGAGATGGCATAATAGTAGAAACCCAGTAGACAAGACCATATTTAAAGCTGCCAAAGAGCTGAAAGAGCGCCTTCAAACATTTAAAAATGATTCTATTAATGATTTCCTCAAAAATTTAAATACTCATACTAATTGTGATCACAGCTTATGGAAAGCTACAAAATACATTAAGCGGCCTCCGTTAAGAAATCCCCCAATAAAAGATGTAAATGGCATCTGGTGCAGGTCTGACAAAAAAAAAAAAAGCTGATGTGTTTGCTACACATTTACAACAGACTTTTAAGCCATATACTTATAAGTATAATAATATCTCTGAACAAACTGCCGATATTATGAGATTTTTAGAAGTACCTTGCCAAATGGATTTGCCGGTTAAAAATTTCTCTCCAAACGAGGTGCAGCAAGAAATAAAGAAACTAAATAATAAAAAAGCCCCTGGATATGACCAAATTGATGCTAAAATACTAAAAGTACTACCAAAAAAGTGTATTATTTTCCTTACACAACTATTTAACTCTATATTAAGGTTGGGTCACTTTCCTACGCAATGGAAATGCGCAGAAATTATTATGATACCAAAGCCAAATAAGCCAGAGAACGAAGTAGCATCTTATCGCCCAATTAGTTTGCTAGTTACATTCTCCAATATACATATTTGAAAGAATATTTTTGAGCAGACTGAATCCATGGATAGAAGCAAACAAAATAATTCCAGATCATCAGTTTGGTTTCAGGCAAAATCATAGTACTCCAGAGCAGTGTCATCGCATTGTCAAAGTTATTGAGGATTCACTTGAAGAAAAAAAGTATTGTTCTGCAGTATTTTTGGATATTCAACAAGCGTTCGATCGGGTGTAGCACCCAGGACTGTTATACAAAGTGAAAAATCTTCTCGCCACTCCCTATTTTCTGGTACTCTCATCTTATCTCTTTGATAGATATTTTTACGTAACGAGATACATCAGACCCATGGTATAATAATACAAGGTAGCATTGACAGTTGCTTGGGAAATCATATACTGTCAAAAAATATACTCAAAAAGAGAGCGCTCATAATTCGCCATTGAAAACACAAGCAATGTTGAAAACGTTGAAGTGAAAAAAAACAACAACCACAGTAGCTGCTGATGTATTTCCACAAAAAGCTGTTTTTGACAATTTATGTTTTCCTGTTGAAGAGAAAATAAGCAGTTGTCAATGCTACCATGTATTATTATACCATGCATCAGACCTACACAAAATATTATCAGCGGTGCCACAAGGTAGTGTTTTGGGTCCGATTTTATATACAATATTTACATCTGATGTGTTGACAATGTTTTTGTTGCAACTTACGCTGACGACACTGCAATACTGGCCTCAAATGCGTCTTCAGATGGCGCATCTGCTCTTGTACAGAGAGAACTTAATGAACTAGAAAAGATGGTTATTAAAATGGAACATTAAAGTTAATGCTTCCAAATCTGCACATACTACTTTCACAATGCGAAAAGGTGACTATTAACGGTTTAATAATCCCAAAGGCCAACATCATAAAATATCTAGGAATGCACTTAGATCGGCGCCTCACTTGGAAGGAACACATAAAAGCAAAACGCAAACAATTAAATAACAAAACCAAACGACTTCATTGGCTACTTGGTGCTAGATCTGAGTTAAACCTTGAAAATAAAATTCGACTCTATAAAGCGATTTTAAGGCCAGTTTGGACCTACGAAGTCCAACTTTGGGGTACTGCTTGTAAGTCAAATATTAATATCCTACAACAATATCAATCCAAGACTTTAAGGATGATTTAAACGCCCCTTGGTTTGTAAGAAATGACTTAATACATGAGGGCCTAAACATTCTAACAGTTCAAGATCTGATCTGAAAACTCTGTCAAAGATACCTCGAACGGCTTAGCAACCATACTAACACATTAGCAATCTGCCTTCTGGAGGAAACCAACGAAACAAGGCGACTCCAGCGATTTCATGTTTTAGATCTTCCATTTAGATTATTATAAGTATAGAGAAACACCTTTTTGTAAATTATGTTGTCTGTTAATTAAGTATTTAAAATAATTCTTTGAATGTCTTAAACAATGTTTGTTTAACTTTTGTAGTGATTGTATTCAATGGAATTATCATTTTGATAGATTACAAATAAAAACTATAAAAAAAAATTTTACATCTTCAGTATATTAAAAAAAAAATAGGTTTTTGTTTTTACAATTATTTTTCATATATAAAGATATCGCTGAAGTTTGTTTTTAAAAAAAAAATGTGAAAATCAGGCCATATTATAGCTTGGTTCCGGATAGGCTGAAAAGAAACATAAGAATTCGTTTGAAAAATTATACCTAAAGGCACATCTTTTATAGAAATGAAATGAAAATATTAAATATTAAGAAAATTATGAAGAGCGAAAAAAATGTTGAAAACTTACGTTATTTTTTACCCTTTTTGTGTGTAGAAACTAGATAATTTTCCAAAGTTGTTAAGTTTGTTAAAAGATGTGAAGAATAGCATAAATTTATTTAAAGAAAACTAGTAAGAAATGATCTTGGTCTGGGTCGAAGTTAAAACTCCCCATGGTCGATCCAATGTATATTCAAAGTCTTAAGCAGTCAATAAATTTTTATTTGTGAACATTATTTCGTCATAGTTCTAACAGAAAATATTTGCTCTTGTTTTTTGATAAAGTCACTTTGGGAGGTAGGCGTGGTTTTCACTCGAAAACCCATTACCAAAAGACTTAAGCAAGAAGGCTTAAGTTCTAGAGGCTTTATATAACAAATATGTAAAATCTACAAATTTTGTCGAAAAAAGAAATAAAGGCTCTTTGCGATTCGAAAAACAAGTAAAAGACGTACAAGAGTTTTTCAATCAAGGAGTTAGCGTGTCTAGCGTGCCAGAGCTGAATTAGCTCGCCCCAAGCATATCTATCTATCTATGTCTGATTATACTCCTACAGGGTTATCCATATTCGACGGACCCATGTTTTTGTTAAAAAAATCAAAGAAAAAAATAAAAATTTGGCGGTTGGCAATCTTAATCATTTAATTTGTTCCAAGTAGATTTGTTTACATCAATTTTTGAATATGATATCTCTCAAATGGCCGCCTCTGGCGTTGATGGCGTATTGTGCCCTTTTTGCAGCATTTTCCATCGTTTTCGCCAACATTTCGGCCGGAATAGCGGCTATTTCTTCACGAATGTTGTCCTTGAGCTCTTCTACGGTCCTTGGCTTGTTAACGTAAACCTTTGACTTCAAATATCCCCACAAGAAGAAGTCAGGCGGCGTCAAATCGGGCGAACGCGGTGGCCAGTCCAAATCACCACTTTTCGACATCAAACGGCCCGGAAACAAATTCTTCAGAAAATCGATTGTTATGCGACTTGTCTGCGGTGGAGCGCCGTCTTGTTGAAACCAGAACTGCCTCATACGCTTTCGACGAATAATTGGCATCACAAAATTGGTCATCATGTCGCGATAACGCTCCTGGTTGATGGTAACAGCATGGCCATTTTCATTTTGGAAGAAAAACGGCCCAATGACCGTTTTCGCACTAACGCCGCACCAAACTGTGACTTTTTCGTCATGAAGAGGCACTTCTTGATGGTGTTCTTAGAAGGCACACTTCTCACATTTTTTAAGTTTTTAAAAGCACGTTGAGTTTTCACAATTGACTTCTTCTGTTGAATGTAAATTTCAACTATTTCAGAGCGCTCGCGTGGCGTGTATTGTTCCATGGTAAAAATCTGCTTGGACTGACGCTTCAAACGCGGTATGTCATTAAGCGATCTGACATCTCTGTCAAAAGTTATGGCGTTGCCAGATGGGTCCGTCGAATATGGGCAACCCGTATATATAGTACCCCTTTAGGGCTCAAACACAGCCAAAATATAGACTACATCCTTCAATTCCACTTTGTTTTTTTTTTTCTGTTATAGGCGTACGAATGTCGCGTACGTAAGTAAAGAAATGTCCATACACAAAATTTCAAGTTCATATGTTATTTTTTGCGGTATTTTAAGAGATTTTACCGTTTTGATAAAGTCACTTCAACATTAGTGTCAACATTAATTTACCCTTTTTACTTTTTTTAACCCTAGCTAAGTCCAGTCTAGTCTTATCGACTAACATGTATTTACATAATCCATTTTTTCGTTCAATAACACACAACACACCAGCAACACAGACTTAAGATCTCTGTCGTGAGAGGAATAATAGCACAAATGTCCACTTATTTTTTAAACGTTTCGTTTGAACCTTATAATGCATTCATTAACTGTAGTTATAATTCTTTGATGAGTGACGTTGTTTAAAACTCCGAACTAACACACAACCAGTGTGACGTTGTTTAAAACTCCGAGAGAGATGTACCGTTACTTACTTTTATTTGCTCAGGCCATCTCTTTCTGTATAGGCATGTACGATCTGCTGTGGTCATATAAATAGCACACATGTTAGTTGGTGAATAAAAGTTAACAAGGTCGGGTGTTTGTAAAAATTTTAGAGTTGTATTCCGTTGATTTCGCCGATTCTAAATAAAATGAGTCGTGGCAAACATTGCACTCCAGAAAAAAGGTATATAATTTACGAACTAAGTCGAAAAGGCAAAAAAACCATCTAAAATCGCGAATATTCTCAAAATTTCGTGAAAAATGGTCTATAATGCACTCAAGTTGGTTAAATTAAATGGTTCAAATAATTTCGAGAATATGCTGCGCAATCCTAGACAGCGTAAAACCACCGCTTTTACTGATAGACTTATAGTTCGCAAAAGTAAGGCTAATCCTTGCAAGTCAGCTTAGAAAATTATGAGGGAAATAAATGAAGAAAATAACCTTAATTTTTCAAGAAAACTAGTATATAGGAGACTACATGAAGCTAATCTTTATGGACGCATAAGCCGAAGAGGCGCTCTTAACAAAAAAAAAAAAAAAATAAAGCATCGTTTAGCGTTTGGAAGGGCCCATGTGAATAAAGAAGACCAATTTTGGAAGAACGTGCTCTGGACTGACGAAACTAAATTTAATAGGGTTGGACCAGATGGAAAAACTTTTGTTCGGCGCCCCAAACGCCAAGAGTTGAATCCTAAGTATACAACAAAATCATTAAAGCATAGAAGAGGGAATTTAATGGCTTGGGGAGCTTTTTCCTGGCACGACGTTGGGCCAATTTTTCGTATACCAGGAATAATGGACAGAAATATGTATTTAGATATTCTTAATAACTAGATGGAATCATTTGCATTTGAGAACATGCCTATTAGGTGGACTTTTATGCACCATAATGATCCAAAACACACGGCAAAGGTTGTGATTGATTGGCGAAAAAAGGAAAAAATAAATATTTTAAATTGGCCGGCTCAAAGCCCAGACTTCAATCCCATAAAAAATTTATGGAATGATGTAAAGGTCAGCATAAGCAATAAAAATTTTCGAAATTTAGATGAGTTATGGAGTGGAATTGAGAAGGCTTGGTACTCTATTCCGAAGGATAAGGTCAGGAAGCTTGTGGAGAGTATGGGACGAATATGTCGGGCTGTTTTGGACGATTCGGGATACAGTACCAAGAACTAGTAAGCATATTCGTAAGCTCATTGTAAAATAAAAATAAATTACTATGTCTTTTTTTCAGAATCCAAATTTTGCTATTTTTATGTCCACCTCAGATAAGGAGCAATTTCAGATTTTTGATTAATTTTCTAATTTTTAATTCGTAATTACAAAGTAACTACTGATTTTAAGTTTTTAATGTTTAAACTCAAATACAATGAAATAAATTCTTGTTTCCCTCTGTTTTTTATTTAAATTCATGTGACACACTCTACATGTATTTTTGTGCTATTTATATGTCCATGGTTGTAGCTCTGCCGTCATACTGAAGAGTGCAGTATCTGCCATGAAAATCAAAATCAGTTTTACTATTTTTTCTTAATCATCCTTCTTCCATTTTCAAGAAAATAAAATAAAAATTGCGAATTTTTTGCTCAATTGTTTACTACATTAACCTGAAATGTTATATCTACAAAATTTAAAGTAATCATTCGAGCAAAAAACGCAGTATCTACATAAACAGAAGAAGTTCTTCTGTCCAATACAATGCAATAGGTTTTAAATTCTGCTGCCAACCAGTGTTGCCAGAGAGACAAACTGAAATTTACCTCTATTTGGGAAAGAATTTACCACTTTCAGAGAAAATTTACCTTTTCCCAAAATAAAAAAATTAAAAATTTTTTAGATGATTAACAACCGTTATAATTTTTTGTTAGTATACATATATTTATCTCTCATCAACAAGTTGACCGTCAACTCTTGACGTATAAAAACCGGGACTTACCGGCTATTTTGTTTTGCTATTTTTTAATTTAATTCAATTCTTGCTTTTACTCCTCTTACATTGGTCAAGAGTTGAAAGCAATTTTTTTGACGTACTCTTTTGAACCCAAAAAGTTGACGGTATAACACAAGCGTACCGTCAATTTTACTCCTTTCTTCTCAGCCAATTCGCCACAATTAGCCAACAAACTCGAAAAATTGCTGTCAAGTCTTGACCAATGTAAAAGCGGCAAAAAGCAAAAAGTCCAATGCAACTAGAGATGGATAATTCAAATGTTTTCTATCATGGTATAATAATACATGGTAGCATTGACAACTGCTTATTTTCTCTTCAACAGGAAAACATAAACTGTCAAAAACAGCTTTTTGTGGAAATACATCAGCAGCTGCTGTGGTTGTTGTTTTTTTTCACTTCAACGTTTTCAACATTGCTTGTGTTTTCAATGGCGGATTGTGAGCGCTCTCTTTTTGAGTATATTTTTTGACAGTATATGATTTCCCAAGCAACTGTCAATGCTACCTTGTATTATTATACCATGGTTTTCTATTATTTTGCTACACAGGATGATTCACAAGAATATTAAACTGATTGTGAGTATGTTCAGAGAGGTAACAGTAACAAGCCTAAAAGAATTATTATTTTCCCAAAATTTACCAATTTTGGTCAAAAATTACATATTTTACCGCTGCCCAAAAAATGAGTCAAAAATTACCTCAATTAGGGAAATTTACCTCAATCTGGCAACAGTGCTGCCAACCACAGAATAACAGCCAACAAAAGAGGAATCAAAAATGTCAACGTTGTTCAAATCTCTACAGAAGATGGAATTCTGCTTTACCCTGACATCATCAGAGGACAACAAATTTCAAAACGGTACACCTCGGAAGCGAAAAAACAAAAAATCGGACTAAACAGAAGCAAAAAGGCTATATTAAACGTACAGTTGATATAGATACGGCTTTTTGAACTGATTGTGATAATTTAAATGTACAGAACAATAAAAACACGGCAACTAGTTTTCTTTAGCTGAGTGGTAGCACGCGTGACTGC
The DNA here is from genome assembly GCA_943735915.1 of Pherbina coryleti. Classification (NCBI taxonomy): domain Eukaryota; kingdom Metazoa; phylum Arthropoda; class Insecta; order Diptera; family Sciomyzidae; genus Pherbina; species Pherbina coryleti. The sequence goes on along the minus strand of OX030951.1, from coordinate 128,280,570 downwards.
CAACCTTGAGTCTTGGGTGCGAATCACAGCCAGATCATGGTGTTACGCTTTTACCTTCCTTCATTCTTTTTCTCATTTCTAGTCAACTGAAATTATCTGAAACATATCACTATTTCGGAGAGGTTCTAGTAGAAATCAACGGAAAATTTTTGCTTTTGTTTTTTGCTTTATTTTCATCCTTAGGATCTTGAAAATGTGTAGTCAAAAGGATATTTCCCTATCTAATTTATTGTACGAGTCATAGCGTATTAGACTAGAGAGTGCGTCGGCCGAAAAACAGGTATAAATGCGTTTTTCTCGAAACACCCTTTTTTTCCGCGCTGTACACGATTCCGCTTCAACGGCTAGGCCGATTTCGATGTTTGACAGCTCAAATTAAAGCTTATTCAATTTAAGGGTCCTTCCAAAAGCGTGTTTTTCCAAAAAAAATTATTATTATCATTTTCTTTAACGTTAAAGGAGGAAAAACTGGGGTTTTTATTAAAGGGCGGAATTTTTTTTTTTATAAAAAAAAATAAATAACTGGCCATTTCAGCCCTTGAAAGGACTTTGACCTAGCTTCTTATGATCAAATTGTGTTGTGAGTGTTATTAAGTTTGTACACAATTGACCGAAAACCGGACCTACATGCTTAACGCCGACTCCGAACGGCGATGAACGGAATGTTCTCGTTCTCAAGAAGCTTTACATGGCATTTTGATTACTCTCTGAGGTTTGCCATTGTCTGCAGAGAGGTGGCGGCCGTACAGAAAAATTATTTTAATTCAAATAATTTTCTGTCGCTGCTGGGGTTCGAACCTGGGTCTCCAAAGTTCGTTGACATAGCGGCCACGCACTTTAACCAACTACGCCACGGACGCCACTTTTTTTTTTAAAGTGTTTTATTTAAATCAAAAATCTACAAGGCCCCCCAAATTTCATCTAGGTTAACAATTTGTTTGGTTTTTTCGATTCAGATCACTTGGCAGGGCTGTAGAGTGTACAGCGCACATCGGCTATCGGCCGCCATTTTGATTTATTTTTCATCGAAAAAATTGTATAATGTTCTTGAAATATACACTAATAAATGCCACAAAGGATTTTTTCAAAAAATATTGAGAAACCTCCCCTTAACGACTTTAAAGTCAGGTTGTTGGTAGAGAACTTTTTTGAAAAGATTGCTTAATAAGTTGAATTGGCTCAGGTAAAGGCAGATTCAGATTTCAGATAAAAATGTGCATGCTTCGTCGACTTTCCAACACTCTCAGAATAACCTTCACATGTCACAATTGATTGCCTCTGCTTTTCCACTCATCTAGTACCCATTTCGAACCAATGCAGACTTGACTGAATAGGTATGACACCTGAAATTCTTAGTTCAAAGCTAAAAAAGACTGTAAAAAGAAAATTTGTAGACTTTTCGGTTTTGTTTTTTTCTTTTTTTGGTAATATTTAATATACTTTTATTTATAATACATCTCTTTTAACATATTATATAATAATGCATTAATAAAACAAAATAACTATTTAATAATAATAATAATAATAATAATAAAAATAATGAAACTCAAAATTGGGCGGGTAGGGTAAAAGTTAAAAAAATTAAAGTAATTAAATTTATACAATATAAAAAACAGAGTTTAAAATATATTCAGTGGTTTAAAATATACATTTCGGCTAATTTTTGTGTTTTTTTGTGCTTCTAAAACTTATTTTTTTTTTAAAAAAACTTGCTTAATTTTTCTTCAAAAACTTTGCTGTTTTATTTAATTTTTTAAGTATTTATAAATTAACTATTAGTAGAATTTTTACTTCATAACTTGGCGTATAAATATTTTATTTTGTAAAAAAAAAAACAAAAATTTTATGCATAATATACAATTTCTTTTCCCGCTGCTGTACTTCTTTAAGAACAAAAAAAGCTTAATCTCTTAAATTTATATAAATTAAAATTTTTGCAAATTTTAAAGTATTAACTACAGCGTTACAAAAAAAATCTATTGACTGTCTAGCTTTGTGACTTTGTAGGCGCATTTTTGAGCCAGCACTTGAAGGCTTATAAATAAAACGAATTCACCACTTCTACAAAAATTCAACACACCATCTTAAGATCGGTTAAGCTCATCGCGTTTAAAATTTCTTATTGCCTCCAAGAGTTGATTACGTGGATCAGCTGTGGGTGTTACAGGGGAGTTTAATTGTGTTCTCTTGGCCACACCATTTAAATTGGCTGGCGCTGGTGGTGGTGGTGGCGGCGACGTTGTTGTTGTTGGCGTGGTTATGCGCGCCGTTTTGTGCATAACTTGAGTGGATGTTATGACTGGGCTGCTAGCTTGATTTACATAGACGCTGGTCGATTTTTGCAACTTCAATTCTAGCTTGGCACTTTGGAGAGTTTTGTTTGAAGACTTTTGTGGAGCATGCATTGGTTGTGTTGTGTGCAGTTGTTGGTAGATTGTCGAGTTTTGTGCGGTTTGTGCGTTGACTGTTTGTGTAGTCTCCGTGCAGTTGACATTGTTATGTTTCACCTCCTCTGCTGCCTCCTTGGCCAACATCTTCTCCTTGAAGCCAGTTTTGCGTAGAGTATTTTGTCCGAATGGTGCTGCAATTTCTATCTCTACCGTACTTAACTTTGGTTTATTTGCCTCCAGCTGTGTGATGGATGTGGACCGCAGCAACGTTGGCCCTGGAGCAGGCATGCTAAAGCGTGAGTTGCCGCCATTACGAGGCAGCGTGGTATTGTTGCCGTACTGTGTAAAGGGGCGTGACGTAGCAGTCTCAAAGGTTCTGCCGTTTTGCCTTCCGGTTACGTTGCCATTCATATTGAGTGTGGTTGTAGAGACGGTGTGCTTAGGCGCTGTTACCGAATTTGATTTATCGTTATTGACTCTCAACTCCACGCTTTCTATGGCGAAATCTTCGAGCGGCTTCACTGTTATGGGTATCTTGTACTCCTTCTCCGGAATACCCATGCGCATTGTGGTTGTGAGTGGCTTGGAGGGTTCAACTTCCAGCGCTGGTTGCTCTTTTTTAAGTTCCTCGCTCTGTAGATGCTTCTTCTGGGTTCTAAACTTGAAGTCTCTAAAGTCTTCGGCTGGAGTGGAGGCACGATAGTTACGCGACGGCACTGAGTTGCTTAGATCCATGACTGCGGTGGCTACGGCAGCGTTTTGGTTGCTTGCATTTTTGCCCCCGAAGATGTAGTCGCCTTCGTTCTTGATGGCTACCTGCACTTTGGGTCGCTCACTCCAAGTGGAGAAGTTTATGCTGGGTGGTCCAGAATAGCGATAGATTTTGGGCACCTCCTTTGCAGGCTTATCCACAGGATCTGCCAAATTGACAAAGGTTTCGTTGTCTTTACGTAGCGGCTCGGGTGAGCTCTTTGGAATGCTTGTAGTCTCCATTTTAAATGCCGGCTGCTCAACTCTGTTGAGAATTTCTTTACTAATCGTCTTGGACTCACTATCGCTGCCGCTGTTATTTAAGCTGTTCTTGCGTGAGTTTAAAATCGTTTTAATTATCTCTAAGCTTTGCAGCGAAGGCGATTCGCCTATGCTTAGCTCGCTGGAAGAACGTCGCCGCTGCAGATTGAGTCCGCTTTGGTCGATTTTATTCAGCGACAACTGCGAGGTGCTGCGTGAGCCTAGACCCTGCTCCGACGTATTCGCCACACTGTGCGAGAGTGTAGACTTTGCAGACTGCTGCATGGTGGTGTGAAAGGAGTCAGCACGTGTGATGGAGCGACGCTGCTTGAGTATATTTGTGCTCTGTGTGAGGCTACCACGCTTTCGATAGAGCTTTTCTTCATCCGTAGCGCTCTCCGGGGAAGATGGGGGATTACCGTTGGTATTTTCCGGCTCCGTTGGCTTGGCTGGCTGCTGCGCTATGCTGGCAATACTAAAGTTGGACAGGGTATTGGGTTTGGCCGCCTCGATTTCAACTGTTTCCTCAGCTTTTTTGATAATCGTACTCATGCGTTGCTCGCTTATAATGGCGGTCAGTTCGTTGACAATGCCGTTCATGGGCGCATTTTGTGGACTCGGCAGAGGTGTTGCGCTAAGCTTGGGCGCTGGAGCTTCGGATGTACTTTCAGTCTCCCTGATTGCTGGCTTTGCTGTATCTGCAGTTATTTTACCAAAGTCCAGCACTGGTCTTTCTTTAATATTCGGCGTTATGGGCACATCTGGTGACTCTGTCTCAAGCATCTCTGTTGATTTGGTTGAATCAGCGAAATTTGGTGGTGGCGATATGGGTATTTGGAAACTCCACGAAGCAGTTTCGGAAACAATTGAAGTCTTTCCAGTAGAGAAATTACTGGAACCCTGTTCCATGCTTCCCGGCTCTAAATTGTGAACTAAGCTCATGTCTTCTGGCTCGGCTTGATGCTCATCGAGTGGTTGAAACAATGTTTTGCACAGCTTAAAGTTATACACTTTAACCATATCGTCGTCATCAGAGCTTGATTCGAAGGTGGATAACTTGCCATCAACGTTGGAGCCTTCCGAGGGCAGACTGTCTGGTATGGGCGAAGGAACAGGTTCGCCAATGCCAGAGTCTGCTTGTTTGGAGATATTGTCATCATCCTCAGCATTGATATGGCCATTAAGCAAATGTGCATCTTCAGTTAATGATGTTACCTCAGCAATTGATGTCACCTCAGCATTGATGTCACTTAGCGGTGGCTCTGTGGAGAGTGAACGCGGTTCAGGCGTGGGTGTGCGGTTAAGCATTACTTTGGATACATTGCTGGATGGTTGGCCGGCTGAGTCATTATCACAAGCTGGCGTAGCATTAATAATTGTTGTGGTTGTTATGCGTGGCACAGGTTTTGGTGCATTCGCAGACGATTCTGTCACAGTGGCCGGAAGTTCTTTTGAGGGTACCCCTGTAGCGACTTCTGTAGACTTTAAAGTGGTCTCGCGAGCTAAAGGTTTTGGTGGCGGCTCACTATCTGTGTTCACATTTAAAGCCGTCTGACTTAAGCTTTTGGTGAAAGAAGCTACCAGTGGTACTGCTGGCGTTTGGGGAGTAGCGGGTGTTTCAGGAGTTGCGGATGTTTCAGGAGTCGAAGGTGTATCAGGCGTATTGGAGTGAACGGAAAAGCTGTCAGCAAAATATGCTGACCCACGTGGTGGTGGTGCTGGTGCTGCCTTCTTTTTGATCTGTAGAATACGTTTGCGTGGTGACGGTTCGGGAAATTTTTGTGTAGTGGCTTCCAAGCTCGCTGAGAGATTTTGTACGCTTCCACTATAAAGATTACGTGCATTCTTCTGCTCAACTTGAGTGCCATTGTGCGGCTCTTCTGCGACTGCTACCACGCTATCATTATCGTTATAGTTTTGGTTGGTTTTTGAGTTACCGTTACAGTCGATGGAGAAACTGCTTTGCGATAGCATTGTCGACGATGCCAGATTCGGCGCAGACACATAGAAATCCCTGCGTGTGGGCATTGTTTCATTTATAGCCACACCATTTGGCGTTGGTATTTTGCCATTTGGCTCAATTTTTGACGTTTCATGACCGTTGTTGTTGTTGCTAGTGATGATCAGCGCTGAACGCTCTGGAATTGCTGTTTGACTTGGTGGACGTGGTGCGGCACGCTTTTTACGTGGCGGTGCCATCATCTTTGGTGCCGTAGTTGACGGCATCACTGGCGGTGGACCGACTGGAGTACGTGCATAATTCATGCCAGTCGAATCCATAGAGTTCAGTGAATTACTCGAACTGTAGGGACTAGCGGTTTTCGTTGTATGCTTTGAATTGCGACTGCTGAACTCCGATGAGGAGAGTGAGTCACGTATTATGGATGTTCGATGAAGTTTAATGACTTCATCGGCGTTGAAGTTATCGTAGGCTTCGGATTTGTGACACAGACGAACTTCGGAAAGACCCACGGCGCCGATGGTTAGCTCGCAGCTGTAGATTTGACTAGGATCCACTGAAAATAGAAAAAAACAGAAAGGTGAATATTGGAAAATATTGGAATATTAAGCTATGCAGTTCATAAAAGAGAGTTTTTAAAGAGAAATTCGGAGCAGAACAAAGTAGAGAAATGGACAAGGTCAGTTCTTTTATTGAAGTTTCGGGATTATATCGTTTCTTGGGAGTTTTAGTTGCAGTCAGCTTTTATTGATACCAAGATATTGGTGTGGAAGTTGCATGGAAGGTTCTTAATTCCATTTGCCAATCGTTCCCATGATTGTTTTAGTAAGAAGATTTGGAAAAATTGCCTATTTATTCTAATATGAAGACTATTGCTTCTACAACGATCAATATAACGCTATTTGTCCGTGGGTTCTTAAAAGTTCCTAAAACAAAAAAGAGATGACTTCACAATCACAAGTTCTATGTGACGTTTATGAAGTACTATCTTAAACCAGAACACATTAAAATTATTAGACTTATATGTCACTCAATTCTGTTTGGACACACATTGGAAGCAAGCAGCCCAGAAGATTTTTGTAAATATGGAACAAAGTTAATTTTGTGTCTTGATTCAACATTATTTCTTGCGAGGAAAAACATAACGATCGCTTGATGGTGACTCCTCACCATCGATTTTCCTTGTGGTAGTAAAAATCACAAGGGACGCCGAACATTCTAGTCGTCCACTTGAGGTTACAAATTCAGAAACTGTTGTTAAGATCCATGGCATGATATTGGATGATCGGCGTGTGAAAATGCTCAAGATTGCTAAGACTATCGCTTACCAATCGTAACCAACCGAACGCCAAACTATCCGCCAAACAGATGCCTCATTTACTCTCTGTTGGTAAGAAGAGTGACCTTTTGTCAACTTCAAAGGAGTGTTTGGCGATATTCAAATGCAATAGAAATAACTTTTTGAGCCGTTTCATTACTATTAACGAAACATGGATCCAGCACAACACTCTAGAGACTAAACAACAGACGAAAGCTAGTGCTTGCAAATCGAAACCGAAAAGGCCAAAGTGGGTTTATCGGCCAACAAAGTCATGACAACTGTTTTTGAGATACACACGGTTTTTTTTTTTTTTAGCTTGAACCAAGGATTTCAGGTGGAATACCTACTCAGTCAAGTATGCCTTGGTTCGATATGGGGTGACAGATTAGTGGGAAAGAAAGGGCAATCAAGTGAAACATGTGTAGGATGTTCTAAGCGTGGTGGAAAGTCAAAGAAACATGTGAATTTGAATCAGAGGCAAGTATTATGCCTTTACCTCAGTCAAGTCAAGTTATAAGGCAACTCATCCACAACCTTCTCTACCATCAACTACAACTTCAAGTCGTATAAAGTGATGAATTTTCGATTTCAGTTGATTAGAAATAAGGATAGAAAGTTGCAAATGCGAAAGGTTAAAGCGTAGGACCATGGCCTGGCCGGAAATCGAACCCGGGACCTCTGGGGTAGTAGTCGAGTACGCTACCTAGTCGACTACCGAGGCCACCAAACTGATTCGACTCTGATTTAAAGCCAAAACGATCTCGGTTGGCAGAGAAAAATCCGCAGTTTTGGTTTGGTTCTTCATGAATTGGTTCTTCATCCATCTTATTATCCGGATTTACACCTTGTGACTTTTATCTGTTTTTGAGGAAATGGCTCGGCGGAGAGAGATTTGCTCCAACGATTTCTTTTACCGTTTGACGTTTGTGGCTCCTTTGTAGTAACGTAACAGCTTTGTTGAATTCACATTTCACATTTGAGCAGCCGTTTTAAAATGAGCCGAACTTGTTATTGTACAGGGTGGGCCATTTAAACCTTCGGTGTCTGGCAACCTTATAACTTTTTCTTTTGTTTTCTTTCAGATCGGCTTATGACACTCCACGTTCGAAGCACCAGTCCAAGTGAATGGACTCAGTTTGTGGCATGTAACAGGACACGCCACCACAACGTGCTGTTATCGTGCAGCTTTACATTCAAACATGTTCTCAATTGTGAAAACGCAACGTGAGTATCGGGAAAAATATCGAGTGAGGAGAGCGCCTTCAGATCACATCATTAGACATGTAGACCAAAAATTTATCACCACCAGTAATCTTGGTAATGCTAGTCTCCTTGAGACAAAAACATTGATATACCAAACTTTAAAATCCGACTGTTAACATCAGAGATATGAAGTTATATGTCAATGCGCGACCCCTACGTTCGGTCAAAAAAAAAATTTTTTTTTTTTCGTAATTGTCTTGCAAAAATGCGTCATTGTATACCGGCGATGTAAAAAAGTTCACCGTATACCGGCGAATAGGTATACGATGAACTTTTTTTTTGAGGTACGGTCTAGTGCACAGGCCAGCGTTGAGAGATCACCGTCAACATCTAGTCGACGCCGTTCTTGCCAGTTGGGCATCCCTGGCACATTTCCCCGTCTCATAATTTGTGCTGATTTAAAGTTACTCCCGTACAAAATTCAATTAACACAAGGAATTTTACCGATCGACACGCCACGATCGCTTTATTGCGTCTTTTGTTCCCCGGTCGCCTAATTTCAGAAAATTGTGAGGTTGAGTGTCCTCCGCGATCGCTCTACTTAACTCTGTGGAGTTATTTGAAGTCCAAAGCCACGGATCCTGGAAGTCTTAAGATAATATTTGACCTACAATGGCCGCTATTTAGCCCGAAATACTACAAAAAGTGATGGGAAATGCAAAATACGAGTCCATTGCGCCATTCGCTCTGGCGGCGACCATTTAGGCGACATCATATTCCACAAGTGATCAGAACAAATTAACTTGGTTCAAAATAAATGAAAAATCATTTCACTGCAAATAATTTGTCTGTTTTTTTTCGTTTTATTATTACCAAAAAACATCCCAAAGTCCTTTTCGGACTAAAGAGCTTAAAGTAATGACGTCCATTTAGACTTCGTTTCTTTACTTCCAACTTTTCAAAAGGCTCACTCTCCAATATTTTTTATGCATAACTTCCTAGTCAGAAGGTAGGCGAACACCTCTCTAAAGCGATCTATCTTTTCTTATTGCCTCAAGTATTGGAAGAAGGCAATAATACCTTAGGAGATGAACACGGCAGCTGCAAAGCATGTGTTGGAAAGAAAATGGGAAAAATGTAAAAGTTAAAAAACAAAACAATTCGATATCCATATCGTGCCTTCACTGCCAAAAGAAGGTACTCGGATTCTTGAGTAATCACTTCTTACGTACTGGGAGATGTGACGAAGATATCAATACCCCTTATGGCCTTATATGGCATTTGGTAGTGAAGGGGTATGATCGCCAGATCTTAAAGGATGTGCCAAGAAGCTATATTGGGATGATCGCTTTTTGTACTGGGATATTTCATAAAATATATATCCCTTTTCGTTTCTTTACTTCCAACTCTCCAAAATTCTCACTCTCCAATATTTTCTATGCACAACCATGGTTGAATAAATAAGGTTGTCGCATGGGTGAGAGCGAGTTCCCATAAATGTATAAATCGAATAAATCGAAGTTGACAACTCATACAAAATCTGAATGCGGAAATTGATAACATGCAAAGCCGATGAAGTTGTTGTTGTAGCTTTTCATTGATTTTGACAATTATGGGTACTGAGAATAGAGTACGATCAGCCACGAAACAACCTTATTTATTCAACCATGTGCACAACTATTTCATAGATTCTAGTGTCAATTCTTGCTCTTACCTGGATTCCTAAATTCGTATTTCTCTGACTCCAGCTGCTTATTCTCGCACACCAGCTCCAATAGCTTGCTCAGCGGTACTCGTGCGCCCAGGCGAGCTACATATAGCTGATCCTTGGGCAATAATACCGTTATGCGGAAAGTCTGCTCAAATGGAGCATTACTGGTGACCACCGGCAACGGTGTGATGCGATTGTATTCAAGTTGACTAGTTTCGTTGATGTTTGTGCTGGACACCGATAGATTTAAATTGGTCTGTGACTTAGATAATTTGCCATTGGGTGTGGCTTTATCTGAAAAAAAAAGAATTTCAAACAACAAAAAATTTTGATTGAGAAATGAAATCAACAACAAATGAGAGTTTCAATCATCTTTCTGTGGAGATAATAAAGTGTTGATGTTTCGTCAAACTTACCTTTATTTTTTTTGCCCAACCAACGATTGAGTGTGGAAAAACCATTTTTCATATTGCTCATAATTTCTGGATTTTGTACTTTTTTTATTGTTTCTACTATTTATATGTTGCTAATTGGCAACAATTGCTGTGCCAATAAATTTATCTTGAGTTTTTTTTTTTTTTTTATGTACAAAAGTTTCAGTTTGCGTTCTAGGCGTTTAGAACGGAATTCCGCGCCCTATCTGCGGCGTTGTTGTTGTTGTTGCTTTGATTTTCGTGCTTCAGATACAATGTGGAATATTGGCTTTTGTTATAATTGTTGAAATTGATGCCGTCCGGCCATATTTTTTTGTCTTTCTTATGTTGTTCATTGGAGCAAAATCAGCAAGATTCTATTTGGAATGCTATAAAGAGAAATAAAAGTAGCGTTTGTTGTAATTGTATTGTTTTTTCTTTTTTTTATTTTGTGAAATAAAAATCTTATCGTGGCAATCGTGCTTTAAATTCCAAGCTTTATCGGATATTTTTTCATTTGTTTGTTTTGCTTATCGAAGCAAGCGCATTCCGCACATAATCTGCAGATTATTTTTGCTTCCAAATAAAAATAAAATCAATGATATATTTATGCTCAACTCTTTGTTGGGAAGGACAAGCTCAAGTATTGCCTTGAACATTTAACACCGAGTACCATCAGACAAGCCTAATGCCTTTATCTTGATTTTGAACTGTCAAATTTTGATGTGATAAACAGAACATGTAATGTTTCATGATCATCACTGCTTTTTATCGATTATGTAAAGTTTTTTGCGTAAACGTCCCAGCATTTATTTGGAGTGAATCGAAAAAGTGAACTAGTTCATTTCTAGCTCAGTTCGAAGTAGCTCTGAAAGAGTACAAAAGGCGTTCAGTGTAGAACAGTTCACTTTGCTTTTGTTTTCAAAAGTATTGCTGAAAAAAAATAAACGCATTCTGGTTTTTTTTAAATTTGCTGTGCACTAGAAAAAAATAATAAAAAAAAAAATGTTTATAAGCATTTATAAACAAAATTTCTTCTAAATTGTGGATGGAAAAGATCGTACAAGTCAGGTCTTTAGGACCTTTGCTCCAATACACTAAACGTTTACACTTTTAAAATGTTCACTTTAAAACTAGTTAAAAAAATAACCATTTTTAGGCTAATGCGAAAGCAACTAGTTTAAAAATGTTCCTAACGCTACTAGTTCAAATATGGGGAAAAAGGAGTGCTTATGGGGATAATTGTCTTTCTCTAAAACATCAACCCGCAAAAAGCGTCAGTTCGTTCAATGTTAAAGGGTATTGTAGTGGAACTAGTACTGGTCCTTTTTGGAACTAGTTCAGAACTATTTCAATTTGGTCCACTTTTCTGCTGGGGTACGTTTGGATGAGACTTCGAAGTGAGAGATGTGCGTTCATGAATGAGAACGCATGTGACATCGTTAAATTATTAAGGTTGCCTCTGGGCTGATCGTACTCTCTTCTCAGTACCCACAATTGTCAAAATCAGTGAAAAGCAACATCAACAACATCATTGACTTTACATGTTATCAATTTTCGCTTTCAGATTTTGTATAAGCTGTCATTTTCGATTTGACATATATGGGCACTCGCTCTCACCCTTGCAACAACCTTATTAATTCAACCCTGGCACGTGAGACTTTTAATGCTCATGAGTCAGTTGCAGTGAAGGACAAGAACTCGCTGGTAAAAACCTATAGTTGATAATGTAAAGCAGAACTGTAAGAAGGATGTGGCGTGAGTCATTATGAGCTGTTACTAGTTTGTGAAAAGTTTGTGGCTAGTTTGTCTTCATAGTTAACGCAACAGTTCAACTTTGTGTGCTTTTGTGCTTTTGACATAGAGAAGAATTTCATTTAATTTCGTGTGTTCTTCTCTTTTTTTCGTTGATTACAGCATACCTACTCTAATGACCGCTTACTGAGTAAGAACCCGAACAGAATCAAAAATCGTTGCGATTGACGACATCGCAAAGCAATACAATGCATGAAAATGTATCGCAACAATATATCGCACAATTAGAGCCCGAACAGAACCCGAACAGAACAGAATTAGAGCGGAACGATTCGCTTTGCAACAAAATACATGAAAATGTATGCAGCAGTCAAAAATGAAATCGCCGTAGAAATCCGCGACGGAAAAACGCCAGAATAGAATCAATTTTATTTTTTCTCCGACGGCTGGCGGATCTCTCTTTAAGTGGAATAAGTGTTGCCATATTTTAGCTAAGAATTGGCTGTGTTGAGTGATATTTTCTAAGTTTTTATCATGAGCTGACGTTTTGTTTTGTGTGTGTGTCTTGCATTCCATAAGCTGACGTTTCGTTTTGTGTGTTGCATTTGTACCATTCACACACCAAAAAGCAACGCTAATCCGACTAGAAAACATGAAGACATGAAGAAAACAGAAACACAGACAACAAATTTCAGAAGATAATAAAACTTAAGAATGCATAATTGACATGAAGAAAACAGAAACACAGACAACAAATGTCAGAAGATAATTAAACTTTAGAAAATAGCATTGAACGTACCCCATCATTAGGAAAAATACGGCAACACTTATCATGTTTGTCACCACTCAAAGAGAGAATCGCCAGCTCGCCAGAGCAAAAATAGAATAGATTCTAATCTGGTGAATGTTCGTCGCGATTGACGACCAGCAATTTGATTTCGGACGTGTTCATACATTTCCATGCATTCTATTCTTTGAAAATATCGCCAATCGCTAATCGCTTTGATTCTGTTCAGGCTCTATTCTGGGCGTGTTCTCTGCGATTGACGGCCAGAGAGGATCGTCGGTCGCAACGATTTTTTAATCTACTAGGGCTCTAAGGTAGATGACATCAATGTTTGAGCGACCACTTTCAAACAACGTTGAAGGTAGGGCTGTTCATGTTCGGTTTTTTCGAAGCTTCGAAGTATTCGAATATTTGAAGCTTCGAAGCAAAATTCGGAACTTCAAAGTTTTTGAGGCGAAGCTTCGAATGTTACTATTCGAATAGGAAAAACTTCGAAGAATTCAATTCTTCGAGTATTCGAATGATACCCAGTTTGAAATACATATTGTGTTACTACATATTTATTTATTTTAATTTGTGAAAAATTTTTTATTGCTTTCTGAATGGGTAATTCATAGATGCAGAAAAAATGCTACTACTTGTTTCAGTCAATTTCAATACGACATTGAACGCGTTTTATAAACGTAAGCTCTCTGAAATGTACTTAACCCTTTTTGGACCAGAAGGGTATTTTTCTACCCCTGTACTAAAATACGGTTTCTATAAAACGCTTTCCTACACGCAAGATAAAATAAAAAGAAAAAATAAAAGCTCCATTCTGAGATTCAGTTTCCTTCTGCTTCCAAAGCTATTTGATCTTAAAAATTTAGCTTGTATGAGCGCAGCCTCTTAAAATGCCCGTCCCAGAAGGGTTTTCCAATAAGAGGTGTTATTTTGGTATTCAAAGAAAAATGCCATTTTTTTAAACAAATGATCGGATGTTTATTTCATAATAAAGAGGAAGGTATGCCGTTAATAATGAAAAACAACATCAGCCAAATGGCCACCACGACTACGTTTACAGGACAATATCCTTTTCATGAAATTTTCCATAACCAAATCGCAAAGTGGCTGCCCTATGTCCTCGATAGCCTCACGAATTCCATCTTTGAGGTCTTCAATCGATGCTGGACTTTTGGCGTAGACCTTATCTTTCACGTGGCCCCAAAGGAAGAAGTCGCAAGGTGTTAAATCACAAGATCTCGGTGGCCAATTGCGATCACCTCTTCGAGAGATAACACGGTCCGGAAACTTTTCCCGTAAAAAATCAATGGTTTCGTTGCTTGTGTGGCACGTAGCGCCATTTTTGTAGTGAATTTTAATAATTTCAATGCGTTGTTGAACCGTGTATCGTTCCATTTTTAGTAATGACGCAGTTTCTACTTGTCAAATGTCAAAGAATAAAAGCTTTAAAAGTGAGCGATTCGCAATAGCGGGCGATTCACAATAACACCTCTTATTGGAAAACCCTGTAGTAGAAGGACATCACTCAATAGTAATTCTATTCTTAGTTTCGTTGTTATGCGACATTTGTAATAATGTAATAATGCCGAATTTAGCTTTCACTTGAAAAATTAAAAAAATTAAGTGCTACGGTTATAAAGCCAAAAATGACTTTCTGCAAATGAAACATTGCTTTTGATTTCTTATCATTACAATAATGTTAAAAAGGCAATATGGTCTTGAACCTTTGGCCTTACAGCATCCCACCGTGTACTTACCTTTCTTCATACTGGCGTTTTCTTTGTAGTTCTTCTGGAAAAATTGAATGCATCTTTAGATGCGCACGAAGTGAACTCGTGAATCCATGCGACTGCAATACTCGCTCGCATACATTGCAAATCACTGATTGAGCATCAGAACTTTTAGTATAATAGCTCCACACCTAGAAACTCATGTTTTTTTCTTATATCAAAGTGTATCACACAGGCACAAAAAATGTATGAAATATTTTTGAGTAAAAACTTCGAAGCTTCGAATTTTTTTACTGCCTATTATGTTGAACGAATAGTCAAGCTTCGAAGCTTCGTAAATCCGAAGTTTTTTTCCTCTTCGAAGTTTTGAAACGGAGCTTCGAACTTCGAAGCTTCGAATACTTCGAAGTTTAAAAACTTCGAATAAGAATCATAGCCCTAGTTGAAGGCCTCGCAGCTACAGCCTATACAAAAAGTGGTAAGTTACTTGATTTGTTACAAACAACTACAATTAACCACTGGAAATAAAAACAGAAAGCAATAATTAAACTCTAATGTGAGTCCTTGGAATTTTTATGAGTTCTGTGAACTCTTTTGAAAAATGTCGATGAATCTATGGCTAATAGGACCAACTGGGGTTATATTATAATACGACACATATTTTTCATTGGAACTTATATGGGTTCCTTGAACTTCTGTATATATTCTTCATAAATAATATCAGTGGAACTAATTCATCAAAAGATCATTATCAAATTTGCCTGAGAAGTCTAGAGAACCCAAAAGAACATTATCAAACTTCAAATATATCTTTTTTTAAAGTCTTGTTACTTGTTAATAGCAACATTTCTGATATTTTCAAATAAAATTTTTGGAGAGCATTTGTTTTGAATCTTAATTTGACAAAAGTCGAATGATTTTTTATAAATTTTTTATTTTTTTTTTAAAGCAATGTTCTGGGAGTGCCAGTGTAAAAAAAAAAAAAAAAAAAAAAATTAAAAAACTAGTCAAAGATGGCATCTGAGGGAAATGTGTTATAAGTACGAGTTATTTTTCTTGTTGAGACTTATCTAATGACATATCATTTTTTAAGATCGGTTATAATCTGGTAAAGTTATATAAAAATACCATTTTGGGTGTTAATAAAGACCATCTTAAAGAAAAAATTCGCATGGTACCAAAATACACTCAAGGTATTCTTTCAAATGAGTTGGTGACACTGCAAACATTTTTTTTTCTCCATATTCGCCCTCCATACATACTCCACGGATTCACCCACTTCCTAATAGGAAGTTCCTATACAACTCATAATGGTTGAGCTAGATTTAGAAATAAAGGATACGGTGTGCTGTTATATGTGAACCTAAAAATGGGCGTAAGTCGCTCAATTTTTAAGCATTCATATTATGTGGTGACGGATATATCATAGTCGATACTTATTTTGTCATAACTTTAGTATAGATTAAAGTGATGTGTTTGTAGTATCTGGAAATATATTAAAAATGGTTTCGAAACCTCTAAAATGATTCATATGAATCTAGAATTTTCAGCAGCGAGCTCTGGAACATTATTCATAACTCGTCGAATCCTTATAATATGATTAAAAATTGCGGGTATAATAAATTTTGTTATTTTAGTTAATTTATGTTATTATGGTCAATTTTGTCAATGTAGTTAAAACAATTAAACAGAATAGAATTGTAGCTTTGGAAAAAAAATTTGAATAAAATTAAGGCATTACTAAAAAATTAAGCTCTTTTTCTCTATTTAGATCTTAAAATTAAGCGCCATTGTGAAGCTGACATTTTAAATTTCCAAATGTTGACTGCACATATGTGATCAGCAACCCTAAAAATTCCAGAGTACTAAATATTTACTTCATTAAGTCTTTTTTATAGCATCAAGCTTGTTCATGCCCCCCATTTTGAAATCGCCATTTTGAATTTACAAATTTTGACTTCAGATTCTTGATCGGCGGCCCTAAAACCCCTGGATACTAAATTTTGACTTCACAAAGAATTTATTATAGAATTTAGTTTGTTCATAGCCACCATTTAGAGGCCACCATTTTTAATTTTTAAATTTCAACTCATTTCTCAAAAACTCCTGGGTACAAAATTTGGACTTTATAAAGCCTTTTTTATAGAATTTAGCTTGTTCATGGTCGCCATTTTCAAGTCGTCATTTTGAATTCACAACTTTTGATCTCAGATTCGTGATCGGCGACCCCAAAAACTTCTGGATACTAAATTTTGACTTCATAAAGAATTTATTATGAGGCTTAAATTTAGCTTGCTTATGGTCGCCATTTTAAATTCGCAAATTTTGACTTCAGATTCGTGATCGGCGATTCCATAAGCCCCTGTGCACTAATTTTAGACTTCCTCAAGCCTTTATTATAGAATTTAGTTTGTTCATAGCTGCAATTTTGTAGCTACCATTTTGAATTTCTTAGTTCTAATTTAAGATTCGTCATCAGCGACCCCAAAAACTCCCGGGTACTAAATTTGGACTTCATAAAGCATTTATTATAGCATTTTGCTTGTTGATGGCCGCCATTTTCAAGACACCATTTTGAATATTCAAATTTTATCTTCAGATTCGTGATCAGCGACTAAAACAACTTCTAGAGTATAATTTTTCTATACATTACCCCTGTGTATTGTCCTCCTTTTTTTGACTCTCTGGCCCCACTGTGCATCGTGAATACCTCTATTGTTTTTATTACGTAAATAACACTTTTATTTCTAGCAGTATTATCGAAACTGCTTAAATGCCACTCATAAAATCAAGTTCAAGCTTTAACAAAGCTTTAAGTTGTGATAATGACAAATTTTGCCTACAAACGACACCATTTTGTTTACTCTCTGCGACTATTCAACCGATAGTTATAAAAATTGAACACGTGCAAATTTTACAAATTATACGCTTATTCATATAACATGTTGTAAATATTGCCTGATATTGCAATGAAATGCAAATTTTCTTCAATCAAATCATTCAAACGCAAAGATAAATATATTTAATTATAGATAGAGGAGAACAAAAAAGGCATACTTATTCAACTGTAGATAGTTTATACAAAAAATCAGTTGATCAGGTTGCAAAAGTTTCTATAGTTAGAATAAACAGCTCAGATTGCAAAATATACAAAGAATACTCAATGAAAAGAGAGAAGAAAATTAAATTGAAAATAACAATAATTATTAAAAAAAAAAACCCACAAAAACTTTAAAACGTTATCGTTAATATCAAAACTAATCGTGACAAAAGAAAATATACCATAAATGGAGTCAAGATAGAAATACGTAGACGTAGTATCCGATTTCAAGTCTGCTCAGATTATTATCTTATCTCTGAGCCAACAAAAAAAAAAAAAAAAAAAAAAAAAAAAATAAAAAAGTGAAAAAAGATAAAAGCTTTTCTTATCAGTGGAAAAAAACAATGTCGGTACTTTGCTGCTCAATTAAAAAGTGGCAACAGAAGTGTTCACCAGCTAAAACAATTAATAGAATTAATTCGAAAATCAACATCGAAAAATATACCACTTGCCGCTTTTGTCAAAGTTTAAAGCGTTAATAGCTGTTAATAATTGTTAATAGCTGCTATTTAATTATACGATCATTAAGTATGTTCGATTTAATTGATATCGTAATTCCATATGAATTCGTTATGAATACCATAGCGTTCTTATAAGTTGGGTAGAGCTTTTTTGAAAAGAAAACTTTTAAGACACGAAGTTATCATGTCCTAGGCTCGATACTAAACTAAGAAAGATCCATTACGATGACCATGAATATGATAAAATTTACCATGGCAGGAATTAAACAATTTTGTAGTAAAAAGAACCACTTTGTAACAGTTTCCAGTGAATTGTCTGCTTCGCCATAAATTGCAACATTGCAAGTAATATTAACTCTTCATTATATTTTTCTTATTTAATTTATTATTTTTATTTATTATTTTATTATTTTAAACTTGAATTTATTTCGAGGAAAAACAAATCTCATAGAAACATAAGGGGTATTCACACTGACTTGGGTAGTTGAGTATTGGTAGATTGAGTACTTTTGATTGTGAGTATCCTAAATTGCAATTAAGTACTTTTGACAAACATTTGTTTGCAACGGTATTCAATATCAAAACTTTGATTTGTATGTGTGGAGACACACCCCCTTGTTTAATGCTCATCCCAGTTTTCTAGTAGAAGGACATGACCAAGTGGACCTATATTGTTAGTTTCAATGTTATGCGACTTTAATTTTCATAGCTATTCGATGTCAAAAATTTGGTATGTATGGGCGGAGCCACACCGCCTTGACCAATGTCTGTCCAAGTTCTTTAGTAGAAATACTTCACCAAATAGTAACTCCATTCTGAATTTCAATGTTTTGACTTTTATTTCTATAGATATTCAATATCAAAAATTTTAATTGCATGCGCGGAGCCACACCCCTTTGTACAAAACCCGTATAAGTTTTCTAGTAGATGGACATTACCAAGCGGCAACTCCATACTGAGTTTCATTGTTATCCGGCATTTAGTTCCAAAGCTATTTGATACCATAAGTACGACGTATATGGGTGGTGCCATGCCCCCTTGTCTAATGGTCACTCAATTTTATCAGTCAAAATACAGGACTAAATAGTAAGTTCTCACCGACTTTCATTGATGTGTGATGTGTCAAAAGTTACACCAAAGATTATGGCAGCCGAAAAAATGCCACGCCCTTTGTCCAACTCCCATAACATTTTACCAGTGGAACGGAACATGTCAATCGAGGCCGAATACCTTATTCCAATGCTGTGCGACCTATAATTCCAAAGTTATTCGATATTGCAGATTTGGATTGTATGGCAAGTGACACGCCACCTTGTACAATGCTCGCTGTATTACCTGTAGTTAGTTTACTTTATTTTTATTTATAGTCAATTCAAATATTGTCTATTTTTGCGAATGGTTAATGCAAGAAGTTAATCTACTAAAAAAGTCAGGGGGTCAGTTAGAGTAGATTGGTAGATGAGTAGGTACTTGGGCACAATGTTACAACTTTACAAAAACAAAATGTACGGCATTTGCCAATCTTCCCAACTACCCACGTCTGTGTGAATACCCTATAATAAATTCATTTAGGAAATTCCAATCCCGTGAAACCTTCCTTATAGTTTTTTCCAAAATTTTTCCAAAAACTTTTTTAATTTATCCAAAAAGCGAGTAAATTTTGCACCAATAACGCATTTGCATAAACCAAAAACCGAAACGTAAATATTTAAAATTTATTTAAATACTTTTTTAATAAAATAAAATATTTAAACAAAATTAATAAAAAATATATTAAATTTATACACGAATTTTTTAAATTATCTTTCAAATATTTACTATTTGAAAATAAAACTATCGCAATTAAAGAAAATTTTTAAAAAAATATTGAATTTAAAAATCAAAATATTTAAATTGAAGAGGAGGAAGAAAAAGTAAGATAGAATTTTCAAAATATGCAGGTAAATGACAACTGGTGCAAGATATTCGTAAGGAAATATCGATTTGTCACTCCACCCTACATAGTTCCATTTTCGCACCCATCGCAATCACAAATCATACTGTCCAAATATACAGGCTATATTACCCTTGCAACAATAACTAAATGAGAACTATAAGAAACCTGCAAGAAATAAACAGCAGGAACAGAGTGCGATGCTGTTGCTGCTTGTCGGAATATGTGTGTACGTGTGCGATGCTGTTGCTGCTTGCTTGTATGGAATATGTGTGTACGTGTGTGGTATAAATAAAATTCAAATACGGGAAAAAACGAGTTGTAAGGAAAACATTTGATTTATCCACGTTAATATTTAAATAAAATTTATACTGAGGCGTGGATAATGCTAATATGCGTTATTTTCCTTAGTGTACTTATAGCTTTAAATACATCCCTTCGCAAATAACTCAAACCATTTTACAATGCGAATTCCGCGAAATTAAAGAAAAGCTATCCAACGTTACCATTTGATATACTGATGGCTCTAAATATGACAATAACTGAATCGGTCAGTTCCTAGGAGTATCTCACTTATTTTAATTTTTGACATGATTATGTTTGGGCGGTACATACAAAAGTGGACCGATCTTAACAAAACTCAGTCAGAATGCAAAAAAAAAAAAAAAAGAGCAATAGATGTGTATTAAAAATGGTCAAAATCGGTCAGACCCTAGGGGTATCCCCCCCCCTTGCACATATATTAATGATTAACATGAATTTATATGGGAGGTATGTACAAAATTTGACCGACCTTAACGAAAATTGGTCAGAATGCTAAAAAAAAGAGTAATAGATGTCTACTGAAAATTATCAAAATCGGTTAGACCCTAGAGATACCCCGCTTGGACCTATGTATATTACTGATTAACATGATTTCATATGGGAGGTACATACAAAGATTGACCGATCTTAGCGAAAATCAGAAAGGGGAATTTTTACCCCATCCCAAAATGGGAGTGGGTCCCCCTATACAAAATTATTTTTACAAAATTCCCGTTTTCCAAATTCCCCTTTTTTAAAATTCTACTTTACTTAATTCCCCCTTCACAAAAATCCTCCATTACAGAATTCCACTTTATGCTAAAATCACAAAGATGTGTTAGGTCGGTCGGCCTTTGACCGTACTTTAATCGACTTTATAGAAACTTTACGGGATGAGATGTCAGAACGCACGACCTTAACATTATTTTGCTTCTTCAATGTTGCTTTAGAACGTAGTGCGTCTGCCAGTAAGATCAACTTAGGTGATGCCAATGTAAGCAGTCACATAAGAAATTCCACAAAAAATTTCTTATGCCTAAATCACTCAATTTATGATGGTAGTGATTGTATCATATAATACATATAATGTAATAATAATGTAAAAAAAAAAATCGGTTGCAGTAAAATATATGTCCCTAAAAGCAGTTTTAATAAAAAAAAACATACATTACAAAACCAAAATCTGAAAGATAACAGATCTGAAGAGATAACATAACAAAACCCATGAAGATATGTGCTTACCATCGAAACTCAAAAATACCCACATATTAAGCTATCTCAAAGCAAATGCAACTTTTCTTCCATAGCAAATGTCTAGTTAGATCGTACTTTGCTGGTACTTTACTCCTTCGTATAATATTTACGCTTAAAATACGACTAAAGTTTGAGGTCCAAATGCGAATTGCTGCATAAGAAGACGTGAGCTTCTACTCTAGCTGTCAATGCACGACCTACCTCCCGTATTATTGAGATTTAGGAACCTATTATAATCAGGTATGGACACCACTACATTTAAAGCAGTGATATTTACGTAGTGCAGTGGTGTTCACTCGCATACTACTTCAATTTTCAACTTTTGTGCTTGTGTTAGTAGCTCTCTCACTCTCCACACTGACAAAAATATTTGTGCATGTATTAAGCAAGAATTGTGTTCTAATATCATTGTCATCATCATTATCTTTATCAGTATCAGTATTATTATCACTATCATTATCATTGTCACTGTCATTATGATTATTATTATTATTATTGACCTGCAATAACATGTATTTTGCACTGCACGAAATGTTTGAGGCATATGAAAATACGTTATTTGTAGAATAATAATAATAATTATGATATGGATAGTGACAATGGTAATGATAGTGATAATTATAATGATACTGATAATGATAACGATGATAATAATGATAATTATAACACAATTCTTGCTTAATACATGCACAACAATTTTTTCAGTGCAGAGAGCAAGAGAGCTACAAACACAAGCACAAAAGTCGAAAATTGTAGTAGTATGCATGTGAACACCACTGATTTAAAGCTTCTGTGTTGTTTCTGTTTGTCTTATGTCTTTGATTTGTTGTTGCGTTTTGTGATGATACAGAAGCCTTTGCTCTCAATTCTTTCTCTCAACACTCCCAAGGCGCTCTCTCCCCATAACTGATTATAATATATTATAAATAATGATGGATTATATTAAAATATTGAGTGATAAAGCGCGCGCTTTATATATGGTTTTGTTTTTTAAGGTTTTATTCTGAGAGCGTATAATTCTGAAATGTAGAAATTTACAAAGGAGGAATTTCGTAAAAGGGGAATTTTGTAAAGGAGAATTTTAAAAAGGGTGAATTTTGGAAGAGGGAATTTTATGAAGGTG
The DNA here is from genome assembly GCA_943735915.1 of Pherbina coryleti. Lineage (NCBI taxonomy): Eukaryota > Metazoa > Arthropoda > Insecta > Diptera > Sciomyzidae > Pherbina > Pherbina coryleti. Next base: position 128,258,112 of record OX030951.1, on the reverse strand, counting down.
AACTTTGACACTGGGAATTTTGGAAAGGGGAATTTCAACCCGCCCCCCTATATCTCATATATTAGGCAAAAAATATAGTACAATTAACACATTTGGGCAGGAGCACCAATATCTTATGTGAAGCTTCTGCACCGAATTCAATGACGTGGGATACATCCGATCTGAAAATATTTTATCTTTTCTCAACTCTCTTGGGCATCGACGCAATGTTGATTTCCTTAGCCTCTGTACAGGTACTACCACTACGTCAAAGTATCTTAAATAAGAATCAAAACATTATCTTGCACAAAACGCACGCTAATTCGCAGATATAAGAACGTGAGAAGTGTGCGACAAATTTTTATAAATACACCAAGAAAAAAAAAAACACTAGTAAAATCACCTAAGCCGTTTTGGGTGGAAATAATTTGTATGGAAATTAAAAACATATGCTTATTTAACAAAGTAATATATTGATTTATACATTGCTTTGAAAGCACATACTTTGATAACCAGCCAAAAACAAAATGTTTGATTCACCCAAGCCAAGTATATAATATATTAACTAATAGTGTAAGTAAACCATCGAAAATGTTTACACTTTATCAAAATTTTATGGACTTGAACACTACGTTAATCATATTTAGCAAGCGCTCTAATATAAACTGTCAAAGCCATAATGTATAAATTACAAAATACTCAGTTAATTTATCCAAATCAATATCGTTAAGTTAAACAAGTAAAACTCAGATAAAAAAAAAAAAAAATAAATAACTGGCCATTTCAGCCCTTGAAAGAACTTTGACCTAGCTTCTTAGGATCAATTGTGTTGTGCGTGTTATTAAGTTTGTACACAATTGACCGAGAAATGGACCTACAGGCTTAACGCCGACTCCGAACGGCGATGAACGAAATGTTCTTATTCTCAAGAAGCTTAACATGGCATTTTGATTACTCTCTGAGGTTTGCCATTGTCTGCAGAGAGGTGGCGGCCGTACAGAAAAATTATTTTAATTCAAATAATTTTCTGTCGCTGCTAGGAGGGTTCGAACCTGGGTCTTCAAGTTCGTCGACTTAGCGGCCACGCACTTTAACCAACTACGCCACGGACGCCAGTAAAACTCAGATGTTTTGACGAAAAACTTAAGAGGCTCTAAATTGCCAAAAACATATTATAAATTATAAATTTACTAGGTTTTTTATTAATTTTGCAAAAGCTTTTTTCTTGGTGTACTACTTTAAAATGTTTCTAAGTATTTGCATTATAAAAATTTAGTACCTGCGTCGTTATTACTTTTTTTGAGTAATGAGAAAAATCATAATAATAATAAGAAATTATGAGTGGGCGAAAGGCGTGGCCGATCATCAGAAAATTATGACATGATAATAAAGTGAATTATGTTAATAATGAACAACTTAATTTCGACGTTTTATATTTATTCATGTTCCTTCAACAATTCCTTCTTTCTTAATGTCACTCATCCCTTAGACCTCGTTACACTGTGCGCCAGTCTAAACGATATTAAATCGGAAATATTTTTTTTTCGAGTAAGATAATATGAAAAAACTGGATGAAATTCACTGAAAATTAATGACATTTGGGACTTCATAGGTTAAATATTTAGTTGTTAAAAATAAACAAATAAACTTTACAGGAGGAATCTGACATTGTTTCTCTGTTAAGTTAAAAAAGAAATTTCAAATTGAAAACATTAAAACGTCTAAATTACATGAATTGAAATGATGATTGTCTAAGGGTAGTTTTGCGGGTAAAAGGGTTAAATAATGAATTTGAAAAGATCACTTCTATGAGCTAACTCAGAAAAATTCTTCAGTGGGTTAGATCTACGGAACAATGACTACCGGAATCCATTGAGATTTTTTGAGTTATTTTCTGTTGTTGCACTATGTTAAGCACGTTAGAATTTTTTACAAATCCACTTGAAAACACTGTAAGGGTTTTATAAGCTTATTTTAGAGCTAATATTTTGAATTTTTAAGGAGCTTTAAAGCAAGTCTCTTACAATTTTCTTAAGTTATCACATTTAGCACTATCGAAGAATGTAAATATTTAAAGAATATAACTTTTTTTGCTTAATAAAGCTTTTTAATGGATTTTATATTGAGGTACTTAAATCAAATAACTGATATTTTTGATTTGAATTTGAATTCTCTTAAAAAATACACAGACACATATGCACATTGTACTCAAGATACGCACCGTTTAAGAAAAATTCAACGCAGATTAAATAGAAGAGCGTCCAAGAGCCCACAACAAATCAATTTAACTAAAAAAAAATCAATGCTTAATAAAATTTTTTTAAAGAATTATGAGAATGAAGTGCAAAATGAAACAAGTCGCACGCCAGCTGAATGAACAGCCAGTTATTCCCTACTGCGTCATGTTCAACTATGGAATTCCAAAACCAGCCGCAGCACAAAGCACAAGTAAAACGAGCCGAAACGACTTTACTCAAAAGCTCAGCGCGAGAAGCTTTTTTTCACTTCTTGTCTAATTAAGAATTTTTTTTTTGTATTTTATCTAAACTTGGAGATGATACAATAATTAAAGTAGCTAAAGGCGCAAATACAACAACAACAGCAACAACAACAACAACAACAATAACAATAACAACTGTAAGTAAGGAATGTTGTTTGAGAAGCAATAACAAATATTTGTAATATAAACGCTACTAGAATTTCAATTATACTGAAAAATAACTAAAATTAAGCAGTGATTGAAAATAAAAAACAAACATGCAACACTGACATTGGCTGCGTTTAAAGGAGCAACAGAGCTGTTAAAGCATGACATTGCAGGGAAGGTCTTACTTTTGGTTTTATTTGGTATGAACAAAACATTGAACAGACATTGAATTTTAGATGCACGTATTACGTATCTGGCGATAAGCAAACAGTGTTGTCTTAGAGAGGGACTCTTAGTGATAATAATAAAAATAAAGGAAAAAATTAAATTTAAAATAAAAAAAGAAGAGTTGGCTGTGTCGTGGACACACCCGTAGATTTTGACGTGACGAAGTTTCTTGTTTGTTGTTAGTGCTGGTGTTGTTTTTGCTGTTGTTGTTGTTGTTGTTGTTGTTGTTGGAGTTGTTGTTGATGTTGATGTTGATGTTGATGTTCATGTTGATGTTGATGTTGATGTTGATGTTGATGTTGATGTTGATGTTGATGTTGATGTAGATGTAGATGTTGATGATGATGTTGATGTTGTTGTTGTTGTTGGAGTTGTTGTTGATGTTGATGTTGATGTTGATGTTCATGTTGATGTTGATGTTGATGTTGATGTTGATGTAGATGTAGATGTTGATGATGATGTTGATGTTGATGTTGATGTTGATGTTGATGTTGATGTTGATGTTGATGTTGATGTTTATGTTGATGTTGATGTTGATGTTGATGTTGATGTTGATGTTGATGTTGATGTTGATGTTGATGTTGATGTTGATGTTGATGTTGATGTTGATGTTGATGTTGATGTTGATGTTGATGTTGATGTTGATGTTGATGTTGATGTTGATGTTGATGTTGATGTTGATGTTGATGTTGATGTTGATGTTGATGTTGATGTTGATGTTGATGTTGATGTTGATGTTGATGTTGATGTTGATGTTGATGTTGATGTTGATGTTGATGTTGATGTTGATGTTGATGTTGATGTTGATGTTGATGTTGATGTTGATGTTGATGTTGATGTTGATGTTGATGTTGAGATTGATGTTAATGGTTATGATTATGTTGATGTTGATGGTGATGTTCATGTTAATGTTGATGTTGATGTTGATGCTGATGTTGATGTCGATGTTAATGTTGATGTTAATATTGATGTTGATGTTGGTGTTGATGTCGATGTTGATGTTAATGTTGATGTAGATGTTGATGTTGATGTTGATGTTGATGTTTATGTTGATGTTGATGGTGATGTTGATATTGATGTTTTTGTTAATATTGATGTTGATGTTGATGTTGAAGTTGAGTTGATGTTAATGTTGATGTTGATGTTGATGTTGATGTTGATGTTGATGTTAATGGTTATGTTTATGTTGATGTTGATGTTGATATTGATGTTTATGTTAATATTGATATTGATGTTGTTGTTGATGTCGATGTTGATGTTGATGTTAATGTTGATGTTGATGTTGATGTTGATGTTGATGTTGATGTTGATGTTGATGTTGATGTTGATGTTGATGTTAATGTTTATGTTGATGTTGATATTGATGTTGATGTTAATGGTTATGTTGTTGTTGATGTTGATGTTGATGTTGATGTTGATGTTGATGTTGATGTTGATGTTGATGTTGATGTTGATGTTGATGTTGGTGTTAGTGTTGGTGTTGGTGTTGATATTGATGTTGATGTTAATGGTTATGTTGATGTTGATGTTGATGTTGATGTTTATGTTGATGTTGATGTTGATGTTAATGTTAATGGTTATGTTGATGTTGATATTGATGTTGATGTTAATGGTTAAGTTGATGTTGATGTTGATGTTGGTGTTGGTGTTGGTGTTGGTGTTGGTGTTGGTGTTGGTGTTGGTGATGGTGATGGTGTTGGTGTTGGTGTTGGTGTTGGTATTGGTGTTGGAGTTGTTGTTGGATTTGGAGTTGGTGCTTTTCGTTTAGCTTTTTTTTTTGCTTCCCCATTGGTTGTGCTCTAATTTCAATTAATCCAGCAAAAATTATGCAAATGCGTCACATTAGGCGGTTCCCTGGGGGTTTTTGACACGCCGTCAATTTTTTTTTTTATTTTTGTCATAAGCCCGAAGACTTCACCTTTGTTTTCGTTCCTTAAAATTTACCGTTGCACCAGTAGTCACAGAGTTAAAAATCCATGCAACGTTTTTTCATGGCTTTACCATTTTTACTGCATTATGTGACTGCATCCCTGAAATCATGACAACAAAATTTTTTTTGTAATTTAGTTGTGAAGCGTAATAACACATCCCTGCTGTCGTAAAACAAAATTTACTGTAGCACTCCTCCTGAGTGAGTAATAATTCAATGCAACGATATTACATTTCTGTTACATAAGCTGCTATATTCACGACCTGACTATGCCGGAATTTTTTTTTTATTTTTGTCGTAAAGCCATGTATAAAAACTTCATTTTCCTTTTTAAACTTTTATCGTAGGTTATATACTCATTGAGTAAAAATTCAATGCAACGCCGCTGCATGGATGTTGCGTTATCGATCTTTGACCGGCTCTCTCAGCGTCCCCATGATGTCAGAAATTTTTTGTCTAATTTTGTTGTGGGGGCTTCCAGTAGGCCTTTATTTGCGTATCGTATTTTTAATCCTAGCGCTAATACTCAGCGAGTAATAATTCCATCTAACAAATTTTCAGTTGCGTTGCTTACGCAGCTCCCACTACGTCCCTATGCCGTATTAAATTTTTTTTTTATTTTTTTAATATAGCCAAGGAATTAACCTTTACGGTCACACTATTTTTTTAATCATAGCTCTTATACTCAGCGAATAACTATTCAATGAAACGCAGATGAATTTTTAAAAAATTCATTTTTCAACTTTTTTGGAAACTAGAGCAGTATAACGTAACTTCGTCACGTCAAAATGTATCAAATTTTCCTTAAAATGTTGAAGTAAATAAGTAAGTAAGCTTTAATGAGTTTATCACTTTAATTTGATATTTATTTTTGTCATATAAATTTTAACAAAATTTTTAAATGTCAAAATCTACGTGAAACTACGTGGATTCGTTATTTTTAAACATTATTTTATGAATTTTAAGAAATATCTTCTTTCTTAGCAAGCTAATGTGTCGCCACATTATTTATTTTTTTCGAAATTTTCGAAGTTATTAGATGATCAGAAGAAATCATCAACATACACGCAAAGAAAAAACAAAAAATGTTTATCGCCAGTTTGCCGAAAACGAAGTTCGTTTGTCGTGCTCGAAATCGTTATTTGCAAACTTTTCAACAGTTGTCATAATAATAGTCAGTTGCGAGAAACTCGTCATTTAGTTGCAGGAAATTAATTTTGCTTGTCATAAACACGAGTGATTTTTAAATTGCAGCAGTTGAAAAATTGGTTTTTCCCAACTAAAAACTTCGTTTGTTTTCCCTTCATTGTATTAACACAACGCTTATAGTTCAGAGTCACTTTTTGGACAAATTATAACCATATTAGCAAATTGTCCGAATTATAAGCGTTGTGTGTACACAACGAAAGGAAAAACAAGCGAAGCTTAAAAATCATTTGCGGATATGACAAATTAAATTAATTTCTAATAATCCAACTAAATGACGCGTTTCTCGCAACTGAACTATTATTATGACAACTGTTGAAACGTTTGCAAATAACAATCCCAAGCACGACAAACGAAGTTCGTTTGCGACAAATTGGCAATAAACGTTTTTTTTCTTTGCGTCTTACTTACTTACTTATCTGGCGCTTACAACCGTAAGTCGCTTTTGGCCTCGTATAAGAAATTGCGCCAGCCATTTCTGTTCTGCGCTTGCTGGCGCCAGTTGGAAACACCAAGCGTGGTCAGGTTATCCAACACCTGATCCTTCCAACGAAGATGTGGGCGTCCTCTTCTGCGTTGACCACCACCGTGCACCGAATCGAATATTTTTTTCGCTGGAGCGTCGTCTTCCATTCGCTCAACATGACCTAGCCAGCGGAGCCGCTCGATTTTAATGCGCTTAACTATGTCGATGTCAGCGTACAGCTCATACAGCTCGTGGTTCCATTGAATTCGGTACTCGCCATTGACACAGATTGGACCGAAGATTTTACGAAGGATCTTTCTCTCGAAGGCTCCCAGAGTCTTTTCATCAGAACTGCTCAACGTTCAGGTTTGTGCTGCATATAATAGGACGGGCATGATTAGTGACTTATAGAGCGTGAGTTTTGTTCGTCGAGAGAGGGCTCTGCTTCTCAATTGCCTACTTAGCCCAAAGTAACACCTGTTGGCAAGAGTTATCCTTCGTTTTAACTCAATACTAACATCGTTGAAAGAGTTAATGCTGGATCCCAGGTAGACGAAGTCCTTAACAACCTCGAAGGAGATGTTGTCAACAGTGACGTGGTTTCCAAGACGCTGGGACTGTTTATTTGTTGACACTAGGTATTTCGTCTTATCTGCATTCACTGCAAGACCCATTCGACTCGACTCTTTCGCTAATCTGGAGAATACTGCGCTGACTTCGCGCGTATTATGGCCAATTATATCGATATCGTCAGCATACGCCAGCAGCATAATACTTTTGTAGAATATCGTGCCGCTGCGTCTCAAATCAGCAGCTCTGATAATCTTCTCCATCATCAGGTTGAAAAAGTCGCACGATAAGGAATCACCTTGTCTGAAATCTCGTTTGGTATCGAACGGAGGAGTGAGATCCTTCCCGATCTTAACTGTGCTGCTGGTGTTGCTCAGTGTCATTCTGCAAAGACGGATGAGCTTTGCAGGAATACCAAATTCAGACATGGTGGAGTATAGATAATTCCTTATAGGACTGTCGAAGGCGGCTTTATAATCGACAAAAATATGGTGTGTGTCGATCTGTTTTTCTAGGGTCTTCTCCAAGATTTGTCGTAGCGTAAATATCTGGTCTATGGTGGATTTACCAGGTCTGAAGCCACACTGATAAGGTCCAATCAACTGGTTTACGATGGGCTTTAGTCTTTCACATAGTACGCTCGACAGGACCTTATATGCGATATTAAGAAGACTTATCCCACGGTAGTTGGCGCAAATTGTGGGATTGCCTTTCTTGTGGATTGGGCAGAGCACACTGAGGTTCCAATCGTTTGGAATGCATTCTTCCGACCATATTCTGCATAGAAGCTCATGAATGCATTTAAATGGAGCTTCGCCTCCATTCTTGAAGACCTCAGCAGGTAAGCCATCGGCTCCTGCGGCTTTGTTGTTTTTAAGCCGAGCTATAGCTTTCAAGACTTCACTATGGTCGGGCAGCGGAACTTCAACGCTGTCGTCCACAATTGGGGTTTCCGGGATATCATCTCTATTGGCGAGATTGTTGTCGCCGTCACCATTCAGAAGCCTAGAGAAGTGTTCCCTCCACATCATCAGTGTACTCTGGATATCTGTCACTAGATTCCCATTTTCATCCTTGCAGGAAGAGGCCCCGGTCTTGAAACCATCGGCCAGGCGTCTTATTTTTTCGAAAAATTTTCGGACCTCATTCCTGTCACCATGCATCTCAATTTTCTCGCACTCACGCATTTCCGCTTCCCTTTTCTTTCGCCTGAAAATTCGTCTCTCTTCCCTCCTCTTCTCTTTGTATCGCTCTTAAGCAGCACGCGTTATAACCGCGTTTCCTTGCGTTTACCTTCTTAAATATACCTTGGATCAGACGAATCTGAGAATAAGAAATAACGCGAACAACTTTCTTGTTGTAACTCTTCTTTCCCAAATCGTCGGGCCACTGCTTGTAGAGGCGATGACGGCACTCCTCAGACAAACACTGAGTTCAGACATTCACCGAGGCACGCAGACCAAATGAAGTTTCAATGTAGCCAACAGTGACAATGACAATCATTGGTGGATTCGCCAACACCGTGTCTTCTTTAACAACTTCCTTTAATACTTTTCGAAAGAAAAGCTTTTAATAGCTAAGCTGATAAGAGCTTATTAATTGATTTTGAATTCTATAAGATGTGTCGGCTTACCTTATTCAAAATATTCAAGCTTTGATAGTGATTCACAAAGAAATGGTACCATATTTTTAAAAATATTAAGTCATATATTTAGTAAATATTTAGTTATATGAAGAGATGAGTGAGTGTAGTTTTTTCCAGCCTAATCAATTTGGTGTTTTTTTCTACATCTCTTTTATTATTTATTTGAGTATTTTTCATACTTCATGAATTAGCATAATATTTTTTAACTACCACAACTAGTCAGTTATTTAAAAAATTCCCCAATAATTTATTGGCCGTCCAACGAATGAATGTGTGCGCATGAGCAAAGTCAGACACGATTCGTCAATGAGCAACCATCAACGTGTTGTGCATGTAGCATAATAATCAGTTTCTTCATAAATGAATGACGGTAAACAATCTCAGAACTCCATACGAGGGCAATTTGATAAGTCAGCGACTCTTTTGAATAAAAAGTTTTTGTTTTTTTTTTTTTTTTGCAAAAAAGCGATGTATTTCTCAACTTTTTATTTCTCTTTTCCCATTTTTTTATTCCTTTCAAATAAAAGGTTTTATCAAGGTTCTCCAAATAAGCGTTTGTTTCAGTGATGCCTCTTCATTAGACACAAATCTCTTACCGTCGAGCCATTTCTACAGGTTTTGAAATAGGAAATAGTCGCAAGGGGCTAAATCTGCAGAATATGGTGGATCAAGCAATTCGTAGCCCAATTTATACATTTTTGCCATGGCGACTACAGACGCATAGACGTTCGTTTGAGCGCTCGAAACTATAAAATTTTCCAAATTCTTAAACTTTTTTTTTTTAATTCTTAGTGAAAATCTTACAAGCTTTTGAAATTTTCTATCGTTTTTTTATGTATCTATAATGCACCCCAAACACTTATCAACTTACCGACCAATTTCGACAGAACTATCAGAAAATCAACTTGTGTGTGGCGCAGTCCGTTGATTTATTTGGCAGTTGTCGAGTCGGTTGAAGAAAATTTAAAATATTTTGATTTTTTATACACAACTCATCAAGTTGGGAGCTCGATCAAATAGTGTGTGGAGAAGTCGGCGACTCAAATGTCACTCAGTTGCCAACTCAGTTGTTCGGTAAATTGATAAGTGTATGGGGTGCTTAATACTTCTCGAGATATAAGGGTCGAAAGTTCGAACTTTTATGTTCTCTGCACTAGTTTTTTATATTCAGTATTCTTTTGCATCTTGGGAATGATTCTGTATATAAACGGTGGGAGAGTTTTGGTTGGGTGTTTTTTTTTCTACTTACAAATAGGATATTATCTAATATTTAATAGTACTAAAATTATAAAATCGTTTCTTGTTCGACGACAGCAATACCATGGAATTTACCCTTATTTTCACGATTTTTCAGCATTAGGTAAGCCTAAAAAGTAAGTAACTAGTTTCAACAGTATACGAGACATGAATCCTGGAATTTCCTCTTTACATCTATATATGAAATTCCCCCGCCTGTTGAACAAACTTTTCATTTTAAGAAAAAAATTACGAGGTTTAGAGAAAAATTCGAAAAATAACGAGAGTTTAATGATTTCACATAGTATATTTATCCTCAGAGGCGTTTTCAGGATATAAAAAAAAAAAAAAATCATGTTCGGTCCATTTTTCTATTTTTGGAAAAATCTCCAACTTTTCTGTGTAAATTGCAAGGATTTCACTTCTTATGAAAGGTAATCTCGTTGTTTTGTTTTGATTTATTGGCTCTCCTCGCTCATGTCATGCTTTTGGGCAAATCCTGTGTAAAATCAGCTGATTTCTCCGGTTTTTGTTTTTTGTTTCACTGATTTAAGAGTTCATTGAAAAAAGTAAACAACCTGCTCTTTTGTTTTTTGTTCTAAAATGCAGTTGGTCTACGAATAGATTTCTCAAAACAAGGTTCGGGAAATAGCAACGATGGCTGTACTGCTCGACGGTTTTTTGAAGATATTAAAATCACAAGAACCATAACAAAACTTGATGGCGACCTGCTTAGTCGTTTTAGTAAAATTCGAAATGCCATAAACTCTCGACACCTGATGATGCAGAAAAATTTGAAAAATTTGCACTTGATACTCTCAATTTTTGTAACTCCTTGTATAGCGAATGGAGATATCTTACTCAAAAGCTCCACCAGGAGATATAACCACAAACAAAAGATCTTATGTCATGGAGAGAGTCATGATAAACCATCACTTTTTTGCTATTGGAGAATTAACTGAGGAGGCTAGGAGGCAAAAATATAGAATTAAAAAAATTTGAGATTATCCAATAAGATATATTTTAAAGTTGACGACAACTGAATATTCGTTTGCGGCAAATACAACTCGCAAACGAAGTGTAGTTGGTGAATTGTTTAGTTGCGGTAAACGAAAAATTTCTTTGCGTGTAGTGTTAGTAGTTGAAATTCTCTCTAGTGATGGGTAAAGCACCTGTGAACATCAGCTGTTTACGAATAAAAGCATACAGTTTTCTGTTCGCTGTTTTTTTACCCACTTTTTTATGCTCTTCTTATGTTTGACAGCTACTGTATCCACCACTCCGAGACGAGGCTACCTTGTTAAATATACCTTGGCCTGATCCAGCAAAGCCAAAAGAAGGCTCACGTTATGGGAATACAATTGAACCGCCGTTTCATTGAAAATAATATCAAGTGGGTTAAGGAGCACTTGGAGAAACCATTCGAAGCGAAATTTCACCAATTGACGAAATGGTCGATTGGTATTTACCCCAATTCCTGACCCATTTTGTGTAGAATTCCTTTCCTCATAATATTTTCAAAATTTTTGTCCTAAATTTTGTTCTTAGCGCGTCCAAATCCTTGTTCTATTCTCTATTCTTATCCTTGTTCTCATCCTTTTTTTAAGTTTACCCTAAATATGGCTGAAAGTATGCTTAAGTCTCTGTCCTTATCCTGTCCTAGACCTTTTCCCAATCCTTGTCCTTATGCTTGCCTAATTCCATGCTCTAATCTATGTCCAAATCTTTGTCCTACCCCTTATGTTATTCTTGGCCCTAAATTCTTGGCCTCATCTCTTTTTAAATCTTTGTTTTTTTCCATATCCTAATTTTTGTCCTAATACTTGTCCTAATTTTCATTTTAATTTTATTTTAATTTTCATTTTCTATTTGTGTTTTTGCTTTTAGGTGATACATTAACATTTATCTTAGCGGCATGTAATATATCCATCCACATCGTTGGATGGAATGCAGCATCGTGCATTTAGGTTTAAGCGTTTCTCTAAAAACCTTATGACGTCATTAATTTTTGTTTTATTTTTTATCATGTGGTCAAAAATCACAGCTTTACTGTCGTTCCATTTTATTTATCCATTTAAATTTACCGTAGCGCCTATAGTAACAGAGTTGTAATTGCATGCAACGTTTTGTTTTTGCTGTTGCATTTTTACTGTATTCAGCGGTTGCCAACGTGGTTTCATGGCTCCAAACATTTTTTTTCAAGTCGTTATGAGGTCAAGAAGCCATTTTTTGTAGTAGTAAAATAAAATTTTTTGTAGGACTTCGTAGCACTCAGCGAGTAAAAATTCCTTGCAACAATATTCCATTTTTGTTGCATAAGCTAGTATCTCTGTGACCTGACGACGTAATAGTTTCATTTTTTTTATCGTACAAATTCTTCATTGGTGTTTTATAAAATATTTACTGTAGTGCATAGGCGTCCGCAGGAATTTCACAAGGGGGGAGGGGAAAAGAATGCATTGGTGTGCACGTATATGAAAACAATGATATGAAAACGTAACATATACACATAAGAAATAAAAATATATAAAAATTGTCCAGTCCAGGGGCCAAGGGTCCCATCTGCTGCCCCCCGTGGACGCCCTTGCTGTAGTGTATACACTCAACTAGTAATAATACCATGCAACGTTACATGATAGCTGCATTTTCAATCTTGCAAAGGCTCTCTGCGCGGCCTTATGATGGCATGCATTTTTCGTCTATTTTTGTCGCAAAGGCCAAAAACCAGTCTTTACAAAGAAGTAATAATTTTTACCTTAGCCTCCATATAAAATAACGCGGTATAATTCCATTTAACAAATTTTCAGTAGCTTTGCTTAAGCAGCTCCCTTCAGGTCTCGATGACGTCTTTAGTTTTTTTTTTTATATTTTTGCCATTAAGTCAACAACTTAACCTTTACTGTCGTATCATTATTTTGGTAATAGCACCCATACTCAGCGAATAAAAATTCTATGCAACGCCGATGCATTTTGAAAAAATAAAAAAAAAAAAAAAACCAAACAAAACAAATGTTAATAAAAAATTATTAGTTGCGTGCTTATCACAAAAACCACATAGTTTTTCATAACAAAATGGTCTCCACACCATCTTAGGTGTACCATCAGTTAAACTACCTGAACCCTAAAATGGAAGTGTGGAAAAAGGGAGGAGCTAACAACAAAATAACACAACTTCAATATGCTCTGATCGCGGTAAACGGCTGTGATCGAACTTCGAAGAATCACATGATTCAAGGCTAACTATTCCAAAAATTATGATACGATCTAGGTTAACCTTGACACAGGGTGCATCGAAGTAGATAAGAACTCAGTTACTTATTTAAGCGTTCTCTTTGTCAAAAATAAATCCGGGTAACTTTCTCGGTATATACAGTGAAAACTCATGCAAGACTACTGATTAGTTGATGTAGCGGCCAACGAAACAGTCTGTATAGTCAAGCAATGTGTGATTTGCTCTACACAGAGCCGTTGTTGTTGTGACTGTTGTTGTGAACTAGAATGACTTTCAGCAAAGTCGTGAAAACACCTTTCCAAGAAATCAGATGAGAATAGTTGAGTTTTAAAAGATACAAAACGTTTGTGTGAACAAGATATTAAAAACGTGCAGTTTCTGATGGGTCAATATCTTATCTTTTATCATAAATATTTTTTATAGCGAAAAATTTTCTTTAATTTTTTTTTTTTTTTTATCAGACGAATAAACGACAATTTTTCACGGTGAACAGATAAGACAAAAAAGTTATAAATATTAAGAAATACAAAAAATTACCAGCTCATAAAATGACAGCACTTGGCAATGAAATGGAATTTTTTCTGGAATTTTATCAATCAACAACATATGCAGAGTTGTTTGCAGAGGTGAACTTTTGTTTCAAAATTATTTGGAACAATAACAAGAAAACAACACATAATAACAAAAAAAAAATAAAAAAAAAATCAACGAAAGCATGACAGATACTAGACCACAATTTTTTCTCGCTGAAATTTGAATTCGATGTTTTTGAAATGTGGATTCAGTTCAAAAGTAATAAATAAAAGCAGCATGAAATGAGCTGCGAACGTTAGGAAATTTGCAAAAATAAAAATACTGCCAAATCCAGAACTATGACAGAACAATGCCATGACAGAATTAACAACTTGACAAAATTAACAACATGGCAAAGTGGAAATAACATTTAAGCGCGATTTTGGCACGTGTATTTTATGTGTCAATTTGACATTCTTACGAGTATTTATCTATACTAGTATCGCCTGTTGTCGAAATTCGACCATACCAATATCGATGTTTTTCTTGTTTTTTTTTTTTTTTTATTGAAAAACGCTTGGCAAAGTTGAAAAGAAGATGCTTTATCTTGAACGCATCAATAGATTTTGACGTGACAGTGTATCTTTATTCTTGTCCCTATCCTGGCATTCGTTCCCAAACTTGTCTGTATTCATATTCTTATTCTTATATGTGTTCTAATAATTGACCTACTTCCAGTCCAAATTCTTGTTTTAATCCATGTCCAAAGTTCGGACCTTATTCTTGTTCAAATCCTTGTTCTATTTCCTTTCTAAATCTTTGTACTTATTGTACTTATTTTTGTTCTATTTGTTGTCATTATACTTTTCCCAATCTTGGCCCAAATATTGTTTTAGGTATGTCTAAATCTTCCATGTCCATTTCGAAATATTCTTCCCAATTCTTGGCAGAGCTCTTGTCCTTATACTTGTCCAATTCTATAATCTAATCTTTGTCCTACTACTTATCTTATATCTGGTCTTTACTAACCCCAGTAACCACCAGGTCAAGTAACTTTAAAATTAAATTTTTCCTAACAGTAAAATTTTTTTTAATCATATTTGTCGTTCCTCTTATACACTCCAAGTAATAATTTTATCCAACGCCGTTGAATGATTGAAGAATTTTGGTTCGCAGAGAGGCTATCGCAGAGAGAAAAATTAAGAAAAGTGTACCAAAAAATTCGATATTTACGTCTTAATATATAAGATATATATAATAATAATATTTAAAATATATCAAGTAGATAAGGAAATGGCTTAAAACATAGATTTTTGTGTATAACTTTGGAGTGGTTTGAAATATTTGAAAAATTTTTTTTCAGAAATTATTTTTTAAGCTGTAGAACTTTGTAAAAAATACAAAAACAACATTTTGAAAAATGTAATTTTCATCAAAATAATCATAGGGGTAGCTAGATGATAGAAACACTTAATTAAATTATGTGTAAAAATGAAGCAATTCTTGCAAATAAATGATATGTTATATGAAAGAGTGTGAGAGAAGAAAATATAAAAAAAAAAAATACAAAAAAAAATGTCTGGTCTAATTTTTGAGCAAAAATTTAATATTTTAGAGCATTTTTGAAAACAACATAAGAAATTGAATTAGTGATATAGCGGTAAATTTTTTCTTATTTCTCCAAAGTCATTTAATTAAACTTTCAGACAAAGAAAATTTAATGAAAATCGATGGAAAAATGGCTGAGATATTTGCTTGCAAAATCAAAATTTGAAATATCAATTGTTTTTTTCTCATTCTGAGGCAATGCCATTGCTTTAAGAAATGCATTGCATGGAAAAAATCTACAGGTTTTGAAATATCTTGAAATATTTGAAAATAACTTTTGTTCTCATAATAACGGGAGATTTTTTTAACAAACTATTAGTGGAAAATATTAGCAAATAAGTTTTCGTATACCGTTATTTTTTTCAACCAACGAATTTTCATACAAAAAAGTTTTACTGAGAACATCTATAGTTTTCGAGACATCACAATAATTTTGATGTCAAAATAACGGAAATTTTTCAAAATTTACTATTTGTAAGCAATTCTACCATCACAATATATATTGACACTTGTTACATGAAAAAGTGCTTATTGTAGGGTAACCGTAAACGATGCCGAAAATATCAAAGTATTTTTTGCACATCTTATGAATGTCTAAATTTCTCTCTTATATCATGTTTTTCGATCGCTTACAGTTTAGCTTTTATTTAATAAATACTCTTTTTCCGCTCATATTTGAGGTCAAAGGTCACCAATCTTATATTCAATCATATTGTGCTGCTAGACCTTTCATCTGATACCACATTTTTCATTCTACCTTTTCCCAGTTCTGAGATCCCTAACTAAAATTGATATAAACTTTCAACGTTAATATTTCGGGTCAAAGGTCATCAATTTAAAATCTAACATAATTCGGCACATCTATGGTGCAGTACCTTTCGAATGATGTACGTTTCATTGTCCTTATTCTAAAATAAATATTGAAAAAGTGTACGACAACATTCGATGTTTGCGTATTAATATATAAGATGTCAATGAGTGATAAATGTATAAATTGTTAATGACATAATAATAAGTTCAACATAAAAAGCGTTTAAGTAAAGTTATTTTTATTTCAAGTGGTTTTTGCTCAATTTATTTTTATGTCTTACAACATTTAGCCCGACATTAGTGCTGCTTTGGCGCTTCGATAGTTCCCAAAAAAAAAAAAAAATTCAAGTTCAGTTAAAATCAAGGCGAAGTCATTTGCGGCTCATATTCATAATAAAACAATTTAAAACGTTTTTAATACTTAAAAGCTATGTTGTAAGTACAATTCTGTCCCTGAAAGCGTGTTTTATCAAACGCTTATCAAGACATTTGCTTATCTCAAGAGCAGTCAATAAATAAAAATAAAAGCTTAAGCAATCTTCTAAGGCCAATAGTAAATTTGGTCGAAAAAAATATTTAGTTCAATTTTATTTAAATCTTTAAAGCATTAAATCTTTATGATGATAAAATTTGTTTTAGTCAATATGTTATTGGGTATTTTCAGAGCGATAAGATTGTTGGCGGTTTTCAGTAGCTTGGATTTAACTGGCTAAGATAAGCTTTTGAATTTTTCGAAATTTTTTTCTATGGGACAAGGTTTACCATATTCCAAACGTATCTTCTATAAGGTAGAATTTGAAAATAAACTGAACAGTAATAAGTTGAATTCTTAAGCCATTTTCTGAAAGATAAAAAAGAAAAATATTTCGCGTACTTATACTCAAACGACGTTTAGTCTATATATTAATCAGACTCAATTTCTACGGCACTCTTATAGAATTAGGTTCAAGTCTTTGCTAGAGAGTGTATGTCCATGCAGGCGTACTCTGGGCAAAAGCTCGCAAGAAAAATGTTGATGCGTTCTAGCTCAGTGTTAAACAGCTTTGCCCCACAAATACATTCTCATTTTGCTTTAACACAAGCGAGCTTTTAAGCTTTCACTGAAAGCAAATTGTGTGTTATTTTGCAAAAAGACTTAGGCCAGTTGAATGCTATTGCACACAGTTTATATTTCAAGTTTATTTATGGAATTCACAAAGGTTGATAAGGTAAAAGCGAAATTAAGGTAAAGCCAAACCTAGAAAATCTAATAATAATAATAGCTAAGAAAAGAGAAATTGATAAAAGTTAGAAAAAGTATATAAAAAAAGATACGGGCTAAGAAAAAATCAATGAAGAGAATGGAAACGACTATGTAAAAAGAAATATATATATAATGAGATAAATGCAGTAATTAAAAAAACTTATTATAATTATTATTATTAATATTTATTAATTATTATAAAATTAAATTAATATAAAATAATAATACTGAATAAATAAAAGAAAATTATTACATATATATGAGTTAAAATAAGGTAAAGTATTGAGAAATTAAATTACTTGATTAAAAACAGACGAGCAGCATAAATGTTAACTGTTCGACGGAGAATTTCAAACTGATGCTTTCGTGAATGTATTTCGGGGCAAAGCCGTTTAACACTGTTCCATGGTATAATAAAACAAGGTAGCATTGACAACTGCTTATTTTCTCTTCTACAAGAAAACATCTCCTGTCAAAAACAGCTTTTTGTGTAAATGCATCTGCAGCTGCTGTGGTTGTTGTATTTTCTCACTTCAACGTTTTCAACATTGTTAGTGTTTTGAATGGCCGATTCTAAGCACACTCATTTTGAGTATATTTTTTGACAGGAGATGTTTTCCCAAGCAACTGTCAATGCTACCTTGTATTATTATACCATGCACTGTTCTAGTTAAAGAAGGTACTTCAAATCATTGATGCTCAAACGCGCACAAATGTGCAGATAAGCTTTTGTGCTTTCACACGTATATAAATCTCACGCATACAAAAAATAACCCCAGTTCTCTCTGGTATTTCAAGCGGTGGGGGATGTATCCAAAGCCCTCCAGAGGGGAAGCATGGGGGGCATTTACACTCTCGTGGACTGGAAAATGTTATATCTGTTTATTTCCTATGTGTATATGTTACATTTTAATATCATAATTTTCATATACGTGCACACCAATGCACATCTTTGCCCCCCCAATCCCCCCCTTTCCCCTCGAAAAATTCCTGTGGACGCCTATGACTATGTCGCTTGTTTTTTTCAATGCACGCAAAAAAAAAATTCAGGCATGAACTGTGAAATATGCTTTACTTAGAAAAAAAAAATATATTTTTCGTTTATGTAATTTTATTCAAAATGATTTCTGTTAGTGGTCAAGTAAGATATTTTTTAAAATGAACGCTTTAAATGAAGCGCAATGTTTGCTTTGCTACATTTCATTAGAATGATATGTTTTGATAACATAAGATTAATTAAAACATATTTTATCACAACATAAGATTCATTAAACAAAACATAATATTACATCATAAGTTATCAGAAATATAACGTATCATAAAAATAAGGACCCAATTAGCCGTAAGAGTGAACACCCTTAATAGTTTTGACCAATTCAAGGCTAAGCCATTTAAAAGTTTCACTTGTATTTTATAATAAGTTTAGACATCGCATAATTGTGCAACAGAATGCTTACACAATAGATTTCTCTCAGTGAAAAAGCTTAAAGCTCTCTAACACAGACGCAAAAATGTCTATGTTGTAGAATGAGCACCACTGCTTTAAATACAGCACTTTAGAATGGAGTGTAACAATTGTGGTAAATCTTGGAAAAAACAAAATTTTATAAAGAGAGCCAACGTCTGAAAGTTATAAAAAACACGATTGTGTTGTTCTCTGATGTTATGTAACAGAAAAGTGGATAAAAGCTCTAGTTGCTAATAATGGAAAGATTTGTTCTCTCACCCAAAGAAAAATTTCTTGGTGTCCGTGGCTGAACACATTAACGTGCACACCAGCGATGCCAACTTGCGGGGAATTCCCCGTTTTGCGAGAAATTTTATTTAATACGGGGAATCGGGGAATGAGTTGTTTTATGTGGGGAATTCGCAACTTTTAAATTTTTAGTCATCTGACTTTTTTGCTTTTATATTCAATATGAAGTGAAATGACAGATAAAAGTGTTTTCCTATAATGTATAAATTGATTTAATATATTTTAACTTTGCCACTTTCCACTGCTTTTGTAGAAAGACTATTTTCTCAAGTCAATTTAAATAAAACAACATTGAGGAATAGGCTTTCAAAGCATAATATCGAGCTTACTTTGCATTGCAAGCGTATTTTCTCTAAATAAAAATCGCAATATCTTGAAATAACAAGAGAATTACTTCATAGATTGAATCACTTAATGTACGATCAAAAAAACTAAATACTTGGGGCAAAATTTTGTACCTCTGGATAAAATACTGGAAATACCAGGAAATATCCAGTAGTTAAAGATAATCAGAAGTGAGATATTCCTTAGTGTAGGCTATATTTGGAACTGAAAGGCATAACGCCAAAAACGCATATCGATGGTAAAGCTCACAATAGTGTTAATTGACCTTTTGGCGAAGATATTTAGGTTTGGTGTATATTGCAAACCATCAATATAATATCTACCTTGTGCAAATTTATTGAAAATGTATAACCAATGAATGCCGGTCAGTACACAGTTAAAATTAGTGTTTTGTACTGAGATGTATTGAAATTTAGAAACAAAATCGACGTTCCTGAACAATTAAATTTTACCATTTAACACTTTAGAGCGCTTAGAATGTATATTTCATGGTAAAAAAATGTTCATAAATAGTAATAGAAATATAGTAAATATAGATTAGTCCGTTTCACGCTATGTGTCATAATGAGTATTTATAAAATATTAATTTCTTCGTATTAGCTGCATACGTTTTTTTTTAAGCTAAAATATTGTATTTATTTGTCATTTGACTCACATATTGACTCTCAGGCAAGTGTTATGCCTTTACCTCAGTTAATTCAAGTTAATTCAAGGCAATCTCATTTACAAAGTTCTTTACCACCAACTACAACATCAAATCTAAATATTGATTAATTTTGAACTTTAGTTGATTAGAACTGGGTTATAAATTTCGTCATATTGCATCCGCCATTTTGACTTTTGTTATTCTGACAACAAAGTCGGAAGACGGTCACGTGTTTAAAAAGGCAAATTTTTGATAAAATTCAAGTTAAAAAAGTGGTACATAGCACAAATTTATATTTTTTAAAAAGAAATACAGGTTTTTTTAAAAATTTTTTAGAAATCTATTGAAAGATTCTGAAAAAGAAATTTTTTATTGAAAATAAATTTTAGTTATTTTTAAATTTTAGTTATGAAATTTTAGTTATGAAAAGCAGATTCTAGTTCCGAGAGTCCCAAGAGTTTAAATTCTGTAATACTTAAATTCTCAGAGAGTATGAGAGCATTAATGGAGAGAGCAAAACTAGGTACATACATGGTATAATAATACATGGTAGCATTGACAACTGCTTATTTTCTCTTCAACAGGAAAACATAAACTGTCAAAAACAGCTTTTTGTGGAAATACATCAGCAGCTGCTGTGGTTGTTGTTTTTTTTTCACTTCAACGTTTTCAACATTGCTTGTGTTTTCAATGGCGGATTGTGAGCGCTCTCTTTTTGAGTATATTTTTTGACAGTAGATGATTTCCCAAGCAACTGTCAATGCTACCTTGTATTATTATACCATGGGTACATAGAAAACATTATTTTTGGCAGCTATTTTAAAATAATCCCACCATGATGGAATAAATAAGGCTGTCGCAAGGGTGAGAGCGAGTGCCCATAAATGTCAAATCGAAGTTGACAGCTCATACAAAATCTGAAAGCGAAAATTGATAACATGTAAAGCCGATGACGTTGTTGTTCTTGCTTTTCATTGATTTTGACAATTGTGGATACTGAGAAGAGAGTACGATCAGCCCCGAGACAACCTTATAAATTCAACCATGAATCCCAACTTGTTATTATTTTAAAGTCTGATTTTTAGATGTCAGCTATAGAATTAGGAAACGTTCACCTTCTGAACTTTACCTTTATGAGTTTGACAATGAGAAGTACCACTATTAGCTGAATTATTGACATGTGTTATGTAAATAAACTCCATAAAAGCTGTCATTTATGTGATTTTTTATGGAATATGGAATAAAGTTTCATGTCAAATCAAAATTTAATGATGAATGAAAACCAAGCATTACTAGGTGAATATGGAGAATTTCAGATAAGGTTAAAATAATCGAATAAAGAGCTCAATTCGGCTAGATCCACTACTCTGCAGTGTAACCAACTAGTTTAATAGCAGTCTGCATACTAGTTGAAAACTGAGCAGTACCAGTTCAATAACGTCTTTTTTCATATACCCATGGAACATGGCGATGAACCATTTTTAACATGGCGATGTCATTGGAAATATCAATCAGTATCAACTAGTATATCAACTAGTATGTTATAGTTAGTTAAATTCTAGTTTGTTGTGACAAGTTGTAAACAGATCATACATATATTGCCATCATCTGAAAAACTATTTCACTATTGTCAAAACTATTTGGGTTTAATCAGTTGCGCAAGTGGATAGTTTTGATATTATTTAAACTAGGTCCGTTTGATTAGTTTCGCAACTGGTTTATTTTGATTGAACATAAACTAGTTAGATTTCTAGTTATTTTGCTAATTACAAAATTGTGACAAAATATGAACTAGTTTCTTTTGAACTAGTATACAAACTGCTCATGACTTACTGATGATTAGTCTTACACTGCAGGGTACTTACTGCACTACACCACCAGTACCTGTGAAATATCTAGTTCGAAATACGATAAGAATTAATTTATACTATTCTGGGCTACTTATAAGTGAATTATATCAGATATTGGGCAATAGGACTAGTATAGGAAAAATTTTCAGTCTTTTCATTTCATATAAACATTTGAAAAAACAATATCAGTTCAATTGCTTGACGAGGCACTAGTAATGGTTCTTCTTAGAATAAGCTTCGAACATTCTTTTTTCAAATTTCTTTAATAAAATATTTTTGTGTTAACTGCTACTTTATAACATCGTTAGACAAAAATGTGATTCTATCATTTCAGTGAAAATTAAAGTGAAAATTAGAATGTTTGTTTCTTACTTTCATAATGAACTTTATTTTCAAAATCTAGGTTGTAACCGCAACAAATGTTTGGCAATAACACTTACGAAGAAAACAAGCTACATATCTAGATCTACATCTAACTACAAAAGCTTTTAACTTTTGACTAATTAAACGTTTTGTCCAACCGCACCTTATTTTGTTCTATAGAAGTTAGTCTGAAGAAAGGTGCAACTAATTGAACACATCAATATTTAATAGATTTTCATGCAATTAAATATTTAGGAGGCAATAAAGAAAATAGGACAGGAAAATTTGAGATAGAGCGGAAAAGGAAAATAAAATAACATGAGTTTCGATGATTATAAGTGGACACGCAGAGCAGAAAATTCAATATTATAAATGATTTTATCATCTTATAGATATACAGATACGCATGTAAGCAAATTATTGAAGATACACCTTAGAAAGTAGGTCAAATAAATCAAAATCATATTAAAAAAAAAAAAAATCAACTACAACTCTTAAGATCAATTAATTAAAAACGAACAAAAAAATTAACTACTGAGCTCTAAAATTAATTTCAACTCTCAAAAAAGGTATTTTCACTTATTATGTTGTATTCCGTAAAAGGTGAGTATATTCATACGTAAACGTTTAAAATTAACAACAAATCACAAAGCTTTACGACTCGATAATTTTTCATTAGGTGCTATAAAAAGAAGTTAACCAACAAAAATAATAATAAAAATGATAATATTCGAAACAATACCACCTCAAATTCAAATGAGAGTTCAACGCGCAATATGCTGGTTAGCAAAGTTCAATGACTTGAGTTCAGGTAATTGACTGAGTAAGTTTCTGAGTTTATTGTAAGTGAGCAACTGAGTGAGAAAAATGTTTTTGTAACATGTAGTTAATGAGGTGGGCTTTATGACTTTGGTGTGTGCTGCTACTTTTATGACAATTGGCTACCCAGTAGGAATTTAGTAAGAAGCACAATTGTTGCCAGCTTTTCATGAACTTTTTTAAAACTTTGACACTCAAGAATAAATTTGAAAAGCTGGCAATAAACGTGGTTATCTGAAGAACTGTTTTGATTTTGGAAAAATTAAAGTATATTTCAACTCAAAATTGAAAACAAAAATATAACTCATAAATTGTAAATTTTGTATGTAGGCCAGTGGCCACCAAACTCTGTGCAAGCATACTTTGTTTATGTATAAAAGCTCTTTGAAAGCTTTGCACTGAAAAAAAAATACTACTTGATTCTCAGTTCAGCTTTAAAGCAAGGTAATAGTGCACTCAATTATTCCCATAATGATTCTCATGCATTACTTCAGTGTGACCGAAAAAAGTTCTCGTTCGGTGTATTACAAATTTATGGGAAGGGTGTGAGGGGGAAATGTTTTGAAAAAATTACCGATTTATGTTTGCTTACTAATACTCATAATTACATAATTCATATCGAAGAAACACCCTATATTATCGTTTAAATTCTTCATGCAGTTACAAAAAAGAAGAAAACTTTAAAATAGTAAAGGTTAATTTCATAATTTTCTAGATAAATTCTCAAAACCAATTTTTATTTAAAAGTGTTAGGTGTAGACACTTCAAGGTGTTACTATCCAAGTAGAGATATTTTGCATAGAAATAACAAAAAATTATATTTTTTTGAGTGTAGCATAAGTTTTGTATGCGCATCAACATATCTATTCAGAAAGCTTTTAAGCACAAAAGCTCAAACGGCCGCGGGCATAGGCTGTGGGGATCACTGATGTAGGCATATAAACACACTGAGAAAAAAAAACGAACACATCATAAAATTACATATTTAAGTCTCTTGAGATCAATCAAACAGAAACAAACTCAAGTTCTTCTCAAACATACTCAACAGGAACAAGTCTTTTTCTGAGAAAACAATCATTTCCTATTAAAAAAATTTGAACATTTCTAAAATTTTAATATAAATTTGTTGAGTCTTGAGTAATCTGTTTGTTGAGTAATCTGGATAATATTAACAAAAGGTTATTTGAAGAAAAGATTAGGTCTTCACAAACTTTTCCCAGTACTCTAGTGCTTTTCAAACTGTTTTTGATATACAGTGTCGGACAAAACATATTGGACTGAACATCTGCTTATATTCTTTTTCAAAAATTCTTTAAAAGCAAAGATCGAACTCATCTAAAAACAATTGTAAAAGAAAAAATTAAGTTTATAGTTCACAAAACAAACAAAATATATTTATTTTCTTCATGTTTTTTAAATAAAAAAAAATTAATGAAACAATATGTCAAAAACTCACGCGACAAAACATATTGGACTATTATTAAAATTCAATATTTTGTAGCATAGCCCCTGTTTTTAATAACATCTCTACATCTTCTTGGCATGGACGTAATAAGGTTATCCATGATGTTTTGAGGAACAGCTGACCAAGCGTCTTTTATTGCTTCAAATAATTTATTTTTGTCTCCATGTACACCCTCTCTATTTATTTTCCTATTCACAATTTCCCACAAGTTCTCAATCGGGTTGAGATTTGGGGATTGTGCTGACCACTTCATGACGTCGATACCTTCCTCCACAAACCAGTCTTTTACATACTTGGACGAGTGTTTTGGGTCGTTGTCTTGTTGGAACTGCCAAGACAGTGGCATATTCCATTCTGCATAGGGAAGCATCACATTTTGGAGTATATCTTTGTACATGAACCTATCCATTATTCCGTCGATTTTGTGTAAGGGTCCTAAGCTTTTACCAGAAAAGCAACCCCACACCATTAGCAACATCCACCTCCATGCTTAACAGTACCTTTACAATATCGTGGATCTAAACGCTTGTTCTTTGGTCTGCGAACTCTCTTCATTCCATCTGAATCTTTCAAATTAAATTTGGATTCATCCGAAAATAAAACAGTATTCCACTTCTGCACTGTCCAATCCAAATGATCTTGCGCGAACTTTATGCGGCACTTTGAACCGTTTCAACACTTCCCGAAGCATTATATTTTTTTATTATAAAACTTACACTAGATTTCGGCATAGAATATTTCTTAGAAATATCTTTTTGGGATAAACCGTTTCCAAAGTCTCTTAAAATTAGATTTTTGAACTGAACATTGTACTTTGTTCTTGCCATTTTCGATAATTTTAAAAAAATATGTAAACGATTCTTAATTTTCACCGTCGCGCTATAAAAACATTTGGATAATGAAAAATATTTGAATTTTGGACAAGAATAACTGTAAATGCACTCACTCTCATCAATTAATGGATGCACTCTCTTTTATCAAAAGATAACGGTTATATTTGATTATTTATTCAACAACAAAGTGATGAGTCCAATATGTTTTGTCGCGTGAGTTTTGGATATGGTTTAAGTATGATCATGAAATAATGTGCGCTCTCAAAACAAAAAAAAAATGTTATTGTTTAGTTAATGAGAAACTATGTACTATCTTCTTCTATGTATTTGAGATGGATACAACACATATTTAAAGAGAATAACAAATAACAATACAGAGCGCATGCAGTCCAATATGTTTTGTCCGACACTAGTACATAGAGTAAAACAAAATTTCATGAGAATGGTTGGCCGAATTCGTTAAACAGTGTGTGGTCCACTCGATGCCAATGCGAGCCCAGGTTTGAACCCCAGCTGAATTAACAACAGAAAGATATTTTCAATTGAAATAAATTTCTCTGATCGGTCGTCACCTTTCTGCAGACAATAACAAACCTGAGAGAGTAAATAATGCCATGAAAAGCTTCTTGAGAATATGCATATTAGCCGTTCGGAGTTGGTATAAAACTAGTAGATCCCCTACTCGATCATTTTTGTACAAACATTCAATAACTAGGTCCCAGTCCTTTCAACGGCTGATATGGTCAATTTGTTTGTTTGCTTAGATCAGTGGTGATCATTACATGGTTTCCCATAGACCGCGGGCATCGTGTATTGTTGTGCTTTTACACACGAAGTAGCAATCGGCTCACTGGGTTTGTACCAGTACTGCCAGATTGAGGTAAATTTCCATAATTGAAGTAAGTTTTTACTCATTTTTTGGGCAGAGGTAAAAAAGGTAATTTTTGACCAAAAGTTGTAAATTTTGCGAAAATAATAACTTGACTTGAAGTAGACTTGTTAATTTTTTGAGTTATTGGCAGTACTGTTACCTCTCTGAACATACTCACAAGCAATTTAATATTCTTGTGAATCATACTGTGCAACAAAAAAAAAAAATCTGGTTTATTTTTCTCTAGTTGCAGAACAAAGACCCCTTTTACATTGGTCAAGAAATAAAAGCAATTTTTCGAGTTTGTAGGCTAATTGCGGCGAATTGGCTAAGAAGAAAGGGGGAAAAATAGACGGCACGCTTGTGTTGTACCGTCAACTTTTTGGTACAATTAAATTAAAAAATAGCAAAACAAAATAGCCGGTAAGTCCCAGTTTATACACGTCAAGAGTTGACGCTCAGCTTGTTGATGAGAGATAAATATATGTATACAACAAAAAATTATAACTGTTATTAATCATTTCAAAATTTTTTAATATTTTTATTTCGGGAAAAGGTATATTTTCTCCGAAAGTGGTAAATTTTTTCCCAAATAGTGGGAAATTTCAGTTCGTCTCTCTGGCAACACTGGTTTGTACACAGCGTAAAAGTTCGTTTTTTCTGCTGTGCTTTAAGTTTTAAGTCAGTATGCTTTGAGCGTTCCTGCGGTGAGTGTGTCGCTCACTGTTTTTTTATGAATGTACGTAAATATTTTGCAATGTTAGAAGAAAAATGTTAACATCATCACTTTACCTTTTTTTTTTATCTTTTCTATGTTATAACAGCGAAAAACAAAAACAAAAATAAAAACGAAACTATTATATTCACCAACACTCGATAAGATTTTCTTGCACCAAATGTTGTGAGAGCTTTTAACAACTTCTTGTTTCAGTGTAAAGCTGCGCACTCATAAAGCTCTCTTTGTTGTTGTTTGAACCGTTCGTTGATCACCACTGGCTCATGGTAGAATTATAAGGTAGGTCCGAGTCGCTCAGTGCCATCACGCGTCAACGAAGAGTGGATAGTGAAAAGGTTGGGTAGTTGTCAAAATGACGAAGTTGGTGGAAATGTCAAATGAAAAAAGAAATATCATGTTTTCAATTTGTAAATAGTGCGGACACGTTAAGTTTGTGTTAATTTGAGTGGAAATATTGTAAAAACATTGTAAATAAATCTATAAAATGCCGTGGAAGTGTTAAATTTGAAAAAAAGCTTGTAAAAAGTTTAACATAAAATCAACTGCGAAACATGAACATAAAGAAACTCGATATGAACAGCTGATTTTGACAACTAGCCCCCTTTTTCGATGCTTTACACTTCATTCTTCTCCGAGTCGGCCCTACCTTATAATTCTACCATGCACTGGCTTAGATAATATTTACAAAAAAGCTATATGGAGAAAAAAAATTACGTCTTAACAAACTTTCTCTAGTGCTTTTCAAACTGTTTCTGATATACATAGAGTTAGACAAAATTTCATGAATATAGGATATTATATGAATCTGATAAATTGTCTGGTATTTGGACAAAATATTATTTGAATAAAATTCGAACTATTGAAAAGGATTTTATTTTTATAACTGACTGGAATTAAACTCAAGCTTTTACGCCCCATACGAGGTTTTTCACTTTAACACATTGCGTGTCACGTCGCACGTTTTTGTGCGACACCTAATGTTTCCTGGGGTGCCACGTCTCACGAAAACCTGCGACAGAGGTTGCTAAACACTTCACCTTTTCTTGCCTTTTCGAGCAATATTAGATACAATTTTTAACGGTTTTGGAGTAGTCTGATATATGCGAAAAATGTTTGTTCAATTTTCATAGCGCTACACAGAAAATAAAAGAATTGATTTATTACCTAAACTAGTTTAGCTAATGTGAAAGTTTCTATTTCACCTAATCTTTTCAACAACTTTTCTACTTACACAGTTAATTTAACAATCATGCATTAGGTAATTCACCTAATTAAAATTAGTTAATTCAACTAAAATGTTGCTTATTAAATCATCTAATTCTTCTAGTTATTTTACCTAATGCAAGTTGTCGATTTGTTCGTACACTAGGGAAATAACGCATATTAGCATTATCCACGCCTCAGTATAAATTTTATATCATTTTTTATTTACATGGATAAATCAAATGCTTTCCTTACAACTTGTTTTTTCCCGTATTTGAATTTTATAGGAGCACAGCGCTCTCCTATAAAAAACATAAATAAAAACAAAGTGAGAAAATTTTACAAAAAGTAAAGTCTCATGCGCGAATTCAACTCGGGCCGCTGGCGTTATAGTCAAACGCTTTACCGCTGTGCTGTTACGCCGTTTGATAATTTGTGAACAAAATGTATATAAAAATATGAGGTCCACAACTCTGAAATTATTTTTCCACTGTGCATCTACAGCAATTTGATTAATTGGTATGTAGCGTAAATTTCTGTATTGGAAATTTAGCTCAATAGATAAGGCGTTGGTTGATGAAATCTTGAGATCACAGGTTCGAATCTCAGCGGTGGCAAAGAAATTTTTCAGTCATTTATACAATGTATATATCTCTCTCATTCTATCTACTATAAAACAAATCTTTCTTCTCTATGATGTGACGAAATGTGAAGTAAAGTCACATAAGGAAAGTTTCACTTCAAAATAGAAATTGCAAAACAAAAAACATATTTTTTGCATATTTTTTGCACGGCATTCCCACTCTTAAGTGGGAATTCTATCTAAATAATTAGATGATTTTTCTACACTTAGTAGGTGGCTTGCCTAATCTGAAGTGGTCATAGTTTAAAAAAAATTAGCTTATTCTTCTAATAAATTATGTGTCTTATCTATTTTATGGTTGAAGGTACACCTAAATATTTAGGTTTTTTTAGCTATTCTTGCAGTTAAACTACCCAATATAATTGCATATAATTAACATTTAGAAATTGGTAGCGCACCTAATCAAATTCGTTGACTGAAAATCACCGGATTACTTTAGCTGAATTGACTACATTTTTAGGTAAAAGTTCTACTCTTTTTTTTCTGTGTATAATGATTTTATGTTTCTTCTATGATGATTTTATTTATTTTACTTTTACACACATTTCTGGCAAAAAAACCTGCTTGGCCTGCGGTGACGATTTTCGTCAATACAGCTTGGCACGCAATGTGTTAAAGCACCAAATCGGATTTTTCGAACATTATCAAGATTGCATAAAAGGGGAAATTTCACTAATGAACAACTTAAGTTAATTATTTAGATAAAATTTATTAACTAAACTAACTATTTTTTATAAAATCCACAAAAATAATATACGTTTAAATGGGCTTTCATGGAAATTTTCATTGAAACTTCTTTTCAGAAGAATTAAAGGTTTTTTTTGCTTCTTCCCGCATTGTTTTTTTTTTTTTTTTTTTTAATGTAGACTCTAAGTTTTCCAGATATTGGAAAAAATTATGGAAGGTTCCACTCAAGATGTTATTAAAAAGATTTTTAAAAACAATCCTTTATGCTTATACTCAATTTTAGCTCAAACTGGATATTATCGGTTGATTGATTTGGACTGATTGAAAACAGTCCTACTATTTAATAATAAAATAGGGGTATTCACAATGTTGTGCATTTCTTGTATTGTATAATCGCGATATATTTGATATCTTTGATAAATTTTTGAATTTTATTTACAATACTTCATCAATATACAAAGAAAACCTATCTTAAACTTAGTTAATATATCTAGTAATCTTTCTAGTATTTGTAGAAATATTAAATGTCTGTACAAGAAAACTTCAAAAATACCACCAGAGCAATCTAGTATTATTGTACTATAAATACTATGTGCGCAACATTAGGATAATTCACAATCTTGTGCATTTGAGATAGTAAATTCGTGCAATTGTAAAAATTGCCCATCGATTGTGGGAAACCTTTTTTTCATATCGGAAATAAAAACTATTTTAGTGTTGCATATTTGCAAAAGCCTAGTAAGTGCATCTCTGAATATTTTGTTAAAAAAAAACAAGCCTAGTAGTGCATCTCTGTAAATCTTGTTAGTGTCGAGTAAAAATATATATTACCATTTTGCAAATGCTATGATGCAAGACCATTTGCACAAGATTGTGAAATGGCCCATTGTATTTTTGCTGGTATTCCTATAAAACACAGCCAAAGCAAACTGAACAAAGCCAAAAATTGTGAATGACATTTTGACATGACAAAAATCTATTGTGAATGCTAATCAGAAAAATAAGCGACGTAAAAAACAGTGAAATTTTGAATCAGAACTTTTAAAAATGCCGAAAACGCCAAGTATTGTTCTTGGAAGCGGGCAAACCTAGAGGCTAATTGACATTTAGAGGCTTTTTTCCTTTTTTGCTGAAAACTGTTATGTTTCGTTATTAGTTAAAATAACGTTCAATGCCTTCTCCGTTTTCATAAAATTACATTAAAACATATGTCGAAAGATGTTTAAATGTCAAAAAAAAAAAAGAAACCGTCTAGAAGTCTGAATACAATCTAGTAATTCAAAATACTTTGATAGTTTTTTCAAATTTACTTTCAAACTAGATGTCTGAACATAATAGGGGTATTCACTTCAATGTTGGCAATTAAAATATCGGAAATTTCTGACAATTTGAAGCAAGCGACCGTCCTTAAATTTTTGTTTTATTCACATGCACCATTCACAGTTAAAATATCAATCGTTTATTTCTATATAAATGATACCAAAACAATTAATTTTGTTAATATTCTGTAAAAATACTTGTGCTTCCTGTTTTTTTTTTTATAAAAATTCAATGCAAAAAAAAGAGATTGCTGCATCTTAAACATTTCATCAGCTTTTTGGGCGGAATTTGACAATGTTCTTCCTCTTATCGAAATTTTCATGTTCACAATGACTCACACTCATCGCGATACAATTATACAAGGAAGATAACTGGCTATTTTCTCACGAGCGTCTTGCACCGACTGTCATTTGCCTGTATATCTTATTTTCTTCTTTCTTTTTTAATTTTTTTTCTAATTTATTCTGTTTTTTACAGATTGTGCAATAGGAAAGAACTGTCACTCGTGTGACAACAGGAATTGCACTGAAGTTTTCGTAAATTTCAGCATTTCGGAAATTTCAGCGTTGAAGTGAATACCCTTAATATTATTTATTCAGAGTAAATTTTGTTTTATTTGAAAACTAAATGAAATTTCAATACAAAATTTTTTCTGAGAAGAAAATATTTCCTTGGCAACATGAATAAGAATAAACAAATATCGAAAATCAAAAATAGTTTACTACGTTTATGATAACAGTCTCGGATATATGTCGTCTAAAAATACACCACATCATGAATACCCTAAATTATTTTTTTTTCATGATAGATCTTAACGTTAGAGAATAACACAAATTTGTTTCCAGTGCATTGAAATCGGCTTGACAGAGGTAAATAAGCCAAGTTGTAGCTGTTGCCCAGCTAAGGCAAATTTATTTTAGTCAAGTCAAAGTTTACCTTTTTTGGCTTAATTATGTAATATTTAGTTAAATAAGTTTTAGTTTCTGCTGGTTGACTTTGTTGAATTTTTCATTCATTATTATTAAGTTTACCGTTCCGCCGTGAAGAGGCGCATGACTTCTGCTGACAATTAATAATATTTTCTTGTATGCATAAGTATTTAGCGGTAATTTTTTGACTACTTTTGGATGTCTTTAAATCCCAATACAAATAAGATAATGCAAATTGGTTTACTTTTATGGTGTGAGTAAATAAATTTGTTCAAAAATGTGAACGGATATTAAGCAGTGCTTAAAATAGTCAAGAGTTTATTGAACTTCCACCGAAATGGGTATAATTTAAAGATATAGGGTGTTGCAGAAAAATAAAATAAAAAAGTTTATTAAGTGGAAGTCTATTTGAAGTGAACTTCTTGCGGCTCGGGTGTAAGTTTAGAAAACAAAAGGGAAGTTAGGGAACTACAACCAATACAAGCGACATGTACACCGGGTAGATGATATTTGTAAAGTGGGTTTGGAATGTAGGAAAAAGAATTGAATTACGAGGTAGGAGTAGGTATAGCCCTGTCATTCATAAATGAATCACCATTACCTGTTATTCCATTAACAAATACATGTAGTTTTGACAACTTTAAAATTCTGGCCTTGGTATACATTTTTTCGGATTCACCCATATAATATATCGCATTCCATCTTCAAAACAGGCACAACTCAAAATTTACAAGTTTTTCCTTTTTAATGTTAAACTATTCGTAGTGATAACCTCCATCACAATTTGGACTCACCTTTTTACTCTTTAATTAAAAAAAAAAAATCGTTCTGTCTCCTTATTTTATATGAATTCCTTTGAAAAACATACTGGTTTTTTGCTTCTCTTGAAATTTTGAAATTTTGAGTTGTGTCTGTTTTGAAGATGGATTGCGATATGTCTATAAAAATACACTAACAGCCCTATTCTGGCATAATCGTCACAATCAATTGATACTGAAAAATAGTGATCATTTTGATTCGGTCTCTATTGATTCGTATTCAGGTTGAACTGTCACAAGCAAAAAGCTTAAAAAATTCACCACATCATGTTGTAAAGCTTTTTGAATTGGTCACCTTCTTTTTATATCAACTTGCTCATCAGTTGTTACTGGAAAATAAATGTCGATACATTTTTGTGTAACAATGAGCTGTGAGATATGCTGAATTGACCGCGATACCGATGATTGGCTCATGGAAGTCGAAAAATTATTGCCGACATAGTTAAGATAAGAGCCATTAGCATAAAAATAAATAGTTGACAAAAACCTCAAGGCAAATGGTATGGACGACCTTCGCTCATCATGTGGTTGGAGTTCCTCAATTAAATTCCAAACACACTGTATTCGGCAGTCGAAATGAATTTGCAAAAACGATTTCGGGTTCCTAGAAGCCGTCTTCTTAAGATATTCCCTTTTTTATGTTATTATTGTTTTTTATAAAATTTTATTTGTATGAATTTTTCGCTTGTGACCTTCTTAGCTGCTTGTCACTAATTTGATCACTATTGATACCAAAAGAGCTTTTTAAAAGTGCTCAGAATAGGAATTTGTATCAATTGTGACTTCTGTATCAATTGATACTGAGGTGGCTTTTGTGACTTTGTTAGAATAGAGCTGTAAGAAGTATATGACACATTCAAACGCTAATGGAAAAGTTATATTTTTCTAAATAAATTCCATAAAAAACTTTTCGGCAAAAATAAGTATGCCACGCCCACTGAACTTAAAGTAGGCATCATATATAAACCACAATAAAATGCATTAAAAAAGAGTTATATCAATACTAAGACGATGCAAATTATTCAAAGTAGTCACAATTGTTGGGTTTTGACGGCTTCGGTAGTCAAACAGGTAGCGTGCTTAACTGCCACCCTAGAGGTTCTGGGTGAGAATCCCGGCCATGTCATGGTCCCACGGTTTATCCCATCTGCATTTCTTTCCTCATTTCAAATCAAGCAATACAAGGGTATTAAAAATTAGTATTATGAAATAAAAAAATAAAAAAAATTTGGGCCTAAGACAGAAATCGTGATCTGGGATTATGACTGCGAAAAGACCCATTGTGACTAATTTACTTTTTTTTTTAACAAATACAACTTAAAATTGGTCAAAGTATCCGGCCCAGCCTGGGGTATATATGTATATTGAAAAAAAAAAACAAACTGCATTTAAAATTCCTTGCTTTCTTAAGGGTATTTCTTGATATTAACAGTATTAGTGTTTCCCTTGTACGAACCGTTTTTATTGGCGATAATGTTACACATTTTTTGGGTCTTATGACCTCTTGTCTAATCCCCATTTGAACATTTTTCAGTCATAATCCCCAAAACGATATTTTTAGAGGGAAAACTTAGGAATTTACCTACAAATAATCGTGTTAAGCCCACTTAAGAAAAGAAATGGGTTCATATCAGAATTATAATACGATTATTATAGCGTTATGAGTAAGGTATCATATTACTCATTACTGTAATATGATAGGTGTGGTATGAAGGGTGCGGTGTGATGGTAATGGTACTTTAACTTGGTATGATATGATAGATATTATATAATAATATAGTCAGTTTGGTGCGATGGGTACGGTATCTTGGATAGAAAATGATTGGATGCCCATTATGATACGATGTGATCATATGATGGGCTTAGTAGGATAGTGCAGTATGATGTGTATGATGTGTATGATTTTATAATGGGTATGTTAAGACATTGATAGTAATATGTACTACCATTAGCGGTATGTTATGGATATTATGGATGTATATATTATGAAGGACTTGGTATGATAGATAAGATGTGATGGGCATGGTCATTTAATGGGATTGGTATGAAGGACATGGTATGGTAGGTATGGTATGATGGGTATGGTATAATGGGTATGTTAAGACAATGAGGAGTATTATATGCAGGGTATGGTATGATAGCTATAATTAGGCAGATTATGAGAGGGAAGGCACGATGGACATGATATAATGTGCGTGGTATAATGGATATGGCATGATTCATATCGTGCTATGATATTCTTAATATTTGAATAGGGCCTTTCATTATTTATATTGAAAACAAATTTTTTGAGCTTTAGGCCAAGCGTGTTGACAACAAGACAACATGAAGAACAAAGAAGGCAACAACTAACAACAACAACAACGGCTCTGTATAGAGCAAATCACATAGCTTGACTATACAGACTGTTTCGTTGGCCGCTACACCAACAAGTTGTTGTTGTTGTTGGTTGTTGCCTTCTTTGTTCTTCATGTTGTCTTGTTGTCAACATGCTTAGCCTAAAGCTCAAAAAATTTGTTTTCAATAGTGCTATGATATTGTTAATTATAGCATATTATAGATAGTTTAGTATGATATGATAGGAATCATGAGATGGATGACATTATAAGTGTGGTGTGATGGTATGATGGATATATGATAAGATAATGATGAGTTTCTATAGAGGGTATGGTATAATGAATATGATGTGTAGAATAAGTGGTATAGGATACTGAGCAATGGATATCGATGCTTAATATCATATGAATCTCATTTTATTAAATATGATATCGAGACAGAAATTGTTTTGATTTCTAACAAGGCAGGAGATTGTGTTGCATTTGAAGTTGAAGGGTGTGAAATATTTAAGACGTTATTTGATGATTTTTGTGTTTCTTAAGATTTATATCCAAACCGTAAAATATGTGAGTAGAGATATTTTAATTTCTTAAGGCTTATATCCAAACTGTAAACTTCTTTATAAATATTTGTCAATAAATTATTTGAAAATTTTTAGTCTTAGATCCTCTATTAAAGAGAGAATTAGTTAACTGAAGAAAAAGTGAAATTGTGCCCATAAACTGTTAAAATTAGATAGAATTAGACCCGATTCACGATAAAAGTAGACATTTTTTAGTGAATATCTTCATTAAGTACCTATAATTTCTGTTCTACTGTTTGAGGCAGATACACACACACACACACATATAATTTTAATAATCTATGATGACATCAAGAAGTGCTTGTAACACCTTTTTTAAGTCTTTTTGGCTTAGTACTAAATCAAAAGCACTTAAGTTTTTATTTATCAATTGTGGCTTGAAGCTTATTATGTGTAATTTGTTTTTTTATTAACAACAATTAGAGACACAATGACATAATTTGATAAGTTAAAACATAACTTAAGTTAATTTCTAGTTAGCATTGAAAATAGTTGAAGTATTCATAGGTATAGAAATAATAACTCGTTAATTTGAGATCATTAGAATTTGTCAAAGCTCAACATAGTTTTTTTGAAAATTTGAATTTTTGCAAAAACTACTACTTACGAGAATAGTTTCCCGACAAGTAATCTTCATTCATATATTAAAAAAAAAATAGTTTATAATGGATTAATGGTTTTTTAGAAGTGGGTATAAAGTTCGAAGAGAATATCTTATGATTAAATGTAGTAAGAAAATAAAAAAAAAAAAAAAAAATAAAAAAAAAAAAAAAAAATAAAAAAAAATAAAAAAATAAAGATAAGTCGACAAGCTTAACCCGTTTCGGTCCAAAGAGAAAGAGATTTTCACCTTTTTTCGTCAATGTATTTGATATGGTAAGTATTGGAATAAAATATAAGAGACGTGTAGCTTATATTTTCGAGAATTCTCTTTCCGATTCCGTCACTATTATCGTAATTCGAGTGCACCATGGCCAAAGTCCAAAATAGCGGCATTCTAAAAAAAAACATACCGAAATTATGAATTTTTTTTAAACTTTGAATTTTTTTTTTTTAACAGAATCGAAAAGAGCAGCCTAACAAATATAGGATGCATGCAACTTAGATTTCTTTTCCAAGGTTAAAAATGTCAAATACACAGACCGAAAAATATGGAAATCTATGCTTTGTTTCAAAAGGGTTTAAGTAAGAAAATTCAGAAATTTGTTGAATTAGTTAAAAAAAAGATATATTTACATTAGACCGTACCTCAAAAAAAAGTGTGCAGTATAGCAGCGAATATGACAGATTTTAAAACTTTAAAATCCAACTATAAACACCAGAGATATGAAGAAATATGTCAATGCGCGACCCCTACGTTCAGTAAAAAAAAAAATGTTTTTTCCTAATTGTCTTGCAAAAGTGCATCATATTCGCTGGTATACGGCGCACTTTTTTTTTTGCATAGAAGGTGGTACGGTCTAATGTATATATTTATGCTGTATAACACATAATATCCGGATATCACTTTTGTAAAACTCTTTGTATTGTTTTCCACATAACTATGAGCAACTTAATGAAAATATTTGAGCCAGCTAGCCAGGAAAATAATTTATGCCATCATTTATATATTCAAAGATTGTTTAATAAAAAAAAAATATCGTTATCATGGAGTTTATGAATAGCAATACACCCTACATAGAAATATCAAAATAAATATTATCTTAACTATTCTTATCTTTGAAAAAATTTAAGATTTAGAAGAAAAAAACACATACTATTTTCTTGTTTAAGAAAGTTAAATGAAAAACATGACAACAACAACAACAACAACATCAACAATAACAACAACGATTCCCATGTTTAAACAATGAGATCATCATCATCACAATTGAACTGATAACAAAATGTTGACAATCGAGCTCTTCAATAAAATACGTTTTACACTTAATATCAAATCAACA
Source organism: Pherbina coryleti (assembly GCA_943735915.1). Lineage (NCBI taxonomy): Eukaryota > Metazoa > Arthropoda > Insecta > Diptera > Sciomyzidae > Pherbina > Pherbina coryleti. The sequence goes on along the minus strand of OX030951.1, from coordinate 128,220,652 downwards.
TTTTTACAATAATAACTACAACAAAAACAACAACAATAACAATAATATCAATAGAAACAACAACAAAAAGCAAAAGTATAAAACAAAAGTAGTAAATTCCGATAAACTACGCAGCGTTGGAAAAAAATCAAGTCACAGATTAGAAAAACATTAATTAATATATGTTGCTATTTTATTTTTACAAAGCAAACAATATCAGACAAAACTATAACAATGAGACAATAATAATAATAATTAAAAGAACAAACAAGACAATACAAACAACAGTGTAAATAAATGGAACACTTCAAGTGTCTCAATTTCTAGCGTAACAATTGTTTATTGAACTGATAGGAATGTGTGCCTTAAACTTAGGGGTAGAACTCCATTTGAAGAGTAAAGAGGTGGACTTCAAATGGTGTAATGGAAATGAATTTGAGATAGAAAACTTGAAAATAATCAATATCGAAAAAATAATGGGGCATGGTAATATTTAAAAAAATTAAGGTTCTTTAACTTCTCGAGTGGAAATTTGCCAAAGGATAGAGTCAGAAAATTATCAGGAAATCCTTATTTTGATAAGCTGCTGATTTTAAACGTGACGCACTTTTTGATAATCATCCTCATCAGGTAACCTTACTACGTAGCATTGTCAGGTTTCTATATTAAACCTGATCAGGTTACCTGAAAAGTTAAAAGTTAAAATCATTTTTATGATCTTCAGGATTCCTTAAGTAATGATGAATTCAGGAAAACATGATACGCACCCGATCATATATTAATAAGGCTTCCTTAAAAGGGCTATCCGTATCATATTTGGATCGAATTCGAATCAAAATAAGGTTTTCCTTAACTGATTTCCACTCGGGTTATCTGAATACCAGCGATGCCCACAAAAATTATTCGAAAAGTACAACAACAATTTCAACAAAAAGCAAACACTACAAGGATATCTTCGACTTGACCATAGTTAAATTACACCTACAACTGTGTTTAAAAGAAGCGCCTATTCCAAGTATGTAGGTTTTATTATTTTGATGACGTCACTATGCATGGGAGATAGACGTGGAGATTTTGCTGGATTTCAAACTTATTGTGCGTTTGTAATATCAAAGCAATTACAAAGCTTGTAATGAAAATAATACATTAATTTTTGTGGAATTTATGAAGATTTTAATATTTTGATGACGTCACCTTATTTGGGAGGTAGGAGTGGTTTTCATTCTATTTTGCCAAATTTCAAACTAAGACTGCGTTTTTTGAATAAAGTTTCATGTTCAAAATTATTTAGTATTTAGATTAATTTTTGTGAAATTTTAAGATATTTTAAGATTTTGATGAAGTCACTTTGTATGTTTATTTTTGAAAAAGAAGCATACTTATCAAATTTCATTTCTCTTCCGTTGTGACGGCCGAAGGACGACAATTACTAAATCCGCTATGTCATCTCCTTATGACGTCTCCGTTCTCACGAGCAGCCTGTCCAAAGCCAGGATAAAGGAGGATGGTCGCAGGCAACGGGTTCGCCCTATCCTGTGTAAATGTAGAGGGACTACCCAGATCCTGAAGTTGTTCGCCTAATTTGGGTAGTAGGTGGACCGATTGACATGATCAACGGTAGCGTATGCCTTCGAGGGAATAGCAATAATCCTAAGGAATTTGTTAGCACGGGGATAGTCGTTACTCTCGACAGAGGTATTATTGCAAGTCCCCACTGATACATTTTGCATTCGTGTCCTGGATACTCTTATAAGTCTTATTAGACTTATAAGGCTGGTATAAACGATGTAATCAAGAGGTGTCAGATTGGGTACTCCAAGTGTGAAAAGTTAAACTTAGTAGCCTCGGAGTGCCAGTTTGAAAAGATGGTGATATTGGGTGCTGCGAGTGACTGGGTGTTCATTTGGTGGCCTATAGTACTAGATTAACAAGGTGTCCCAAGGTGTGATTGATAAGGTGTATCAAGGAGTGTCATATTGAGTACTCCGAGTGTGAAAAGTTTATCTTAGTAGCCTCGGAGTACAAAATTGATGAGGTGTCCCAAGGTGTGATTGATAAGGTGTAAAAAAGGAGTGTCATATTGAGTACTTCGAGTGTGAACAGTTTATCTTAGTAGCCTCGGAGTACAAGATTGATGAGGTGTATTCAAGGAGTGTCATGAGTACTCCGAGTGTGAAAAGTAATATCTTAGTAGCCTCGGAGTACAAGAGTGACGAGTGTATGAGTTAACTAGTGCTGCAGGTGGCTAGGTGTTCATCCCGGTAGCCTCGAGTACCAGTATTGAAATGGAGCATATAGTGGTGACCTTGTGTCACACACAGTCAAATGCGATGTGGTCTACGCTGTAGCACGTCCAAATAGTGGTGGCTTTTTCCTTCACAGTCAAGTGTGATGAATGCAAATGTGTTGGTGTTGGGCTGGCCCTTCGGGGAGTATCGTGCTGGCTGTGGTAGTTCAATGTCGCGAACAGGTTTGTGGATCGGCGTGGAGTTGCGCTATACAACCGGGTGGCAATGCCCTACATTGCAAGAGATGTTAGATGGGTCTCGATTTCCACCAATAAATGTGGATGATGACCCAACTAATCATCCATAATTGGTACTGTTGCGTTCCAGCATTGGTGCTATCCATACAGTATATTTATTAATTTAAATATACAACTTAAGTATGGTGTGCAACCGGTGTTGAAACTACTATGACAGGGCGTTGGTCGCGTCTGGAGTTATGGAAGTGACGCCTAGGAGAGGTATGACGGACGTCCTAGATTCATTAGCATGGCACTGACGTCCTGAAGATTTATCTCCTAGGCATCAATTCCATGAACTTCGACCCCATTGCCATGGGGCAACGTGGAATAAGGCCAATACGGCAGGTGTCGGCGTTATTCAAAATGGAATTTCCTTCTGTCTCCTTATAACGATATAAATGAAGTGAATGAAGATAAAATAAGATAAGATAAGATAAGATAAGATAAGATAATATAAGATAAGATAAGCTAAGATAAGAAAGATAAGATAAGATAATATAAGATAAGATAAGATAAGATAAGATAAGATAAGATAAGAAAAGATAAGATAAGATAAGATAAGATAAGATAAGATAAGATAAGATAAGATAAGATAAGATAAGATAAGATAAGATAAGATAAGATAAGATAAGATAAGATAAGATAAGATAAGGTAAGATAAGATAAGATAAGATAAGATAAGATAAGATAAGATAAGATAAGATAAGATAAGATAAGATAAGATAAGATAAGATAAGATAAGATAAGATAAGATAAGATAAGATAAGATAAGATAAGATAAGATAAGATAAGATAAGATAAGATAAGATAAGATAAGATAAGATAAGATAAGATAAGATAAGATAAGATAAGATAAGATAAGATAAGATAAGATAAGATAAGATAAGATAAGATAAGATAAGATAAGATAAGATAAGATAAGATAAGATAAGATAAGATAAGATAAGATAAGATAAGATAAGATAAGATAAGATAAGATAAGATAAGATAAGATAAGATAAGATAAGATAAGATAAGATAAGATAAGATAAGATAAGATAAGATAAGATAAGATAAGATAAGATAAGATAAGATAAGATAAGATAAGATAAGATAAGATAAGATAAGATAAGATAAGATAAGATAATATAAGATAAGATAAGATAAGATAAGATAAGATAAGATAAGATAAGATAAGATAAGATAAGATAAGATAAGATAAAGTAAAGTAGGTAAGATAAGATAAGATAAGGTAAGGTTAGGTAAGGTAAGGTAAGGTAAGGTAAGGTAAGGTAAGGTAAGGTAAAGTAAGGTAAGGTAAGGTAAGGTAAGGTAAGGCAGGTAAGGTAAAGTAGGTAAGGTAAGCTGAGATACGGTAGGATTTGGTAAAGTTTGGCAGTTCTTATTAAGGATATCAATTGGAGTTGCTCAAACAAGTCAATGATTTCGGCAAGAAGTTTAGAAATTATGAAATATTGTGTGCTTTCAGAATGAATTTTTGTCTTATTTAATAGAATTTAAATATAAATAAACTAAATAAACAAACTTGATTATCATAACAAAAAGATTTCTTTCTCAAAGGTAAGGTTTAGATTGCAACCATGTTTGAACTGTCACAAAACCAAAAGAAATATAACTATACGTCTACTACATTTTTTTGGAAAATGTAATATGTTTCAGGTAATTCTCTTTATATTCAGATCATTCTTCACTACCAGAGGGAGTATAAATATTTATATCTAAATATAAGCGCTTTAAATGCCAAAAATATCGTATGCAATGGACCTCTGCAAGTTCAGATTCTCAGAAATATTTACATTCTCCCTCATCAACTTATTAATAAATATCGTACTGAGATTTTTGGTTCACGAGCAAATATTTTGTAAAACTAGCTTGCAAGGAACACAAGTGTTCTACTCCGTATAGCCTGGAAAATTAGAATCAAAATTGCAATTTAATTTCCTTAGAACGATGTTGGTCAGATATGGATGCTTTAATTCAGTAAATAATTATATTTGTCGCATATTATTGAAAATATGATCCGCTGATCTGAAATTTTTTTTGCTAATTTTTGTCCTTATATTACAATAAACACAAGGTTGGCGCAAACGGAGATGCTGTGTGTGAAATGGGGGGGGGGGGTTAATATGAAAAAAGAGAGATAATTAATACTATTAATAATAGTGACCGAAATATGGTAATTTACTAAATTCCTTATTTTCAACTGTAAAGAAGCACTTGGGAAAAGCTTTTTTAAAACTCATTTCAACTTGTAAAGAAACGCTTGGAAAATGCTTATTTCAATAATTATTTTCGATTTTTTTTCCGTTTTCGTTTATTCTACAATTACTTACCTATAAGCATTTTCTAATATTAATCTTGAGCTTTTTTCAAGCTTAATGCTTATGTTTCTAAGGTTGCTTAAAGCTTATTCCAAAATTTTTTAAGCTTATAGGGTTGTTTATGCTATAATGAATACCTCCACTGCGAAACGAATAGTTGGAAAGACTTTCTTGTATCAGAGTAAGGAGCAATGTTATAAATAGAGAAGAGATATTTTGATATTATGAAAGAGAGATTTGAAAAAGTTTCAAAACTTAACTTTCATTCAAGCAATAAAAGGATTTTTATGGTACAAATTAAATGTAAATAATGAGAAAAAAAAATCTCTTTTCATATGCTTTGAACTTAAAATGTCGCTCAATTAATAGTTTAAACCTCTGATCTTAAAAATCGAGTACTTCAAGTTTTTAAAACTTAACTAAAGTTTAAGTTTTTAGGTTAAGTTCTTCTGAATTTTTGCTAAAGTCAGTCAAATTTTACTATGATAAAAATTCTGTGTGAAGTTGGAAAATAAAATTGATGAAATGATATTTTTATTAAACCTCAACAGAAGCATTTTTATTCGACTGAGTATATAAAAAGTTGGATTTTAAAGAAAACTGTTCAAAAGTCCACCACATAGATGTCATCACTGGGCATTTTGATAATAGTTTTAATTAACTTGCATATTTTAAACAATGACTGTCAAAATTTGAGCTGGTTTCATGCGGTAGCTTTTGGGTCATTGAAAGGAATGGTAGAACTAAACGAATAATACTTGGAATTGCTTCCCTATCCACTGTATTGTCAAAATATGACCTATAGCAACTGTTCATGATCTAAAAAGATAGCTCACGGGATGGAGATTTAGACCAAATAAGGAAGTTGAATTGGCAATCGATACGTTTTATTTTGAAGAGTTGGGAAAAACCGTATCCAACAAACAAAAGACATCGAAATGTTGAAAGATCGCTGGACTAAGTGTATCGAGCGAAAAAGGATAGTATGTTGAATAATAAAAATTAATTTTGCCCAAAAAAAATACATTTCAAATAAGGTCAAGAATTTATTGAATAGTCAAGTAAATCACGAAATCTCAGAAGTATAATTTCGGGACTCTCAGGGCTGGTCCCTTGCTAGTTGGTATACATTTTCTAAATAAGTTGAACCCATTTTTGTTTTCTTAAATGTTATCTTTTATCATCTGTTAAAAATATTTTTTTAATTATATATTTTCAAATTAGTTTCAAGGCATTAACTTACCGTTACTTCTTCATATACGCTTAAATAGAGATTGACTTTTTTCAATCTCTTTTCTTAAAGATTGATCTGGATGTTTTCGACAATTTTCTTAAAATATTCGTCAGTTATGTTCATTTTTAATAAAGTTAAACTCGTTTTAGTCAACTTTTTTAAATTGATTAACTTTTGTATTTTTTTATACTATTTTATTTTATTAATTATAAGTTAAGATAAAAATTAAAGATTTTTTAATCAAGTTAGTAAAAATATCAAAACTTTATGTGATTTACCGCCGTTTTTTTTTTTTATTTTTGTTTTTGTTCAAAACTACAATATTTCCGTTTACTCCACAGTTCTTTTTAATTTTTGTGTGTTTATTATTAATTTTTTTTTACCGTTAAAGTGCTCTATTGCTGCTGCTTGCTTGCCACATTTCACACACGTTGTTAGGTTTATTAATATTCTTTTTCTTTTTTTTTTTCTTACACACGCTATGAGTTTTAGTAATTTTCGCCAAGGAATTCCGCGAGCGACTAAAATTAACGCGCACGCACGAAGGCTGACAGGCAGATAGGCAGAAGGTAAATAGGCAGGAACGACTGCGGCGTCGATGTCGACGACTGACAAAGAACGTCATCAACGCTAACAACTTCAGCTGATAACATTCAATAGTAAAACCACCAACAACAACATAAGCAGCAACAACAACAACTCGTATAATAGAGGTTAAATTTTGCGTTCTTTCTATTGTTGCTCGATATAACTAACGTTATATTTTCACATGTTAACATGTTGTTGCTTTTCTTACTTTTTTTTCTTGGATTGGTGCGAGTGAGCACGATATATAGTAGAATTAAAAAAAAAATAAAACCAAGAATGTTTCTATTGTTTTACTCTATTATTATTATTTCTCTTATCTTATCATTGAGTACACGTTATGCTCGGCTGATACTCGAAGTAGCAGAATTGCGCTGTGCTGCGCCTCTGCGCACCACTGCGAGTATCACCTGTAGTGAGCGGTAGCGACTCTGTTGAAGTTATGGGTAAACAAAAGGAAATTGTCGCAAGCTGTTGGAGGGGTGAAAACAAAAACTAACAACAAATATTTGCACATTATTAGAATAACACCATTTTTTCCAGCTGGGCTTAATTTGGGCGATTTAAGAATTTCTGTTATTTCGAAATTCGAAGTTTTAAAAAAGACACAGTGTCGAACGAAAAATGGAGCAGCCTTATACAGATGTGTTCAGAAAATTAGAAGAAATTTAGTGTTTCAATGATATGTAAATCTATAGCTTTGGCGATCTCGCTAGTTGAGTGTTAGCACGCTTGACTTCCATGTCAGGGGTCCCGGGTTCGAATATCGCTCAATTCAGGGTCCTACACTAAGGGAAATAACGCATATTAAGATTATCCACGCCTGAGTATACATTTTTTTTAATAATAACGTGGATAAATCAAATATTTTCCTTACAACTCGTTTTTTTCTCGTATTTAAATTTTATATATACCACACACCTACACACACATTCCATACAGCTGAAATAGTCGACAAGCAGCAACAGCATCGTACTCTGTTCCTGCAGTTTATTTCTTGCAGTTGCAGGTTTCCTATAGTTCTCGTTTAGTTTTTGTTGCAAGGGTAATATAGCCTGGATGTTTGGCCAAGATGATTTGTGAGTGCGATGGGTGGTCGCTTGATGATATGATGTGGGGTGGAGTGACAACTCAATATTTTATGACGGATGTCTTATAAATTCTAATTCTTATTGAATTTAAATATGTTGTTTTTTAAACTCAATATTTTTATATAAATTATCATTAAATGCGATAGTTTTATTTTCAAATTTTAAATATTTGAAAGATATTTTAAAAAAATTCGTGCCTAATTTTAATTTATTTTTTATTAATTATATTTAAATATTGTATTTATTTAAAAAAGTATTTAAAATTTTAAAAAATTTTAAATATTTACGTAGTCGATTTATGCAAATGAGTTATTGGTGCAAAATTGACTCGCTTTTTGGATAAATTAAAAAAGTTTTTGGATACATTTAATATTTTTTTTCTGTAAGTGTAGAGACGATATGCCAAAGGGTTTCGAAAAGTTAGTCTCTATTTTGTTTTAATACGCTTTTAAAGTTTGTCTGAATTAGGGTGGCCACCCTAAGATTTCTTCGATTTGAAAAAATTTGGTTACAGCTGATAACTTGCAAACGGCTCAATATATTAATATACTTCCTTGGGGCGAAATGTAGAGAAATGTTTGGCAAAGAATCACCTTGAACATTATATGGCATACAAATCAGTTTTTTATGGTTTAATATTTGACTATTTCAACTTTTGTCAAATTCAATGTAATCTCCCTCAGAGGTCGTTTAAGACTGAGACATGGCCGCCTCGATAAAAAAAGCTCAACTCGTTGTTACTCAATAGTTTGCTTACCAACGAACATCTTTCAATCAACTTGAAAGACATGCAGAGCAACACAAAAAATGTTAAACGTTTTTAAAATTAGCATTGCTTTTAAAGCCTTAAACGGACAGTTGCTTGCGCAATCAATCAAATAAACAGATAAAAAAACTCAAAGATACAAAACGATTTTTATTGATGACTGCACACAATGCAAACAACAAATAATAATTTAATAATAGCGCCCACCGAAAACACGTTGAATCATTTTGACAAAAAATAAAAATAAAAAAATATAAAATTTCCACACATACTGATGTTATCAAAACTGGACAGCACAATAACGAGTACCCGATAAGAAGTAACGACTTAATTGCTAAGCATCATAAAAAAAGTACAACACTTCAAAACAGCTTTGAGTTAATTTTAAAAAGTTAAAATTTTAAGCTCACCTCTTGACTTGTTTTTCCAAATTTAATTTAAAATTTTATTGCTAATTTAATTTCACATTTAATATAAAATTTAATTGAAAGCTTTAAGAAGCTTGAAAAGAAAACGGCAGCTTGTGGAAAAAGCTGCTTACGTTATGGCAATAAAAATGCAACTGTTGAAGTTTGAAAGATGTTGACGAAAAGTTAAGACGAAATGCTAGCGTTGCCCCTCCAAGCCAATAGAGGGCGTCTATTGCAAAGATGCGACAGTCGCGGTTAAGACCTTGAATAAGTCAAAAACCATCACGGACAAAATTCCAAAACACCAACTAAGCTGATTTAAAAAAATATTTGATTTCTTTGAAATTTCGTGGGCCTATGGTTGCAATTATTATTGAGTGTTTTTTCTAGGGTGTGCTTAATCGCCCATTGACAGGTGTTTAAAGTGCTTTTAGAAGATTTAATCGAATGCCTTAAGTGCTGCCTAAGCATGTCTAGCATAAGAAGCTTCTTCATTTTGTTGTTAATGATGACATGCAGCGGAAGCCTCACCTAAGCTTTATATGGAAAAGCTGACTATTGAGTGGTTGTTGATGCAGAGTCACGCATTCTGAATCCAATTATTTTCAAAATTATGTCATCATCACCAACTATTCTTTCAATTTACGCGCAATGCTTTTTAGAATGCCTCAAATGTTCCCCCATTTTTATTTTTTTTATTTATTTTTTCAAATTAATTTTATGCAAACCTACCCTACACTATTTTATCAAAAAAACTTTTTTCAAAATAACTAACCTTACATAATTCACCTTCAACTGCTTTGGTTTGCGCCAAAACTAAGCGCTGCTAAGGTTAAGGAACAAGAGAGACGTACCCCAAAGCTTCAACAACAACAACGACAACCTCCATGGAGGACATATAATTTATATTTCACTGGATAGTGAGAAGAAGCCAGTCACAAAATAGATTGAATACACTAGATAAGCCGGCGAAAACAATAACAATAACAATAACAACAACAACCAATAACAAAATCCACAAAATTTCGTGATATGCATTTGACTCAGGCGCCTTGCCCTGAAAAACAAAAAAAAAAAAGCAAAACAAGAACAAATTCAGCAAGTGGTGAAGTTAAAGTGCTTTAGCTATACGAGAGGCGGAAAAAGTTTAAGTGCGAGTCAAAGTTTTTGTGGCGCTCTGCAGCAGAGTTGCCAGCTTTTAGGAAAAAAGTTAATTATTTTGCAATATGTAGTATGTAATGGGCTAACCATTTCACGTGTGGTGGCTGTGGCGCAGTGGGTAGAGTGCGTGGCCCACACGCCAGAGAACCCTGGTTCAATTTCCACCTAACACAGAAAGTTTTTCAAGTGAATTAATTTTTCAGTTCGGTCGTCACCTATCTGCAGACAATGGCATACCTCAGAGAGTAAATAATGTCATGTAAAGCTTCTTGAGAACAATGCACATTAGTCGTTCGAAGTTAGAATAATAACTCCATAATAACTTTTAATCTATTTCGCGTTTCGAAAAGTGCAGCCCTGGCATTTCGGAGTCAAATGCTTGTGTCATTGAAACTAGTTTTTGTGTAGTTAAAGGTTGGTCATTTTACAATATGGAACGCTTGATCACTGAACAATGCTATATCACAATTGTTAAATTGTCCTTAAAAATACTAATTTTTCGAAACAAATTTTCCTCAGCGATAAGGCCCATTTAACGCTAGGTGGATACGTAAATAAGCAAAATTGCCATACATTGGGCTCTTAAACTCTACAAACGATTGTGGAGAAGCCATTGCATCCGAAAAAAGTGAATGTATGGTGTGCATTATGGTCTGATGGTGTCATTGGTCCATATTTTTTTAAAAAAAATAAAAAGAAACAACCATTACAGTCAATTCTGAGTGCTATGACCGTATGTAAACCAGTTCTTTTTGGCCTGAAATTGAATAAGTGGATCTTGACAATATTTGATTTCAACAAAATGGAGCCACAAGCACCTCAACAAGACCAATTAGTGCTTTGTTGCAACAGAACAGCTTCCAGGGCGACTTATAGTATTTCAAGATTTGAGGATGTCAATTGTTCTCCGAGATCGTGCGATTTGACGCCTTTGAACTTTTTTTGTGAGGCTACGAAAAAGATCGTGTTTACGTGAATGGACCTTAAGCTCTTGAGCAATTAAAAACCAATATTACTCAAATCATGGTCGAGCTAGTGCCCGAGTTGTGCAAAAAAATTATCGGAAATTACCTCAAAAGGATTCAGTTTGGCAAAAACTCCCATGAAGGACATTTGAATGATATTGTATTCTACTATAAGTGCAAATATTACAACGATATGAAAATTTTATCGAAATTGGAAAGTTTACTTTTTTAAACTTTACTTTCTTACTTTAAAATGGATAACTCTTTAAAACGGACCCGTCAGCAAAAGGTATAGGACTCGTTTTTTCTTTTACTAAGCGAATAGTTGTTAAGATATCTCTTAAATTTTATTAAATTTAAGTTTTATTACAGAATTATCCAATTGGCAGATTGTTGGCGTCAAGAGAAAATGCTCTTGAAATCCTTCACCTCTTGTTGGTACATCCATCATCATACACTTATTTAAATTAAGAAGGAGATCTTAAATAAGTTCTTATTTTTATTGTTTGACCATTAATAAATTCATATTCAAAATAAATAAAATATTTTTAGGAGCAATTATGTTCTGTTGTTAAAAGTTCATACACAAATGGTCGAGAATTTGACCTACTGAGTCATATGTTGACTCAGAACTTAGAAATATTCAGAGTTGCAACCTTACTTTCGCCGAATAAATGAACACAATGGTTTCATTTCTCAGTAAGGAACGCCATAAGGTAAACAGAAGAACGGGTGCTACGAAGGCCATTCTGACGGTCACGGAAAGTCATTCGCTGCGCTCCAGATAATTCTTACTTTCCATGAGTAAAAGCTTTCCAGAGAGTTTATTACACTCTCCATTACCTTGGGAAATGTACAGCTCGCGGTATCGACCGTCTTAGTTACCGGCTAAACATTTGCGACTTTTCAACAAAATAAAAATATTCCTGCCTTGCAGGAAATATTGAAAAGGTTACGCAAAAGTCGATACAATGTAGAATCACTCTTCTTTAGTAAAATTTGTGGTTTACCATCAGGTCCAGAAAACTTAATTATGTTGATGTTTAAAAGTTCTCTTCTGACTGCTCTCGTTCGAAAATATATCGTATATCATAGGGGTCGCTCATAAATAACGTGACTGATTTCCAACTTTTTTTTATCCCCTCTTCCCCCTCCGTTACTCTTGGCAGTGCATTTCGAAACCCCTCCCCACCCCCTTATTAGAAACTATTCCATCTTCAATCCAAGAGTTGAAGCTCTCAATAGCTGGAATTGAAGAAGCTGGAAACTTTGGGACTCTTCGAAATAGAATTCTTCTACGGACTCCATGACGACCCATTGAGGTGTATTCTCATTTCTTATGCAGAGAAATTCGCCTGGTCTTTGAGAGAGTACTCGTAAAGGCGAGCAAAATACAAGAAACAACTACCGAAGAGCAGGCAAAGAAAAATAATGCGCTTCTACACTTGTCAATAGTTAACCATCAGTTAAGACGGTAAACATGAAGACGTAAGGATGAAAATGTTTTGATATGATGCGGAGTACAGTATAGACTTACAAAAAGTTGAAACTCACAAAGGTTAAAATATACGGAAAAGTTAACTAGGCTTCTATCACCACAGGAAACTCTAAAAAGTTAACTTTTTTGTCAACTTTTCTGAGTTCTTGTTTTATCACCCTTATGTTTTTTTTTATAAATGGAGAATAAGCTGCACAAATTGACCAACGTAAAAGAAACTGTCCAATTAGTAGCTGTAAAAGCGAAGGCGAAAGATATCTTCACAGAAATCTACTCAAATAAAATAGCGAATGATTTTATAAGTCATGGTTGGCTTTTGAAATTCAAGCGACGGTCTTAAGGCATGTGGAGAGATTCTATTTAGCAAGACTTAAGCATATAGTATGTTTTAAGATACACCGCTTTTTTCATATTTCATGTATATTTATTCATATTTAACATAAGCACATAATTTTAAATTTCACTATTGTCCTTAAAAAGTTAATAATTCACAAAAATTGACAGGCCCAAAAACAAAGGGGTTAACTTTTATGAGTCTCTACTGTAATAATTTCTATTTGTTTTTAGTTTCTTTTATTTTTGGTCACGTTACTATATCTGCAACCCCCTCCCGCCTATCGTTTATTATCATAGTACATTATAACCCCCCTATCCCCTTATAAATTGGTAACGTAATTTATGAACGACCCTATGTATTTATAAATGTGACCTTCTATTTTAATCGAGGACGGTGACTAATTGCTAGTCGTTATTTCAAAAAAATTCCTAAGACCCTCTAACGAAAATTGCTCCCTTAATCCTAGAAGTTTTAAAGTTCTGATTAAATTTCTGATTCTAAGGATATCTCTAACAATTCTTTAATGATTCTCTTGGCTTTATAAGGGTCTCTTTTTTATTTTTTTTTAAAATGTCCGGAGTAAATGCCTTTTCAGTGAAACAACTTCTAGTAGAAGAATTCTTTTAAATAATTACATAAATTTAAAGGCTTATGTTGACAATCTACGAACATCTGTCTGACCTTGTTTGAAAATTATTATTAAAATTAAACCAAATCCTGTTAACATAGAGTTGGCCACTCTGGCAAAACGTTGAGTGTTTCTTAAGCCAAAGCTTGCACACAAACATAACAAAACATCGACTAAGAAGAGCACCAAAATATAATGCAAAAAGTCGTGAGTCATTAAACTGTCGAAACAACAACAAAAGCAGGTTAAATGTAGCAGTACTTTTTTTTTTTTTTTCTTTGAACGATTTGTGACGTTTTTAGTGATTCACCTTCACCTTGATTGCATTTGAGTTATTTTTTTATTGTTTTTTTTTTTATGGTGCTGAAGTCATTGAGGTTACAAAAAGCAGAGATAGAGAAGCAATTTCGAAAGTTTGCATTAAAAGAAATTTGAACTTTTTCTAGGGGACGTCAGGGAGACTATTCAGCTAACTATGTAGGAAATGATAACATATTGAGAGACTGTGAGCTGAAAAGGTTGAGGGTCAGAAGGTGATGGGCAACAGCTTTTAAGCTAGTGTTGCCATTTAGCTGGTGGTTTGTATGGATTTTAGGATAAGAGGATTAAAATGGAAATTTTGTATTTAAGCAGAAGACAAAAAAGAAGAAAAGTCAAACAAAATTCCATGAAAACAAGTTGGTGTAAATGAAGCAAAGAAATTACAAGAATGACACATTTTAAGTTATTTGACCGGTTTGCCAGAGATAAAAGAAGAATTTTAATGGCGGAAGTTATTGAAGCTCAAGTTTGGAGTAGTAATAAATAAAATGAATGAAATGAATGAAATTAATGAAATTAATGAAATTAATGAAATGAATGAAATGAATGAAATGAATGAAATGAATGAAATGAATGAAATGAATGAAATGAATGAAATGAATGAAATGAATGAAATGAATGAAATGAATGAAATGAATGAAATGAATGAAATGAATGAAATGAATGAAATGAATGAAATGAATGAAATGAATGAAATGAATGAAATGAATGAAATGAATGAAATTAATGAAATTTAATGAAATTAATGAAATGAATGAAATGAACGAAATGAATGAAATGAACGAAATGAATGAAATGAATGAAATGAATGAAATGAATGAAATGAATGAAATGAATGAAATGAATGAAATGAATGAAATGAATGAAATGAATGAAATGAATGAAATGAATGAAATGAATGAAATGAATGAAATGAATGAAATGAATGAAATGAATGAAATTAATGAAATGAATGAAATGAATGGAATGAATGAAATTAATGAAATGAATGAAATAAATAAAAGTCAGGGATTAAATTCAAATTTCATAAAAGTCCCTCATAATTGTATCGAAACTCAAAATGAGCTGTTAGTTGATGCACTTGTAAAATGTTTAAAGCTAAGAGCGCCAATAGAAATGGGCAGTTTGAATTGAGCAGTTACATAACTGAACTTTGTTCATTTTAGCTAAGTTTGCATAATTGTCGTAAACTGCCTCTTAATTTAAAATGCACATAAAAAATTTAAAAACCCATAATTCATATAGCAACATACAATTTACAGCTGATCTATTGACAAATGTTTTGTAAATTAGTCATAAAATATGTCAAGCTACATGTAACCGCTATTTTTTTTTGTTTTTTTTTTTTTTTTTTTTTTGTTTATGAGATGGCACACAGACTTTTACTTTTCATTAATAAGCCGTCTCTTTCGTTTTTTTTTTCTCTAACTATTGACATCTATGGTGCTGATATTTTAATGAAAAATTTAAATAATAAGGAACCTAAAATGAAGCAAAGTCAAATGAAATAATTTGCAAATTTTATGACAACAAATGTTGCATTGTTACAAGTTGTTTGTGTCAAAGCAAAACATTTGTCTATGATTAACGTCAATAGGGTTAGACTTTTACTGACTTAATAAAAACTGTTACCTACAATGCAAAAATTTCGCCAATATTTTGTATTTATTTGCAAACAAATAAAAATAACCATAAATTATTTAATTTAGCTGTTTCTGCTAAATTAACTGCTCGTAACTTGTTGTTAACTGAGTTGTTTACAAGAGTATACACAGATATTTTACATAAAATATACAAAATATTTAAAACTGCTGTGAAATCAGCAATAGTAATTAGAAAATAAATCACTGATGAATCCATACAGCCTAAAATAAGAGCCTAACTTTCAAGTAGATGTTAATTTTAAGCGGATGAACTCTTGAGTATTCACAATTTTCTTAAGCCTCAAATTCATCTAAACAGTATATGGCCCATTAACAAATCCCAATCATAAAAATTTCTGCATAATGCACATAATTATTCTTAAATGTTGGTCACCACAGCGCTTAGCCCGCATAAAGCACGTGTGGGCAACATGTGACTGTGTCCCGCTAAACAGTTAAATGCATTCTTAAATATGTGTTGTCGCTTTTTGTGGGCTACTGAAGCAGTAAACGTCGAATTAATGAGTTTCTTTTATTGTAGATTTTAAATGTTATTGCTGTTGTTGTTGCACAATTTGCTGTAAGCCAACCAGTAAGTCGTTATCGCATAACTGTTAAAAAGTGTTGGTCAACAAAGGCTAATGCAAGTAAGGCACATAAAACATCAAGCAGAGTTGCCAAACTTACATAAAAAATTATGTAGTTAGATAAAAAGATTTATTCATTAATTTCATTAATATCGTTTATTTCATTAATTTCATTAATTTCATTAATTTCATAAATTTCATTAATATCATTAATTTCATTAATTTCATTAATTTCATTCATTTCATCCATTTCATTCATTTCATTCATTTCATTCATTTCATTCATTTCATTCATATCATTCATTTCATTCATTTCATTAATTTCATTCATTTCATTCATTTCATTCATTTCATTCATTTCATTCATTTCATTAATTTCATTCATTTCATTCATTTCATTCATTTCATTCATTTCATTCATTTCATTCATTTCATTAATTTCATTCATTTCATTAATTTCATTAATTTCATTCATTTCATTCATTTCATTCATTTCATTCATTTCATTCATTTCATTCATTTCATTCATTTCATTCATTTCATTCATTTCATTCATTTCATTCATTTCATTCATTTCATTAATTTCATTCATTTCATTCATTTCATTCATTTCATTCATTTCATTCATTTCATTCATTTCATTCATTTCATTCATTTCAAACTCTTTCACAGATATATTTGCGACCATTTCTTGAGCCTATACCTACGTTTTCTATAATTTCAAGAGTTTCAACGATATGGCTTGGGACTTATATGTATATGTACATAAAGGAATTTGTAAGATTGCTAAAAAATAGGCTTGCGTTTTAAAATAAAGTTCTAGTTACCAAATAATTAGTTTGAAAATTTGAGATCAAAACAATTCACTGGCAACATTTCAAAACGACTACAATTTGTCGCATTGAGGAGGCGACCAGTTTTAAGTGGCCCATATTACTAACAAGCATTTGTATTTTAAGATTTTTATTAATGCTTTGATTTTAATGACTTTTATTTAATTTAAAAAAGTTATCTTTAAAACAAAACGTATCAAACTTTCATAAATGTCGCATGCGACTGTTCAAAGGTAAAAGTAATTGCAAATATTTCAAGCATAAATTTCAGTTACTTTGTGATGTTTAAAAGTTGTAATGCATAAAAATTGGATGTGCAACAGATTATAGTGAAAAAATTTGCTTGTCTTCTGCACTATGAAGTTCTTGCTAGTGTCGCAATGACTTTTGGCTCGCATTCTATGCGCAATAATGATTTGATTTTTAAATATTAACTTGGATTTCTATGATGAACGCTTTAAAATCTGTCCTTGGCTTTGCGACAATTTTTAAGCGACAAAAGTCGCATGCGACTGATCATAAGTTTTAGAAAATGTTAATTTTCCCGATATAAATTTCGGGTACTTTTTTATATTGAGTGCAGCAATGCGTTATACTTTGACGTGCGACTAATAATAGGGAACAAGATTTCTTTGTCTTCGCATTATGGAGGTCTTGCGAGTGTCGCAATGACTTTTGGCTCAAAATTTTTGCGTAAAAATGAGTAATTATCTTGTGTTTACTATAATGCAGGTATTTAAATATGTCCCCGGATATGCCACATATGCTATGCGACTAAAGTCGCATGCGACTATTTTCAAGAATTGTGATTATTTAAATTTGTATTAGAATTTAAAATAATTTTTACCAAAAATATAAATTTTGACGCATTTGCATAACAAAAAATATATATTTTTAAACCTTAAACAACCTTTTGGTTTAATTTTCGAAAATAAATAAAGTTAATAAAACATAAAAGTTTCAGCAGCGACAGTAACAATTGAATCCGACAAATCATCTCTTAAAATGCACAAATGGTTGGAAATAATATCGATATATTTGTTAGGATTTTGTCATCTTTTGCTGCAACTTGCTCTACTTGGCTCTTTCGCTGCTTTTACTTCCTGAAGCTTATTCTGCATTTTATGCATTTCTTTTATGGTCTCGTTTATTGTGCACATTTATTTCATAGCATTAAAATTGTTTTTTTAGTTTTGCTGTTTTTTTTTAACTGTAATGATAGCGTGTGCTACTTTTAATATTTTTCCGGTTTTGTCAGAGGCATAAGTTTTAAACGACCTTTTTCGCTGTTTTTTTTTTCTTGTTTAATGTTTTTCGCCCTACAAGAAAGGAGGTCGCGTAAAAAAAAAATTACTGTTGCGAATGCACGATGCACTTGGTTTAGCATCGTTTTTGTTGTTGTTGATGATTTTTCATCTCTTGTGCTTAATGACCCTGCTTCACAAGAGAATGTAGAGTGCTCTTGTCGCAGTGATCGCGAGTTGATAAGAAGCTTTTAAGTTTTTCTTTTACTCATGTGTGAAAACCCAAAAGAAATTTCTACAGTTCAAAATAAAAGCAAATTTTATATTCTTTCTCTCTCAGTTGAGTGTCAGATGACAAAAAATATTGAATATTTTACATTTCAAATTCAAACACAAGAAGCTTTGGGGCTTAAGCTGTCATTTTTGAGTCTCACATTTTGTTGTTCTTAGCAAGGAATATTCAACAAGGTAGTATTAGTTGTTGAAATTCTCTCTTGTGGTGGGTACAGCACCTGTCGAAATCGGCTGTTTAGGAATAAAAGCACAGTTTTCTATTAGCTGTTTTTTTTATATTCTTCTATAATTTAGTCTTTCTTAATAAATTTGAGTTTATTAATTGTAGCTTTTACAAGTACAGCTAATCAAGCTTTTACAGCTTTATCAAATCTTCATATAGTGCTTAAAAGATTAAAGAAAAGATTAAGAGTAAGATATAAAAGCTATATTCTCCTAGTTGAATCATTTATTAAAGAAGATAAAAAAGCTCGCTCCTTTTAGAGTGTTAAGTTTAAATTAAAATTAATTTAAGAAAAAAAAAACAATTACAAAAGAGCTTTAAATGCAACACATATCTTTTAAAAGCAAAAATTCACTGCAGTTGCTTAAAAATATTCTACTTATTCTTACTTCTATCTTCTTTTAGTGATCTTTTGATATATTTCATCATAATCGATTTTTAAAGCTTTTTCAGTTGCTCATAAAATTGTTTTTGTTTATCTCTTTCGTTAGCTTAATCAAAGAGTTATGATTAATTGAATTGAAGAAATGAAAAAAGCGGTTCGTTGAACTCGGATGACAGCTGATCAGAGTAAAAAAAGCGTTAGGAAGAGCTCGAATCATTTTATTTTATTTTTTTTCTGGTTTGTTTATTGTGCTAAGATTTTGATGTATTTTTTGACAAAGCTTTTTTTTTTTGCACTAAAATTGTTTTGAACTTCATGAAGTCAGTTCATTTGCATATTTTTTAGAAATTTGCTGCTGCACCTAGAAATATTTTTTTCATTTATTGCCGGGTGTGTCTTGAAAAAATTAACCAAAAATTGATACAACGCAATTTTTAGAAAGATTTGCTGTAGAAAGCTTTTTGGAAATGTTTCAATTTTCCGCCTTTTACCCAAAAAATCATCAGCTACAAAAACGTCTTCACCCTGTTATGAAAAAAAGTTACAACAAAAACAACGGCAACATAATATAAATTAAAATAATAACATTTCACACACATTCATCAAACTCCGCAGCTGCTCACGCAAATCTTGATGAACGCTAAACTATGCGTTGCGTGGTGGCGCATGCGCAGACGTGCGTGTTGTGAGCTTATAAAAAGATATTTTCAACTAACACTCAACACAGCAGTAAAAGAATGCAAAAAGCAAAAAAAAAAAAATAAAAAACATAAAAAGTTTTCACGTAGGCTACAGACACATTTATTTTTTTATTTATTTTTTAATTTTCGCAAAAAAATCGCTTTATTACACCTCTAGCGACAATGTTGCAAAGTGACAACAACAGAAAATAGAAAAATTACAGTTATGTTAACAAGCATTTAGCACATAAAACAAAATATAACAACAAATACCATAACGAACTGTTTTTCGCACAAATTAAAAAAATATTCGCAAAAGTTTACGCCTGAAAGCTTTAATTCGTTGAACATTAAACGCAAAATCATGCGTTACAGTTTGATTAAAAAGTGTGGCAGATTATTTACTGCTGGTGTAAATTTTTAGCTAGACAAAAAATCAATTAAAAAAATAAAAAAAAAACAGCAAGTAACGTGGATATATTTTAAATACTGGAAGCGAATCGATATTTCCCGGAATTGAATCTTAAGGCAGGTGGGTTAGGGAAGAGGTTCAGATAAAGTTTCCTCGAGATTGCTTGGATAATTTCAAAGTAACGTTACCTTACCTTGCTTTGCTTACTCTACCTTCTTATACCGTAACGTCTTAGTCCAGCTCAACTCAACTAAACTCAACCCAACTCAACTCAACACAACTCAACTCGATTAAACTGAACTCAACTCAACTCAACTGAAATCAACTCAACTCAACTCAACTCAACTCAACTGAACTCTACTCAACTCAACTCAACTCAATTCAACTCAACTCAACTCAACTCAACTCAACTCAACTCAACTCAACTCAACTCAAATCAACTCAACTCAACTCTACTCAAATCAACTCAACTCAACCCAACTCAACTGAATTCAAAAGAACTCATCTGAACTGAACTCAACTTAACTTAGCTTACCTAACCTTACCTAATCTTACCTACCCTAATCGCTCCCTAACCACACCTAATCCTACCTAACCTAACCTTACCCTATCAAACCTTAACAATCCTTACCTAATCTTACCTAACCTTTCAAAACTTTACCTAAACTTACCTATCTTTAGCTTACATAACCTTACCTAACATTACCTCACCTTATATAATCTTACCTAATCTTATCTAACTTTACCTAACCTTACCCAACCATACCTTACTTAACCTAATATAACCTAACCTAACCTTATTTAACTTTGCCTAACCTTACCTAACTTAACCTTATCTTAACTAACCTAATCTAATCTTATATTACCTAACCTAAACTTACCTAGCCTTACCTAACCTTTCCTAACTTTTCCTAACTTTACCTAAACTTAGCTAAGCTTACATAACATTAACTAACATTACTTAACCTTACCTCACCTTATCTAACCTTACCTCACCTTATATAACCTTACCTTATATTATCTTATCTTACCTAACCTTACATAACCTTTTCTAACTTTACCTAAACTGACCTTACCTAAGCTTATATAACCTAACCTAACATTACCTACACTTGCCTCACCTTATCTAACCTTATATAACCTTATATAACCGTATCTAACCTTACCTCATCTTATCTAGTCTTCCTAATCTTACCTAACCTTTCCTAACCTTACCTTATCTTACCTAACATAACCTTTCCTAGCTTTACCTAACCTTACCGAGGTGTTTTATTACCTCGGGGGGTTGTAAGGTTAGTGTCAGCAACCTTACCATAGTCTCATCAGCCTAAGATTGATCATACGTGGCGAAGAGTTACACCCTGAAACAGGTGCCCCCGCTAGTCCCGAGAACGCCGCTAACTCAGCTCTAGCTAGAAGTTCGCACTCGTCTAGTCGGTGTACGGTACGTACCGTATACAGTACGTATGACTTAGAAGTTAAATGCGGATCTAAGGTCTCCAAAAGCTCCTGATATCAACTCAAATGAAGTGGAGCTTTTATAGCCTCTCAGACAGAGCCAAATGGGGGAAACCACGATGATAGCGCAAGACTTATGGGACTTCAGGAGGCGGATGAAAGCGGTTAAGAATCATGCTAAGTAAAGATTCTCAGTTTCATAGCTCAGGCAAGAAGGCTCTCGCAGCAGCCTCTTAAGAGCGCGCGGTCCGACGATTCAGCACTGCAAAACAACCCTCTGAAGTTTGCGATAGTGTTTCAGGGAGCAAATGTATGCTTTCTGTAAAAAGGTCGTCCATACACCACGTGGTCGATTTTCGAGTTTTTTTAACCGCTCTCCCCCTCCGTGACTTTTCGTATTGCTTTTCAAAACCCTTGCCTCACCCTTGAATTGGTAACGTAGTTAATGGACGATCCTTAACGTACTTACTCCAAAAACCCGCGATTGCACGATAAAATCATAACGTCATTCTAAACAAACTAATCCTAAGTTCGGCGCTTTCGGACCAAATCCGAACCTTTGCTAAATCCAAGGCAAAGAGGCTTACGGCAGTATTACCGACCCATAAGCCCCGGAAGAACAGTAAAATGAGATTGACGGTCCCAATTTCCGATATGCACTTTTAATGGGCTATACTCTCTACAACCTTTTCCAAGTGGAAATGCATACCAGTATCTGTCCGGAAATGTCTATGTTGGAGAGCTATGGGATCACATATATCTAAATACTTTTAGAAAGTCAAGCGATATTTAAGGCCTTGCAAGCTTATGAGCTGAAATCCAGACTAGTTTTGGACTGTGTCAAAGCATTAAATATATTGCGACAAATAATAACAAGATTGTAGTGGGTACCAGCACATTTAGAATTTAAAGGCCACGTAACGGAAAATTAGTTCGCTAAGAGAGGACATTCAGATATTTTATTGGTTCCGTACCATTATGTAGTCAAGCTAGAGACTTTATTTCTTATGAAGCTTACGAACTGGGAATTTAAGGAGTTTCTGTGCCACTGGAATTATTGTAACAGGCAGAGGGAAGCGCAGTAATGTTTGACCCCTATTGGAGCTATATACAGAAATTTTCCTAAGCTATTCAAATCTGACCAGACTTCTAACAGATTTCTATACAGACGACTGTTTTCTCAGAAATCATCTCAAAAAACTTGTCTACCTGAATGGGAAGATTAAACTCCAGACACAATTTTATGATAATTTCGTTTTTATTGGGAATTGTTTAGTTTTTTTATTAGATAACTCCCAATTATGTAATAACTCCCAAAAAATTTAAGAATGAAATAAGTCCCAAAATATTTGGTTAGGAGTTATTTCATTTAACTTGGGTGTTATTTCATTTCTCTTGGGAGTTTTTTCATTTATCTTAGGAGTTATTTTATTTCTCTTGGGAGTTACTTTATTTATTTTATTTTTATTG
This sequence comes from Pherbina coryleti, assembly GCA_943735915.1. NCBI lineage: Eukaryota > Metazoa > Arthropoda > Insecta > Diptera > Sciomyzidae > Pherbina > Pherbina coryleti. Next base: position 128,197,600 of record OX030951.1, on the reverse strand, counting down.
GGAGTTATTTCATTAGGAGTTACATATTTCATTGGGGCTTATTTCATTTATGGTTTGGGGGTTATTTCATTTTCATTGGGAAGTATTTAAGTTTTTTTTGTTTATTTGGGACTGATTTCATGTCTTTTGCGAGTTATTTCATTGGAAGTTATTAAATTTTTTCATTTAGGAGTTTTTTTGAGTTTTTTATTGAGAACTATTTTACTGCGCCTGTTATGGGAGGCGTAAATCACGGTTATAAGATTAGGTTGGGTATGTCCCTCTTACCCTTTTACCAACGAAAGGTTGCTCACACGGAGGCCTATTATTCCATTCAGATTCTCTATCTATGTGGGCTTATCGGGGCAAACATGACGGAATGTACGTACATCAGATTGAGTCGGGTTGGTTGAATCAGCCCGTGCTCCGTAAATAAATCCATCAATAGTAAATCTACGAGCTCCTGCAGATCTTCTAAAAATTGGCTTCCGGTATGTCAGACTCGGCGCTGTTGATGATAATGGCATTTGTATAGTAGATGTTCTATATATTCCACATCTCCACAGCTTCTGCAAAAGTTTGAATGAATCCCTGGTCTCGAGGTCATTGCTCCAAAAGTACCCCTTTTAGGATATGAGTTTTGTAAAAACTCAATGAAAGTAGGTACCTTTTCTGTAAAGTCTAGGCCGCAGAAAGCACAGTCGTCTCCAGTGGCGGATCTAGGATTTGCCAAAGGGGGGGCGGGGGCTGAAACTACACTTTTGTATTCCAAGCAACGCCGTAGATATGGGGTTCTGGGGGTTCACCCCCCCTCCCCTCAGCAATCCAGAATATTTTTCTATATTAAATAAAAATGCAAATATTCTAAAATATTTAATTTTGCCAAATTATGTGTGAAGATAAATTGCAAATTGTGTATTATTAACTACTTATTTTTGTGAGCAGATATTAAGTTAAATATAATATAATATATAATTTTATTTTGCTTCAGTAAACCCCCCTTATGAAATACCTATCTACGGCGTTGATGCCAAGGGGGGAATGAAACGTCTTTTTGGACTTTTTTTCATTTTTTCCCATACAAAAAATTCTCCAAGGGGGGCCCTTTCAGCCCGTATGTATATCCGCCACTGGTCGTCTCTATAATCTCTATTTATGTCATATATTCTTTTCTGACCACCCCGATGGATATCTTATTCGACATGTAGGTAGTGCTTCTATCTAGTTCAGAACTCTCTTTAGTCAATCTGTCAACTATTTAGACTTTCTCTAAGTCGCAAGGACCTGGGACCCCTGGAGAGCTATAAATTACATAGACTAATTTCAAAACCTTTGCTTTATTTTAGGGAAGCGGCAGTAATTTCCCCGCATAAGCTTATAAAAGTAATTTCCGCATTCAAAGTATAACTTTGAAGCCCTCCGAGCTTATGTGATGCTTCTACACAGCACATCATAATTAATAATATTATTACCAAAGGTAAGCATCTGACCTTTATACGACGCAAAACTTATGTCATACATGAATGATTATCATACTAGTTTCTAATTTATACATGCATTAAAAGCTTTTTTTTTTAATCATTGCTAAGTTGTTTTAACTCAAAGGTTGCAAATAATTGCAGCAATAAACTTTACTGGTGAAAACTATTAAAAAAATAATGCTTAAATGATGAAATAAATTCAATAAAAATAGCGATGATGCGCAATAAATGTCGTAGGTTTGAAAGAATTCTCTCTCATGCATATTAAATTCATAGATATTTTATAATGTATGTAATTAAGAAGTTAAAACCGAAAATTTTTTTATGAAAATTGTGAAATGTGTCATCGGTAATGGTTAAGATGCGACAGTAAATTAAAAAATTCAAACTTTTAAAGATAACCGGAAAAATCAAAGATGAGTCGTAAGTGTTAGCAAAGAAAAGTTATAAAGCTCAAATATACACGGAGAGAACAAAAAAATCAAGCATTCTATTTTTGAATCAAGTAAATAGGCTATCAGTTTACACCAGTGGTGCTCACATGCATACTTCTACAATTTTCAACTTTTGTACTTGTGTTATTAGTTTTTTCGCTCTCTGCACTAAAAAAAATTGTAGTGCAGGTATTAAGCAAGAATTGTGTTATAATAGTCATTATAATTATCAGTATCTTTATCATTATCACTATCACTCTCATTATCATTATCATTATTTTTATTATTAATATAATTCCACACTCATAACTGCACAAAAACTCATTTTCATACACCTCAACCTTTTTGTGCAGTGCAAAACACACGACGAAGCGGCGCAAATATCACTGCTTGAAGTTTCAGAGCCAACTGATTGAGAGAACTTCTTGCATTCGATCGTGTACGTGTTTCGATTCTCGAGTAAAGCTTTCGAGTCTCCCCACGCGTGGTACTACGTGAACATCACTGGTTTACACTCAAGTGTAAATTTCTTAATTCAAGCATTATTTTGCTAGAATTGAGCAAATTTAAAACGCATGATATTAAGAAAAAATGCTTAATTCAAGAAAAATTTGACTAAAACTCAATTTGTTGGAAGTGAGAAAAATTTGCTTGATTCAAATAACAATTTGCTGAAAACTAGAATTATTTGCTTGATTCAGAAATTGATTTCCTTCAATTGAGAACAATTTGCTTGATTTAGTAAAGAATTTACTGAAAACTAGAGTAATTTGCTTGATTCAATTAAACAATTTTCTTAATACTAGAATGTTTTGCTTGATATTAGAAATTCAATTTTCTTATTATATTTAAAATCCTTCAGCAAAGATGTAGGATAACTTATCATAAAGAACTACTCGAATATACTAAATATATCTTGTAGATGCCTATATTTTACCAAATAAAGTAACAGATAAGACACTGCTCCTTCAAACCATGCCATAGTTTGTCAATCCGCACCATCTTAAACATATTTTCATGTAAACATGTTGTGAATTATAAGAATGTCATTATAAGTTGAAGTGAGTAAAATTCGCTTGATTCTAGTAAACAATTTGCTGAAAACTAGAATAATTTGCTTGATTTGAGAAATCGATTTTCCTTGAATTGAGAACAATTTGTTTGATTTTAGTAAAGAATTTACTGAAAACTAGAATAATTTGCTTGATTTAAGTAAACAATTTTCTTAATACTAGAATGTTTGAATAATTTTCTTATTATAATGAAAATCCTTCAGCAAAGATGTAGGATGTAGGCTAACCGATCATACAAAATACTACTCGAATATACTAAATATATCTTGTAGATTCTTACATCTTTCCAAATAAAATAACAGATAAGACACTGCGCCTTCGAACCATGCCATAGTTTGTCAATTCGCACCATCTTAAACATGCTTTCATGTAAACATGTTGTGAATTATAAGAATGCCAATATAAGTTGAAGTGACACAAATTTGCTTGATTCAAGTAAATAATTTGCTGAAAACTAAAATAATTCTCTGAAATTAAGAAAATATTTTCTTGATTCAAATATTGTTCCAGGTTCTAGAATCAAACATTTTATTATTATTTCAACCAATTATTTATTTTAATCAATTTTAGAAATAAATGCTGATTAAGAATTAATTTTTCTTAATTTAAGTTTTAACGCTTGATTTGAGCAAATGAGTCTTATATTTAGTAAAAATTTTCTAAGATCGAAAATATTTGCTTAATAAAAGAATATTATTTCTTTCCGTGTAGATAATTCACAATTCACAAAGTAATTAAAATAATTTTTAGATCTATATTCAAGAAAACTAATTAAAACTTGCATTGCTGCCGGCATATGTACATACCTCATAAAGCTTAAAAGCCTGTAGCTCAGTTCTCATCAGTTGAAAAGAAATCTGTAATAAAAGAGAAAAATAAAATAAAGTTCAGTTAAAAAACCATTTTTTTCTTTTGCATCATAGTCAAATGTTTATACTTTAAAAATTTTATTAACTTTAAATCTGCACTGAAACTTTATACCTTAAGCCTGAACTTTAAATGAAACCCTTTGGTAAGAAATTGTCATTTATCCTACTGTAATGCAGTTGTGTAAGCGACATGTACCACGAGTTTGTTTGTGTTCTTTGGAAGTTGTCAGTTTTTATTCATTGTTTTTAAAACAGTTGAAACTAATTCGTTTGTGAAGTAACATTGATTCTTTTTCATTGAGTGATTGAGAAAAACATTGAGTGATTTATACAGTGAAATAAACTTGCTTGCTACTTTGAGTAAAGCCCGGATTACCTATGAATTAACTTGCAGATTTTAGAGCAAAACGTTTTGAACAGACTGCAATCTATCGCAGAGCGAGACGACTAGTTATAGGGGCTCATATTATGTGAGATCAATTTTTTACCCCGAAGAATCGATCGACTGATCGTAAGGTGATCGACTGATCGTAAGGTGATGTGAATACAAATTTTTTAAGCATGCATTTTTATGTTTTTTTTTTTTATGTTTAAGAGTCGAAATGCATTAGCCTTGAAAGTGCGACTGATTATAGTGAAAAAATATACTTGTCTTCTGTGTTATATACGTCTTCCGAGTGTCGCAATGATTTTAGGCTTACATTTTTTAGGGAAAATAAATAATTAGTATATTTTGCATTCATATGTGCATTGAAATATGTCTCCACCTATGCGACTTTTTTGAGCGACAAAAGTCGCATGCGACATTTTTTAAAAACTACAATTTCTTGCATTTTTAAAAAATAATTTCAATGAAATGTCTACAATCGTTGCTAAAAATTGCATAAAAAAAACGATTAAAGCATTTAAGATAATCCATTTATTTCAACTTTCGAAACGAATTGAGTCGAACATAGCATACAAGTAAAATGAAACTGTAAATACAAATTTTTCAAGCCAAAGTTAAATTTAAGTTAGAACATTTAAGAAAACCTTAAACGTACGACCAATTCTAGAAAATTTGTTTAACTTCTGCATTATGAAGGTCTTGAGAATGTCGCAATAACTTTAAGGTCACATTCTTTGCGCAAAATAAGTGTATTCTGCCTTAAGAAGTGCATTGACATATGTCCCCAGCCATGGGACATTTTTGAGCGACATAAGTCGCATGCGACAATTTTCAAAATTGTTATTTCTTTAGTTTTAAAGAAATAATTTCAATGAAATTTCTACCATCATTGCTTTGATAAAAATTTCGTAAAAAAATATGCATTAAAGTATTTTAAACAATCTTTTTATTTCAATTTTCGAAACGAATTGAGTCGAACATAGCATAAAAGTGAAATGAAACTATAAAACAAATTTTTCAAGGCAAAATTAAATTTAAGTTAAAATATTTAAGAAAAAACTTAAACATACCACCAATCCTAAAGAAAATCTTTTGTTTATCTTCTGCATTATGAAAGTTTTGAGAATGTCGCAATAACTTTAAGGTCACATTCTTTGCGCAAAATTCGCAAAATGCGCATAATAAGTACATACTGCTTTGATAAATTCATTGGCCTATGTCCGCAATCATGCGACATATTTAAGCGACATAAGTCGCATGCGACAATTTTCAAAAATTGGTATTTCTTTTGTTTTAAAAAAATAATTTCAATGAAATTTTTAAAATAATTTCAATTTAGATAAATTTCTATAAAAAAATTTTAACTAAACCCCTTTCAGCTTTCGAAACAAAATAAGTTAATTTAGCATAAAAGTTTCTGCAGCTAAAATGTTTAAAGCTAATATTGAACATTTAAATTTTTCTTGTCATGCATCTGATATTATTTTTGTTTTTTTTTTCAATATTTTCGCCAACCATCTGTGAATCTTTCTTCAACCACTAACTTGAGGTTAAACAAGAGATTAACTTTTATTTTCACTCGATAAAGAATTGTTGTTATGTTGGTTGTGGTTGTTGTTGTTGTCAAGTTAAAATTAAATTGTCACTTTTCGCTGATGTGTTTTGTTTTTGTGGACATTGTAAATAATTGTGAAATTTGACATATTATTAGCCACATCTTTTTCTAGCTAACAACAACATGCAATGAGCTGCTACTTTGCGCTGAAGCTACAAAGAAAAGTGAACAGCATTGCCACAAGATAACACCTTTCACACAAAAACCAGTGAGAGCAGATTTATTGCCTTTAAATTTTTTTATAAGAAAGATGTTGTAATTAAATAAATATTAAAAGAAATATACGAAGAATTGATTAGTTGAGTCAAATAAAAAAAAAAAAAAATTATAAAAACCACACGATTTCTTTCAATATAAATTTTCCTTTCCATGGTATTATTTAATTGGCAACAACTACTTGTTTGTATGCTGCTGTTATTGTTGTTTTCTTCATGTTGCAGAAACACTTGCACAAAGCTATACAGTATCTTAACTTAGCTGTATGATTGTTTTAACGCTTTCGTTTGTTTAACACAATTAAAAAGCGTTTATTTCACACTTGTTGATGTCATGAGTTATTTTTTGTTATTTTTTATGAACTTAACTAAGATTCCGGTTCCAATGTGGTATCATTTCGTTTTCAGTGCAATTCACTTTCTTTAACAATAATGTCTAGTTTTTAATTTACCAGCAATTAAGCTGAAAACAAAACGTTCTTAACAACTTCTCAAGAAATCTAGATATAAAAGGGTCTTCAAAGAAGTGCGTAAATATAAGTTAATTGTGTAAAACTTGATGCTATATTTTAAGTATAAAAAAATAAGTAAAAAGTAAAAAGTAAAAAGTAAAAAGTAAAAAGTAAAAAGTAAAAAGTAAAAAGTAAAAAGTAAAAAGTAAAACGTAAAATGTAAAAAGTAAAAAGTAAAAATTAAAAAGTAAAAAGTAAAAAGTAAAAAGAAAAAATTAAAAAGTAAAAAGTAAAAATTTAAAATTTAAAAGTAAAAAGTAAAAAGGAAAAAGCAAAAAGTAAAAAGTAAAAAGTAAAAAGTAAAAAGTAAAAAGTAAAAAGTAAAAAGTAAAAAGTAAAAAGTAAAAAGTAAAAAGTAAAAAGTAAAACGTAATAAGTAAAAAGTAAAAAGTAAAAAGTAAAAAGTAAAAAGTAAAAAGTAAAAAGTAAAAAGTAAAAAGTAAAAAGTAAAAAGTAAAAACTTAGAAGTAAAAAGCAAAAAGTAAAAAGAAAAAAGTTTAAAGAAAAAAGTAAACAGTAAAAAGTAAAAAGTAAAAATTTAAAAGTAAAAAGTAAAAAGTAAAAAGTAAAAAGTAAAAAGTAAAAAGTAAAAAGTAAAAAGTAAGAAGTAAAAAGTAAAAAGTAAAAAGTAAAAAGTAAAACGTAAAAAGTAAAAAGTAAAGTAAAAAGTAAAAAGTAAAAAGTTAAAAGTAAAATGTAAAAAGTAAAAAGTAAAAAGTAAAAAGTAAAAAGTAAAAAATAAAAAGTAAAAAGTAAAAAAAAAAGTAAAAAGTAAAAAGTAAAAAGTAAAAAGTAAAAAGTAAAATGTTAAAAGTAAAAAGTAAAAAGTAAAAAGTAAAAAATAAAAAGTTAAAAGTAAAGAGTAAAAAGTAAAAAGTCAAAAGAAAAAAGTTAATAGAAAAAAGTAAAAAGTAAAAAATAAAAAGTAAAAAGTAAAAAGTAAAAAGTAAAAAGTAAAAAAAAAATAATAGTTTTTGGATTGCACATCAAATAACTTGGGAAAAAGTTTAAAGCAACTCTTAAAAACTTTCACATGTACACTGGCTTCTTTTATATATCTTCAGAAATTGTTGCTTTAATTTTGAATAATTTTTCATTATATTTACAAATTTTTAGATTATTACTTTTTAAGTCATGTCATAAATTTAGGATTTAATCTTGAAATATTATCTATGTTTATAGATTCATCTTTGTTACACATAGCCTTGACCCAAAAAAAAAACAAAACACGAATAATTATGTGACTCGCCTCCAACTTCTGGCTTTTTGTTGTTATTGCTATTGTTGTTGTTGTTGTTGTTGCTGTTGTAGTTGCGTGCTGATGTTTAATTGTCTGCATATCCGTTATTAATCATTATTGTTGCTTAGCATTGCTGGGAATGTGCATCACAACAACAACAACAACAACAGCAACTATGTCAGCAACAACAAGATGAAACGCCAAAAGCTTAGCAGCCTCGTAGATGCAGTTCATCAGCACATCTTTACATTATTCAATTGATGGATAGCGCGTTCCGCCTACAAGATTTTCTACTGATTGTTCATTAAACTAGATTTGAGGCTGACATAATTGTTGTTGTTATGATTTTCACAGCTAGTTGTGGCCTAAAAAATATTGTAAAGCTTTTCAAACCGGATTTTGAGAAGCAATATAATTTACTTGCTGTTTCTTTTAAAGAAACGTCTGTCGGCAAATTTTCTTATGATTTTAATTTTATTCAAAAAGTTTAAGACATTTCTTAAAAAAACCAACTAAGTGCAGATATGCAGAGACGTTTTTATTTAAGTTATGTTTTTGATATTTTATTTGAGTTAACTATATAATAAAGCTTTTTTCTTCAACATTCCTAAACTTAAGAGCTTAAAAAATTTCTTTAAATTATATTTAACTAGCTGATACCCGACGCGTTGCTGTCGTAGCGGAAATGATTTCTATCTCTATCTCTATCTCTATCTCTATCTCTATCTCTCTATCTCTCTATCTCTATCTCTATCTCTATCTCTATCTCTATCTCTATCTCTATCTCTATCTCTATCTCTATCTCTATCTCTATCTCTATCTCTATCTCTATCTCTTTCTCTATCTCTATCTCTATCTTTATCTCTATCTCTATCTCTATCTCTATCTCTATCTCTATCTCTATCTCTATCTCTATCTCTATCTCTATCTCTATCTCTATCTCTATCTCTATCTCTATCTCTATCTATATCTATATCTCTATCTCTATCTCTATCTCTATCTCTATCTCTATCTCTATCTCTATCTCTATCTCTATCTCTATCTCTATCTCTATCTCTATCTCTATCTCTATCTCTATCTCTATCTCTATCTCTATCTCTATCTCTATCTCTATCTCTATCTCTATCTCTATCTCTATCTCTATCTCTATCTCTATCTCTATCTCTATCTCTATCTCTATCTCTATCTCTATCTCTATCTCTTTCTCTATCTCTATCTCTATCTCTATCTCTATCTCTATCTCTATCTCTATCTCTATCTCTATCTCTATCTCTATCTCTATCTCTATCTCTATCTCTATCTCTATCTCTATCTCTATCTCTATCTCTATCTCTATCTCTATCTCTATCTCTATCTCTATCTCTATCTCTATCTCTATCTCTATCTCTATCTCTATCTCTATCTCTATCTCTATCTCTATCTCTATCTCTATCTCTATCTCTATCTCTATCTCTATCTCTATCTCTATCTCTATCTCTATCTCTATCTCTATCTCTATCTCTATCTCTATCTCTATCTCTATCTCTATCTCTATCTCTATCTCTATCTCTATCTCTATCTCTATCTCTATCTCTATCTCTATCTCTATCTCTATCTCTATCTCTATCTCTATCTCTATCTCTATCTCTATCTCTATCTCTATCTCTATCTCTATCTCTATCTCTATCTCTATCTCTATCTCTATCTCTATCTCTATCTCTATCTCTATCTCTATCTCTATCTCTATCTCTATCTCTATCTCTATCTCTATCTCTATCTCTATCTCTATCTCTATCTCTATCTCTATCTCTATCTCTATCTCTATCTCTATCTCTATCTCTATCTCTATCTCTATCTCTATCTCTATCTCTATCTCTATCTCTATCTCTATCTCTATCTCTATCTCTATCTCTATCTCTATCTCTATCTCTATCTCTATCTCTATCTCTATCTCTATCTCTATCTCTATCTCTATCTCTATCTCTATCTCTATCTCTATCTCTATCTCTATCTCTATCTCTATCTCTATCTCTATCTCTATCTCTATCTCTATCTCCATCTCTATCTCTAACTCTATCTCTATCTCTAAGTGGAACGACTCGTGTAAATTGATAACAAAATTTCGAGGCTATGCTACTTATAATTCCAAAGTTATTCGATATCGCAAATTTAGCTTGTATGGGCGGAGCCACACCCCCTTGTTCAATGACGTCTCAGTTTTCTAGTAGAAGAATATCACCCAATAGTAATTCCATACTGAATTTCGTTGTTAAACGACGTTTAGTTCCAAAGCTATCTGATATCAAACATTTTAAGTGTATGGGCGTAGCCACACCCCCTTTTCCAAAGCCCATCCCAGTTTTATAGTATAAATATATCACCAAGTGGAAACTCCATACTGAATTTCATTATTATACGGCATTTAGTTCCAAAGCTATTCGATATCATAAATTTGAATTGTATGGGCGGTGCCACACCCCTTTGGCCTATACTTGATGAATTTTGCTAGTCGAAGGACGCGACTAAATAGTACGCTCCTACCAAGTTTCATTGATGTGTGACTTATAGCTTGAATGTTATACCGAAAATTTGGTCTGCTGAAAAAGTGCCACGCCCCACATTCAACGCCCATAAAATTTTACCTGTGGAATGGCTCTTGTAAATTGAGGTAGAACACCGAATTCCGATGCTATGCGACCTATAACTTCAGAGCTATTCGCTACCATAGATTTGGGTTGTATGGGAGGTGCCACGTCCCCTTGTCATTTTCAAACAATTTTTTTTTTAAAACCATCTAGAGAACGTACCCTACAAAATGGTATCAGCAGATTTTTTTTTTTACCCAGCCGAACTCTCAAACACTCGTCACAAACAGATTTGACAACATTTTCTTTGTATATATAGATTTAAAAAACTTTTTTCATCAATTGACTTCTAATTGTACACTTAAACTTACATTTACATTCGCATCAACATTAACATTAACATTAACATTAACATTAACATTAACATTAACATTAACATTAACATTAACATTAACATTAACATTAACATTAACATTAACATTAACATTAACATTAACATTAACATTAACATTAACATTAACATTAACATTAACATTAACATTAACATTAACATTAACATTAAAATTAACATTAACATTAACATTAACATTAACATTAACATTAACACTAACATTAACATTAACATTAACATTAACATTAACATTAACATTAACATTAACATTAACATTAACATTAACATTAACATTAACATTAACATTAACATTAACATTAACATTAACATTAACATTAACATTAACATTAACATTAACATTAACATTAACATTAACATTAACATTAACATTAACATTAACATTAACATTAACATTAACATTAACATTAACATTAACATTAACATTAACATTAACATTAACATTAACATTAACATTAACATTAACATTAACATTAACATTAACATTAACATTAACATTAACATTAACATTAACATTAACATTAACATTAACATTAACATTAACATTAACATTAACATTAACATTAACATTAACATTAACATTAACATTAACATTAACATTAACATTAACATTAACATTAACATTAACATTAACATTAACATTAACATTAACATTAACATTAACATTAACATTAACATTAACATTAACATTAACATTAACATTAACATTAACATTAACATTAACATTAACATTAACATTAACATTAACATTAACATTAACATTAACATTAACATTAACATTAACATTAACATTAACATTAACATTAACATTAACATTAACATTAACATTAACATTAACATTAACATTAACATTAACATTAACATTAACATTAACATTAACATTAACATTAACATTAACATTAACATTAACATTAACATTAACATTAACATTAACATTAACATTAACATTAACATTCACATTAACATTAACATTAACATTAACATTAACATTAACATTAACATTAACATTAACATTAACATTAACATTAACATTAACATTAACATTAACATTAACATTAACATTAACATTAACATTAACATTAACATTAACATTAACATTAACATTAACATTAACATTAACATTAACATTAACATTTACTTCTTAATAACACTTAAAGAGCTTTTTCTTACATTGAGAGAGAAAGCTCATGATCGGGCACCACTACATTTAAAGCTTCTGTGTTTGTTTTTTTTTCTTTGATTTGTTGTTGCGTTTTGTGTTGCTACATAATTTATTGCTTTCAATTCTTACTCTCAACGCTCCCAGAGCGCTTTCTGCCATAAGCTGCTCATGGTGATTAATTTTGAGTTTATTGCATTATAATATCAGGGAGCTTTTTCAAATTGAAGAGTTCAATTTTTGATTATATTTTAAGTAAACTGCTTTTTTATTCGGTTTCCTTGTTATAAGATTAGTTTTTGAATAAATTTCTTTTCTTTTTTTACTAAAAGCTTTAAAATAGCATTGTGGCGTCCGTGGCCGCTATGTCAACGAACTTGGAGACCCAGGTTCGAACCCCAGCAGCGACAGAAAATTATTTGAATTAAAATAATTTTTCTGTACTGCCGCCACCTCTCTGCAGACAATGGCAAACCTCAGAGAGTAATCAAAATGCCATGTAAAGCTTCTTGAGAATAAGAACATTCTGTTCATCGCCGTTCGGAGTCGGCGTTAAGCATGTAGGTCCGGTTCTCGATCAATTGTGTACAAACTTAATAACAAGCACAACACAATTGATCATAAGAAGCTAGGTCAAAGTCCTTTCAAGGGCTGAAATGGCCAGTTATTTATTTTTTTATTTATTTTTAAAATATCATTAAAAAGTTCTTTATCTCTGAAGATATACTGAAAAGCTTCAAAACTTTTATTTCAAAGCTTTTAACAATTTTTTTAAGAGCTTTTACTAAAAATTTCAACTTCAAAAGGAAAGTTAAGTTTAATTTTTATTCAGTATGTTCCGTTTTAACATTTTTATAGAATGAGCAACTTTAACCCTTTGAAGCACACATTTTACTAATTCATTATTTTGTCCTGAGTTTTGTTGTTCGATGCTTTTTGGGGTTGCTGATCAAACCTGATCAAACCTGAAGTCAAAAAATATGCTCATCTAAAACGGCAGATTCAATTTGGGCGATGTGATAAAAAGGCTTTCAAATTTTGAGAATTATGGCTGTAAATGAGGGGTTTCTGAGGAGTATTTGGGGTGGCTGAAAACAAACTTGAAGTTCAAAAATACACATATCAAAGATGGCTTGGTTGCGCCATGTGAATGCGATTGTGAAAATCAAAAAAGCTTTAAAAGTTTGAAGATTATAGTTGACAATTGTTATATTGGAAATATATGGGCGGTTGATCTCGAGTTTTATATTCAAATTCAGATATTCTCAAATCTCAGATGACGGATTCAATTTTGAATCCATCTTGGCTATGAGTATAAAAAAAGCTATAAAATATTTAAGATTATAGCTAAAACTTATACTCGAGTAGGTTTTTGGGTCGTTGAACTTCACAGTATTTTATAATTAAGATTTATCTTTTATTTTCATTTGTATATTAATACTTATGCTCATGGTCATAATCATTGTCATACTCTTACTCTTACTCATGCTCGTAACCGCACTCATACTAATACTCAAAATTATTCTTATGGTCATGACCATGCTCATAATCGTACTCATACTGATACTCATACACTGAACCAAATATTCATAAAGCGAAATTCATTGATTTTTAAGAACTATTCATTGCCCCAAAGAACGAATTCTTTAGTTCAATGAATCGTTGTTCTTAATTTTTAGGAACAGTTCATTGTTCGTGTTCATTAAAATTTTGTTCCAGTTCTTGTGTTGTAATATCTAAAAAACCATTAGAGAATTTTATCTCAATAAGAAAATGATTTTTTAAAATATATCTTTATATTGTTTTAAAATTTCTAAGGACAGACAAACTTATTGTAACAGTTGTATGTGTCATTAATTAATAATTTTTCTTCATAACATATCAAAGAAATAACGTAAGAACAAAGATTCATTGAATCAAGGAACTCGTACTTTGGACCAATTTTAATGTATAATACATTGGGACAAATAACTTTTTCTTTGTTATTAAGTACGTTTTTGGTTCTGTGTACTCATACTCACGCTCATACTCATACTCATACTCATACTCATACTCATACTCATACTCATACTCATACTCATACTCATACTCATACTCATACTCATACTCATACTCATACTAATACTCATGCTTATACTCATATTGATACTCATACTCATGCTCATACTCATACTCTTACTCGTACTCATACTTATGGTCGTGATCATGCTCATACACTTACTCATACTCCTAGTCATGATTGTTCTCATACTCATACTTATACTTTTACTGTGAATTTTCCTCAATTATGATGTTATGTAAACTTTTAAAAGCTTTTTAATCAGCACTGTATTTTAACTAGAGACAGAAATTTTACCTTTGTACCTTCGTCTAAAAATATCAAAATTATTGCTTTTACAAGCATAACTTCCAAAAATTTATAATTATCAATGAAGCGACAATAAACCGCAAATAGTAATTTTTCAAATTATTTATGCACTGTTAGCTGCCGTGGCGAATTTCTTTGCTGCTTATATTTTAAGCTTTTTAAGTGAACAAAAACAAAGGAAAAACGCCCGGGTCAACAGTCAATGAACTTCGAGCATGTTGCTGCATAATTGTTGCGGCTGCGTATAATAAATGATCAACAACAGCAACAACAACAACGACAACAACATGGCAAGAGTACCAACAATTATAAAAACACCATCACCACAAAACAAAAAACGAACAACGTGAAAACAAATTAAATGTTCAAATGAAATCGTTTAGCAATGATTAGTATTTAGAAATTGGTGGCATGAAAAAAGACAAAAAGAGAAAAAAACTCAAAAAAAGAAATGTTTAACAAGTAAATGTTTGGCAGAGCTTTTTTTCTTACAAGATGGCATACAACAAAGAAATAGTTGGAAAAGCTGTTTTATGTTTATAAAAAGATGACTTCACTTGATTTTGAAGAGATAGTTACAGTTATTATTATATAAGCTCAAAAAAACAAAAAAAAAAAAAAAAATAATAAAAATTTTTACTGCTGCTCACTTCATGCACATCATAGGCAAATCAAATCAATAAAACGGTAATAAGCTGGTTATGAAAATAGTTTGCAGAATAATGGAGAGTTTTTGAGGACATCAATTTTAATTTATTGAAAAAAGCTCTGTTTTGATTAGGGTTTATCGTCTTGATTATGTTTATCGTTTATTGTAGCGGGATTAGTTAAGCGAGCGATGGCGGAAATATATTAAATAAAGGACCATATATCAGTCTACTAATGGGTAATGTTATTTGAGATCATTGTATTGTATTTTATATCAAACCTTAAATTATATGAAAACAATTTAATTTGTTTCATCCATCCCCATGGGTCGGTTGAAACAGTGGCGGGGGTCAATAGAAACACATGCATTTAATACAAAATATAACAAATGAACATTATTTTTAATCAGCCTTCAAAGGTTTATATTAAGTACAACTTAAATTATATTATAATCACATGTAAGTATTCTATTCTTCTTGCTATTAAATTTCTAAAAGTTCAACAGCATTAATTATAAACTAGATTTTATCTGTTGCTAGATTAACCAGCCTTCTTGTTATAAAACGGCTCACAGTAAGTATGATAATCAATTTAAATAAAAATTAATCATTCAGCCATATTCTACGAACTGCAGTTAAAACGATACAAAAACCTCAATACTCTAAGTTTTAATAAAACTATAGTAATTGCAAAATTCTTCGAACAAAAATTGCTTACTTTTCTGTCAAAAACATCCAAAAAAAAACATCCGTCAAAACGTCCTATACACAAGCATAGCGAGCGAAGAGCGACCAACACGAAAATTCCTGTTTTGACTTGTCGCCCGCTTCGTTCTTACCTTGTACCTCTCACCTCATCACTCACGGTGTAAAGATATAAGCTTTGTTTCAACCGTAACCAGTCTACCCTACTCATACTCGTACTCATACTCACACTCATAATGATACTCATATTCATACTCATACTCATACTCATACTCATACTCATACTCAAACTCATACTCATACTCATACGCATACTCATACTCATACTCATACTCATACTCATACTAATACCCATAATAATACTCATACTCATACTCATACTCATAGTCTCATGGTACCCTGGGTATCATATTTGATACTTGCAATAAAAATTTCATGACAACGCCATCTATTAAGTAATAGTAGATCTTTCTTGTTGAAGATATAGAGTAGGCTTTTAGTGATAAATAATTACAACTTCGCCATTTAATTTCACTAATTTGTACGAACATGTAAATAAATTGATAACATTGAAACAGCGTGTTATTTTCCCTTCTGTGGCCCAAAGTATCATATACATATGTTACCACCGAAAATCCTAAAGCAGAAACTTATTTCACATTTAATTGAAAAATTGCATTACTGTAACATAAAATCACTCAATCATTCGAAAAAAGCTGCATGAATTCAACAATTTATTGCTCGGGTCCCAGGAGGATAAAGGTACTCATATCTTCATATCATACTCGTACTCATACTCATATTCATGCTTATACTCATATTCTTGCTCATACTGATAATAAAAGTCGAACTTACACTCATATTCGTACATTCACACTCATACTCATTCTCACAGTCATACTCATATTCTAGCTGATACTCAATATCGAGCTAATACTCATACTCAAACCCATTCTGATACTCACAGTTATATTCATTCTTATACTCACGCTTATACTCATACTCATACTCATTCATACATTCTCATACTCATACTTTTATATTCATTCACATATAGAGAGAGATAGAAAATACCTACTTTTAATTAGAATGGCCTTACGAGTATACTTACGAAAGTAGTGACCACGAAAATCCCATTAGGGAGTCCTTTCACAGTTGTATCCAAAAAAGTGGTCACTGAGACCATACTACATTGGCCGTAGACATCCAAATTGAAATATAAATTTACTCTTTAGGAATTTTAAAAGTTAAATTGAAAAAAAAGTGACTTTTTAGCGAGGAGCTTTTGAAAGGACTTTAGAAAAATTAAATTTAATAAGAAAAATTGTCTGTCTTAGCCTAGGGGTTAATTGACGTCAAATGGTCCACCATACACGTCTGAATACTTCTCTCAATCCTTGTTTAAATCATAATCTTTGTACAAATTTTTTGCACTAATTCTTATATTTTTCTTTTTAATAATGCTTGATCAAATTCTTTCTAGAGTGTTTCATTATTATTCTTTTTTTAATGAATTTTCTTAACCCAAATTGACCGGGCGCACCCATATGGTAACGCAACATAAAGTTACAATTAAAGCACCGTAGCAATCGGGCTATTTAAAAATATAACGGGAAAACATTTTTTTTGCAACATACACACACATACTTTCTATTTTGCAAAGCAACAAGTCAGTTGTGTGTTGCGAGAAGTTCTTTTTTGGAAGTAAAAACCTTTTCATCCATTTAAAAACCTTAACTATTCTCGGTCTATTAATTCTCGGTTAATTTGATTTTATTTTTTTGTATAAATTTTTTATGTATTTTTATTATTAATTTTCTTTTTATTTCTTTTTTCACTTTTTTTTTTATTTTAAGTTGTTTCTTATTTTGATTTTTATCTCAATTTTGTTATAAATTTTATTTTAAATATTTTTTTAATTTTTTTATTTTCATTTTAATTTTTATTTGTTCGTTATTTTTGTTTTGGTTTGCTTGTTTTAATATCTGGTTCTTTTTTTATTTTTATTTAACTTAAATTGTTACTTTTTTTGTTTTTTATTATTATATTGATATTTTTATTTTTTATTTATTTATGCAAGATATTTTTATAATAAATACGAGTTATTTTGCTGTATAAAGTATTCGTCTCATTCCAGTTTTAATTTTGTTTTTTTTTAAATGTTTTACTTTATTATTCATTTATATTTTAACATTTATTTTGTGTTTGTTATATTTTTCCTTATTTCTGTTTTTATTTTAATTTTGCTTTTTTCTACAACATTTTATTTTTTTTCATATTTGTACTAATTTGTTTTGTTTATTCTTATGGTAACATTAATTTTTTGCATTCGTTATTTTTATTTCAATTTAAAAAAAATTTTCTTATTTATAATTATATGTTTAATATTATTTTATTTTGTTGTTTTTGTTTATTATTGTACTTAGTTATATATGTATATATTTTTATTTAATTTTTTTTCACTTTTAATTTTGTTTTTACTACATTGCCTATTTTATTTTTTTTTGTTTTGATTAAGATTTTGTTGTTTTTTCTTATTTTTATTTCTATTTTTATTATATTTTTAATTTAATTTTCATTTTTAATTTTTATTTTTAATTTTTATTTTTGCTTTAATTAATTTGTGTTTTTATTTTAATGCTTATTCCATTATTTTCAATTGGTTTTAATTTTTATACTGTCGTTTGTGTTGTTTTTCTTACTTTATTCCTATTTTCATTATATTTTTAATTTAATTTTTATTTTTAATTTTATTTTTGTTTTAATTCATTTGTGTTTTTATTTTTAATTTTATTTTTGTTTTAATTAATTTGTGTTTTTATTTAAATGATTATTCTATTATTTTTAATTGGTTTTCATTTTTTTATATTGTCGTTTGTGTTGTTTTTCTTATTTTATTTCTATTTTCGTTATATTTTTAATTTAATTTTTAATTTTGATTTTTATTTTTAATTTTTATTTTTAATTTTTATTTTTAATTTTTAGTTTAAATTTTAATTTTTATTTTTAATTTTTGTTTTGTGTTTTTAATTTTAAATTTATTTTTGTTTTAATTCATTTATGTTTTATTTTAATGCTTATTCTTTTTTTATTTGGTTTTAATTTTTCTATATTGTCGTTTGTGTTGTTTTTCTTATTTTATTTCTATTTTCATTTTATTTTTAATATAATTTTTAATTTTAGTTTGAAGTTTTTATTTTTATTTTTAATTTTATTTATGTTTTAATTAATTTGTGTTTTTATTTTAATGCTTGTTCTATTATTTTTAATTGGTTTAAATTTCTTTCATTGTTGTTTGTGTTGTTTTTCTTTCTTTATTTCTATTTGCATTATATTTTTAATATAATTTTTAATTTTTAATTTTTAATTTTTGATTTTTAATTTTTAATTTTTAATTTTTAATTTTTAATTTTTAATTTTTACATTTTAATTTTTAATTTTTAATTTTTAATTTTTAATTTTTAATTTTTAATTTTTAATTTTTAATTTTTAATTTTTAATTTTTAATTTTTAATTTTTAATTTTTAATTTTTAATTTTTAATTTTTAATTTTTAATTTTTAATTTTAAATTTTTAATTTTTAATTTTTAATTTTTAAATTTTAATTTTTAATTTTTAATTTTTAGTTTTTAGTTTTTAAGTTTTAATTTTTAATTTTTAATTTTTAATTTTTTATTTTTAATTTTTAGTTTTTCATTTGTGATTTTATTTTTAATTTTATTTTTGCTTTAATTAATTTGTGTTTTTATTTTAATGCTTTTATTATTTTTAATTGGTTTTAATTTTTTAAATTGTCTCAACTTAATGTTAATTTTATTTTTTAAGTTTTAAATATTTTTATTAATATTTTTATTTACTTTATTTTCATAACCTCACCTTTTCTCATTCTTAAAAAATTTCCCATAGCGTCTATGGTACCTAATTTCGTGTAACGCTTCTGCGATTTTGTTGCAATTTCTACCTTGAAGCGGCTCTCTCCGCGGTCTTATGACGTCGTCATGTCTGAGGAGCAGCCCATACTGACGTATAATAATTTTTAATCTAGCAGCAATACTCAGCGAGTATTAAAATAATTCCATGAGATAAATTTCAGTGTTTCAACAGTTTCGTTGCAGCATTCTTCGCGTTTTTCATGACTTCATAATTTTTTTATTTTTTAATTTCGCCTAAGAATTAAGAATTTGCCTTAACTTTCTTGCCATAGTTTTTACCATGACCCCTACACGCAGCGATTAATAATTCCAATTTCAAAGTTTTGGGAAACCTGCATAATTTTCAACTTTTTGGGAAACCTGCGAGGTAACGATCATCTTTGTCCCGTCAAAACATAAAATTTCAAAATAATCTTTATCATTAAAAACAAAAAACAATAAATTCGAGAAATAACTATAAAACGTTTTTATTTAATTCTGTTTAAGTTCTGTTCAATTATAATAATAAAAATAAATTGATTTACGATAAAAAACAATAAATTGCGCCGCATTTATTTCGTTGCTCAATATAAATGTGTGGTTACAAATGTGGTGGGATAGGAATTTCTTGTTTTTGCCATAACTAATTTACTGGTTACACATGAGCTGATATTTATTTTAAGTATCTATTGGATTTTTTTTTTTTTGCAATTTTATTACTCGTTCAAATCAATAATTAATTAAAAGAGTTAAACTTTTTATGGCTTATGCGCATTTTTTAAAGTAATATCTTCAGTGATTTATTGACACTGATCTAAGTTTGTTTGCAAATGAGTTAGTTTTGCTTTGAAATGTAAAGATTATCGACAGATATGAGATTTGCCTTTTAAGTCTTACGCCTAGTAATAAAAACACAGAGGTTGATCGATGCATTCTTTCCCAGTCGATTCATGCAAAGAATTGTAAAATATTATCAACCGAAAATGTTCGCGTAAATGTGCATTAATTCCATTTTTTTGCTGAAATACAATTTTCAAACCACTGTAAACAAGGCAATAAGCGCACATACACCAAAATGTTGTGAGTGTGCTTATGTTAGAAAATGTAAAATTTTCAAATGGAACTGTCAAAATTCATCTGGCAATGCTTAATGTTCCCCAGGCGCAAGACTTAAAAGGCAGACGTTTTGAAGCTTTTGTAAAATACATCGAAAGCTTTATGTTTCAATTAACTCAAAATAATTTACACATAAATTATTTTATTAGTTTTTAATTTTATATTTTTTATTAATGTATTTAATGCTTTTTTCAATTGGTTTTTGTTTTTTTTTTTTTTTTTTTTTTGAGATGATCTTAAGGAATTTTAAAGAGTATATTTTACGGTGCAATGGGAACCGCCAAATTGCTGTTGTTTTCCTAGGCTTCAGTCAATATTTATCTGCAATCAGATTTTATGAAAGTGGAGAACAAGTTTAAGCAGCAAGAAAACCTTAAGCTAACTGAGCAAAATTCCCATTAAAACTTAGAAAACAGCAGCAGCAACAAAACAGTAAAAAAAATACACAGCAACTTAAAAAAATTGTTGCTGCTTTCTTCGGTGCTTTTGTTTCTTACTATTTTTATACATTATTTTTTTTATTAATTTAACTACTATCCTACCTTAGCAGCAGAAACAAATATATAACAACAACAACAACAGCGCTAACAACTACATACAACTATTTTCACGATCACGTTTATCGATCTTAGCTGTTGTTGATCGCAGCGTTTGTTTGAGCTCGCTCATTCGTTGATCGTGGCCTTTGGTGAAATTCTTACAAGTTGTTGCCAGAGCAACTTTGACTGTTGGCAGCTTCCAAATTGCAGCTGCTGCAACAATCTTCATAAAAATAAATAACGCTGCAAGAATTTTCCGTATTGAGGGAATTTTTTTTTGTTGTTCTATTCGCTATTTGCTAAATTCTTGTTGTTTTTAATGCTTCTGCTGTAATGTTGTTTTATATTTTTTTTTTTTTTTTTTATTTTCCTTCTTAACACGTGAGTTTCTTCAACGGCACGTTTCGTTACCGTAACGTGGAAATATGCTTCGTTACATTGATAGTTTGAAGTTTGACTAACATGACGTTTTGGTATGTTATGCAGTGCAACTGTAGGTTAACATAACAGAACGTTAGATGTTGGGTAGGAAGTTAGGCAAAAAAGAAATTAAGTAAAGATCAAATTCAAGTAAAAAAAATTGGAAAATTATAAAAAAATACCTGTAGCTGTGACAAAAAAGCTTTTTGTTTTTTTTTTTTTTTGTGAAAATAGTGATTGTAGAAATGAATAAAAAATCAAATTCAAATAAAAAAAACTGGAAAATTATGAAAAATAATAATACGTCCGAGCAAATAACTCCGAAGAGTTCAATTTAATGATATTTAATGATACTGAACAATAGAAAAAAACAGCTAAAAAACAAAACCCTCAGAAATTCAGTCTTTTTATTGATTTGTGGGCGGTAATGAAGATGTGGCAACGAAATACATATGTAAATCAACTGCCAAAATTTCAGCCCAATTGGCCCAGTCTATACTTTATCAGACACACGTTGCTTTACTTTTGATTTGTACAGTCGGGTGGCAATAGTGAGCGTTCCGACATTTGTACATGTAGATAGTGACCCCCTCTTGAACCCATAGCACTTGGTATGTAGACCAAGTTTCATTATAAAAAAATTTCCATCTTAGGAATTGTAATGATTTCTGAAAAGTGGAAGCAGATATAGTTCGGTTACGTCCATTTTTAGTACAGTTGCCGAAAGTTGACTCTAAATTACCAAATTTTAATCTTATATGATCGAAATCCTCTGAAATATATCATTTTCATTGATTTGTGAGCGGAAAACGAGGCAGTGGCAAAGCTTTTTTTTAAATAAAAACACGATTCTATTCAAATGTACTGTTCTGCCAAAATTCCAAGGCAATCGGTGAAGAACTTTCAAACATTTGAGATTTTGTACAAGCATTGATTGACAAAAATATACTTCGACTTTATCATAGAAACGATATGATTTTTTTTTTATAAACCTTTTTTAATACCATTTTAATAAAAACCATGAACCATTTTAAAAAAAAAACGTTGAAATCAGTTAGTCCTTAGGACAATTCCCTTGGACCTATTTTTACATAATTTGGTATGGGAGGTAGACACAAAAGTTGACCGATCTTAATAAAACATGGTCAGAAGGCTAAGAATATAAAGCAATAGATGCATACTAAAAATGGTTCAAATCGACTAGTTTTAAGGGGTACCTCCCTTGAAACTATATTAATTTCTTACAATAGTTTTATTTCATTATATGACTTATTTTTGTATTCAACATCAGTACAAAATGAGCTTTCATCGCCAGTATCACCTGAGCCTTCAATATAATATTTTGTATATTAATCATTCAAGGGTTTTTTCCACAAACTTTTTCTTGAAAACAAATTTGAGCTTTAGGCCAAGACAACATGAAGACAAAGAAGGCAACAGCCAACAACAACAACAACGGCTCTGTATAGAGCAAATCACACAGCTTGACTATACAGACTGTTTCGTTGGCCGCTACACCAACTCATCAGTAGCCTTTGTATGACTTTACACTGTGATGCACTCAAGCTAAGGTTCTACTTATACTGCCAATTATGCCGAGAAAGTTACCCGGAGTTCATTTGACAGAGAGAAGGCTTAGTTCTTATCTACTTCGATGCACCCTGTATCAAGGTTAACATAGATCCTATTATACTTTTAGGCATAGTTAAATAACATAGGCCTTAATTCATGTGCATCTTTGAAATTCGATCGCAGCGGTTTACCGCTATCAAAGCATATTGAAGTTGTTGTTATTTTTCTATAAAATTTTATAGCAAAATATATAAAATTTGCTTGTTGCAATAGACGTAAGCAAAAAGCAACATCAATCCTGAGAAAAAAGGTATCGGAAAAAGTGTCGTTTTTCAGATTTCATTCCAACAAATCACAAAACGAGGCGTAAAAAACTTCGCTTCAATAAACAATAATTTAATAAAAAGTGCTGCCACCTGAACTTATTATAAGAGTTCCGTACGAAATTGCAAGCAATCTCAGCCATTAAAACTCTTAAAAATTCCAACTGTGCAGAAATTAGAACCTGTCATTTCAATGCAATGAACGCTTTGAAATTAGAACCTGTGGTTCTGGTTAAGAAGTGTCTAATAAACGTAAAAAAAAAGATACAGTAGTTTTGACTATGTCGTAACACAAGACGTAGAATTAGTCAATTCGCTTTTGATGACATCTTTTTTAAAAAATATTTAGGAAAATATTTATTCCATACACCTGACCATATGACCTTCAACAGAATGCCGGAGAGGGTTAATATATATGACCGACCCCCATTACTTTTTTAAAAGCAACATTTTTGCTTTTGACACCTTTTCCCTCCGACCACTCCTTAGGGGGCCCCCATACAAATTTTATGGTTTTTGTGCCGGAGAGGGTTAATAAGTATGACCGACCCCCATTACTTTTGCAAAAGGAACATTTTTGCCTTTGACACCTATTCCCTCCGACCACTCCTTAGGGGGGCTCCCATACAAATTTTATTGTGTTTGTGCCGGAAAGGGTTAATATTATCACCGACCCCCATTACTTTTGAAAAAGGAACATTTTTGCTTTTAACACCTATTTCCTGCAACCACTCCTTAGGGGGGCTCTCATACAAATTTTATTGTGTTTGTTCCGGAAAGGGTTAATATGTATCACCGACCCCCATTAATTTTGCAAAAGGAACATTTTTGCCTTTGACACTTATTTCCTCCGACCACTCCTTATGGGGGCTCCCATACAAATTTTATGGTTTTTGTTTATTTATTCCATACACTTGGGCATATGACCTTTAAGAGAGTGCCGGAGAGGGTTAATATGTATCACCGGCCCCCATTACTTTTGCAAAAGGAACATTTTTGCCTTTAACACCTATTTCCTCCGACCACTCCTTAGGGGGGCTCCCATACAAATTTTTTGGTTATGTCGATAAAACCGGAAACTGTCGATAAATAGGTAGCAAGTTTAAGCAAACAAAAACATCAAATGTTGGCTTTATGTTTCATGTAATTGTGTAAAATTTATATAAGTAAGAGAGTTCTAACATGAATTTTTGTCGCATTGAGGATCAAGCAGACCAACAAGTGCTAACATCAACATTGTATGATCAGTACTTTTGGCCCACCAAAGGCTCAAAAAGTTATATAAATACCGACACCTGATCACTATCAACCACCCTACTTACCTCCGAGAATGACGTATTCTACGTCAAAAATAAAAAATACATGGTGGAAATGCTTTTTGAGTAAGAGTTATTCTTTTTTTGTCTACGAATTATACGAATTTTATGTTAAAAAAACATTAAATATTAATAAATAAAAATTCTTTTGTGTATATATAAATAAATTTTTTTTAATCAATTTCATTCTTTTCTTTTAAATTTCTGTGAAAAAAACGTCCCGAAATTATAACCACCCTTGAAACAAACAAAGTGATTCTAATTTGTGAGAGTCTACTGTATATTCAAAATCGAATTTATATTTTCAGAGCCTTTAAGATAATGGTCCAAGCTTATCAATTAAAAAAAACGCCGTTAATAATTTTCATGGTATAAGTAAATGTCTATCCAAATTTGCAAAATATGTCGTTTTTGTTTTTTTGTTTGAAAATTTGCCAAAATTTTATTTTTTTTTACAATTTTTGAAAATTTTTAAAACCAAAAATGAAACAGTTTTTTGCTTCAAATGTGTTTTTTAATTACAATTTTCGGAAAAAAAATATTTTCAGAAGAATTATTCCTATGAGCATCAAGAACACATCGGATACTACCTTGCAAATTACTAAAAAATTGGAAAAGTTATCTAATTTTTAAGCAAAAATATTTTGTATTTACCTTAATGGGAGTATTATCTCTCGAATGATAACAAATGTGTACAATTCCTAGAGTAACGATTTTTTTCATTTATTTCCACTGCGCAAAGCACTGTGCAATGCACAGTGTGCATAAGAGCGTGTAATAAGAAAAAGTTGTATGTTAAAATATATTTTAAATATTTGACATATTTTTCGGAAAAATTTAACATAGTAACATTGACATAGTTTTAACTTCCTTGCACACTTCTTACATAAAATCATAACTCAAAAGTAATAAAACTGCAATCAGTAAAAATGAAAAAACAAAAACATTCCAAGCTTCAGTTTTATTAGTTGTCATAAAGCTGACCGCGGCAAATTAAGCTTGGTGACACAATAAACTACAACAATAAGGCAACAAAAGCTTAACAATAGTAAAGACAATGCATACAACAATTAAAACGCTGCGAGAAATATTAAAATTAATTGTCATATGCATAAAAATTGTCATGACAACAATTAATTAGCATAACAATCAAGAAAACCTCAAGTAAAAGCAAGCAACAAAGTTTTGTCGCAAGCAATTGATTGAAACAAATTGCATCAAACTTCAATAAGTAAAAAAGCTTTAAGATTAATGCTCATTTTATTAAATTAAAAACTCATTCTTGCCAATTTATAACTAATAAGCTTCCAACATTTTGAAATTGTTTACTAAATGTTAAATGTTTTTCTGAGCCTCATTTAAGAATCCAGCAAAGGTATTTTAAACTTTCAAAAAATCGCTCCATAACTTCACACAGCCAGATATAACAGCTTTAGTTATTTTTCAGAAATATGTTTTTTTACATCTTTTTCAAGGTGAACTACATCGAGTGCTCAGAAGTGTGACTTTGCGTGCGCTCTTGTTTGCTTGTGAATTTTTTTTTTTTGTCTAGTTTTTTGTCTAACGTTCTAAAGTTCATTGAACGTCATAACGAGCTAATGTTGCGCATGCGCAGCATATCGTGACAATCTATGTTGACATTGCATGCGGCGCACAAGAGACAGGTAGCCAAGCAAAAAAAAAAAAAAAACAGCAACAACGGGCACAAAAATTAAAACAAAAAACAAATAAACTTAATCATTGATCTAGTTTGAATTGCTCTGATTGTGAGAATATTGCATGTTAAGCGGATATTAAAGAGCTTTTTTGTTTAGACAGCTGTTTAACCGAACCGTCTTTATGGAGCAAGTTTTTGTGGTAATGGTGATTTGAAGTACACTTTTTTGGAAAAAAAATTTAATTTAAAAAGGTGATAATTTTTATAAATGAAGCTTTATATTAAAGCTGTTATACCTACTTTAAATAAGCTGGTCCAAAAGCTTTTATAAGTATTCTAGTTAATAGTGATAACTGCTATAAAAGAAGCTTTATGTTAAAGCTGTTAAACCTACTTTAAATATGATGGTCAAAAAGCTTTTATAAGTATTCTAGTTAATCATGATAACTTTTATAAAAGAAGCTTTATATTAAAGCTGTCATAACTACTTTAACTATGATGGTCAAAAAGCTTTTATAAGTATTCTAGTTAATCATGATAACTTTTATAAAAGAAGGTTTATATTAAAGCTATTATACCTACTATAAATATGATGGTCAAAAAGCTTTTATAAGTATTGTAGTTAATAGTGATAACTTTTATAAAAGAAGCTTTATATTAAAGCTGTTATACCTGCTCTTAATATGATGGTCAAAAAGCTTTTATAAGTATTGTAGTTAATAGTGATAACTTTTATAAAAGAAGCTTTTTATAAAAGCTGTTACACCTACTTTAAATATGATGCTCAAAAAGATTTTGTAAATATTCTAGTTCATAGGAATAACTTTTATAAAGGAAGCTTTATATTAAAGCCTATTAAAGTTATACCTACTTTAAATATGATGGTGAGTGAGAAAATTTTGAGTAATAAAGTGCTTAAAAGCTCTTTAAAGGTGTAAGTCCAAAATATTTTTTAGAGAGTTCTTCATTAGAAAAAATTTGCTTTAAAAGTTATTTAAGACAAGAACATTAGTCTTGGTTTTATTTTAGAAAGCTGTATTTCTATAAAAGCTCTGGGCAATATTCACTATTCAATACA
Source organism: Pherbina coryleti (assembly GCA_943735915.1). Taxonomy (NCBI): domain Eukaryota; kingdom Metazoa; phylum Arthropoda; class Insecta; order Diptera; family Sciomyzidae; genus Pherbina; species Pherbina coryleti. The sequence continues at coordinate 128,170,010 of OX030951.1, read as the reverse complement.
TAAATTAAAGATTATAGGAAAATGAAACCAAGTCCTTGCACCTGTAATTTTTCAAATTTTTTTTAATACATTTTGATAAAAAGCTGTCAAAATTGTCTAGAATATATTTTTTGTTAGAAAAATAAAACAAAGTCCCTGCAGCTATTTTTCGATTTTTCGCTTTTATTTAATTTTGATAAAAAGCTTTTAAAATTGTGTAGAAAAGATTTTTTTAATTAATTTAAAATAAAACCAAGTCCTTGTAGCTACAATTTTTTAAATTGCTTTTATTACATTTGACAAAAAGCTTTCAAAATTGTATATAAAAGCTTTTTAAATTAGAAATCTTTCTCTCGAGGCTTATGTACTAATTATTCAATAAAACTAAATTTGAAGATACTTGTAACGATCCAAATTTTTAAGAATTTTTATTTCCAGTTCACATCGTTTTTGAACAGTTGAGTCGAAATCTGCTTAAAAGCTCTTGTAGAGTTTAAGCTTTTACACATTTTACAGATTATTTTAATTGATAAAAGAGGATTAACATATTGTTATGGAAAATAACAGATAGTACTCTTAGATTAATCTTAGAAAGCTGTCTTTTACAAAAGCTCTAACACTCAAGGACATTGGTGGGCATTCTTACACAGCTGCAATATTGGCGTTTATGTGTATTTGTGCATTCAAAAGCTTACCAATGTTAAAAAAGTTTGTAAAAAGCTCTAACAGCGTACGTGTGAAGCTCTAGCAGCGTACGTGCGGCGGCAGAGAAAGCTCTTTGTCCACGAGCGACAGAATGCCCGACATTGCTCTAGGAAAACTATTCAGTTAAAAATGGAATGGCATGAGAAAAAATTGCAAACGCCTTTGCTGCTTAAGTTTTTTAAATGATATTTCTTGCGTTTTGGTTAAAAGCTTTCAAAATTACATAGAAAAGCAAACATGCGTGCGTACCTTTCTGTACACTGGTTATAATACTTTATGTTCGAAATTTTTTGTTTCTTTTGCAGGATTTAATGCTTTTGAAGTTGAAAGCTTTCTTATTATATTGATTTGTAAACATTTCTCGATGTTTCTCAATAATCAACTTTCTACACACTTGAAATAGAACACAAAAATGAGTTCATACTAAAAGCTCATTAAAAGCTTTAAAGCTCAATAGAAGCGTTATATGTAAATAAATTAAAAACATTTTACACTGAAATTAGTAAGAACTAAAAACTCATAAAAGCTTGAAAGTTTAATTTATTTTAAAGCTAACTATCAGGAAATATGTGTCTTTATATGCCTTTGCATAAAATAAAGCATTTTAAAGACACTTTTATAGCAATTTCCACAGAAAGCTTTTAAACCAGTCATTTATAGTAAGAGCCGGTAATTTATGTTTTTTGGTATTAAAAATTTTAAAATATTATTTCTTGAAACCTCTAGACCCCGATATCTTAAAAATAAAAAATGAATTACTTGGACAAATTTTTTAGGTGAATTATGACCAAATAAACAGAAGAATATCATCCGAAAGCAAATTTTTTGTTTAGTTAAGAATACCTGTCTTCTAAAAAAGGTTAAAAGTCGTTATGACCGTCACCAATTCAAATAAGACAATTTTTTATTCGCGCAGTAAAGTGAAGTTTTGCTATGAGTGCCTTAGGATACTTGTAAGGGCTGGAGGGTTAAATATATTTTTCATCGTAGAAAACTTCTTGAATGATTTTCAGTTCACACAGAGCTTTTTTCCTAACATGGTTTAAATGCGAATAATAAAAAAAATGTTTTGATATATCTAAAGCTTTTGACCTTTTATGTCATAAAATTTGTCTATAACTCAATATAACTTAAAATAAAGTAAAAAATTTCAATAATTTAAAATTTTTCAAGCTTAAATGGGTTAACAATGAAAGCTCATAGAAGCTGTAAAGATATATTTATTTAAAATATCACGATTCTTCTTAATATTGCTCAAAAAATAACAGATAAATGCAAATTAATTCGAATTTTCATACCAAAAGGAGCTAAAAAGAAAAGCACATTAAAAGCTTTAAAGCTCAATTTGAGCAAAATGTTATGAAAATTATATCATAAAATTGAGTGCATAAAATTTTATCCTTTATTTCCCATAAATACCAATTTTATAGCAACATTCACAAAAAAAAAAACTTTCTTACCCCACATTGAGAGTTGGAACCCGAATTCGGTGCTCTCTGTTAAAAGATTGTAAAGTCTTATTTTGTAAAACTTTATTCTGATCAATACATTTTTTGTATGATTTTCTTTTAAAATAAAGCTTTTTTATTATTTAACTTTAAAAATTTAAAAAAAATATTTCTAATCAGCTGTTATTATTTTTATTTTTTTTATAGCTTTCAACACATATTATACGACATAAGTAGTATGAGACTGTACCTAAATGCTTTTCAAAATTGAGTCGTAAAATATAGATTAACTCAAATTGTTCACACTAAAATAAGTTGACTAACACAAAAAGCTTTAAAGCTTAATTTATTTGAAAACTGCTTTCGTTATAAGAGTAAGTCATGAAATGTTTCTGCATAAAATTTAACTTTTTGCTACCCATTTAAGCCCCATTTGTAGCAATTACCTCAAAAAGCTTTCAAACCTCACATTGCTAGTAAGAAGTCGAATCTTGTGCTCTCAGTTTTGAAAAATTTCAAGAAAAAAATATTTTTTCGAACAAAAAAATTTGTTGCAAAAAGCTCTCTGTCGGAAAAGTTTTGCTAAAATTTTTATCTACGAATAAAAATTTGTCGACAAAAAGCTTTTTAAATGAAATTTTGGAAATGTTAAGTCATGCACTCAAATATTAAAACTTAAATAAAAATTGTCAAAAAACAAAAAACAGAGCACAGAGCTTTATTTATTTGCACAGAGCTTTATGTATTTATTATTCTATTTAAATTAATTTTAGTTTTTTAAAATTTTTTATCACAGAAAAGCTTTTATGAAAAGCTTTTTAGTTGAAATTTTGGAAATGTTAAGTCATGCACTCGTGGCGTCCGTGGCGTAGTTGGTTAAAGTGCGTGGCCGCTATGTCAACGAACTTTGGAGACCCAGGTTCGAACCCCAGCAGCGACAGAAAGTTATTTGAATTAAAATAATTTTTCTGTACGGCCGCCACCTCTCTGCAGACAATGGCAAACCTCAGAGAGTAATCAAAATGCCATGTAAAGCTTCTTGAGAACGAGAACATTCCGTTCATCGCCGTTCGGAGTCGGCGTTAAGCATGTAGGTCCGGTTCTCGGTCAATTGTGTACAAACTTAATAACACGCACAACACAATTGATCATAAGAAGTCAAGTCAAAGTCCTTTCAAGGGCTGAAATGGCCAGTTATTTATTTTTTTTTTTTTTTAAGTCATGCACTCAAATATTACAACTTAACTAAAAATTGTCAAAAAAAAACAAAAAAAAAAAAAACAGAGCACAGAGAATTTCACAAAAGAATAGTTTAGAAATTTGCACAGAGCTTTATTTATTTGTTATTTTTTTTGTAATATAATTTTTTTTTTAACTTCTTATCACCGAAAAGCTTTCATGAAAACACAAAAAAATAAATTTACTTTAAAATATTTGTTCCTTAAAACTTCCGCCAACTTCCTCTTTGCTTTGACCTCCGTTTCCGCTTATTATCCAAGTACAACAGAAATAATTAAAAGATTTCACATCTATTTTAAAAAAACTCAACTGCAACTGCAACTGTCAAGTGTCAGCTGTCAGTCGTAGTGAAGCATTCGCTGTGCAGACGATAAATTCTAATTTTTTATTATTTTTTTTTTCTTTGTTTTTGCTATTGCTTTTAATGTTTTGCATTTTCTGACAAACTTATCTGTTGCACAGTATCTGCTCTAACTGGTTTTTAAAGCTCTCTGCAGAGACTAAAAAGAAAAAAAAAACATTGAAAAAATGCTGCAATTTTTATCTCTAGAAAATTTTTTATAAGATCTTAAAAAGCATCTTTGTGTGATTGTGTCTGTGCTGGGCTACGTGAAAGCAGTTTTTCAGTGCTGCCAACATAAATTTCGCATGAACAAATTAAGCAGCGAAGCTTTACAAATATTTATAAAAAAAAATTTTACGCTAACGCCATGCCTCGCTATGCCAGAGTAACGTTATTTATTGCAACCATGCAGTTGCATCACCTTGCAAACGAATGCTCTTCACACGCTCGCAGGCGCTGTGAAAACATTCCACAAAAACAGCCTGTGAAAGTTTGGCATGGATGTGTGTGGGGTGAACACGATATTTGCATATTTTCCATATGATAAAAGCTAAAGTGTTTTCTATAGCATTTCATAAAATCAAGGAAGCTACATGAAAGATAAAAAAAAAATTAAAGCTTTTTGAGTTATTCAAACTCGTCTTCAAACGCAGCAAGAACCAGCGCAAAAGTGAAATTCGTTGTTCGTTGCAAGGCAAGCGTGTCAGACAGGCAACCAGTCAGCCAACTAGTCAGCTGGACTAACCAGCTTAACAGGCCAACTGAATTTGCAGCATCAAGTGCTGAGATTCGCTTTTTTAAGCGTGAGTATGTTTAGTATTTGTGTGTGTATGAAATTATTTGGCAAAAACTCAAATCAGCGAACAAGTGAAATCGTTAAAAGAATTTAAAAAAAGTATTGCTAAATCGATACTATTTATGTGCAACAGCTTTTTTAGATTGAGTGCTGGGTGTTCCTTGCAAATGTTTATTAAAAGCTTTTAAAAAAAGGCGAAAAATGTTGTTTTTTGAAGACAATTATTCAAATTAATCTTATATAATTGTCTAATTTAATTTAACTAACTGTTTAATTTTGTTAAAAATCCTTCCAAATTGGTAAAAAAGCTCAAAAGCTCAAATTATTTATTAATATTAATAAATTATTTAATTTTTAAAACAACAAAGCTTTCCACTATTTGTTCATTTGGCAGGATTATCAAAACTTGAGCGAGTCTAATAAACATTGTGGCTAGGGGTGATTCGGTAACGAATCGCTTATGAATAGTTTTTTTTTAATTGTTTTCGAATAGTTTCGTTCCAAATACATCAGAGGTTGGCTTGATGCTTAAAGAGAGCACCAATTGTTTTTTAAACAAAACCAATTTTTTCCAATTAAATTTTTTTTACAGCTCTATTCTGCTTGTTAACATAACAAGGAATTTTAAAGAAGCTCTTGTAAATGTTCTTGTTATGTAAAGTAAATTTTCGTATTCTGGCACATCATTAACAATATGAAAGTTCTAAAAAGCTGTTAAAGTTCACCACGCATGGTGAAAATGTAAATGCCGTAGATATAAGGCGACAGCTGTTTTTATATTGCTTATTTCTTGCTTATTTTGATTGCTTATGTTTATTTTTCTAAAAGATAAAAAATGTTAAGAAATCAATAATTTACTGATTGTTTTCAATTGTTTTAAGTTCAATATTAATTTTTTTAATAGCCAAGCAATGTTCGAGTGCTTTGCAGTCTTTAAAATTTATTTTTTCTCTGATCTTCTTCAGTATCAATGCTTAAAAGAAGTAAAAAGTAAGAATTCATCCATTTTTTTATATTTTATTTTATTTGCACAGCATTTGTTTGGCTTAATACTGAACTATCTTTCGTTGTTAAGTTGTTTTCTGCTATTAACAAAATAGTAAAGAAAGGAGCTTTTAAATTATCACCAGAATACGAAACCTTAACAATTTGTTATTATTAACTATTTTGTTAATGTGGTGAGCTTAGTTAAGCTGCCAGAATAGGGCTGTTAGTCTCAACGATTCACTATCGAATCGCCTTTCAACATTTGTTTTGACTCGTTAGTGAATCAATTCTTTTAATTTTAGCGATTCGTTAGCAATTCGCTTCTCTCTTTTTAGCAATTAATTTATGAATCATTACTTTTACTTCTAGCAATTCATTACCGAGTAACTTAAGTTATATTTAACGATTCGTGAACGAACTCTTATGTCCCCAATTATTTACGTTATTTATCTTTCTAATTATATTTCTATCTTTCTTATTATTCAAAAGTCCCTTTAACTTTATCGCCCTTCTTACCCCTTTTAAAGACAACACATTTGAATGAAACTTATATCATTTGAAAGCTCTGGGTCAAACCAAGTGCACAATATAATTTTTATTCAAAATTTCTGTCATTAAGATGAGATAAGATTCGTTTCGGTTATTTGTTATCGAAATGCTTTTTTTAGTTTTGAAGTTTCGTTAACGAATTGCTTTTTATAGTTTTGGCGATTCATTAACGAATTCCTTCTTTTGGATTTGACGATTCGTTAACGAAGAAGGAATTTCTCCCACTCGCGGTATTATAAGTGAATAGCTTCTAATAATTGCTAATGAATAAAATGTACCTACGAGAATGCGATTCGTAAACGATAACATTAGTGAATCATTTTGTTTGTTGGAAGGGCACTGAGAATTTTTTATTATGTACGTATGTTAAAGCTAAATGGACAGATAACAATAAAGCTTTTTTTAAACTTAACTGCACATAAATCATTGTCGGGCCTTCTGCCGCTTGCAAGCAGAGAGTTTTCTTTAATATTCTGTGTTTCTTCCCAATTATAATTCAAACTAGTATTGCCTGTGGCGGAAATTCGCCCATACCAATATGGATTTTTCTGTTGTTTTTTATTTTGATTAAAAGACGGTTGGTAAAGTTAAAAAGAAGTTGGCTGTATCGTGGACACATCGGTAGGTTTGGAAGTGACAGTGTATCTTTATTCTTATCTTTATTCTTGTCCCTATCCCTTCATTAGTTCCAAAACTTGTCTTCATTCATATTCTTATATTTGTTCTAATAATTGATCTACTTCCAGTCCAAGCTCTTGTTTTAACCCATGTCCAAATTTCTGACCTTATCCTTATCCCATTTCCTTTCTAAAGCTTTGTTCTATTTGCGTTAAAATCTTTGTTCTATTTCTTGTTCTTATACTCTTCCCAATCTTGTCCCAAACATTGTTTTAGCTATGTCCCAATCTTTGTCCTTACCCTTGTCTCAGTCCTTGTGGAAGTCATCCTTTTCTATTTCTTGTTATAATCCTTGTTCTATAATAAATAAATAAATAACTGGCCATTTCAGCCCTTGAAAGGACTTTGATTTGCTTCTTATGACTTCTTATGATCAATTGTTCTTTGTTCCTTGTTCTAATACTCGTCCTTAGTTTAATTTTAATTTAACTTTTATTTTTTTTTTATATTTTTACTTTTGTTTTTTTTGCTTTTGCATTTGTTGAATTCTGGTTGCTTTAAAGAGTTCCCTGAGATACAATAATGCAGTTAATTTAAAAAAAAAAAATTTCCTAATAAGGATGTAGAACCATTTTTCATTGTTGTTAATTATCGTAGCTCTATAATTTTTTTTCACATTTATTGCCTCATATACACCCGAAATAATAATTCTATGCCATTCCGTTGAATGATTAATGAATTTTGGCTATCTCCGCGGTCTCATGACGGCATGAATATTTTGTCTATTTTTGTCAGGAGGCTATCGAAGAGAGAGAAATTAAGAAAAAGCAACACCAACAATGCTACACAGCTCTGTTAAAATGTCTGAGTCAATCTCGCGTTCTACTCTTCCTCGTGTACGCTACAGCCATGGTATAATAATACAAGGTAGCATTGACAGTTGCTAGGGAAAACATCTCCTGTCAAAAAATATACTCAAAAAGAGAGCACTCACAATCCGCCATTGAAAACACAAAAAATGTTAAAAACGTTGAAGTGAAAAAAAAACAACAACCTCGGCATCTGCAGATGTATTTTCACATACAGCAGGTTTTGACAGGAGATGTTTTCTTGCAGAAGAGAAAATAAGCAGTTGTCAATGCTACCTTGTATTATTATACCATGCGCTACAGCAACGATGTTTAACAGAGCTAGGTCGCTATGTATTTTGTTGTTGTTCTGCTCTCGAGTAAGAAAGAGTAAAATATACAGCTGTATTAAGTCCGTTTCTTTTTCTCTCGCCTTCTGCTCAAAATTGTGAGGCATTATTTGTTGTTTTTTTTTATGTGGGGAAAAAAATGTTTTTAATTTCTAATTTTTACATATCTTAACGATTTAAATAAAAATTGTATTCTGCACTTGGTATAAACCAGACCTTTCAAATAATATAAGTTTCATTAAAATGCGTTGTCTATAACTTGAGAAAAAGAGGGTTCAAGTTTTGTGTTAGCGTATTAATATATAAGATGTAATTGTAATGTATTTGTAATCGTATTATAAAGTAATTGTTATGAAATTGTAATGTTTTTGTATTGTTATTGCAATGCAATTGTAATTTAATTCTAATGTAATTTTAATGTAATTGTAAAGTAATTGTAATGTAATTGTAATCTAGTTGTAATGTAATTGTAATGTAATTATAATGTAGTTGTAATGTAATGGTAATATAATTGTGATGTAATTGTAATGTAATTATAATGTAAATGTAATGCAATTGTAATGTAATTATAATGTAATTGTAATGTAATTGTAATGTAATTGTAATGTAATTGTTATGTAATTGTAATATAATTGTAATGTAATTGTAATGTAATTGTAATGTGATTGTAATGTAAATTTAATGTTATTGTAATGGACTTGTAATGTTACTGTAGTGCAATCTAAATTTCCAATAGCAATGTAATAGAAATGTTACTGTAACGTAATTTTTATGGAATTGTAATGTAATTTGTATGCAATTGTAATGTAATAGTAATATTAATTGTAACTGTAAAAATAACTACTAGGAAAATTTCATGTAATTGTGTAATGGCAATATAATAATAATATAGTGGTTATGTAATTGTAAAAGAATTATTTATTTGTAAAATAATATTAATGCTTTTCTAATGAATTTCAAATGTAATGTAATTATCATGATATTGTATTGTTATGGTAATGTAATTGTAATGTATTTGCATTGTAATTTAATTGTAACGTTATTGTAATATAACTGAAATGTAATTGTAATGCACTTATAATGTAATTTTGATGTAACTGTAATGTAATTTTAATGTAATTGTAATGTAATTGTAATGTAGTTGTATTGTAATTGTAATGTAGTTGTAATGTAATTGTAATTTGATTGTTATGTAATTGTAATGTAATATTAATGTAAATGTAATGTAATTGTAATGTACTTGTAATGTAACTGTAGTGCAATCTAAATTTCTATTAGCAATGTAATAGAAATTTAACTGTAACGTAATTTTTATGGAATTGTAATGTAATTTTTTTGCAATTGTAATGTAATAGTAATAGTAATTGTAACTGTAAAAATAACTACTAGGAAAATTTTATGCAATTGTGAAGTAATGGCAATATAATAATAATATAGGGGTTATGTAATGCTGGTATTTTAATGCCTTTTTAATGAATTTTATATGTAATGTACTTATCATGATATTGTAATGTTATGGTAATGTAATTGTAATGTATTTGCATTGTAATTGTGATATAATTGTAATCTAGTTGTAATGTAATTGTAATGTAATTATAATGTAGTTTTAATGTAACTGTAATGTAATTGTAATGTAATTGTAATGTAACTGTAATGTTATTGTTATGTAATTGTAATCTAATTGTAATGTAATTGTGATGTAATTACAATTTAACTGTAAAGTAAATGTTATATCATGGTAATCTAATTGTAATGTACTTGTAATATAATTGTAATGTAATTCTAATGTAATTGCAATGTAAATACATTGTTATTGTAATGTAATTGTTATCTAATTCTAAATTTTTGTTATTTATTAAAATGTGCATGTAATGTAATTGTAATATATTAATGATGTAATTGTTATCTCTTTGTAAGCTGAATAAAAATATAAATATATTAAAGCGTTGTCTAGAAACAATAGCCTTATAATTGAATTAATTTTTATAAGTAAACAAAAATGCACCAATACATAGTTAATTAAAGCAAATAAAATTACGAAATAGCCAACAATAAAACATATTTTTTTAAAAAAAAAAAAATCATCCGCATCAATCAAAGTTGCAGCAACTTTCGATTTATATCACTTAAAAGCACAGCACATCAATCAAAATGCAATGGAAACCTGTTGTTTTCGAGTGTACTGGCAGACAGCATGCAACTGAAAAATAAAGTTGGTTACAACAGCATTTTTGGAGAAAAAAAAGAAAAAATAAAATTATGTCAAGCTATTAACAAGCAGGTCGTAGTTATTAAAACATGAGCATGCACAATTTATTAAAAAAAAAAAACGTGAGCGGTGGTGGGGGCTACAAAAATATATAACTTGAGCAAACTGTCTGGCTACAAAATCATAAAATTTGAACACATGCGCGACTTACAAGCTGCTCGACTCATAGCTAAATTTTTGTGCAACGCACGACATAGTTTTTATTTTTTGATTTTTTGGAGCTTCATTTTCCTTTCCGCAATCTCGCCACAAAGTTTTCAAGCACAATCTACAAGCGTGGCAACATGTCAGTGTTGGTGATGATGATGGTGTTGATGATGATTAAAAACTGGTTCCTGTTGCCATTTTTAATTTATTTCTTTACATTATTTTACTGAATTTTTCTCATAGCCGCATTCAGGAAGTCCAAATATGTGAATAAAAGAAGCATGCAACGAGTTGTTGCTTTTGTTGTTGGTGTTGTTGTTGTTTTATTGTTGACTTTTGGTCAGACAAGAAAGTGCTTGGTCAGCTTTGTGCAAGTGGTTTGGGCAAAAGTGTTGTACAGTAAAAAAACAAAAAACATAATTATAATGAGCAAAAGTGGTGAAAAGCTAACCATGATAAGCAGCTTTTCGGTGCAGTTATGATGACAAGGAAGTTAAGTGAGGCACGCAATGTAGACGTAATGCGTGTTAATGTAATTTAATAATTTGAAAAAATGCATGCGTCCAGATAATGAGTGACTTAAGGTGGAAGAAAAACAAAAAACTCATTTTTAAAAAATATAAAAATGTGCTCATTACAACGTTAAGTGCTTTATTATTGCTGTATCTTAGAGGAAATAATATGCTTATAATTCTTCTATAATGACCTCATTTCAAGGTCACAATTTCTCACACTTGCCTTATTTCGTTTCGACCAATTTATGTTATCTTTGCTGTCTACATGGCATGGTGGAAAAAAAATACTGAATATCATGAGAAAATATAATCATTAATGATTATTAATAATTGCAAATAAATTACAAGCTAATTCTAAGTAGCCGCAATTTGTTAGGATTGAATGAAAGAGCTTTTATTAATATCAAGACATTGTTTGCGTTATAAAAAGCCAAGCTTTGATTTTTAAAAAGTCATCAATCAAGTATTAAAATCTACATAAACAAACAAAGTATTAAGACAGCACAAAAAAAAAAAACAAAAATCATTGAAAGCATCTAAAGAGCTTCTGTTGAGAACATTAAATAATCATTTTATTAAGCCAAGACATTAAAAAAATCTTGGGCTTAACATTTTTGGATACATGTAGGAATGTATTCAAAATGTCTGTGAAAGCTTCTTGGCTTTAAAAGCTTTTCGTTACTACATATATATGTATAAAATGACATAAAAGCTTACAATCAAAAATCTGTACTGTTGAATAATCGAAAGCCAATGAGTACGTTCATTTCAGGAAAAACTTTTACAATAAGAATACAATCATGTAACAGTGACGTGACAATTAAATGACAGTAAAATATAAATGGCACTACAATTACATTACAATTACACTAAAATTCATTAAAATTACATTACAATTTCATTAAAATTATATTAGAACTACATTATTATAACATTACAATTACATAACAAGTACATCACAATTTTATTACAATTACATAACAATTACATTACAATTACATCACAATTACATTACAATTACACTAAAATTCATTAAAATTACATTAAAATTATATTAGAATTACATTAAAATAACATTACAATTACATTACAATTACATTACAATTACGTTACAATTACATTACAATTACATTACAATTACATTACAATTACATTACAATTACATTATAATTACATTACAATTACATTACAATTACATTACAATTACACTAAAATTCATTAAAATTACATTACAATTACATTAAAATTATATTAGAATTACATTATTATAACATTACAATTACATTTCAAGTACATTACAATTACATTACAATTACATTACAATTACATTACAATTACATTACAATTACAATACAATTACATTATAATTACATTACAATTACATTACAATTACATTACAATTACACTAAAATTCATTAAAATTACATTACAATTACATTAAAATTATATTAGAATTACATTATTATAACATTACAATTACAATTCAAGTACATTAAAATTTCATTACAATTACATAACAATTACATTACAATTACATAACAATTACATTACAATTACATAAAAATTACATAACAATAACATAACAATTACATTACAATTACATTACAATTACATAACAATTACATTACAATTACATTACAATAACACTACAGTTAAATAACAATTACAGTACAATAAAACTACAATTACATTACAATTGCATTAAAATAACATTACATTTAATTAATAATTTCGTTACAATTGGATTAGAATTACATTACAATTAGGTTACAATTGCATTACAATAACATTACAATTACATTACAATCACATTACAATTACATTACAATCACATTATAATTATATGACAGCTACATTATATTACAATTACATTAGAATTGGATTATAAGTACACAACAAATACATTACAATTAAACAATAACTACATGACGATTACATTACAATTTCATAACAATTTCAATGCAATAACGTAATGTATGTTACCATTACATTACAATTTAGTGACAATTACGTTACAATTACAAGACAATTACATTACAATCACATTACAGTTACATACCGATTATATATCAAACTCATTACACACATGCAATTATATCATAATTACACTTATACTCATCAATTATATCATAATTGCATTATGTAATGTAATTGGCATTACAATTAAATTACAATTACGTTACAATTACTCTACAGTTACTTTACATTACAATTACTTTACAATTATATTACAATTTCAATGCAATAACGTTGCAATTGCAATGCAATTCCATTAAAATTACATTAAATAATTTAACAATTGCATTACAATCACATTACAATTACATTACAATTACATTACAATTACATTACAATTACATAACAATTACATTATAATTACATTACAATTACATTACAATTACATTACAATTACATTACAATTACATTACAATCACATTACAATTACATTACAATTACATTACAATTACATTACAATTACATTACAATTACATTACAATTACATTACAATTACATTACAATTACATTACAATTACATTACAATTACATTACAATTACATTACAATTACATTACAATTACATTACAATTACATTACAATTACATTACAATTACATTACAATTACATTACAATTACATTACAATTACATAACAATTACATTACATTACAGTTACTATGCAGTTATATCATAATTATGTTACAATTATTGGATTGGTCTTTCTCTCTAACTCGAAACTATAATAAATTTATCATTTAAATACGATTGATTGATTTCCCTATCGAAATGCACCAGATAATGAAAAATAAGAATCCACTAAAATAACTTGGAAAAGCTTGTATAAGAAAATTGTTTCGCTTCAACTACTTTAAGTGCTGGTTGAGCAAATAACTAGCTTTGGTATAACTTATAAAATCCACGAAGGTGTCACATTTCTGCCACGCAAAAGCAAAGCTTGAATAGCAAGCTCAATCTCTGAAAAATCCAAACCCAATCAGGCATAAATATCTATAAAAAAAAAAAACACTACAAATACTATCTTTAAATTTTTGTTCACACCAAATGTTCGACAACGGCTGTAGTAATTTTCTTTAGACTTTCTTTAGATAATAACAACTATTTTGTAGAAACATGCAATGAAATCGAAACCACGACACGAATAGCTGATGAAGCGACAGATTCCGGCAAGTGGTGGTCAGTGCAATTGAAATTGTAGAAAAACGGGAAAATAAGAAGCAAAAAAAAAACTACAAAAAATTTCAAGCTTAGTCGTAAAAAAACCGGAAGGAAACAATGGGTTGTCTTGCAACTAGCAATTCAAGTGCAACGAGTAGAAGTTTATATAGAGAGGAAAAAATTTTAAAGATTATTATTATTTAATGTAAAGAGCTCAATTGAGATTCAAGAGAGATCGGACTAAACTTATTTTTTTGGGAAAAGCTTTAAAAACTAAAGCAAGATTAACATATTGTTCAACAAGAAGTTAGTCTTAAGATTCAGTGGCACTGGTTGGTAGATGGAGTTATATATTGAAATCAAAGGTAGAATTAAATTAATTTCCTTTTTTTTTCAATCAATCTTAATAAATCAGTCTTAATCTTTAGTCTGTACTATGTTTCGACACCATATCTCTATACTATGGGGCGTTCAGAATTCCTAATGAAAATCGTAATTTTTTTAAGAATTTCAACAAAAAATTAATAACTTCTCGATTTATTCTAAAGGTACGAACCTTGGAAAAGTATTGATCTTTATGATTTCTTTTAATTTTTTAGTAGTTTCATTTACAATTAAAGGTTGTCTGGGGTGCTGAGCGAACATAGCAGAGTCTAAAGGTTAATAGATCAAGCAAATTCATTTAAAAAGCTTTTAGTAGAGCTTAAAAAAATTCTGGCCCTTTGTAATGGTACAACTAAATACTTAAGCTTCAAAAGCTTTTAACATTTTAGAACATTCTGACACTCGCTAGCAGAGAACTTTCTCTGTCAAAATGCGTTTTGCGTGGCTCTGCTACCAAAAGCTCTAGCTCTGTTAGAACACCCACAAATGTTTTAACGTCATTATTATTTCATGACTATATCTTTAGTTTCAAGCGTCTCTAATCGACTCTGTATTCATTTATGTGTAGTATACATTTATAAATATATAGATGTATATATGCACCATTATATTTTTGCATTTTCACGCAGCGGCAATTTTTCTTATTATTATTTTGTTTTTCTATTTTTTATAGTAAGTTTGTCGGCTTGAATATTAAAAAAAAAAATTTCAAATATCAATAAGTGTGCACAGCTAACTATTTTTAATTATTTTTGCGGGCAGGTGCGAATAACTGTATAGCTTTATCGCTTATTGCGTTTGCAATGCAAGCCGCTCAAATGCATTTTTTTCTCCTTTCACAGTGAAAAACTGTATTTTAATAAAGATGTTTTAACCGGAAACATAAAAAGAGGCGCTGCTCTTCCGTTGGCATGTGCGCCGTTTTACATTTTCTATTATTGGATATTTGAGTGAAACTACGTTGTGGCAAAAACAGTTGGTCATGAACTTTTTTTGCTTGGAAAGTCATTATAACAGTATGAAAATAAGCCTCAGCTAGACAACGGTGTTTGAAAAAGCTTTTTCTTCGAAATGTTTCTCATAAGAAATTAAACAAATTAAGTGAAAGAAAAAGTCCGATTAGATTGGTTCACATATGAGGCATTGGAAGTGAAACGAGCAGCCAAAATTTTTTATCGTTTTGGTTTTGGTTTTTTATTGTAAGTTTATACCTTTATCAGTTCCTAAGACGTATACAAAACATCCTGTGCGAAGCCTATTTAACGAGAGGTTTGCTCAAAATCCCCTAAATCAAAATATGATTTTTGTTTTCAAAGTCTATTTCTAATCTGGAATCATTTTTATAAACAAGTTTTATTTCATAATTCTCATGGGAAATTTGATGAATTCATAAGTTGTGACAACAAATCTAAAATTTTAAAAAATTGCATTTTTGATTGAAAACTTCATACAATTCTTTTTTTTTATTTCTTATGAAACTCATTTCAAATTTGGTATCAAATAGTGGTATTATCAAATAGAAACTCATCAAACTGCACATAAGAATTATCACTACAGATAGAAAATTGTTTTCGATAGGTGAAATTTTGATTTTAGCCCATTTTACGAAACCGTAAATCGGTAACAACGCTTCCACTGAATTGACATTTTCCTCAGAATTTTAAGACTTATAGCGGTGCAACATGCCACAAAGAAACATAATCTATTGAATAAAATTTTTTGGTAATCTACTTCACGTGATTCATGTATAAAAATAAAGCTTTTGAAAGCTCACTCCAAATTTTTCTTCTGCATTAACAGATTTACAGCCCTATTCTGCGTTTTCTTGACAATCAATTTGCCATTACAATTAGTAAATAATTTTATCAAGCGAGAGCTTTATAGTATTTTCCAGCAACCTTGACAAATGAAAAGCTTTCGAAATTCACCAGAGGAGGTGAATTCCTATTGGCAGCTACCCAGCGGTAAAATGCATTCGAATTTTGCAACTGATCCGAATGTTTCCTATAATTGCCTTCACACAATTATTTTTATTTTGTCGAACATCTAATTGTTAGCGGTCATGTATGCGAGTCAGGATGAGCAAAGAATTCAAGCAAAGCATAAACTGAAGAGCACCCAGCTAGACAGCTCTAACGTAGTTACAAACACAATGAAACAAAATTTGGTGTTCACTAACACACTCTTACATTTTGATTTCATGTTAAACAAGTCACGCAAGAAAATAATAGCCTAAAATATAGAACTTTAATAATAGTGGCCGTGGCGCAGAGGGTAGAATATGCGTCTTATATGACCGAAGACCGAGGTTCAAATATCACCCGACAGAAACTTTTAGAATTGTGTTTAATTAATAAAATAATATTCGAAAGTGAAAATGATTAAAAATAGACACGTGTAATAATAACCTTCTTTCTAAAGAAAAGTAAGTTCTCCTTGCTACAGTAAAAAATAATAACATTATTTTTTGTTTTATTTTTTTAGTTTCTTTAAATGTTTTGCTTAAATTTATCTTTTGTACATACTACCCATCAATAAAAATAGAAAAACAACATTTCTTAACAAAATTACAAAAAAAAAAAAAAATTGGCTTTATTTGGTCAAGGGTTTGAACCCGCGCGTGTTTGCCTTAAAGGCCAGCGCTCTAACCACTACACTATGGTGGGAGGTTTTTGGCGCACGCTAACTTCGTACTTCAGTAAACAGCTGAGTTTGTTATTAAATTCTTTACGGAATTCGTAATAAGTGTGAGCAGAGCACCTATAGCTTTTTTTAATTGATAAAACATGCGTGGCAGACAGGGATGCACGGTCACACGTATAGGAAAAAGGACCGATCGTACCCTCACTTACAATGTTTCCATTTAGGATCTATCTGTGTGACTATGACAAGCCTTTGTAAATGTAAATAGAATTTCGATACAGGATTAGGATGTATCCGACATACATTGTATGGGAGAGATGACATATCTTGTCATGGGTCGTTTTACCACTGGGTAATTGTTCTCATGATAAGCATGAAACAGAGAGAAGAGCGTGAGAAGCAGCTTAAGGTGATTGAAAAGCAAAGAGAGGAGTGTGAAAAACAGCTAAATTCGATACGCAAACAACAATACCTGCAATAATTAAATTATTTCTTTTACCATTATCAAAACTTTTCACAAAAAATTATGCATTTGTAGAAAACAATTATTATTATTAATATAATTATGTTACTATTAACCTTAATATTACTTGCTACTAGCGACCACAACTGCCTTGATAAATTTATCAATAGCAAATGAGATATTGACAAAGTTATTCATTAAAAAGCTTTTTTTTCTGTAACAGAATATAACATATTGACAAATAGTCAATACTTGATATATATGTATATATTCGATGTGATGGATTTATCAAGTACACACAATTGGGCTGTTATTATGAAGAGCGTTGAATTGTGCTTAGTTTTACCTTTTCTTCAATATTTATCTTCAACCTTATGCCTTTTATATAAAAAGTCACTAACTTACCAAATTGTCCTCGTATGTGAAACGTTTTTTAAGTGGTAAAGAAAGCAATTTTTCAATATATAAGATTCTTAGGCAAAATTGAGATTTTGTTATTAAGAAACATTCTTTTCTTGGTCTAAGTATATTGCTATCTTGATCTAATGATTTAATAAAAATGGAGATGTAACATGTCGTATGTCACTCAATTCTGCATTTCAGAATTTTTCACTCAAAATATTTTGCAGAGGTTTAGTTAACGAGATTCGATTGAAAGATTTATCAATAAAGTTTATATAAAGTTTGAATTGCCTCCACGAGAACATAAAAAGTATTTAAAAAAAAAGAAAGAAGCTCTTAAAAAGCTCTTAAAATTTTACTCAATTTAAGTGATATCACGAAATTCGTTGCAAAGGTTTTACAAAAAAATTCACCTATGACTTAACCTTTATGTTACTGACAGAAAAAAACAACGTACGTTACTGACAGGGTACCCGGGTACCCACTTACGTTTTATATGGAAATACAATGGAAGTTTTTAAATTTTATTTTGTTTTCTATGTTCTTTACCCAGTATCTTCTTTCTAATTGTATCGGTCATCTTGTTTGTACACGTTTGTGCACGTTTTTTCACGTTTGTGTTCTTTGCAATGTTTGGCTTACGGCCGCAAATACGTTCTTTTTTTTGGCTATATAATTTGTTTCATTTTTGTTTCATACATATTTCGAAATTTTTGCATACATATAAATAGGAAATCATTAATTTGATTCAATTCAGTCTTTTCGCATATATTTATCTGACGGTCGCAAGAATTAAGATCAGAGAAGGCCACTGCTATAACTGACACTTTTACAATGTTGAATAGCAACCTTCAATAATATTAAGTACCTGGAGCAAATCTTACCGTGGATGAGCAGTTGTTTGGTTATCGTGGAGGTACTCGATTCACGCAGTATATTCCTTCGAAGCCTGCAAAGTATGGAATTAAAGTGTGAAGGGTTTGTGACAGCGCTACGTCGTACCCAATATAGGGGCAAATATATACTTCTGGATAAAGGGAAAATAATCAGGGAGAGAGAGTTGTGAAAGATTTATGCGTCAATCTTTTCAAAAAAACAGGTCGTAATATCACATGTGACAATTTCTTTACAACGTATAATCTTGCATCAAGCTTGATGCTTGACTATGGATTGTCCATTCTAGGCACGGTAAGAACAACCCGTCAGTTCGTCCCACCTGAGTTTGCAAACGCAAAAAATCGTCCAGAGCATTCATCGATCTTTCGTTTCAGCAATAATGTAAGCATGTGCAGTTATGTCCCGAAAAAAATAAAGTTGTTGTCCTTCTGTCAACCATGCATTACTATAAAAAAATTGGATGGCCTGCTAATGAACCTGCCATGATTACGGATTACAATGAGACAGAAGGTGGCGTGGATAACATGGACAAAATGCTATCGAAGTACACATGCAAAAGGCGTACAAATCGGTGGCCACTAGCATCTTCTTATGATATTGTTGATGTAGCAGATTTATATGGAAAATAATAGCAACATAAAAAAATCAACGAATAGGCGAAGAAAATTTACTTGGCACTTTACTACCAAAAATGCAATTGAAAGCATACTGGGTCACCCAATAATCTCATGCGAACCTGGTGCCTCTGATTCGGATGTTGGTGAAGAGCGAGACACTACTGGAATATTGACGGTAAAAGGGAGATGCTTTCTTTGCAAAATATACAGAAAGACCCGAAAGGTGTGCATAGTTTGTAAGAAGCCGGTTTGTCCTGCGCATGCAAAAAATATAACTTACTGTGTACAGTGTATAATTTCCGTGTTTTTTTTTTCATCTATGTATTTTGCTTTTTTATTTTTAATTTAACTTATTACAAAATTATTGAAGTTATTTTAAATTAAAAAATGTTTTCATTTAATTATAAAGAAAAAAACGCAGATTACGTAGCTCTTCTACATTGATTTTTATCTGGGTACCCGGGTACCTTGTCAGTAACTAGACGGGTATATTAAAAAAATGTTAAAAATTTCTAATTTCCAAAAATTTTTTTTAACTTTCTGGACATAAAGCAGCTCAAAATCGATTTTTAGAAGAATACTAAAAATTTCAGCTCGATCTGACACCAAGCAAATGAGTTATTTGCATTTAAAAGTGGAAAAGGCACCCGGGTACCCTGTCAGTAACATAAAGGTTAAATAGCCTGAGAGAAAACATGCAGAAATTTTAAAAAAGCTCTCTAAAGTTTCCTAAATTAAACTTCTAAAATTACTAAATTAAATTACTAAAGGGTCCAAAAGTTGCTCAACAATTACACTGAACAACAAAATCAATTTTTTTCCAAAATAGCAAGGTTCCGACAATGGATTCTAGTTTAGGGGACAAAAAAACAACTCATGAATCGGCGTTTTGAAAGTTTATGTATGAGTTTTATTTTAGAGGGATTTAAGTTTCTCCCTTTTTGAACATACTTATAGTGAATTGGCATAAGAAATCATGTTATCCTTATATTTTGGGTATGATATTTGTTGTTAGGATCTATGTAAAATACCACTAGAAATATTTTTGTCCAACATTTTAACCCCTTAACTTCTCAATGTATGGGTCTTTTTTGACCATTTTGTGATAAAAGGCAAAAAGACCCATAAAACATGGATACAACGGGTTGAAATGTTGGACAAAAGAATTTTTCATAAAATTCTACTGTAAGCTTCTGAATATACCAAAGCTGAAAATTCAACTTAAATGCCAGAAATAAGTCAAAACTTAAAATGTGTTTAAGGGTTAATTTTGTACTTATTCAGAACTGATGCTAAAATGTTGCACAAAACTTAGTTTAAGGGGGTTAGTTTCTATGAAAAAAGTGTTTTACTCATTTGGCGCATCATAGTTAGCAATTGTAACGAACCTTATCAATTGCCTTTGGCTAATAAGATCCATAAGGTTCAAACAAAAAACTATAAAAAGCAAAATCAAAACAAAAGCTCAAGTTAAACCCCTACTCCGGTTCCCATTATTTTATTGACTATATAAAAATCGATTTTTGTTTTTTTTTATTATTATTATTATTATCTATATTGAAAAACGTTGGGCAAAGTTAAAAAACATTTAATTGAAGAGGATAAGTTTGATTTATTTCGTAGATTATATGAAAAAATAAATTGGAATGCATGCAGGGTGAACTGTATTTTATCTTTAGTTTTCATAGTCTTTTGGATTGGTAACAATAAATTTTCCAGGAGAATTCAATATCGCAATGCATTTTATTCAAATCAAATTTGAACTTTTAATTGCACTGAAATACAGTTCGATACAAAATTAATGTAAAAACATGTTTTTCCACATAAATTTGGCATTACTTTAACTTTCCTAATTAATTCGCCACCAGTTCTGTCGCTCAGAAGAAAGCACAATGCGGCAAGCTGAAAATATAAAAAGAGTAAATTTTTGCATCAACTGGCGAGCTTTCT
The DNA here is from genome assembly GCA_943735915.1 of Pherbina coryleti. Lineage (NCBI taxonomy): Eukaryota > Metazoa > Arthropoda > Insecta > Diptera > Sciomyzidae > Pherbina > Pherbina coryleti. The sequence continues at coordinate 128,148,690 of OX030951.1, read as the reverse complement.
TATTCTTCATTTTGTGCGGTTCGTTTATATGAAACTTTCTTTGTGTGTACGTTAAGCCCTAACCAAAATAGACGAGTCGCTATATCGACTGAAGACAGAAATGTTCGCTTAAATGCAATTCATTGTTGTTGCCCAAAACAGGCAAACATAAACTCAACGAACTGAACGAAACGGTGTGACGAGACGTTTTGTTCCGTAAGAACCGAACTTTTAGCGTCTCAACTCGTCAACAACAACTGTGCAGAGTAGTCTTCTTCTTTTTTCAGACGATTGGATGTACTCGTTTCATTTAGGGTTAAATGTCAAAACAGACGTAACGATTGCAAACGTTCGGCAAGTTGCAATTGTCTCGTTTCGTCTATTTTGGTTAGGGCTTTATGTGGCCGACAAATATACCCAGAAAATCGTTCGTCTCTGTTTACATACTTCGTTAATTTTTCTCTTTCTTCGCTTATGTGCGAACGTAACCGAACTCATTGTAGTAACTGACCGCAGTGTAAAGACATAAAAAAAATAACGAAATAATGCCTAAAGTTTTTCTTTCTCTTCTCTTTGTCTTTGCAGATCTTCTACGTACATATCAACCCACAATGAGTGAAATACATCATACATCATTTCACCTGTTCAAAGTAGGTAGATTTCTATAAAAAATATTCGGTGCAGTCCTTCTCCCACTTTTTATTCATTTAAAAAAAAACAAAAAAAAATTATATCAAAAAACATGGTAGAAAAAGGTTCTTAACTGTTTTGCCTACGCCAATTTATATATATGTAGATCCTAGTTAATTATTTGTCTACTTTTAATTTAGGTTTGAATTTGATTATTTATAAAATGTTGAAGGTCAAAAATATAAAAATAAATATCAAAGATCCTTCTCAAAAAAAAAACAAAAAAAAAATGTTCGAAAATATTAATATAACGAGATATTTAATATTAAACGATAACCGGTTTTTTCAAATAAGTTCATATAAGGTTTTAATTGCCTGTAAGGCTTAAACATTTTTTTTTAAAAGCTTTTAAAAGCTTGAAAATTAAACTGAGATTAACGAGCTTAGAAATAAAGCTTTAAATAGCTTTGATCATCTGCAAGAGATCATATAAAAACTATTTAAGAAAGCTTTTAAAAGTTAACTCAATTTAACTGAGTTTAACGGAATTCATTAAAAGCTTTTATGCAAATAAGCTCACCTAAATCTCAAATAAAATTCATGAGAACATACAAATTTTAATGAAAAAATCTTTCAAAAGCTCAATAAATTGAACTTAGGTTAACGAGATTCTCCTGAAAGCATTCTCAAATGAGGCTCTCTGAGACGCTTAAAATTCCAGAAACGCCGTGATTATGTTAGGCAAACATGTTTGGTGAGCTTTTTTGTTGTTACTCTCTTCTGCTCAAATGTTTATTTAGTGGTTACGCTTTGTTTGCTGTTCCGTTGCATTAAAAATAATTGCTTTATAGAAAACTCTTGAAGAAAAAACAAAAAAAACAAAAACGGGCACAGAAATTTGGCATGTTTGCTACTTTAAACAGCGTGAGAGCGAGATAATGAGCAGGATGAAAAGCTTCTTTCTCATTTTATGCATAAAACACTTACAACAAAAAAGGTCACCAAACATGTTTGCCTAGTATAACCATGGCAAAAGAGAACATAAAAGCTATTTTAGAAGCTTTCAAAAGCTCTTTCAGTTTAACTAATATTAACAAAATTTGTTTGAAAGCTTTTTCAAATAGGCTCACCTAATAGCATGTTCAAACCGAGCAGTTTATTATGTTAAATCGAGTTAATGAAGTTAAATCGAAAAACAAGTTCTGAAATGAAGTTTTGATGAAGTTAAATGCGTACAATTGTTGTTGGAAATTTAACGTGTTAAATGATTTAACACGTTTCGAAACTCGTTAAATCACTGGTTTGTGTTCTTGCTAACGTCAGAAAAGCTTTTTTAGCTTTTTAAACGCAGCCAAATCTGACAAGAGCTTTTTATTTTTATGTTTTGAATGAAAACAAATAAATTCTTTGACAAAGTTTTCTTAATTCTTTGACAAATTTTTGAATTTATCTGATTTTTTTTTTATTTTTTTTATATTTTTCAAAAAACAATTTTTTATTTCTTTCAAAATATAAACAAACAAACTTACATTTTAAAACAAGTTAAGGCAGTATGAACGATGATGTTAAAATAAGCTTTTTTTTCGAATAACGTGTTAAATGAAGTCGGTTTGAACATGCTATAAGGCTTAATTTGCCTACAAGAGAACATAAAAATAATTATGAAAAAGCTTTCAAAAGTTTAAACTTGGGTAAAAAACTTGGCCAACAATTTAAATTTGCTGCATATAAGAGCTTTTTTTCTGTTATTTAAGGATATTCTGTATATTCTGGCTATCGTTTTAAGGATGCTAAGTTCAAATCGCTGCTGATTTCTAGTTTGATGTTATTATTTTATTTTTTTTTTTATCTGTTTCAATTTCAAAATTTTGTAGGTCAAAATATATTAATGCAAGACAAATCCAAATGCAAAGTTTACATAAATTTAATGCTTTGAATTCACCATCGATATGAATTTGGGTTAAAACAGATATGATTACCTTGATTTTGGGACATTAGAAATTCCAAAATATTTACAATGAATATTTTTTCTATTTAAACGAGCTTGATAGACTTCAAAACTATTTGAAGATCACAAAAGCACAGATGAGCAGCTTTAATGTTTATTCAAAATAAATAATGTAGACATTCTTGAGAAAACGACATTTTAAAAAAGCATTAAAAATATATAAATAAAACATTTAACAATAATAATAAATAACTTTTATTTATAAAAAAAAGCTTTTCAATTATTGTATATATATGCTGTTGTTGCTAAACAAAACATCTTCTAAGATAAAAGCTTAAGTAAAGCTTTAAATTATACAATATATTAAATGAACACAGTAAATCACAAGATTTGTTTAAATTAAAAAAAAAAAAATGTAAAATTGTCAGTTAGTCAACCTTGAAATTTTAAATTTCAGCCATTCACAAATTAGTATTCCCACAAAGCTTTCTGTTGACATTTCAAACAAATATATTAAACACAGAACGTTTTACAAAAAGTTTAAGAAACAGAAAAAACAACCCACCAAATTTATAGATATTCTGCTGCTTACCTCAACTCCAGAGCTTAGCACAAAAGAAGCTAGAATGATAAATAAGCAAAAGAAATAACAAATTAGTTTTTTTTTTAAACAGCTTTTTGTTGATTACATAATAATTATTTAACAAATAAATTAAAATGTTAAACATGTTGTTATAATGAGGCCAACATGGCTAATATTATTTTTACTTTTATTGATTTTTTTATCGAATCTTTTGAATCAAGTCGAGCATGTCTAATGGAATCTGAATGGCAAGCAAACGAACAATTGTTATTCATATTGGTCACAGCTAGTAAAAGTGTGATTGAATGAGATTAATAGTAAAAAAAAATTAAAAATAATTTCAAAACTCTTGATTTTCAAAGTCCATTAAAATCAATAAAAATGTTAAACTAACAGCGTTCTATACAATTTAGGTTACATCAAACCTCTTTTGAGAGAGGAAAGCTTCCATGTTAATAACTTTACAGATCCTCGCATCAAACCTCTTTTCAGAGAGGAAAGCTTTTATGTTAATAAACTAACAAATCTCTAAATAAACCTCTTTTGAGAGAGTAGCTTTTATATTATGGCTGTTATTGCCAGCTGAGTTAACAGCCTGAAAGTACCTGAGCAAAATAAAACCTTTTATGGTAAAATATTCTTACTGGCAACTGTAGCGAATTTTTTGTCATCTCTTAAAGATCTATTGTTTTTTTTTCCTATAATTATTTCACACATAATTAAATTTAAAGTAGTTAGTAATAAAAGTAATGCAAACATATACATATAACTGCAAAAGGTACAAAAATGAAAGTACCTTTCATTGTAACTTCCAAAGCTGTTAAATAAAATTATATTTTTCTCTCATGTCAAACCAATTCGAATCCATTGCAATGATGTGTGAAACATTTTGTAGTGTATTGTGTAGCATATTCAATTCACTTCACACCATGCAACAACTCAGGTCTAACCCAGTTTAAGCGTTGACTTATTTCCTGAGTTTTTGTACATTTCTTTGATGATTGTTAATTCAAAATGAATTTTTTCAATCCATACAAAGCAATATAATTTTTTCTTTTTATTTTCCAAAAATTTTTTATATGATTTTATTTTACTAGGTTAACTAAATTTTTGCAACGTCTTTATGTTCACTTATATAATAAAAACTTTGTTCAATTTTAATTTTTTTCCATAAAATTCAGCTGTTTTGCATTCAACACGCGAATTTTTCAACAATTGCTTTTTTAGCATGCAACTGTTTAAATGTTTTATTTTACATTATAAGTTTATTTCTGATATTCGAAGCTCCTAAGTAATAAAAGCTTTGTGACTTTTAATAATGTTTATTTATTAATAGTAATTTCATAATCATTTAATAGCAAAATAAAGTAATTTTAATGAAGATGCATCCTTTTTCTTTAATTTATTTGATTATTATTTTGTGTCATTTCATTTTTATATCATGTTATGTCATGTCATGCTATATAATTTTATGTCATTTCATTTCATGTCATATCATTTCACATGTCATCTCATGTCATTTCATGTCATGTCATGTCATGTTGTCACATCGAATTATGTCTGTCATCCCATGTTATGACATGCCATGTCATGTTATTTCATGTTATGTCATATCTGTCATGTGATTTCATACCATGTGATGTCATGTCACGCCATGTTAAGTCATGCCATGTCATACCATCTCATGCTATGTCATTTTGTCATGTTTACTCATCCTATCCATGTTATGTTATTTCATACCTGTTATGTCTGCCATCTCATTTCATGCCATGTCACATCATGTCTTATCATGTCATATCATGTCATATTATGTCATATAATGTCATATAAGGTCCTATCATGTCATATAATATCATATTATGTCATATTATGTCATATAATGTCATATTATGTCATGTAATATCATGTCGTTTCATGTCATGTCATATCATTTCATGTCTTGTCATATCATTTCATGTCATTTCAATTCATGTCATCTTATTTCATGTCATGTCATATCATTTCATGTCATTCCATGTCATTTCATGTCATGTTTACTCATGTTATGCATGAAATATCACGTTGTCATATCAAATTATGTCTGTCATCCCATGTTATCATGTCATGTGATTTCATATCATGTCATGTGATTTCATATCATGTCATGTCATGTCATGTGATTTCATGTCATGTCATGTCTTGCCATGTGATTTCATATCATGTCATGTCATATAATTTTATGTCATGTTTACTCATGTTATCCATGTCATGTTAAGTCATACCTGTTTTGTCTGCCATTACATGTTATGTCACATCCTATTATATCATGTCATGTCATGTCATATCATGTCATATCATGTTATATCATATCATATTATGTCATATAATGTCATATCATGTCATATCATTTCATGTAATATCATGCCGTTTCATATCATTTTTTGACATGTCATGTCATATCATGTCATATCATGTCATATCATGTCATATCATGTCATATCATATCATATCATGTTATATCATATCATATCATATCATATCATGTCATGTAATATCATATCGTTACATATTATTTCATGTCATGTCATATCATGTCATGTTATGTCATGTAATGTCATGTCGTTTCATATTATTTCATTTTATATCATGTCATGTCGTGTCATGTCGTGTCTTGTCATATCATGCCATGTATGTCGTGACAGCGGTATAGAAAAACAATGACGTATTTGCAAAAATCGAAATTGTGTAGGAGCGGCACAAAACTAATTTTAAATAAGTAAAACTTTATTAAAAAAAAGGTATTTGACCGAAACTTATTACATAACAGATATTGGTAGACCTCTAAATTATAGTTTTAACCCAAGTAGTTCGGATTTCATTGTCTTAATTTAATCCCCTCAATTTCACCGCATATATTACGTCATTGTTCCCCATAAATCGTTCCATTGTCTTGAAGAAAATAAATGTACGAAATGAGAAACCTGCATTCACACTTGATTTTTTATTTAAAATATGAAGGAATATGAATTTTTAATATTCAATCATGAATTTTTTTAAACATCAAACAGCTGATATTTTAATAACGATACAACTCCACAGCACTCCGCAACTCCGCGGCACTGACGAAACTAAAGTTCTGTGTTTTTTCTGCTATCTTCCAATTATATTGGGCATTTCAATTACCCAATAAACCGAATTTGACGAAATTTGTATCTACATCATTGTTCTTCTATACCGACGATGTCATGTCCCATGTCATTTTATGTTCCATGTCATGGCATGTTCCATGTCATGTCATGTCTAATGTCATGTCCCATGCAACTTATTATATTTTGTGCCATGTCTTGAAAACTGATGAGATTATGATATCGCAATTATAGAAATAGTCTTAAAATCAGACTAAATTTGGGTGTTATTGAAAAAGTGGGTGTGGCACCTTCAATACAACCAGAATACATTTAATGCTGTTATTCAAAAAGAAGATATAAATAGAAGATATAATAGCCAAAATAGACTCTTTTTCTATTTTCAGTTTGCCGCTCACATTGTGGTCTCTTCGGATTGAGAGAACTGGTGGCGAATTCATTAGGAAAGTAAAAGTGATGCAATTTTTTTATGGGAAGACGTATGTTTTTACATTAATTTTTTATCGACTTTTATTTCAATGGAATTAAAATTTCAAATTTGAGTTGAATAATATACGTTATGAAGTATAATTCCTCTGGAAAATTTATTGTTATCAATTCAGAAGACTATGAAACCTAAACATAAACAAAAGCTCATCATGCATGTATGCCAATAATTATTTGTCAATATAATCTTTACGAAATAAATCAAACTATTACTTGATTCACTTCAATAACAATTCATTTTAATTTCATTCATTGTATTGCTATAAAATATATCTCAATTTATTTTTTTTTTAATTTTTTCTTTTTTTTTAATTTTGTTAATTTTTTTTAAATAAAGAAATAAAATAAAAGCAAAACTAAAATTGATTTTTATCACTGACTAAAATATGATGTAATGTAGTGTAAGTAAAATATAATGTAATGTAAATCAAATGTTGTTGTTATCTAATTGTAATATAATTGTGAAGTAATTGTAATTTAGTTATAATTAAGTTGTAATGTAGTTGTAAGGTAGTTGTCATGCAGTTGTAATATAATTGTAATGTAATTACATAATTGTAATGTAATGTAGTTGTAATGTAATTTTAATGTTATTGTAATTTAGTGGTAATGTAGTTGAAATGTAATTGTATAGAAATTTTGATGCTATAGTAATGTTATTGCAATGAAATTGTAATGTAATTGAAACGTAATTGCAATGTATTTGTAATTTAATTGTAATATTATTGTTTTGTAATTGTAATGAGTTTTTAATGCAATTGTTATTTAATTGTAATGTAATTGTAATGTAATTGTAATGTAATTGTAATGTAATTGTAATGTAATTGTAATGTAATTGTAATGTAATTGTAATGTAATTGTAATGTAATTGTAATGTAATTGTAATGTAATTTTAATGTAATTGTAATGTAATTGTAATGTAATTTTTATGTTATTGTAATGTAATTGTAATGTAATTGTAATGTAATTTTAATGTAATTGTAATGTAATTGTAATGTAATTTTAATGTAATTGTAATGTAATTTTAATGTAATTGTAATGTAATTTTAATGTAATTGTAATGTAATTGTAATGTAATTGTAATGTAATTGTAATGTCATTGTAATGTAATTGTAATGTAATTGCAATGTAATTGTAATGTAATTTGAATGTAATTGTAATGTAATTGTAATATAATTGTAATGTAGTGGTTAAATAGTTGTAATGCAATTGAAACGAAATTTTAATGCAATAGTTATGTAATTGTAATGAAATTTAAATGTTATTGAAATGTAATTGTAATGTATTTATAATGTAACTGTAATATTATTGTTAGGTAATTGTAATGTGTTTTTAATGTTATTGTAATGTAATTGTAATGTTAGTGTAATATGATTGTAATGTAATGTAATTATAATGTAATTATAATGTAGTTGTAATGTAATTGTATTTTATAACATATTTTAGGATATGAAAAAGTGTATGCCGGCAAGACACTTTCTTAAACTTAACATTAAATAATATTGATACAGATCAGAGCAGATTAGACAGGATGTAGTGATTAATCTCTTTAAGCTTTATTTATTTGTACCTGAAAGCAACCTTTATATTTCTTTTGGCTCTTCCCAAATAATTGGTTTGAAATTATTTTTGATATAAAGCTTTTCGACGAAAAAAAAACTACAAAAAAAAATATTTGATATATTTTTCTCTGAGCTTATATTTTTCTGAAAGCTTTTGGCTTAAAATGTTATGTATCTCTTCAAATTTTTTATAATCATTAATTAATTTTTCAAACATTATTTTTTTTAAAAGCTCTGATTTTCAAAATTTTGATTTTCGAAAGTTCAAAGTATTGAACCAAATTTTTTGAAAAGCTTTAAAGCTTTGACTGTCAATATGTTTAGTGTGACTCTTCGCCTAATTGATTCGTAGCTTCTTTTCAGAGTTAGCTTAATTTTTAGCAACCGTCCTCTTCCGCACCATTTACATTATGTAAATTAAAATAAGATCGCTTTCGGGATGATATCTCAAGCTTTTCTGAACATAAGACTTTGACTATACCATTAATCGAATTGGTTTTTAAGTTTTCTACAGGCTTTATTATTACAGTCGCGAGCTTTAAATAAGTCTGAGAAATGTTTAAGTTCTGTTAAATCTCCTTGAAAATTTAAAGAATTTCATTTATTTTGTAAGTTTCAAATCATGACTTATTTGTTTTTTTTTTTTAATTCTTAAGGTGAGCAGTTTGGTATTGTTTTTGTTTTTTGCTTTTTGGCGATTATCTAAAGCTTTTATCTTAATTTGGGTGTTTGGCTGAAACCTTTTTGATTTTCTTTTTGCTTTTTACACCAAGTAATTAATTATATGTTGCCTCTAGTTTAGTTTGGTTTAAAATCATCATTTCGTTTGTTCATCTCGTAGTTTTTCTGCTGTGTTGAAGCGTTTTTGCAGCTATTTCATGCCTCTTTATTTACCTCATTTAAGAGTGCAGCGACCTTAGCGCAGGCAGAGCTGCCAGATATTTTGAACCACCCGTCCCCATTTGACATGTCTAAAATCCCCAAAATCCCCAAACTTCTTCGAAAACACCCAAATTTCTTCGAAAATCCTCAAATTTGAATAATAAAAATTACAACTAGAGATCACTGGTCCAAAACCTCTTAAAACAATAAAATAAACATTAAAATTTATCCAAAATAAACCACATATGCAACTGCTTTCTTTGCCTCTTAATTATATTTAATTTTCAATCATAAATGAGATTCTGTGAACAAAATCAATAAAATATTTATTCAAATTTTCAAATGATCAACATTAAAAAACAAAAATGTAAAGAACTACTAAGGAATGAAGGATTCTATTAAAAAAAGCTGTATTTGACGAATACAGTAATTTTTCACAACTTTTATATTTTTAGATATCGATGGCTTTATTCCAGAGTAAGCTAAGTCTAGAAAGTGAATTTTGCAGGAGACGCGTTCAAAGTTTATTTGGAATTTCTTAAAAGCCGTATAAGATATAACATTTTTTTACATCAATCTGAATTAAAAAAAAACAATCTCCTTGAAAACATGCTAAGTTGACCGGAAGGTGTATCTAGAATGACAACTAAAAGCTTATTTAGAAAAGTACCTTCCGGTACATCTACTATCTTACGACTTATCTTATCTTAATAATAAGGGCGACGGGCGATGTGTGCATATTTTAGAGCTAAAATCAAATAATTAATCTATATCAATTTACTATCAAATCCACTTTCAACAGATATTTCAAATCTGTATTCATATAAATATTTTTATTGTAACCCATTTCTACTAATCTATAAGCTACACCTTTATCTGATATACATTCTAATTGAAATTGTAGAAAATTATTATTCTTATCAAATTATTTGATAACGACGGTATATAAACTGGATACAAAGACAAGAAAGGTCCAACGTGGATTATCGATTACAGAACAGATTCCTCTGAATAGACTAAAATACCGCCAAATTTTTTAAGTTTCAAGAACATAGCTACTACTACTCAGGTTTGAAAAATTACTCTTAAAATAGTAGGGTATCTAATCCTAGTTTAAAATTATATAAAGAGATATATAAAAATCTAGAATTAAGCCATTAATTTTGTTTTTGAAATCCTTACAAAACAAAAAGAACTCGATTTGTTTTTATTAAAGAGAAAGAAGATAAGTAAAAAATTTAAATTGCTGATGACGATGATCACCTGGAGTAGTTTTGCATTAATTATTAAAAATTTGTAAATTTTGAGTTGTAACTGTTTTGTAGTTAGGGTACGATATCAGCACTTGAAATTGATAAGTATTAATTTCCATTACAACTTTTTTATATAAAATTTTGGTTTTTTTAATAAAAACCCATTAAAAAAATTTAAAATAGATTTTTCTTGAAAATCCGACGTTACAAAAAGATATTCAATAACTACACAAATATAATTTACAGTATGTTGTCAACTGTCTGAAAGACGTCAATTTCATTTAAATTTTTTTTTTTAATTAATTTTTAAATAATTTTTGAGTTAACTGAATTTTTGCTCTTTCTCCTCTGAAAATCCCAAAAAATCCCCAATATAGGCATGGATATCCCCACCAAATCCTTCATCCCCAAACAAAAAAATTCGTCCCCAAAACTGATTTGAAATCCCCAAAATGGGGACAAATCCCCATATCTGGCAGCCCTGAGCGCAGGCGCAACTGGCTTTTGTTGTAACTACCGCTGTTGACGTTAATCACATGGCAGACCAGAGTATCTGATATCTTGTTGCTACAGCTGATGGCAAAGCAGTATCTAATGGCAGCGAGAGATAGTAAGCTGTTTATGTTGTTGTTGTTGTAGTTGTTGTTGTTGTTGTAGTTTCTGTAGTTGGAATGCATAGATGGAATGAGTGAAACATGACTACAAGCTGTCAAGCTTTGTTAAGAATAAACTTGTTGGCATGCTCATTTCTTGTTGTTGTTGTTGTAGCTGTGTTATATTATAGTTTTGCAGACATTTGTTTTTATTTGTATTTTCATTGAATTCCGTTTTGTTAAGTTTCATCTATGAAGTTGCAGTAAAGTTCTATGGGTCTCTCTTGTTTGGATTTCAACTAAAACTATCACTGATTGTGACTCGTAGCTAGGAGTTTTTTTTTATACTTTTTTATTTTTTTTTTTTTTTTTTTTGACGTTGCTTTTACTGTTTTTATAGTTGTTCTGCTTAGTTGTTGTTATTGCCATTGTTGGTACAATTTACTTATATATGGAGTGAAATGTATCTGCTTGGCTTTTGTTCTGATTTATTTTATTTATATTGTTTTTTTTTTAGCTTTTTGCGACCAGTTGGAAAGTAATTCTTCTTTCAATAGCGAGAAATTGATTCTAAGAGAAAATTCTTTGTTGCTTTCTTCTTTTGAATGCTACAATTCAATAAAAGTTAAAAAATACATATATGAAAAATCACTTAGTGACAAAAAGTATCTGAAAGCTTTTTTTAGAAAACTTATCTTGAGATGAACTCATTTATGCTTTAAAAGTTTAATAACACACTTTTAAGTTAAACATTTAAAAGCTTTAAACTTTACTTAAGTGCAACTAATGATATGTTTATAATTATAATTATGTTAACAATAGCTTTTGTGTTAAGAAATCAGTTTTGGAGGTGTTGATATAAATTGGTTTCAACATATCGCTTGGTTGAGTGTGCTGTAGCGTATAACAATGGAAAAAAAAATCATGAGCACTCCCTTCGGCTTGAAGTGCAGCTGCTTCAGTTGCAAAAACGCTCGTCGACAGCTTTTATCAAATAAATTGAATACTGGTTTTTTTTTTGCAACTATGTATAATTGGTTTTAGCTCACTGTTCAGGTGGCAGTTGAGGGAGTCTTCACATTCGAATTAAATAGCTGACGTCAGGTGTTTTTTCATAGAAATAACTGCCGCCCACAGTTTATTTTGCCAAAACTAAATAAATCCGTATTGATTGGACATGAAACTTTTCAATTTTGAAAGCTTTAAGCTTTGAGCTTTAAAAGCTTACTGCATGATTTCAACTTTTGGTAAAATTAAAGCTATCCAAATAAATTGGACATGAAAATAAAATATTTCTAAAGCGTGAAGCTTTCCAACGGCTTTAAATTAAATGAAAGCTTTAAATTTTTAAAGATAAAATTAAAAAATTAAAATTAATTATAAATATAATATTAAAAAAAAATCAAGCTTTATAAAATTTATAAAGCTTTAAGCTTTATGTTTCCAAATCGACTCAAAACAAAATTAAAGCTATTGAGTTAAAATTAAAAAATTCGAATTGATAAGACATGCAAGTATATAATTCTCAAAAGTTTTAAAAGCTAAGTTCAAGCTTTTAACTTTAAAGCTTGAATTAAACGTCACAATTAATTAGACATGAATCTTAAAGCCTTAAGGAATTCAAAAGCTTTGAAAGCCAATTGCAGGCATGAACAATTTTAATATTAAAAGCTTAGAGCTTAAAGCTTAGTAAACTTTAAAAGTTTATTGCAAGCGTTTAGCTTTAAAATCTTAAATTAAAAAACTCACATTGATAAGATATGAGACCCTTCAATTTTGCAAGCTCACAGTTTTAAAGTTTCAAAAGCTTTAAAAACTGAATACAAGCTTTTAAATTATTAAAGCTAAAATTAAAAATCCTTATTGCTTGAACATACCAAGGTATATTCAACAAGGTAGTGTTAGTTGTTGAAATTCTCTCTTGTGGTGGGTACAGCACCTGTCAAAATCGACAGCTGCTGTTCCCACCTCTCCGACACGAATCTAACTTGTTAAATATGTCTTGGAACATACGTTCAAAATGACAAGAGGTCAAGATGCAACTGTTCAATTTAAATCTCACAGCTTATAGCTTCCAAAAGCTGTCTGCGATAAAAACTTTTATATTTTAAAGCTAATATTCAAAATTCTTATTGATTTTACAAAAAAAATTTCATAATGAAAGCTAACATATTAAAGCTTCTTGATTTTAAAAGCTTAATAAAAGCTCTACCCAATTGAGTACTATTCAAAGGCTTTGAAATTAAAAATTTTTTAAAATGTTCTTTAATTCAAATTTTAAAATATCTTTTGAGATTATGATGTTTTTTTTTTAATTTATAACAGGCTCCTTCTAATTTCGTAGAAAAGAACCTATATTTTTATATTGTAGAGACTTAACCCTTTAACCCACATGGTTTCAATAAAAAGAAACCAACATTTTTGATTGCGGTGAATGTTGATAACTTGAACGAATGAAAAGGCCTTAAACGAATCAGATGTGAAGCCATTTAGCCGTTATCTGATGAAGCTCAAAGAAAAAGGCTTTAAATTATATTTGAATCATCGAGAACTTAAAGATCTTAGTGCTTTTAGCTTTTTAAAGCACTAATACAATTAGTTTTAAAGTATTAGAGCTTTCGGAAAAGCTTTAAGTTTACTGAGAGCAGAAATGTTTTTGAATATTTAAAAATTTTAAATTAAATTATGTGCAAATAAAACTTTAATCTTTCTCCGTATGTGAACTTTTATAGAGCTTTCTTTCAAAATTGGATTTTTTTAACTTCTGCCACTTCTTCTTCGTATGTGAACTTTTATCGTGCTTTCTTTTAAAATTTGAGTTTTTTAACTTCTGCCACTACAAAGCTTTTGATTTTTTTTAAGAGTTAAACAGCTTTAAAATTTATGCTTGGAAAGCTTTTGAGTTGTGAGCTTTTGGCAATTTATAACTTTTAATATATTCTACAAAGTCTACAATGACCCAACATTTTTGGAATAACAAATATTAAAGCTTTTATAATAATTAATATTTTTTATTTTTATTTTATGAATAGTTTCGTTTTTAAACTTCAATTTAGCTTTCTTCTCAGATTTTAGACTTTCTAATTCTACCACTATGAAGCTCTCACTTTTTTTTAGAATTAAATGCTTTAAACTTTTAAAAACTCTAACCTTTTTGTTGATCCCTATACTTCAAAAGCTTTCGAGTTGTGACCTTTTTATGTATTTATTTAGGTTTTAGTCTTAAAAGCTTTGGATTGTCAGAGAATTTAGTTTTTTTTAGCTTTTTATGTATTTATTTAGGTTTAAGTCTTAAAAGCTTTGGATTGTCAGAGAATTTAGTTGACAGTGAGCAGACAGTTTTGTAGTATTGAGATTTCAAACCATAGTTTTAAGTTCTGCGATTGTGAAGCTCTGACCGTTTTCTAGTTTTTAACTCCCATTGAGCTTTCTTTTGAGATTTTAGGTTTTAAGTTCTGTTACCATTAAGCTCTGATCTAGTTCAACTTTTAAAATTCCTCAATTGAGCTTTTAGATTTTCAGCCATAAATACATCTTGAACTTCAAATAAATAATCAGTTGTAGAGCTTTAAACATACATTACCAATCACGTTAAAAAAAGCTTCAGGTATTATGCGGTGGATATGCTAGGGAAACATGTTTGGTGAGCTTTTTTGTTGTTAGTGTTTTACGCATAAAATAAAAAATAAGCTTTTCTCTCCTGCTCTTTATCTCGCTCTAACGCCAAACATTTTTGTTAGCTGTTTGAAACAGCATACACGCCAAACATTTCAGAAATGTCGAATTTTTGTGCCCATTTTATTTTTTTCAATAGTTTTCTGTAAGAAATTATTTTAAATGCAACTGAACAGCAAACAAAGCTTAACCACTAAACAAACATTTGAGTAGAAGAGAGTAACAACAAAAAAGCTCACCAAATATGTTTGTCTACCATAACCACGGCATTAAGGCCTTTAAACCAGTGGTCATCAAACTCTATACAAGCATACTTTGTTTATGTATAAAAGCTCATTGAAAGCTTTGCACTGAAAAAAATATACTACTTGAGTCTCAGTCCAGCTTTCATGCAAGACGATTGCATTAGCTCAGTAGCCAGTTTGCTATTTTTTTTAATAAACGTTTTTTTAAACGAATTGCTAGCTCTTTACTCTCAGTTTCACTCAAACTTTTGTATGTTAAACTATGACAAGCATTATAATGCCGTTCAATGTTATATTTTTTACGAGCAGAAACAGTCCGGCAGCATACCATACATTGAGGTTCAAAAAAAATATTTTCTGCAAAAAAGAATTGCAGCTCCCATTCAAGTAGAGACATTTTGCATAGAAATAGCAAAAACTGATATTTTTATGAGTGTAGCATAAGTTGCGTATGCGCAGCAAAAAAAAAAACAATCTAACAAGCATGCATGTGCCGCAGGTTTGTTCTGCATGAAATTTCAATAGATACTGACGCAGTTCAGTGCTCGTCCGTGAGTTAATATGTATACAGAAAGCTTTTAAGCACAAAAGCTCAAGTGCCCGCGGGCATAGGCTTTGATGATCACTGCTTCAAACTAAAACAAAACCATGTTCACTAAAAAAGCTTAACATTTTCTCATTTATTATTTACAGCTTTGAGCATCAAAAACCTTTAAATTTTAAAGTTGCAAACATAAAGCTTTACATTTTGCTCTCGAATTTCTTCCGCACTTAAGCATAAAGAGCTTTAGAATTTGAATTTGCATTGAGAACTTTGAGTTAAGAGTGACGTAGACGATTTGACAACTTTAGGCAGAAATAAGCCATATATTTAAAAGCTCTACACATTCTCATTCAAGCTCTATGAGCTTTAGACATTGAATATATTAAAGTTTGCTCATAGCTTTCAGCTCATTTCTTTTTGATAAGTTACTTATCTAGCAAATTTAATTTTTGTTAAATGATATCAATTTCACCTCAAGTTAGCTCTATTCATTTGCTCTGAGATAAACTCAAAAAATATCACTTTTTAATACCACCAACAGATTGCTTAAAATCATTCAAAAATATTTACTCTTTAAATAAAGCAACCAACATTGCGACACACAGGTTCCAGCACTCACTCAGTCAGCCACTCAGTCACTCAATCACTCAGTGACTGACTTACTTGTCTGCTTGACACACTAGCTTAATTTATAAAGCACACACAAAGATTTGCAGCTTTCATGTATTTGCCAGAAAAATTAGCACAACTACAAAACAAATTTTGCGCAAATATTCATGATGAAATAATAAAATTAGTTATTCATCATAACACATAAGAAAATAATGTAAAATTTCTTGACGACTTATTTAAAAGTGGAGCTTTGCACTTATAAATATTTCAAACTTACATTCTGTTAATCACATAATTGGCAAGGAGCTTTTACAGCATTCAAGAAGAAACACTGGTCTGTTTAACGTTGAAAAATCTTCGCAAATTCTCAGAAAATATATAAATTAGAAATCTTACAAAAGCTCTAACGTTAAATGAAAGAATATTCATTATTTTAAAGATTACATTATAAAGCTTACATTAATAAATGCTAAATTTGAAAAGTTAACTTTATTTTTAAAAATTTTACTCCTACAGTTAAAAGGTCTTTCATTGGAATTTTAATGACACATGTCACGTTATGTATCATTTCATATAAATTCATGACTCATGTCATATGTCATGTCATATGTCATGTCATATGTCATGTCATATGTCATGTCATATGTCATGTCATATGTCATGTCGTATGTTATGTCATATGTCATGTCATATGTCATGTCATGTCATGTCATATGTCATGTCATAGTTCATGCCTATGTCCAATCATATGTCATGTCATATGTCATATGTCATGTCATATGTCATATGTCATATGTCATATGTCATGTTATATGTCATTTCATATGTCATGTCATATGTCATGTCATATGTCATGTCATATGTCATGTCATATGTCATGTCATATGTCATGTCATATGTCATGTCATATGTCATCAGGATTGCCAACTCATTTGTCATGTCATATGTAATGTCATGTTATATGTCATATTATAAGTCATATCATATGGCATGTCATATGTTATGTCATATCATATGTTATGTCATATGTCATGTCATATACCTTGTCATGTAAACGAAATTATAGACATATGGTATGATAAATGACATGACATATGTCATTGTCACATGTCATGTGGTATCTCATGTCATATGTCATGCCATATGTATATAATTTAATTTACGAGTATCTGCATTCCAAAGATTTTTATTTCTTAATTAAACACTTGGTTTTGAAGATTAATATCTTTGAAATTACCTTGAAATATGTTGCAGTGAAGTCAAGCCCAAAAACATAAGTCTTTACGGAAATAAAATTTTTTTCCATGTCCCTTATGCTACCTCAACATAAAATTCGCTGACTTGTTAAAAAATTGGAATGCATATTTTGTAGCTTCCAAATAAAATAGTTTTCACTACAGCTTGGTGCTAGTATTTTAACAAATTATAATAAAAAATGCAGCTCAAATTCACTTTAAAGTCAGAAAGATGCACTGTTGAAAAAGCTCATATTTAATGTTTATTGTTTGAGTAAAAATAATAAGAAAATCAAAATGAAAAACTAAAGTCAACAAAATCAAACATTATTTAGAGATAATTTGTTTGTGGCTTGAAGAAATAGCAAAAGCTACTTCAGGGAAGTATTATTTTTTTAATTTCAAGCGATAGTTTTAAGCAAATATCTTTGGCTTCTTTAAAAGGATTCAAAAGTTGAAATAAAACTTCAAAGGAAAATCGGATTTATTCCAATTTTAAACCACAAAAAAATGAGTACAAAACAAATGAATTCCGAGTTAATCAACCGATTAAGTAAAACTTGTATTTTACGCATAATAAAAATGTTAAAATATCTTTTAACTTGTTGCATTGACAGGTCATGTCAGTGTATTCAGATAATTTTGTGAATATATGGCAAGGCTTTTTTTATCTTAATTTTCGTAAAATCAAATTTTGCAAACCATAAAAAAACGTAAATCTTGATAAAAAAGAGAATTAAACTTGATACAAAGTCGAGTTCATTTAAATGTTGTGACTAATTTAAAAAGCTTACCAAAAAGCTAAACGTAAAACCAGCTATGTTTGCATATAATTATATATCTTAAGGCGTGTATATCTGGTTGTTGTTGTATTGCAAAAAATGATTTTTTTAGTTGTTATTGTAATTTTATTTTTAATAACAGCCCATTTTTAATAAGCAGCTTGATCAAATCAGCAGGTACCAACGAAATTTAAGCAAATGTGCTAATTAAGCTTTCGATAAGCTTTTGGAATGTTCAACAGAGACATTAAAATATCTTGTGAACGGAGCAAGTTACTAAAAAACATCAATAAAATTTTATACAAAAAAAAAAAAAAAATTATAAAAAAATACAAACGAAAATAAATACTGAGAGCATTTTTTAACTTGAAATGACATTAGGAGACCGTAAAATGAGATTTAATGCTATATTTTGCACAAAAAAACTTAAAAGTTTTCTTTTAAAAAATTCAATTTAACTAATATATACACTGAAAATTTGTATGTATTACCATATAATTCAATGTCAAATATTATTTTGACAGTTTCAGGCCAAACAAGCCGTAGCCAAAGCTGTTGACACACTTTTTTTTAAAAATGTTGACAAATTTCATTTTCAGTGTGTAAAGCTCTTCAAGTAGATATCCCATCATTTTGTATGCATACATAAAATGTTGTTGGTCGACATTGGTCCATTGTTTACCTACATTTTTAAACATGCAATTTGCAACACATATGTTACAAGTTAGATAAGATTACATTAAAAATAAAAAAAAGAAACAACTTGACAAAATTTTGTTTTTATGAGCTGTTTTGCTAAGTAAATATTATTAAAAAAGATCACTATTTCACACATTCAAAAGAAAAACGTAACATTTACATCTTAAAAAATAATAACATGCTGGAGGTAAGAGCAGTGGCTCAATTGATGGAGCACTTAAGTGGTGTGAAAATGACGTAACAGACAATGAAGACATTTTTTGACAATGCAACAAAAGAGTTTATGGAAGAAATTTTTATTTTGTTTCTTTTTTGGATTGACAGCTGATATGAATTGAATGAAATTTATTCGTTTTAATGGAAAATAATAACAATTAACTAAAAACTCATGACTTACTGTCAGGAGAGGGAGTTTAATGATATTAATATTGAAAATCGGGGAAATTCGGGGAAGAAGTCATGCAAGGGCATAAATATATCGAAGTGACAACGCGACGTTTTGCCTCAAAGCAAAAACAAAAGCAAAAGCAAAAAAAAAACAAAAGCAGAAGCAAAAGAAAAAGCAAAAGTGAAAGCGAAAGCAAAAGCTAAAGCAAAAGGAAAGGCAAAAGCAAAAACAAGAGCAAAAGCGAAAGTGAAAGAAAAATTAAAAACAAAAACAAAAAAAACAAACCGCAAAAAGAAAACAAAGCAAAAAAACAATAAAATAAAAATAAATTTAATAATAAAAAAATATAATTTGAAATTTAAAACTAAAATAAAACTAAAAATGAAAATAATAGCAATGCAATGGATAGATAAAAAACAAATAAATGCAATGAATAAGCTAGTATAAAAGGGAAAAAATTAATAAAAATTGAGAAAAAAAACAAAAGCAAAAGAATAAAAACAATTAGTAATAAAAATATAATAAAAAGTTTAAAGAGAGATTTGAATATAAATGACTTAATGATCTACAAATAGAATATAAAAATAGTATTCTATTATAATAATAAATTGAAATAAAACAAAAAATATAAGTGAAGTAACTATATTTCAGAATCTAGATCAGAAAAAAATATAAATAAATTACATTTAAACATAAAAATTAAAATTACAAGTGCAAATAAAAAAAAAATACTAAATAGAAATATGAAAAAATTAAAACATATTTATTTCCGTTAAAATAAAATTGAAAAAATATAAAAGTAATACTAAAAACATTGAAAAAATTAAGAATACATGTAAACAACAAGTCAAAAATAAAATTAAAAAAAGAAATTAAAAAAATAAAAATAAAACTAGAAATAAAATAAAAACAAAATTAAGAATGCAAATAAAAATAAAAAAAAAGAAATAATAATAAAAATAAAAAAATAATTAGCATAAATGTAATATATAAACTATATAAAATAAAAATAAAAAATAATAATAATAATAAAATTATATAAATATAAACACATAAATAAACATAAAAAAATAAAATAAGAAAAAAAATAGCATAAAAGGGAAATATAAAGGGTGATTTTTTTGAGATTATGATTTTCATGCATTAGTATTTGACAGATCACGTGGGATTTCAGACATGGTGTCAAAGAGAAAGATGCTCAGTATGCTTTGACATTTCATCATGAATAGACTTACTAACGAGCAACGCTTGCAAATCATTGAATTTTATTACCAAAATCAGTGTTCGGTTCGAAATGTGTTTCGCGCTTTACGTCCGATTTATGGTCTACATAATCGACCAAGTGAGCAAACAATTAATGCGATTGTGACCAAGTTTCGCACTCAGTTTACTTTATTGGACATTAAACCAACCACACGAATGCGTACAGTGCGTACAGAAGAGAATATTGCGTCTGTTTCTGAGAGTGTTGCTGAAGACCGTGAAATGTCGATTCGTCGCCGTTCGCAGCAATTGGGTTTGTGTTATTCGACCACATGGAAGGTTTTACGCAAAGATCTTGGTGTAAAACCGTATAAAATACAGCTCGTGCAAGAACTGAAGCCGAACGATCTGCCACAACGTCGAATTTTCAGTGAATGGGCCCTAGAAAAGTTGGCAGAAAATCCGCTTTTTTATCGACAAATTTTGTTCAGCGATGAGGCTCATTTCTGGTTGAATGGCTACGTAAATAAGCAAAATTGCCGCATTTGGAGTGAAGAGCAACCAGAAGCCGTTCAAGAACTGGCCATGCATCCCGAAAAATGCACTGTTTGGTGTGGTTTGTACGCTGGTGGAATCATTGGACCGTATTTTTTCAAAGATGCTGTTGGACGCAACGTTACGGTGAATGGTGATCGCTATCGTTCGATGCTAACAAACTTTTTGTTGCCAAAAATGGAAGAACTGAACTTGGTTGACATGTGGTTTCAACAAGATGGCGCTACATGCCACACATCTCGCGATTCTATGGCCATTTTGAGGGAAAACTTCGGAGAACAATTAATCTCAAGAAATGGACCGGTAAGTTGGCCACCAAGATCATGCGATTTGACGCCTTTAGACTATTTTTTGTGGGGCTACGTCAAGTCTAAAGTCTACAGAAATAAGCCAGCAACTATTCCAGCTTTGGAAGACAACATTTCCGAAGAAATTCGGGCTATTCCGGCCGAAATGCTCGAAAAAGTTGCCCAAAATTGGACTTTCCGAATGGACCACCTAAGACGCAGCCGCGGTCAACATTTAAATGAAATTATCTTCAAAAAGTAAATGTCATGGACCAATCTAACGTTTCAAATAAAGAACCGATGAGATTTTGCAAATTTTATGCGTTTTTTTTTAAAAAAAAGTTATCAGGCACTTAAAAAATCACTCTTTATATAAAAATAAAATTGAAATAAATTTAAATGACCATCAATTTATAAACAAAAATAAAAATACATATAAAAATAAAAAGAGAAATAAAATAAAACTAACAATACACTGAAATTAAAATAAAATTAAAAATATGAGTAAGGAAATTATTTGTCAGAATCTAGATCAGAATAAAAATAAAAAAAATGTAAATTCATATATAAAAATTAAAATTAAGAGTAAAAATAGAAAAAAAAAGCTCAAGCCTGTGTTAGATAACACGGGCGCATAGGTCAGACGTAGAATACGTTAGTCATTAACAGCCTTATTCAATAGATTTCCTTAAGCAACCTTTAAACGCTTGTTTAGTTACGCACTGTTTAAGGCTTTACGCAGCTTCTATGCAACCTTGCTAACATTGTTATTCATAAACATTTTTTTCATTTTCTGCTTATGATTGTAAGGTTTGTGTCTGAACTATAGAAAATCTCTACAAAAATTAAGAATTCCTATGGATTTACAATGGCCGCCGCATAAAAAAATGCTGCAAAGGGCGCATATGGAGCATGTCTTTGATATTAAAAGAAAAGACAAACAAAAATCATGGTTGTATTTACGTAACCTTTAAACGCCAATTTCGGCGTTTTAGTTACGCAGCTCTTAAACAACTACGAAAAATGTTTATGAATAACGTTTTCTTGTTTAAAGCCCGTTTAAAGTTACGCTGCCTCTAAAATGTGTTTATGAATAAGGCTGTAAGACATTGAGGATGTCTTAAAGACGTGGCCAACTGGGTAAGCACAATTTTGTTTCTCTGCTTCGCTTATCAATGTTGTGTATGTACATATCGTTCGCTACTTGGTCATTATACTTCTTCTCTTTCTCACACTGGTTCTGTGATGAACACACAGATAATCGTACTGCTCTTACCCATGATGTTATAATACATAAAATACAAAGCATACGAAAATTAATACAAAATTTGAAGGAGTTAAATTTTGATTTACTTATAGAATCAAAAAAATTATATGTAGCAATATGATCATTTAAATACAAATCAAAAGAAGACATATTAAATATGTTACGACCATACTTTAATTTTCTTCAATTCATGCATAAAGTATTAAAAACTTATAATGAAAGTGACAAACATTTTCTCAAAATTTTGTGCTCCAGATTAACACCCCCGTATAACGTATTCAACGTTAAAATAAGAACAAAATTAAGAATGCAAATGAAAATAAAAATAAAAATAAAAATAGGTTTAATAATAAAAATAAAAAAGAAAATAATTAGCAAAAATGCGAAATAAATATAAAAATAAAAAATTAAACTTAAAATAAAAAATAAAAAAAAAGTTAAATCAAAAATAATAATAAAGTTACAATAAAAACAGAAGAAAAAATTTAAAAATTATAGTGAAATCATTATCATTAATATAAAAATATGTTATATACATATTTAAATATAAAGTTAAAAATACAAATACAAATAAATTGAAACAAATTAAAAATACAAGTTATACAATTATATTCAAGGATCTAGATCAGATTAAATATATAAATAAATTAAATTCAAATATAAATTGTTTAGTTTATTTTTTACCTCTTTTCTATAATGAACGTTGGTGATTTGCAGGCTAAAGCTCCAATAGTTTTTTATTAAAAAATTAACGTTTAATTAAAACTTTTAAAAAAATAGTTTTATTTTCGTTATTTCACTCGCCGTCGAAAAGTATCCTAAGGAAAATTTTTCAAAATGGTTTTTTTTTTTAAATAAACGAGTTAAATATAACATGGTAACATTGTTTCACAATCTTAAAATTGAAAAATGGAAAAAAACTATTAATTCTAAAAGCACACGTCTACTTTTCTCTCGTCAACTTGTCAAAAGTTTTCTGAGAATGCTGGCCGACGGCAAGCGAAATATTGATAGTAAAAATCTTTTTTAAAAATGTTAACAAAACATTTATTTTTTAATAAAAAACTATTGGGCCTTGAGCCCAGAAAACACTGAGGTTTATAAAAAAAAATATTGTTAAATTATATATAAATTTCAGCATATAGATTTCAGCTGAAATAAAATTTTAAAAAATTTAAAAAATATACAAAAAATAATTTTTAAAAAGTTAAGAACAAAATTAAGAATTTAAATAAAAAACTTAAACAATAATAATAATGCAATAAGTAATGTAATAAAGTCAATAAATAATATAAAATAATTATTATTAATAATTACTAAAATTAGAAGAAAAATAATTTGCAAAAAAAATATAAATAAAAAAAAAAAAAGTAAAAATAAAAACAGAATTAATAAAACTAACATAATTTAAATTTTTTTAAAAAGGATTACATAATTCAAATTACATATCCATTATTATAAACATAAAAAGAAAAAATTAAAATTACAGTAAAAATATAAGTAAAATTTAAAATTAAATTAAAACACATAAAAATGGTTATAAAAACAAATTTAAAAATAATTATAATAAATATAATATTATGAAATAAATAAATAATATGAAATAATTATTTTTTAATTATTAATAATTATAAAACAATAAAAAATTAGCAAAAAATTTAAAAGGATAAAAGTAAAAAATAAGTAATAATTATTAAAATAAAATTATTTAAATTGATTTAAAAAAACGGTAAAAAAATTTAATTACCATAACCATATAAAAATGAGAATAAAAAATTAAAAATGAACTGAAAAAATAAATAAAAATAAAAATAAAAAGAAATTCAAAATTATATAAAAATATAAATGAAAATAAAAAATTTAAATTTATTTTTAAAAAATTAAAATTCAAAGAGATAAAAATGTATATAAAAATAAAAAACATAAAAATACAAATAAGAATAAAATTAAAAGTAATAATATAACCAAAAATAAATATGAAAAAGAAAGTAAAAAAGAAATTATGAAAAGTATTAAGATAATACTTGCACTTTGGCAAGAATTAAAAAAGATTTGGACAAGGATTTGGACCAGGAATAGAAAAATAATTTTGAACACACAAAAATTCACACAAAGTCAAAATGACAAATATAAGGACAAAGTTGCAGCAAAGATTGGAAAGGACAAAGACTGAGACATGATCCAAAAAAAAAAAAACTCAAGCCTGTGTTAGATAACACGGGCGCTTAGGTCAGACGTAGAATACGTTGGTCATTACAGCCTTATTCAATAGATTTCCTTAAACAACCTTTAAAGGCTTGTTTAGTTACGCACTGTTTAAGGCTTTACGCAGCTTCTATGCAACCTTGCTAACATTGTTATTCATAAACATTTTTTCATTTTCTGCTTAAGCCCAGTATGCTGTAGAAGCGGAAAGAAACTTTCCATATGGAATGCATTGAGTTTTTGACAGCGAAAAGGCAGCGGAATTTTTTTTCGCTACTTAGTACGCTGTAGAGGTGAAAAATTTGTTCAATGCTAGCAAGTACAACAACCATGTGGAGAGTTGAAATGTCAAAATTTCGCTGTCGATCATGGTATAATAATACAAGGTAGCATTGACAGTTGCGTGGGAAATCATATACTGTCAAAAAATATACTCAAAAAGAGAGCGCTCACAATCCGCCATTGAAAACACAAGCAATGTTGAAAACGTTGAAGTGAAAAAAAACAACAACCACAGCAGCTGCTGATGTATTTCCACAAAAAGCTGTTTTTGACAGTTTATGTTTTCCTGTTGAAGAGAAAATAAGCAGTTGTCAATGCTACCATGTATTATTATACCATGGCTGTCGATTATATGTCCGGGCATTTAATTGGCACCAGAATTTTGACATTTCAATAAGAAAACAGTTCGACCTCGCTTTACGCAACACTCGATAATCGCAATACTCAAAAATTTACATTGTTGACTCAGTAAACGCAACTTAAAGAAAATGCACAATTATCGCAACTTCCATTTGCGTACACTTCCATAAACTTTTATATTATTTACTTTGAGTTCTTCTTTTCTTGTAAAATACATTTTTGATGTACGAAAAATCTCTTAAAACAATATTTAAGGAAACAAAGTGCATATCTTAATACATAAAACCACAATATATAGAGATTCAGAGCCATAAAGCTTTATGTTTAGAAGTTTAATTGCGTTTCTTCGACATTAACTACGTCAACTGGGCGAATTTCTATTAGTTGCATTGAGCTAGGTCGTACTGTAGTTGCTTTTTTCTCCACACAAACATTTTTGACTCTACACTAATATTTCGGGTGTAGAATTATATGCCAAGAAATTTTCGTTTCTACAGCATACTAGGCTTTATGATTGTAAGGTTTGTGTCTGAACTATAGAAAATCTCTACAAAAATTAAGAATTCCTATGGATTTACAATGGCCGCCGCATAAAAAAATGCTGCAAAGGGCGCATATGGAGCATGTCTTTGATATTAAAAGAAAAGACAAACAAAAATCATGGTTGTATTTATCATGGTTGTTGTTCGCTACTTGGTCATTATACTTCTTCTCTTTCTCACACTGGTTCTGTGATGAACACACAGATAATCGTACTGCTCTTACACATGATGTTATAATACATAAAATACAAAGCATATGAAAATTAATACAAAAATTGAAGGAGTTAAATTTTGATTTACTTATAGAATCAAAAAAATTATATGTAGCAATATGTTTATTTAAATACAAATCAAAAGAAGACATATTAAATATGTTTAGACCATACTTGAATTTTCTTCAATGCATGCATAAAGTATTAAAAACTTATAATGAAAGTGACAAACATTTTCTCAAAATTTTGTGCTCCAGATTAACACCCCCGTATAACGTATTCTACGTTAAAAGAATTTTGACAACGTGTACCACAAAAACAAAGAACAAAGAATGGACCAGGTTCGAACATTAAGTGGGACAATGATTTGGAAAGGAATTGTGACAAGGATAAGAACAAGTATTTGGAAAGGAATTCAAACAATAATTTGGTTAAGGAAAATGACAATGAGAAGAAAAAGTATTGTGACAGGCAAAAGAATAATGATACGGATGAGTACTAGATCAGGGACAAAGAAAGGGACACGGATAAAAACAAGGTTAAAGATAAGTTGTCACGTCAAAATACCTAAGACTTAATGAGGGTTAAGTTAATGGTACAACAAACAAATTTTTTTTATAAATTTCTGGGTCTTCTGAGACACTGGCCGCTACGGCTACTATGTTTTCTTCACTTCTCCCCAATCTCTGTGTGGCTGGTGGCTTAAGGTCCAAAAGAGTGTACTTAAGCTCAAAATTTTACACGGTCTCGTCACTGAAGCCATGATGACTACCGACCTCACGACAAAATTCACGTTGCGTATTTACAACTGAGCCGGAATTTCGATATTTTTGTAATAATTTCCTTACATACGGCAAGTGTGAAACGATACATGGTGAAATGGCAAACCTTACTGAATATTCTGACAGTTGGATGTCATTGGTAACTTTGACAGCTGCTGAAACATAACAATTGGTAAAACTATCAGTGCTATCTGGTCACTCTTATAACAATCGAATTGAAGTCTTTTATAAAAGACAAATTATTAATAGACACTTTATATTAACTTCCGTGAATAGAACTTCATGAGTTCCAACCAATTCTATCATGACTTCTGTCGGTCAAAGTTTTCCCTTCACCCGTCCACAAATTTAAATGAATCCTGAGTGTGTATGTGTGTATTCGCTGCATACACGGGGCGCCATAAATTTTTGTGGCATTTCAATTGAAACGTGATTGCTTGGAATGCACAAGCATACAACATGCCATAAATTTATATAGCTCTTTATATTTTAGTATGTATGTTTGTTTGTAATTCCTGTTGTTGTTCACACTCACCACACGGCACTGAAGGACGTTCGTGCGTACGTCTACGAGCACTACAACGCTGTGCAATTGAAAATCCTGTTTCAGTAGCGGCTGTGGCGGCGCACATGCGCAAATAAATGTATGAAGCTTTTAATAAATGAATAGAAAAACGAAGAAAAACAAAAAGAAAAAACACAGCAAGCAAAACAATGTTTGAATAGCTAGAAAAGTTCGTTGAACCATGTTTAAAGTTGCTGGTAACTATTTTGCGCCGCAGCGCAACAATGTCTGCCAACCGTCCTAAGGCGCCTGCCAGCAAGCGCTCTTGCGCGGTTATTCTTCTGACATTGGTCTGCGGAAAGTGCTCGTTGACTGCTCATTTCACTGTAGCGAAGAAGCACACGGTGCTAGCGGCTGTTTTAATTGATCTTTGTCTTGAGATTTTTGCAAGTTTTATTTTTTTATAACCACGGTAATAATTTGCTGAATAATCTTGTTAAATAAATTTTTTATGAAATTTTTAATAAAATTTTTTTTTTATTATTAAATAAATTTTTGTAAATATTTTGGTGCTATTTTGACTTTCTGATGCAAAAAAAAAAAAAAAAATGGCCATTTCTAGCAATTTGTAAAAATATTTTTTACATTTTTTTGTTATTTACTTGTTTTTGCTCTCTTTTAATTTGCTTGTTTCTTTATCTGGCTCTTAGCCATCGCAGTCCACTTCAAGACCTGCGCGTTCTTTCACCTTTACCTCTGCGGCTTCTTTCGTTTTGCGTAGTCATCTCTATTAGCTTCTGTCTACCAATTCTTTCTTTTAACTATTGCAATGATTAATCGTTTTTCTGGCATTATATGGCCTGTGGTACCGCCGCACAGTGGGTTAGCTCCATACATTTGTTAAACGAAAAGAAGAGTGCTTCTATGATAGAAAAATTTCATAAACCTGGTTTATTTAAGGCAGCTAGTTTAAAAGATTTTCAAGTATCGACATGATGATGCAATGGTCACGCCTACCTAGCATGCAAAGTATATTTACTTTTTTATTTGTAGAGAAAGATTTGAAGAGAAAGAGATATCGACATGAAATTTTGTTCAGGTTAAGGACTTTACATAAGCTACATTATGGGTGAGTTTGGAGTAAATTGTAGAATGAGTTCTCAAAACTCTGATACCAATGTGCCTCCGCCCACTTCATATTTTCATGTTTCAACGGCTTTCTACCACTCAAAGACAGCCTACACATATTTCGCTTGGTTGCCCTATCTTTCCCACTAATCTGTCATCCCATTTCAAACCAAGGCAGACCTGACTGAATAGGTATAACACCTGATATTCTTAATTCAAAGCTTAAACTCCATTTCCAACCCAAGCAAACTTGACTGAATAGGTAGGTATAACACATAAAATCCTTGGTTCAAAGCTAAAAAAAGTAAATATATCAAATTTAGAGGACAGGAACATAAATAAACCTACATATTTATTTGTAAAAAAAAAGAAAAGAGATATCGACACGATATTTCTTGTATCGGCCATTATATATCTCTCATAGAAATGTACTTCCACCCACTTCCATTCTTTACCAAATACGAGTGCTGCTTTTTAAGTCTGGCGCCCAGGCAACACTAACATTGCCAGATGGATTTTGACAGTTCCATTTGAAAATTTGACATTTTCTAGCATAAACGTACCCAAAACGTTATGGTGTATGTGTGCTTATTGTGCTATTTACAGGAGCTTGAAAATTGTGTTTCAGCAAAAAAAAAAAAAAACAAATGGTATTAACATGTGAACATTTTTGGGTGCTAATTTTTTACGATTTTCGACGTGGATTCACAAGAAAAGAATGCATCAAACAACTTAGTTCGACTTTCGGTGATGAAATATTACACTCAGCGACTGGAAAAAATATGGTTCAATGAGTTCGAGCGTGGTTTACATTCGCTTCAAGACGAATTTTGTGAAGAGCTTGCAAAAACGGCTGTTGTGGCAGAAGACATCAAAGATGTAAGTGAACTGTTGGAAGTAGACTGACATGTTGCATATTGTGAAATGGACTAGACTCACTAATGCCCAAGTGTAGATATGAGACCACATAAACAAAAAAAAAAATATTATTTTTATTTTATTTCATCATTTATTCGGTGAGAGTAGAGTTGTTGCCTTTGTATATTTCTAAGGCCTTTGTCCGAGAGTGGCATAAGGCGCTCGTGTCTTAACTAATCGCATATGGCGTCGGGAGTACATTTGCTCGATGGATTTCGTGCTTTCTTAATGGCAGATCTATCCGTGTCGTTGTTGACCAGAGAGCACACCATCAATGCAGGAGTACCGCAGGGTTCAGTCCTATCTCCAACTTTGTTTCTGGTTTTTATCAACGACCTTCTGTCGTTGACTCATAACCCAATTCATTCTTTTGCGGATGACAGCAGCATTTGACATTCATAATCATTCAAAAAACGCCCGAGCTCTTTGGAGATTGAAAGAAAAGGGCAAAATATGAATGACACACTGCGTAATGACTTGGAAAAAATCTCCAAGTGGGGGCTTGCTAATAGAGTTGAGTTTAATACAAGCAAGACCCAGTGTTGTCTGATTACCCACAAACGAATGAATTGCCCCTTGAATCTTGTGGAGTCAGATGCTCTTGACGTTCTGGGCGCATATCGATAAGATCTGAACTTCGCTGGAATGATCATATTTTCGATGTGTCGAAAGAAGCAGCCAAGTGCCTAGGTTTCTTAAAACAGTGCAAAAGATATTTCACCCCATCTGATCTCCGCATTATCTACACTTCATACATCAGGCCGAAAATGGAGTACAATTCGCACATTTGGGCAGGGGCTTCAAGATCCTATTTGGAGCTTCTGGACCAAATTCAATGGCGTGCGATATATTAGATAGAGGATAAAAAAATATTTCATCTTCTCTCAACTCTCTCGGGCATCGACGCAATGTTGGGTACCTTAGCCTTTTATATAGGTATTACCATGGGAAGTGTTCAAGGGAGGAACAAAACCTGACACCACCAGCTCGAAGATTTCCCAGCTCCACTCGATCAGCACTCCAAGCCCATCCCTATACCATTGCCTTGTTGTCCAATAGAACATCGCATTATAGAGATAATTCGTTTTTGGGTCGCACAGTTAGATTGTGGAATAATCTCCCTGCGAGAATATTCCCCGATGGCTTCCAGCTGTGTAGGTTTAAGACAAATCTTCACCGACACTACTCAATCTTTCCACCCTCTAACTAAACAATCACCCTTCTTCCGAATCAACTCAATGTTTAAGCATTTATAGGGGGGAATGCTTTGGGAAACCCCTGAGCTTTGGTTTAGTCTAAAAAAAAAAAAAAAATTAAAAAGTTTCTCTATTAAGCTGCATCATTCGATTTTTCTTTTAATAATCGCTTTATTCCGTCAAACTCCCACAGTGCATCAGGTTATTCAGATGGTAGCATTCAGCAAACTAGATTCTGAAATTTGCGAACAACAAACAAGTTAAGAATAACATGTATATTCATCAATCAAGTTGTTATTGTTGTTGTTGTTGCTGCTGTTCTTGTTGTTGTTGTTGTTGTTGCTGTTGTTGTTGTTGTTGCTGTTGTATTTGTTGTTATTGCTGTTTGGTGGTTATTGTTTTTTATTCTTGTCTTTGTTGTTGCCTTAAGCTAACACGCAGAACTAGTTAATAATTTTTTTTTTAATATACAACGTTCTAAAATTTGTTCTTTATTTATTCTCTCTTTGTTATTTAAATTGTTACAAAAAAAGGCCAATTTTTATTGATTCTTATAACCAGTGTTTTTCTGTTTTTATAAACATTTCCTCATACTAAGCCATGAAAAATTCCACTCATTACAATGAGCTCATGTCTGACCGTTTGGATTTTTGTTTTTTTTAATCCGCCCAGTTTGTCTTGCCTTCTGATTGAATTAGCTGGTGATTGATAAAAAAATGCATAACTACGTCAAACATTGCTGATTACCTCAATTAATTAATTAATTAATTAATTTAATTTTCTATTCCCAATATGAAACCTCATCTCAATAACTTAAACTCAAATTTATCATCCAAACATCTCTGAAGTCTTCCAAATGTTATTTTTAAATACAGCCTACTTAAGACGTAGCTTTAAATAATCGTTTTATTGATGCTGCTTTTCAGGCATAGCAAGTTTAAAAACTTCTCAAATCGTAATTTAATTACTTTGTTGTTGTTGATTTTCAATTAATTTAAATATCTACCCAAGCAGATACACCAGACAGCAACCAACAGGTTATTTTAAAAATGCACGCATAAAAAAGCTAACTCAAAAATAAACGCACACATTCAACCATACACATTCGCCGAGTTAACAACAAGTCGTTAAATAAATATATATGATAGGTACTATAAAGTCTACTAAAATATTAACATGACAAAAAAGTAAGCTTAAGATTATAAGCTTATAAAAGCAAATGTAAATAATAAAAAAATTATTGCAACAAATTAAGAAGAGAAGGTGGAAGCTATTGTTAAGTTCTTCGTAATTTGTGCTTCACAAAGCTTAAATTTGTATTACGCTTAAAATTCTTCTTCTTCTTTTTCCTCTGTTGACATTGCTATAAATAAAAAATATATTAAGATTTCTCCCAAAGAAAGCTTGTAAGTATTTATATAGAAGTTGGTGTGAGAACCTTTCCAGTCTTTAAATGTATGATAAAATAATTATGTGGCAAGCAAGAAGGTATTTTGAATTGACTCTCAGGATAATACGGATTATTTTCGCCATAAGAAGTGTTTTAAGTTCGCCCCACTTAAGTTTTTGGGAAAGAAATAAATGTTATTAAGCAGCAGAGCTGTAAAAGAATGCATTTCAAATGATTTAATTCCCAATCAGTGATTTGAAAAAAATGAATGCAATCATGAATGCAATCATTTTTTCAAATCATTGATTGCGATTTGAAATGTCAAGTCCCAATCAATGAATGCAATAATTTTTCCAAATAATTGATTGTGATTTGAAATTTTAAGTCCCAATAAATGATTTGAAAAATGAATGCATTCATTTTTTTAAAGTCATTGTTTGGAAATTATTGGCTTCATTAATTTTTTTCAAATCATTGATTATGCCTTTAAATTGAAATTTTTTCTTTGCTTTTGCTATTTTGTTACTTTATTAAATGATTGCAATCATTTTTTCAAATCATTGATTGGGACTTGAAATTTCAAATCACATTCAATGATTTGAAAAAATTAATGCATTCATTTTGAATATAAATCACATGATTTACAGTCACAAATCATCGCATTCTTTTACAGTTCTGTTAAGCAGCAGGTGAAATTTAAATGACTTTGGCGAATTAAGCTATGGTTTTAAGTCTGAGGCCTTTTCCTATAAAGACGAAAACGGAAATCTAGTGACATTAGATATGTAGAGTGCACTGATGATGTGATGGGAACACTTTTTTAGGCTTCTGAATGGCGGCGCCGACGATAATTACTTCAATAGATGGTATAACGGAAAATACATTGTATAGGTATATATACAGGGTGGGCCATCTAGTTCTTTCTTTTTAAATCATAGGTTATTTCGACACTGACAGTGACTGTTTTCTGCTCGAAATCTTGTCATAAAGTCAGTATCAAACCTCAGATGAAAGAAATGAGTCGCTTTACGCTTGAACAATGTTGGGAAATATTGAAAACTTAGCTGTGTAGCCCAAACAGTGCCTAATTTGAAAAGATGATGAATTGTAGGAAAAATGATCTTTTCTGACTAGACGCATTTTCATCTCGGCGGCTACGTTAACAAACAAAATTGCCTCATCTGGAGCTCGGAAAACCCACAAATTATTGTTGAGAAGCCAATACATTTACAGAGAATGACAGTTTGGTGTGGATTG
Organism: Pherbina coryleti; assembly: GCA_943735915.1. Lineage (NCBI taxonomy): Eukaryota > Metazoa > Arthropoda > Insecta > Diptera > Sciomyzidae > Pherbina > Pherbina coryleti. The sequence goes on along the minus strand of OX030951.1, from coordinate 128,115,380 downwards.
TAGAGTGGTGGCATTATTGGACCATTTTTCTTCAAAAATGAGTGTAAGAACAACGTTTCGGTTAACAGTGGGCGTTACAGAGCCATGTTAACTGATTTTTTTTTACTGAAATTGGAGACATGAATTTGGACGACCTCTGGTTCATGTAGGACGGCGCGTCATGCCACACAGCCCATGCCACAATCGATCTTTTGCGCACCAAATCCCCAAATCGTGTTATCAGCCATCTTGGCGATATCAATTGGCCGCATCGGAGCTGCGATTTGACCCCTTTGGACTTTTTTTTTGTGGGGAACCGTGAAGGACTGATATTAAGCCAACAATTCGAAAATGATTGAAGCACTTAAGTCCAATATCATCCGAGCAATCCGTGAGCTACAGCTCGAAACCATCAACAAGGTCTTGAAAAGTTGGAGTGACATGTTTTTTAATTCCCTGACCAGCTGTTTAAAAAGGTAGGTTTACACATTGCATATTTTTGGCAATTACATAATCGATACACTAACCAACGATTTAACGATTCAACCAACGGTTACAAAGCTTTAAAGCAGTGTCGGCCAAAAAAATACATACACAGTTCTTTCAGTTTTGTAATAGTGTGCGCCCAAGTGAGAGCAAAAAATATCTCTTTGGCTTACACTGTGAAAATTTTACTTAGCAGGAGGCTGATGAAATTTCTTACTAAGTTGCGTTATTTATAATAATTAATAATAACATTAATATTAATATTGTATTAATAATATCAATATGCATATAGTTATGATTGTATTTGAGTTATTATTGTATTTCGGATATTAGACTTTTTTCGTACAGTGTTCGTACTAGACATGTGCATGAAAGTGTTTGAAAAAATTTTCAAAAGTGTTTGAAAGGACCACTTGTGCAGTGAAGCTAATAATAAAGCGCTCTCTCAAGAGATTAAGAAAAATTGCAGTGTTTGGTTGCTTCTCTCCAAATGGTGTGCATTGCTTAAATTTTTTAAGTTCTACAATCTCAAACCAATCAAAATAAGCACACCATTTACATTAGTGTTGCCAGATTGAGGTAAATTTCCCTAATTGATGTAATTTTTTGAGTTATTGACGACACTCTGAGTATGTTACCTCTCTGAACATACTCACAAGCAATTTAAGAGCCCGAACAAGAGAGCGATCCTCTCTCGGAGAAATCCACTGAGAACACGTCCAGAATAGGAGCGGTTGTCAGATCAGCGTTGCTTTTCGGTGTGGGAATAGTACAAATGTAACTTTTTCCTGTTTTTGTTGTTTCTTTAAAAATATATGTATACTAACAAAAAAATTATTATGGTTGTATTTGTAAAAATTTTGTGAATTTTTTATTTTGGAAAAAGGTACATTTTCTTAGAAAATGGTAATTTTTTTCCCCAATAGTGGTAAATTTCAGTTCGTCTCTCTGGCAACACTAATTTAAATACATAAAATACAGTGAGTGCACAAGTGAAATTAATCTCAACAAAACCAGCAAGCAGTGCTACTTCAGAGAGAACTTTTAGCCAGAAGTTTGATAGCAGAGAAGCTGTCATTAATTGCTAAAAATTATAATTCTGTGCATCAAATAATGTTGCTACTTTCTAACATGAAAAAACGGATATTTTAAACATGTTGGAAAATTCAATTTTAATAAATTTCATTTTTATTTAATTTCGCATTTTGATATAATAAATATTACATAAGTAATAATTAAATATTTGAATAACTGAACTTTTTATGATCTTCATTGATGTGCAATTTTTTAAATTAAAATAAAAAATAATAAATATATTTTGTAAATATGTTTATTTTAATTTAAATTTTAATATGAAAATCAATTCATTTGCTCGTTCAAACTCAAAAATATTTGGTGCACCTAGTGAATTGAACACTACATTTCAAATGCTTGAACTATTTTGCACACCTCTTTTATAGGTACACTTTTATATTGAAAGTTTCGTTTCAATATTTGCTTACGCTCTCTTGCATTCTCTTTTCTTTTTCACTACACGCATTTGTTATTAAAACTAAGAGCATGCGACAGTAAGTATTTGATATCAGAGTGAGTGCCTTGAAACAGGTTTATTATAGACTTGGGTAGTTCATGCACGAACTAGATCAATTGAACGATTCTCACTCAAGAACTATGTGAACTAATTCAGTGTTTGTCGTTCTTTTAGTTCATTTCAGTTCGATTGATTTTGCAACGAGTGGGAACAAAACGAATGAGAGTAAAAATAACTAAATTTACCAAGCTATGGTTCGAGTCCTTGGTTTGTCCAAACGAACTAAAAGACCTAGCGAACTAAAAGAACCCACGAACTAAAAGAACTAATGAACTAAAAGAACGAACGAACTAAAAGAACGAACGAAATATGACATGCAACAAACAAGATGAGCGAACGAACTTAAAGAACTAAATGAACAAGCTAATTCATTACATACCATTGAACTTAAGAGAGCGATTTTTGTGGTGAACTAAAATGCCCAAACCTAGTTTATTATACAGCCATGCAAATGTCTAGTTTCTACAACATTTGACTACATTTCACGAATTTCTAATGACAAATTTCCGAAGTTTGCACATGAAATAATTTTAATGCATTTTTTAAAATTTTATAATATTCTTTAGAATGATTCATAAATTTTTCAACTTTTCTGTGTTTCAAAGTCGATGTCAAAGTGATTTCCTTAAAAATTAAGTTAAATTCATAGTGTCGTTATTTAAATTTATATTTAAAGTTAAATTCGTACTTTGCAAAAAAGTAAAGTTAAATTTAACTTCGTACGGAGGAGAAATATTGGTTTGTGTCTTTGCTAAGATATTTTCGAATTTACGAACTTAACTTCACGCATCTTAGTTCGTTCGAACTAAACCATCTCTTGTAAAACACTAACAGATCAATTCTGTCGCGGTAACATTAATCTTGTTACCGTAGAAATTCACCATTTAGTAACTTGAACACTCTGTTGGTATTCTGCGACCAAGCGTTACCGGTTTCCTGCCAAGAAAAACAAATATTATATAAAAAGTTATTTGTATATTTTTTTTTTAGTGCAATTAATTCTATGTATTTACTTCTCACTTTCCAGTGTTCATACTTCACCACACAAAAGAGCGAGCTTCAATTCAATAAGGTGAGTATACAACTGATGAAAGCGTTACCGAGTGCACAGAATACCAATATCTAAGACCGGTAACAAGTTTCGGTAAAAATATTGCTGTTACCGGTAACGCAATCGAATCGATCTAAAGAATCGATCTGTAAGAATTAAGTTCAATACGGAATATATTCGGTAAAGACTTAAACATTTATTGAATTTCAAAATAAATGACAATTTATTTTATACATTTTTAGGTGAAAAAAATGCTTCAGTTACAGTTCATGACTAAATTCTAAGAGTTTTGCTTTTTGAAATTATAATTGTTTCAAAACTGAACTCCATTAACCTACAAGCATTAACCTTATTTCGTATTTCCATTAGTAAACAACTACGTTTAGATTTTATGAGTATTCATAAAAATATAATTAAAGCATTTTCATAACCGACTTTAAATAAAAAAAAAAAACTGATGTTTTCCATAGAAGCCGTAAAATTTTTAACACGAATTATTTGAATCATTAGCATAAATGTAGAACTTGACTTTTAGAACTAAAACAACAACAACAAAATAGATGCACCACATAAGCAGCATTAAAAATAGACATTCAACCATTAAAAGCAAAAAACAAAGTCAAAGAACCTACCATGGCGGGTTAATTTATGAGGCGTCGCATTGAAAGCTTCACTGCAAGTGCAGCAGCAGAGATCAGCAGCATATTGTTGCTCTCTAATGCTCACAGCTGACCACTATTAAAAAAGCAGACAAAACATCAACAATAACTCGGCGTTTTTAAAAATTCAAAACCAATTTTTCTTCAACATTTGTTGTTGTTCACGCTCTGTGAATTTGTTATTTTTTTTAGTTTGGAACAACCAAAAAAAATAGCAGCAATTACAGGGTGCAGCGCGAGTCAAGCACACGCACCCAAATACAAAAATAGCAATAAAAACAGCACGCAAGAAATATATAAAAAAAGTGTTTGTTAGCTTGGCTTAAGCTGGGCTTTTAATGTAGGTTGCGTATCACGTACGTGTTGGCATGTTGCAGCAACAACAAAAACAGCAAGAGTAGCATCTTAAATGAGCCACAACCGCAACAATAACAACAACACTAACTCTTTAAGTACCTCACTATTACCACATCATCTGAATGAGTCTGGCAAGCAATATTAATGTGGCCACAAACACTGCTGGCCAAGTCAACACAAGTCAAGTTAAACCAAGTCAAGCCAAGCGTGCAGCAACAACCAAGTTGCGTGGTGTGTAAACTCAGTGTTGTTGTTGTAGATTTATTTAGGGTTTTTTTGTTTATTTTCATGTTTTTTTTTTGTTTTTTTTTTGTTTTTTTTTGTACCTGCGCTAACTTGTTTAGCATAGCGCCCTTGACAAGGTCATTCAATGGTGTCTCTCGATTGCATTGCAGCCGCTTAAGATTCATCGAATAGGCTGTTTTGTTTTTTTTTTTTTTTTCTTAATTTATATTGAGACAACTTCTTTTGACTCTATTGAATATTGTACACTCAACCAAAAACTTTGTGACAGCAGACAAAATTTGACCAATTGACTGGAACAAGAAAAATAAGCGTAATGAAGCGTAAGAATAAAGCAAAATTTTCAAAAATTCTCTTTAGAATGAAATCAAAATGAATTCTTGTAGAATGAATCAAAATTTTAGAGAAATATTTCATTGTGTTAATAATTTTTTGAAAGTTATAAAGGGTGCATCAACAAGGGCTGCAAAGGCGTATATTGACTGGCCGCTTGGTAGTTCTGAATGATGCAGAATAGAATTAGGCAAGCAACGGAGCGCTATTCTCCGCAAGAGCGTGCAATAATTAATGGATATTGTGAAGGAAGCGTTTTGGAGGACGATCCTCACAAGGCAACGCGTGAGGGTCAAGGGGGCGGTCTTCACATGGCAACGTGTCTGACTGCCTCAACCTGGTGAGGCCAGCATTATCCATGTCGAACTCGTCTCAAGTCGACTCAAACATCTGCGTGGTGTCCTCTAGAAACGGCAAACTGGCAACCGTTAGTTTGACGGCTAATCTGAGCGGCGGGCTACCTGCATTTAAAGGGTTGTGCGTTGGGTTTGAAGCCCACCACGTAGAAACATATTTCAATGAAAACGATAAGAAATAAGATAAAAATGATCCCCAAATCTGATGACGACTACTGCAAACGAGAAACTGACAATGATTTACGGATATGCACTTGGAACGTCCGAACCCTTAATTGGGATAGTGCCTCTATCCAACTGATAGATATCTTAGAAAAATACAAAGCTGATATCACTGCAATCCAAGAAATGCGGTGGAAGGGACAGGGTTGCTCACGGCAAGCATCCTGTGATATATACTACAGCGGCCATGCGAAGAAGGACCAATTTAGATGCGGATTCGTGGTTGGCAACCGACTACGACACATGTCCTGCGATTCACACCTGTGAACTTGCCATAATCCGTGTCAAGGCAAGATTTTTCAACATGAGCCTGATTTGTGCGCACGCTCCGACAGAAGATAAGGACGATGAGACCAAAGACAGCTTCTACGAGCGTCTTGAAGAGGCCTATGAGCGCGGCGCCCGTCACGACATAAAAATCGTGCTTGGTGACTTCAACGCCAAGGTGGGAAAAGAAAATATCTCTGGTCCAACAGTCGGAAAGTTCAGCCTCCACGACAATACCTCCGATAACGGAATGAGGCTGATTGACTTTGCCGCATCGCGAAGCATGGTCGTTAGTAGCACTGGATTCAAGCATCTCAATATTCATAAAGCAACTTGGCTGTCTCCTGATCACAAGACGCGCAACCAAATTGATCACGTTTTGATTGACGGAAGGCACTCTTCCAGTGTTTTAGATGTACGCACGATCCGTGGTGCCAATATAGACTCCGATCATTATCTTGTCGCAGCCAAGATCCGTACACGCCTGTGCGCAACCAAGAATGCGCGCAATCCAGCACAGAGAAAGCTAGACGTCAAAAAGCTGCAATCAAAGCAAACAGCCGAAGACTTCGCTACTCGACTCTTACTCCTGCTTCAAGAAAGCTCTCCTCCATTCGACGATATATGCGCGCAGTGGAATCATATTTCCCACTCTATGCGTACGGCTGCCGAAAATGTGATTGGCTATCACCGCCCTCGCCGAAATCAGTGGCACGACCAAGAGTGTTGCGACGCCACTGCAGAAAAAGATGCCGCCTACAAAGCCACCCTGCAGTCGGTTGTAACGCGTGCTGCTAAGGAGCGATACAAAGAGAAGAGGAGGAAAGAGAGACGCATTTTCAGGTGAAAGAAAAGGGAAGCGGAAATGCGTGAGTGCGAGAAAATCGAGATGCATGGTGACAGGAATGAGATCCGAAAATTTTTCGAAAAAATAAGACGCCTGGCCGATGGTTTTAAGACCGGGGCCTCTTCCTGCAAGGATGAAAATGGGAATCTAGTGACAGATATCCAGAGTACACTGATGATGGGGAGGGAACACTTCTCTAGGCTTCTGAATGGCGACGATGACAACAAACCCGCCAATAGAGATGATATCCCGGAATCCCCAATTTTGGACGACAGCATTGAAGTTCCGCTGCCCGACCATAGTGAAGTTTTGAAAGCTAGAGCTCGGCTTAAAACCAAAAAAGCCGCAGGAGCCGATGGCTTACCTGTTGAGCTCTTCAAGAATGGAGGCGAAGCTCTATTTAAATGCATTCCAAACGGTTGGAACCTCGTGTGCTCTGCACAATCCACAAGAAAGGCGATACCACTATTTGCGCCAACTACCGTGGGATAAGCCATCTTAAAATCGCATATAAGGTCCTGTCGAGCGCATTATGTGAAAGACTGAAGCCCATCGTACACTGAACCAAATATTGTTCTTAAAATCAAAGAATCTCGTTCATAAAGCGAAATTCATTGATTTTTAAGAACTATTCATTACCCCAAAGAATGAATTCTTTGGTTCAATGAATCGTTGTTCTTAATTTTAAGGAACAGTCCATTGTTCGTGTTCATTAAAATTTTGTTCCAGTTCTTGTGTTGTAAACGTAAGAACAAAGATTCATTGAATCAAGGAACTCGTACTTTGGACCAATTTTAATGTATAATACATTGGGACAAAGAACTTTTTCTTTGTTATTAAGTACGTTTTTGGTTCTGTGTAGACCAGCTGATTGAACCTTATCAGTGTGGCTTCAGACCTGGAAAATCCACCATAGACCAGATATTTACGCTACGGCAAATCTTGGAGAAGACCCTAGAAAAACAAATCGATGCACACCATCTTCTTATCGATAATAAAGCCGCCTTCGACAGTACAATAAAGAATCATCTATATTCCACAATTTCTACATTTGGTATACCTGCAAAGCTCATCCGTCTTTGCAGAATGACACTGAGCAACAGCAGCAGCACAGATGAAATCGGGAAGGATCTCACTCCTCCATTCGATACCAAACGAGGTTTCAGACAAAGTGATTCCTTATCGTGCGACTTTTTCAACATAATGATGGAAAAGATCATTCGTGATGCTGTGTTGAGATGTAGTGGCACGATTTTTTATAAGAGTCTTATGCTGCTGACGTATGTTGATGATATTGATATCATTGGCCATAATACGCGCGAAGTCGGTGCAGCATTCTCCAGATTAGCAAAAGAGTCGAGTGGAATGGGTCTTACAGTGAACGCAGATAAGACGAAATACCTAGTGTCAACAAATAAACAGTCCCAGCGTCTTGGAAACCACGTCACTGTTGACAACATCTCCTTCGAGGTTGTTAAGGACTTCATCTACCTGGGATCCAGCGTAAACTCTTTCAACGATGTCAGTATTGAGATAAAGCGAAAGATATTTCTAGCCAACAGTTGTTACTTTGGGCTGAGTAGGCAATTGAGAAGCAGAGCCCTCTCTTGACGAACAAAACTCACGCTCTATAAGTCACAAATCATGCCCGTCCTATTATATGCAGCACAAACCTGGACGTTGAGCAGTTCTGATGAAAAGACTTTGGGAGCCTTCTAGAGAAAGATCCTTCGTAAAATCTTCGGTCTAATCTGCGTCAATGGCGAGTACCGAATTTGATGGAACCACGAGCTGTATGAGCTGTACGCTGACATCGACATAGTTAAGCGCATTAAAATCGATGGGAAACGACGCTCTCGGTGCCCGGTGGTGGTCAACGCAGAAGAGGACGCCCACATCTTCATTGGAAGGATCATAACCTGACCACGCTTGGTGTTTCCAACTGGTCAGAACAGAAATGGCTGGCGCAATTTCTTATGCGAGGCCAAAACCGACCTACGGTTGTAAGCGCCACGCCAGATAAGTATGTAAGTAATTCTTTATTCTTTATTTAACCCAGCATAAATTGTAAATAAATAAATTTTACATTTATAAAACCATAGAGGGATTGTAATCCCTATACATGGACTGGTATCTTAAAAAAATACTACAAAATACTTACTAACTAAATTAAAGTTTAAAATTAAAATTTGGAAATTCATTATTTTTGTTATAGTTTTTTTTTTTTGCATGACAAAATTTTGCAGTAAAAAAAAGAAAGATATAAATATATATTTTTATGTATAAAATTCGAAGATTATGTTTTATCCAATAAGCAAGCTTTTTTTACATTTTTCCTTCTCATACGTAGTGTTTTAAGTTTATTTTAAAGCATATTATAGATTTTTTATAGTTTTTGAGTAGCTACATTGTTACTTATCATTTTATTCATCTTTGGTAAAATAATGCTTCTATTTCTAGTTCTACTAGACGAGGATACATACTTATTTACTAATACTTCATAATGATATGTAAGTGAGTCTACAGAAAAAATTTGAACAAGATTAAGAGGCTTATTATCAGTTTCAAGTAAGTAAGTAAATATTTAAAATTTATTTAAATACTGTTTAAACTTTATTAAAATTGGCAGTTGTTGCAATATTACTGCACCAAATGTCAAAAATAATATAGACTAAACAACGAACAAGTAGGAAAGAAAATAAAAAGCAAAATATGCGGGCAAATGACAATCGGTGCAAGACACTCCTGAGAAAATTTTGAGTTCTCACTCCTACCTTATATAATTTCATCATGCGCTCACCCATCGCACTCGAGAAGCATGTTGGCTTAACATCTCGGCTATATAATTTTCATTACAAAAACCAAACAAGAACTATAACAAACCGGGAGTATTCAGCGACAAGCCAGAATCTTAATTCTAAAAACTTCATTTATAAACTGCAGGAACAGAGTGAGATGTTGTTGCTGCTTTTCAGCTATTTTAGCTGTTTGGAATAAGTCAGTGGCTTCACTGTGTGGTATAGATAAAATTTAAATACGGAAAAAAACGAGTTGTAAGGAAAATATTTGATTTATCCACGTAAATATTTAAATAAAATTTATACACAGGCGTGGATAATGTTAATATGCGTTATTTCCCTTAGTGTAGTTATGGGACCTCCTCCATAAATTAAGTAAGTCCCAAAATTCAATGAAATATCACAAAATTGCTCGAAATGATCAAGAGTAATAAACCGTTCTTAATACAATTTATGTAACAACAAAATAATTTGAAATATCCTCTAATTAACCAGAAACAAGAAATAACTACCAAATATTTTGCACTTTTAACCTAAATCAGCGTGTTGTTCGTCGTGATTAGAAAAACCAAAAAATACACACTTTAACACACATGCACACACACATCCACACATAGTTTCCTCCATAGCTTTGTTGCTGTGAAGAGCGCAAAAACAAAAACTAAATCGTTACGATACGTAAAAAACTTTGAACTCGATTTTAAGCGTTCTGTTCATTTAAATCTGAAACTTGAATTTTTTTTCGCATTTTTATTTATTTTTGGCTTTGATTGTTGGATTTTTTTATTTTACGTATCTCTGTTCAAATGCTTCTTAAGTGGCGGAAAGTGTTGCAGCAACTATGTGAACAAGGTACTTGTCTTAATTCAATAGCATTACATAAACGGACTCTAGTGGTTAAAAGTGAGCATTGGTATGAGTGAGCAGTTTTTTTTTTTGTTTTTGTCTGCGGTAAACTAACGCTTTTTGTTGACCTACTGATATCAATTTAATAGCGAAGCAATAAAAAAACTAACAACATTTTAGAATAAGAGCTACCAGTTTTTTTTTGTGGTTATTTACATGCTTCAAAATTATAGAAAAATAATATTTCAAGAGGATTTTGAGCTGGGAGGAGGGCACTTACCGTAAAGTATGTATTTTTCAAGTTCTTTTCGTTTTTTTTTCCTTAATGATTCAAGTTAAAGCAGTTTTGTGCGAAAAGTGAAATTTGTCGCCTGCGACAAAACGAGTTCTCATGCTTTTAATGCTGTGAGAAAGTTAAAAGAGTTGTTTTTTTTATTTTTTATTGAAAAAATTTGGGCTATGGAATTGTATTTTTGGCTTGAAGTAGTGAAAGAGAATTCTCTTTACGATGAAAGAAGGGAGAGGTATACTCCACAAGAACAATCAAAAGAGTTCATTGCAAGTCAACCATTTTTTTTTTAAATATATTTTTTCGAATTTTAGTTTTAAGCTTTACCACTTTAGCTATTAATGGGAGAAATTGAGTTATTTACTAAATCAACTGCATCTTTCAAAGAATAACTTCCTTCTAATTTTGTGATTACTTCGCATAAAAACATTGTGGCGGCCGTAGCGTAGTGGGTAGAGTGCGTGCCCCATACTTCATAGAACCCTGGTTCAATTCCATCTGACACAGAAAGTTTTTTCAATCGAATTAATTTATCTGTTCGGCCGTCATCTCTCTGCAGACAATGGCAAACCTCAGAGAGTAAATAATGCCATGTAAAGCTTCTTGATAACATGCACATTATAGCCGCTCGGAGTCGGCATAAAGCTAGTAGGTCCAGTTCTCGATCAATTGTGTTCAAATATTTAATAACACGCACAACACAATTTGATCATAAAAAGTTCGATCAAAGTCCTTTCAAGGGCTAACATGGCCAATTTATTATATTATTATATTCACATAAAAACCCATAAGAAAAGGCAAGTTTAAAAGTTCTTTTATGATTTTAATCGATGTCGAATCCGAATCGATGAGCTCTTCACTACTTCACCGAATTTTTCGAAGTTATGGGCATAATATTTCACCGCATTAAGCCATGTTCCCCATCTTGTTATGACCGCCAGGAAATTTATCATTTAAAATTTGTAGTCGCGAAGGCGCTTTTAAAAATATCCTTTTCTCATTTGATATAAGAGAATTCAGTGCACTAAAAATACTTCTGATTTCTTCAGCTACTCGGTGAATATCATGCTCTAAAGAAGTTACATGCAACAATTTTGGATAAAATATTTGTAACCCCCTTGCCGCTTTCACCATAAAAGGCGCTGCGTCGGTTAAAAAAGTAGAAATTTATTTTTATCGAAATATTCACCGACCAAGGCAAGGGAGTCGTTGAGAGCACGAGATATTGTCGCATGGTTGGTTTTGTCCAATTCCTCGACGTTGAGCAAAAATTTTTGGTCGCACATATCTAAATTTTCATGTAAAATTCCCACAACAACATTTGCTACATTTCTTTCCTGGATATTGGTGGTCTCGTCTATGGAAACTCATAGGAAATTATGTTTTAAAGCCTTTCGCAGACCACTCGCTTATTGGAAACTTTGCAAAAAAGCACGGCACGGCGGAATTTTTCCACATCACTTTAAAAGTCTTCCAATTTTGAGGGTATCTATATATAAAAAGGCGTACGCAAAACAGTTAGGTACTATTTCTTCCCATGTTTCTTAACCTTAACTTGATAATTTTTGTTTTTGAATGAATTAGAGTAGAGAGAAGGAGTGCACTGAATAGTTTTTATAGAAATCTAGCTATTTTGAACTTGTGAAATGATGTATGATGTACAGCTATGGGCAGAGAGCGCTCTGGGAGCGTTCAAAGCACGAATTGAGAACAAAGGCTTATGAAGCAACACAAAACGCAACAACAAATCAAAAACAAAAGACAAACATAGAAACAACATAGAAGCTTTAAATGTAGTGGTGCCCACAGCCGATGATGTATGATGCAAAAAGTGAAGAGAAATCTAGCTCGCCACTTTCTCGCCAAAATACGCCAAAATACTCTCTTTCTATATTTTCAGTTTGGTGCTCTGAAGAATTGGTGGCGAATCACCAATGGCGCTCTTTGGAGAACTGGTGGCGAATTCATTAGTAAAGTTAAAGTGATGCAATTCTAAAGCGCTTATTTCTGGCATTTTTTGAAAATAAAAGTCAAGTTTCAACAGCTATATTCAATACCTTTTTTATTCGAATTTTGACTTTTGCTATTACTTTGACATATTCATCCGTAATGCTTTTTTTAAAAGTTTACATGTTTGGATTTTTAGGATTTTTTTTTCGCTCACACTCGAAACGCTCAAAAATTCGAGTTTGAGGAAATTTTCAATAATGTACACTTCTAATAAAAAGTTTCATAACAACCAAGTTATTCAAAGTAATGTCACAATTTTTTGTATTTATATTAAGTGTTGTTTCAGAATATACTGCAATTTTTTTTTTAAATTTGGATTTTATGATTTTTTTTATTACAACTAGAAAGAAAATGGAAACAAATCGATTTTCAAATTTTATAGGTCATTTAAAAAAATAGTTAAATCAGAAATGAAAATGTTAAGCATACCATGTGTTTTAAAAAAAAATATGCTTCAAGTGTTTTTTATTTCTTTACAGTGTGATATGAGTTCCGTAACGTACATACAATAAAAGTTACTTATTAAAGATCCTCAAAAAATGAAAAGAAAGCAAGTTGGCCACTTGCGTCCAAATATACTCCCTTTATATTTTCAATTTGCCGCTCTCATTGTGCTCTCTTATGAGCGAGAGCAAATTCATTAGGAAAGTAAAAGTGATGCAAGTTCAAAGTGCCAAAGTTCTGGCATTTTTGAAAATAAAAGTCAAGTTTCAACAGCTTTTTTGCCGCTCTCATTGTGCTTAAGCAATAGAACTGGTGGCGAATTCATTAGGAAAGTAAAAGTAATGCAAGTCCAAAGTGCAAAAGTTCTGGCATTTTTGAAAATAAAAGTCAAGTTTCAACAGCTTTTTTACCCGAATTTTTGCAATTACTACGCAATAGCCATCCGTGATGCTTCTTTAAAAGTTTTTATTACTTCTTTTAATAAATACTTAGAAAAATTCTTGTAAAACGCTTCTCTAACTATCGGGCTCTTGAGCGAGTTCTTAAAGTTCATCAACGGGCACAAATCTTTATAAATTTTAGTTTTATATCGAGCTAACAATTTTTTTTCATACATATGGGGGCCACTTTAATCTATGTACTTATATACAGTTATGTTCATAAAAATAGCAGTATTCTGTTTTAATAAGAAATTTTAAGGCATTTTTATATTATTTATGTTTTTATTAGAAATTTTAATGCAAATGAAGTTGCGCCTAGCCCTGACACTACAGTAAACGAAACTCTTGTATATTTTTATTAGAAATATTTTTTGTAAAAAAAAAATTGAAATGGCCGTTGTTCACAAAAAAAGCAGAACTTATCAATCAAGAAAAAACTTTGAGAAACTATAGAAAAACATAAATATTTCTAAATTATGACCTTTATTTGTAATTTAACTGTTAAGATTAAGTATCATGGTCTTCATTTTGAATGGCTGTGACACATCTGCGTTGCATAGAATTGACTTAGTTCACATATCACTCAATTGGTATTGCATACCAGGATTTACTCACAATTTCCCAGAGCTCCCTGTTATTCTGGAAATTCGCTGCACTCAAAATTGGGTATCTTCTACTGGGCTAAGGTCCGAAGACTGAGCTGACCAATACCTTAATTCGACATTTTTTCTCGCAAAACTATTTTTGGAGACGCTTACTTGTGTACCTCGGGCCATTATCCTGCTAATATACCCATTACAGCGCTATATTGTCCTCAGAAAATGGAAGCATAGTTTCTTCAAGTATCTGAATATAAAGAAACTAATCCATGATTCCGGTTATCGAATATATGGGCCCAATGCCATGATAGGAGAAACATGTCCAAACCATAAGTGTAGCGCTACCATATTTTACTGATTTAACGGTTTATTTTGGATTATAAGCAGTATTTACTGATATTCTCACACATTGCCGGCGTCCTTTTAATCCATGAAGAACTATTTTGCTATCATCAATCAAGAAAATGTTTCTCTATTTATCGATGGGCCACTCCAGGTATGCTTAAGCGAAAGTTAGTCTTTTAATAAGGTGTTTTTTTTTTAGAAAGTAATGGTACTTTTCTGGGGCTCCGTGCGGCCAGTTTAGCTTCCAGTAAACGTTTTCTTATTGTCACTGAACTAATCGTAAGATCCTCTTTTATTTTTTAAGGACTAATTTGCGGATCTTGCTCTACCATTTGCACTATTTTTCGATCTATGCAGATACTCTTTGCACGTTTTGCCCTACGTGTTTCGCGTTTGCTATGTCTTTGAGGTATTTGAAGGTATTTGAAATCAATTTGAAAGAGCAAACGATGGTTTTTCAATTGCCCGGTAAGTTTTCTTTTCCTTTCGAAACTGTTTAATTATATTCTACTTTTTCTTCAGAACTCACTGTTAGATCGGCCCATTTTGCTGAATAACTGAATGAAATGAATTAAATTAATAAATTTATAAACAATAATGTTACTAAATAAATACCTGTCATTGGCATAAAATAAACTAATTTTGCGACAGAGAGGACAATTAAATAATGCTGCTATTATTATGAACAGCTCTTCTTGCAAGTACGCGATCGCATGATCTCATAAAATATAATGAACCAATTTTTGGAGCGCTCGCGATATACTGTTATAACTTCATTTTCATGCAGTTACCACCAAGTAACAAGCCACTCTATTGGAAGTATTTTAATAAGTAATTTTGACACTTTCATAATATGAGGAATTGTGCTGCTATTTTTATAAACACAACTGTATATACAGTGTTGTGCATATCAAAAGCAACCAAAATTGGCGTAGCAAACTTTTTCATCTTTTTTATCGTCTTACTTCTTTAACCAAAATTTAAATAATTATTTTTACTTAATCATGTGTTGCGCTCAATATAGCATCAAAAGAAATGAAGTAAAAAATAACGGTATTCCAGCAATGAGAGTAGTATATGGAAAGAGCGATTTTTGACTGTTCATAACAAAAGTAACTTACTTAAGTCAAATAATTTTTGCTCCGATTAACGGTTAATGTCGGTTATATATTTATTTTTTTGCTTAGTTATTACTGATTTAGACCAATATCGGGCATTCTGTCGCCCGCGGGCAAATAGCTTTCTCTGCCGCCATACGTACGCTGCTAGAGCTTCACACGTACGCTATTAAAGCTTTTGAATGCACAAATACTCATAAACGCCAAGATTGCGGCTGCGTAGAATGCCCACCACTGATTTACAGCCCTATTCTGCTTGTTAACTTAACAAGGAATTGTTAAGGAGCTCTTGTTAATGTTCTTGTTATGTAATGTAAATGTTCGTACTCTGGCAAATCATTTACAATTTGAAAGCTCTCAAAAGCTATTAAAGTTCACCACGCATGGTGAAAATGTAAATGCCTTAGATATAAAGCGTCAGCTGTTTTTATATTGCTCTTTTCTTGCTTATTTTGATTGTTTATGTTTGTTTTTCTACAAGTAAGATGGAAAATGTTAAGAAATATACAATTTACTAATTGTTTTCAATTGTTTTAAGTTTCAAAATGAATTTTTTTAATAGCCAAGCAATTTTCGAGTGTTTTGCAGTATTTAAAATTTATTTTTTCTTTGATCTTCTTCAGTATCAATGCTAAAAAGAAGTAAAAAGTAAGAATTCATCCATTTTTTATTATTCATTCCATTTTATTTTATTTACACAGCATTTGTTTGCATAATACTGAACTATCTTTCGTTGTTAAGTTGTTTTCTGTCATTAACAAAATAGTAAAGAAAGGAGCTTTAAAATTATCACCAGAATACGAAACCTTAACAATTTGTTAATATTAACTATTTTGTTAATGTAGTGAGCTTAGTTAAGCTGCCAAAATAGGGCTGTTAGACTGAAAGGAGTCATTTGCAAATAATTTTTTGTGTGAAATTATCAAAACGTCATTTCGCGTGATAAATACCCAGAGTCGTTTAAACAACAATAATTGATGAGTATAAATCAGGAGCATCACTAATTTCTTTATCAAGAAGTACAAAATAAATAAATCAATAATTTCACGTCTTATAAAAAAGTTTGAGACTAAAAAAACTGTGGAAACCCTTTACTTGGGTGGTTCAAAGCTTAAAACAACACAGAGAGAGGACCGACATGTGATCCTAGCTTTTCAAAAATATCCTTTTTTATCAGCTCAGTCTGTTGTTAATTAACTATATTGTGGACTCGAGTACTGTTCTAGGCTTGAGCATTTTAGTTCACCACAAAGATCGCTCTTTTTAGTTCAATCGTATGAAATGAACTAGTTCGTTCATTTAGTTCTTTTAGTTCGTTCGTTCTTTTTGTTCATTGCATGTTTCACTTCGTTTGTTCTTTTAGTTCGTTAGTTCTTTAGTTCGTTCGTTCTTTTAGTTCGTTAGGTCTTTTAGTTCGTTTGGACAAACCAAACACGCAAACCATAGCTTGGTAAATTCAATTATTTTTGCTCTCGTTGTTTTGTGCCTACTCGCTGAAAATGAACGAAAATTAACTAAAAGAACGAGAAACACTGAACTAGTTCACATAGCTCATGAGTGGGAATCGTTCAATTGAACTAGTTCGTTCATGAACTACCCAAGCCTATACTGTTCGCCGACATGCTTTGGTTGCTGCCTTAAGAAGTTGCAGACCAGCGAAGAAGCCATTGCTTACAAAAAAAAAAAAAAAAAAAAAAATGATAACGAAGGTTTGCTATTAATATACTCGTATAATCTCTTTTGGCTTAAATAAAATAAAATTTTTATATTCCCAATTAAATTTTGCAAGAACTCATTAAATTGGTCTAATGACCAATGGAAGAGAGTCCTTTTTAGTGACGAGTCCAGATTTCATCTCTTTACTAGCGATGGCATGGACACAGTACATCGGCGAAAAGGTGAGAGCCTTAAACCTCAAAACTGTCAGGTCACAGTTTAGCATGAAGGCGGCTCGGCTATATTCTGGGCTTGTTTTTCTAGATTTGAACAAGATCCAGTTTATGAAAGTACCCAAAAAATGGACCGATTTATTTATAAAGAGATTTTAGAGACAGTCATGTTGCCCTTTGCTGAGCGAGAAATGCCAACCAGGTGGATATTTCAGCATGACAACGACCTTAAGCACACCGCAATGATCGTTAAGACGTGAATTTGCGCAAAAGGGATCAGCTCAATTGCCTGATCTTAACCCAATAGAAAATCTATTCGGAATCCTTAAGCGACGAGTCGGTGGGCAAAGGTTTTCTTATAAAGCTGCACTCGTTGAGACACTGACACAGCAGTGGCGAAGCATATCACAAACTATAATTGACAACCTTATAGCATCAATGCCACGCAGATGTGTTGCGGTTATTAAAAATAAAGGTTATTTTACCAAATATTAACCCCATAACCTGTATTTTCAATCGATTTAAATTTCTTTAGTTTAACCCGAATTGTCCCAGCGGCTCCATATGGAGCCACAAAAGATGCTCGTAGACTTTGTATTGTTTAAAGTCTGGAGAATGTTATTTTATTACTTTAAAGACGTCAATATCTTACTAAAATATCTATTATTTAGATTTAGTAACTTTTTTCTTCCTAGGTTGCATAACTTTTTCACCACACTCGTACTAAAAACCATTAAAAAAAAAATTGCTGAAAATTGCTGTTTTTGCAAACATGGTAATGAAAAATGATTTTTTTTATTTATTACGAAAGTTTTTTCCCATTAATATTTATATATTTCGAACCAGAAAAAATGACATACTCTGCCAAAATAAACTTTTTTTATATTTTTTTTCTTTTAGTTTAAAAAATTCAAAGATTTTCTTAGCTGGTCCCATATGGAGCCGCTGGGCACAACTGCGTATTTGACTTTGAAAAATGAAATATGCAGTTGTGCCCAGCGGCTCCATATGGTACCGCAATAGCAGAGTGCATATTTTTAAAAAATAATTTTAAAAAAACTGTAATTAAATATTTAAACTGAAATTAAAAAATTATTCATATTAAATAGTTATTTATACTTTTTTTACTTAATTTTAATAAAAAATATAAAAATACCCAAACCTTATTATGTTTTGCTCTTGAAAAGTAAAATGCACAGTTGTGCCCAGCGGTCCCATATGGGACCATGCTTTTCCAAAAAAACTGAGATCAGAATATTGAAAATTAAAACAAATTTATTCTTTCTAAGGCCAATTGACCTTAATTTATGCAAAAAAATCGAAAAAATCCACAAAAATAATTGTGGGACAAATAGGGTTAAGTTGCTTTAGTTATGCACAGTATAATTTCTACTTTGTACATTATTTATAATAAAAAAAATTTAAAAGCCTGCAGTAATAAAAACTTTTTAATTATTTTTTAACAATTTGTGTTTTAGTGATTATAAAAAAATATATCAAACTAGAATTTAAGTAAAAACGGAAAATTTCTAGGTATAATTGACAATGGCTTTTTTGGTTGCTTTTGATATGCACAACACTGTATAATTAAAAATCAATTTTGGGCAGGACGAAGTTTGCCGGGTCCACTACTGGCTTAATAGTGGGCCCTTATTAGTGGATATTATTATTTTTTTTATTTCATTTTTAACCAGTTTTTCATAAAATTTATATTTTTTTTTTAATTGGTTTGAACTATTCTTTCAGTTTTTTCGAGCTCCTGAAATATATTTCTGTTTGGAAGTCCGTTTAATTTTTTCTTTTTTTTAATTTTAAATTAAATTTTTTTTTTATAATACTTAAATAATTTTTATAAGCTTACTGTTCAATGTATTTCTTAGATTTTTATTAATCATGATTTTTTTTTTTTCATTATTTTCCAAGCTTATAGAGCTTGGATTTACTTTCTCAAATACATTTACTTTATGGCACATAATTTACAAGCTAGAAAATATCCATCTATTTCGATATTTTTCATAAAATATATTTAATTTCTCTGTCTTTCGCTGATTTTGTAGCCTGAGCCATTGGCTTGATTGCCTCTAAGCCAACAGCTAATAGCTTGCAGCAGTAAAACTTATTAAAAACATTTCAATTTTTTTTTTTTTAGCTCTACTCGATCGTCACAAGCTATGCCAAAGCTGGTGCTGGTGTTCAGGGTGCTTGCTTGCATACTGGAGACAGCGACAGTCACCAACATGGCAAACACATGGCTATGGCTGGCGAGTGGTTCCGCAACTTCAGCGGCCACCTGTTTTTATTTTTTTCGCAACACATGATGAAGCTAGAGCGCGATGATGTTGCGGTGGAGGGCAGGCCCCAAAAGTGGGGCGCACAGGAAATTGCTACAAAAAAGCACCAACAGCAAGAACGAAGAAAATAAGCAAAATAAAAGCTGAACGTGCCATTGTGGTGAATGAAAAATGCATGGAATGCAGGGGACCCCAAAAATCAACAACGGCAAAAGAATCAAGCAAAACGAAAAAGAAAAAAAAACAATTGAGAAAAGCGAGCAAAAGCAAGCAGCATTCGCAGAGAAAATTTTAAATTAAATGAAAAGAAACAAAAACAAACCACAACAACGGAAGCGTTGCATTACACGAGCTAAAAACTGCAGCGAGCACAAAAATGCAAACGCTGCCCTAGCAGCACATTTTTACATGTAGCTCAAGGCTTGCTTATATCTGGCAACTCAGCAGCTTGCAGAGCCAGGCAAGCGAGTGTAAGTAAGGAAAAACTTGTTCTGCAGTTGCTAAATTTTCTGAAAAAAAAAATAAATAACAATTTTATTTATTTAGCTGCATTCCAGCTGGTCAATGCTAGCCAAAAACAAATAAAGCAATGCTCAAAAAGCATTTCAAAATCTTAAGCTTAAGAAATCTCATGTAAAAATCTTGAAAATATATTTAAGCAAATAAAACGCAACTATGTACCATTGAATGTCAGATTTAAGCGTTATTTAAACAGAATTAAAGCTAACTTATTTTATGAATTAACTGAAAATCTATGAAATTAGCGTAAAAATGCAACTTCACTTGCTTAAAATTACAATCACAAAAAAAAAATTGTGGCTGCCTTGAAAATTTTTCGCTGCCAATCAGTAAGCTATTGATATCTTTTAGTTGTTGTTGTTATTGTTGTTGTTGTATGCAAATACAGAGCAGCCGTCTGCAATAGAAAACCCGTTCAGCGCTTGTTCTGTCTGCAAGCCATGCTGTTAG